>CM034464.1:22837560-24083873 GCA_019925255.1 Litchi chinensis
CATTTTGACTAGGCAACCATACCTCAGATCTCAGGTGCAAAAGTAGTTGTTCATGACCCAAAGCCTGGGGCTACCGAAGGTTTAATTGTAGTTTCAGGAACACCAGATCAAACTCGTGCTGCACAAAGCCTTATTCATGCCTTCATCATAAATGAACTACCATTTTGAGAATTTTCTTCCATCAAGTGGTAACCTACATCGAAGGTCAGATTTTCTGTTGAACGAACTTTCATAGTCATTTTTGATATATATTTTTTTTAATTTTGTTATTATTTTTTTAAGTTCCATTGCGTAATGTTTTGTTGTTATGGATATAAAATTGAAGCACTAATAATGCAGACAAGCAGCCAGTAGAAGCCTACCATAAATAGCTTACAGCTATTTCGAAATAGCTTATTTAGTCTTTGAACTCTATGGACAACAGAATTGAAATGAAGATTCAGTCGGATGATAGAATACTACATATTGGGAATTTGATTTCGTGAAATTTAAGAAATTGGGGAATTTTACCTATTCCATATCTTTTCAGTTTACCATGCAGATAGTTTTGTTGGTTTGATATTTTGATTAAAATGATAGCAGCTCTCCTGCAAGATCAATTTGGATTGGCCCCTGTTTAGTTAGAATATATGGTTAGAGCAACTTTAGTCACAGAAATTAGGCATAAATTGATGTCGAGTGCTCAAAATTTGGCAATGTTGTCCAATTGTTTTGGTTGTTTCCCTTTATTGGAAATCCTTGTAACCTACCATGGAATGGTTTCCACCTACGACCTGCTCTTTTTATAATCAAAAGGAGTACTGGTTTACACTATGTAGCAAAGGTTTTAAAGTACTTAAATTTGTAAAAGACTCCCTCTCTGGCCAAACAAATATTAACTTCACCAACAGTGTTCCATTACTACAATATTTTTTATGGACTGAGATTTGAGAAAAACGAAGAGATAAGAGTAGTCTTAATTGGAAGAGAAATCAGGGCCTGTGATATTAACTCAAAATGTGTCATTTCAACTTGGGAAAGCTCAAAAATAAGAAAACATATTTGGACCATCAAATTTATTAGTGGTCATATCATAGCATTACATAATTTAAAACTTATTACTAAAATCAGTAGAGATTCTAAATTAGTCTCTGAAACCAAACAATATTTACATTCAAGTTAAATCTTGTAGATAGTTGGAGGAGTTCTCCCGAGATTTGGAAATGGTGTTTACTTTCTAGTTTTCTGTTTCTTTCAATCATTTGTCTATAGAAAAATTAAAAGATGGTTATTCATTAATTTGTTGAATGATATGAATAATACAAGTCAATGAGAGCCATGCTTCTTCCTTCCCTAGTATGAACAAAAGTTGATCATTGGCAACTTGTATTTCAAGACATTAATGGGGCATTTGATTTGTAGTCTGAATAGATGCTTTTGCTCTTGAAAACAGATGATACAAAAAACTTCCGAATGAAAAATTGGTTGGTTGGACTTTATAGAATAAGAATTTCTAGGCACACATCGAACTTATATTGTAATCTAAAATAAAGGATACTCGTCAATTCATTAAAAAATGTTGTTTTTGCCTGAAGAAAGATAAATCTTCTGATTTGGCCTCTCCAAAAATGATAATAGTGACTATCAGATTGATTGATAGGTTTTGTCCTTATAATAACGCAAAATGGTGGAGTAGATAAATCCAGAATGTCATAACTTAGATGCTAACTTTTTAGGCTGTCTGAAGCAATTTCGAACTTCAGGCTACCACCAAAGTGATTAAATTTCATTTCAATTGTTGGAAAATAGTTGTAGGAAATTGATCACACTATTTTTTAGTGTGATTTGGACCTCCAATCATTTGCATTGTTCTTGAGTAAATTCCGGGTGTTTTTAATGTTTTTTGTTTAGTACGCGCAATAAATCAAGGTTTTAGGATTTGTGAGCATTTTGGAAAACTTTTCAAGCTTTTTCAGGCTCCAAGGTGTAGAGTCCTGAGGTGGTCGCAAGTTGTGGCTGCTCGACACAAGTGGCAAAAAAAACCAGTTGGAAAACTTGAGTCACTCATTGATTACCTCTGTCGGACACATCAAGTAGACACATCACTGTCAGAGACAACCGGCAGTTCCTTCTAGCGACATTAACCTGAGATGATCGTGGGTTAAACCTGTCAGATGCAACTAGCGAGCATTCAAGTGAATAAAAAGGGCAATTTCGTCTTTTCACTCCAAATGTAAGCCCTAGTCTATGGAGCTATACACACACATCATTTTGATTGTTTTAGAGAATCATCAAGAGTCGCCAAGTTAGTCACCCTTGCATCATTTCTTGCACCAAATTCATCATCAAATCCTTCTTGCACTTGATTACGCCAGAAGATTCTTTGCTCAGATTGGAAAACAAGGAGCTACTTGGAGATTGTGGGATCATTTCTGAATCTAAGAGTTTCTTCTTTGTTTTTATCTCTCTATATTTAACTGTATTTAAGATGTTAATGATTATGGGTTTTGTAATTAATTACTCTATGATAAGCTAAGCATATTGTGCTGGGATGATGATGGAACTTAATTGTGATTGATGAAATAAATTGATGGTTCCTTTGAGATCTATTTTGTTGATGTGTGAATGTTTCTGAACACTTGATGCTTTTAAATGTTGGCCACCATTTAAATGATTTTTAATTGTATGTTAAGGATCGAAACGTGATACATATAACATGTTTGATGAAATATTCATCATGACTTAGGGTTATATGGAAATATTTTAATCCTTCTGATCATTTCCTACTCTTGAGTTATCTTGCTTTTATTGTATTATTGTGTTATTGATATGTGTCGAAATATTTCATGTTAAAGTATGAGGATTGGTTTAATAGTCTTGAAAGAGAAGTTTGAATATTAAAGTGATAACTAGCAATAACGCTAAGATCTCATTAGAATGCAATTTATCCTTAATTAGGATCATTAAGTGAAACTGGATTCCTAATCTCTTAAAAATATTGACATTTTATATAAGGTTTGAATCTAAGTGGACTTAGAAAATAAATAGAGCCTAAAATGAAATCAATAAATGAGTCTAATTTAAGTGGAAGTTCAATTATTATCAGTGTTGTTTTAATAGATCCCATTGGTTTTCAAGGTGGGTTGCAAGCCCGGTTACAAACCAAGATTTAGAAATTAGAATATGCTTATCAGTGAACAAAGTCCACCAAGTTACCGGACACGTACTTTTAAAAGCAAGAGAACATGATATAGAAAAAAAAAATTAAAAAAAAAAATTGGGCATGGAAATGGAAAGCAAACTGGACACTTGTCGGGTTTCCAGCGAAGCAATAGTCAAATTGGATAAGAATAGTCAAAATGAAAGTGAGCTAGTGGAGCAATATATCATTTATAAAAGGGAGAGATTTTTTTGACAATATTTTTGAAGGAAGAGGAACAGCTGGTGCATGTGTTAATGGACATTTTTTTTATAATGAGAAGAGACCAGTTGTTTTTTCCCAAAAAAAAAAAAAAAAGAGACCAGTTGTCAGCAAGAAGAAAACACAGTAGACAATAGACAGTTTAGAAGCTGAAAACAAAATGGAGGCGGTGAGATATATTATTTTATATTTGAGAAATTAAAGAGTGAGTCGGAGGCGGTGCAGCAATTTTTGTTTTTTTGTTTTTTAATATATATAGAGTAACTTTACCGTAAATAATTCATAATTTTAAAAAATTAAAATGAATTAATCAAATTCATTCATTATATTTGAATTAAATATGAAAGAATTTATTTTAAAAAAGAATACAATAGATGAATTTAATTAGTTCATCCTAACCTTTTAAAATTATGACGTATTAACGATAAAAATATTATATATATAAAAGCCTTTGACAGAAAACACACACAGAAACAATTCATCACAGGACCGGATATAAGAGAGAAAATAAAAGAAAATCAGTACGGGTGAAGTAGTGAGGAAAAAAAAAGAGAAAAAGAAGAATATTTCGAACGATCAAATAGAGAATTTGAATGTCTGATTTATCTAAATAAATTTTTTATTTCAATAGGATTTGGAATTCAAAAAATGTAGTTAATTTTATAAGTTTTAAATTAAGTTTTATGTGATTTTAAAATGGATCCAAGCTTATGAAGAATTAGATGGAAACTCGTTTTAGATCTAAATTTGAATAAAGCAGCTCTATGATTGGATTGTTTTATTTAAATTGAATTAATTAATTACAGATAAATATTTGAGATTTTATTATTGATGGATTATTAGAAATAAATTATTTGTCAGTTAATTAACTTTCTGGATAGTTTTATTTTAATTAAATTGATTGAATTATGTTTATTTATATTTCAGTTTTTATTATTTATTTGAAGTAAATAATTTGTTTAGTTTGTTGATTTTTAAAATTATAAATTATGTTTTATGATTGAAATAATAATTTATTAAGAATTTGTATATATACATATGTATCAAAAATTTCAATAGGAATTTTATGTTTTCAACTTGAGTATTTCATGATGTTTTAAATAATATGATTTTATGTTTTGAAAAAATATTGATTACAAAGAAAAGTAGTTATCCAAAATTATATGTATATTCAGAAAAAATTAATTTGAGAGAGGAAAATAAAAATGTTTTCAGAACACTAAGGGTGCACATTCCTTTCTAACGGTCAAGTAGACTTTACGTGTATAAGTCTTAGAGAATCACCCAATATGTGTATGACAGATGTTTAGGGAGTCATAGAATAGCTCTGCACATATATGACCAGTTGTTATTCGTTGCTCTGCGTATGTGTTAAATATCTCCACTACATATGACCAAATTCCTCTGGATACTAAATTGGAATAGATTGAGATTTTATAAACATACAAAAATAATCCATACGGATGTTTTCAATTTACTATAATACAAATGTGATTTCAGTATTATTTTCAAATATGATTGAATATAAATAACTGAGATTTTATTTTTATTACTTGTATGCCAGTTTTTATTGAAAGGAAATCATTTTGTCTAGTTTTTATAAGTCATATCCACTCAATAGACGTTAGCACTCACTCTTTTATAAAACCCAATTTTCTAGTATCTACCACAAGTTCATACATATTACTGCATATCATGAGAATGGCTATATGATGATAAGCAATTTTGCATTTGGGTAGATTATTTTAATAGGAAAATCTAAAAAACAATCCAACGTATGAGAATATATTTATTTTGCAACCCATTGTTTTATATTTATCCAAAATACAACTTGACGTTAATATAAATATCTAATATACCCCTTAAAGGTGTATCAAAGACAACAATACTCCTGATGGTCGCGGATTTCATTAGATTGATTTTGTTGATCATTTAACTCCAATGGCAAAAAGAGAAAAGCAATGAAAAATTAATTAAAATAATTTTAATTAAAATAAAAACATAAAATAAAAAAAAATATATTAACTATAAAGTCATTAAAAATTTTATATATTTTTATTTAAAAATAAATATATAGAAATCTATATAAAGATTTTTCTTTCTTTCAACTCTCTCTCTTTCCTTCTTTCTCTCTCCATCCAGCTACCTCCCTTCTCTCTCTTTCTCTACTGCCAACCAGAGACGATGGTGATAGATATCGACGGTAATAATGGAGATAGCGGAGATCCTTCTCTCTTTTTCTTTATCTCTAGCAATGGCGACGATGTGGTCTCTACAATCAGAGACCTAGGTGAGTCCCTGATGGTGGAGACTCAGATGTTCTCTATCGTGGAGATCGACATGGTTTCCACCATTGGAGACCATTGTGGTCTTCAATGGTGAAGACTACCGTTCCTTTTTTATTTTATTTTATTTATTTTTTTTTAGAGAAATTGGTGGTTTTTACTAGTGGATGATGATTGTGGAATGATGTTTGCTTGTGGGATGATGTTTGCTAATCATAGTGTTTGTTAATAGTGTTTTGGATGGTTTTATGGTGTTTATAGGTGATGGTAGTGTTTGATGGTGGTTTGTTGTTGATGATTGTGGATACTGTTGGATGGTGTTAATGATGTTCTCGTTGGTGTTTGTTTGTGGAGATCCAAATTGGACTCCACTTTTTTTTAAAAAAAAAAAATTATGAAGTTTTTTATTTTTAACCTTTATTAAAATTTTTAAAATATTAATTTATGATTATTATATTTTTTAATAAAGGCTCAAAGTCAAAAACGTCTTTTAACCTTCATCAAACTTTTTTGTTAAATCATAACATTTGTGGGATTTTGAATAAAAATGAAACAGTGAGTCGTAAGAGGAAATTGTTTCACACAAGTAGTTTTTTAGCATTGTCCCTATTTTAATTAACTAGATTTTTTAAATATATTTTTTAAGATGGGATATCTTTTTTCAGATATTTTATGAATATTTATACATGGGTTCAATATGAGAAATATACAGGTTTCTATTTTGTTAATATTGAATTTTATAAGGAAGTTATGAGTCAATAAGAATTATTTCTAAATGTGTGTGTGTGTGTTTTTTTTCTTAAATCTAGATTTCAATCAGAAACACCATAGTTTTCATGGGATTCTCTCAAGATAGGTCCTTTCATTTTATTTTTGTTTACTTTGAGTTTTTATTTTATTTATTTTGCATTTAGTTTCTTTGTTAATTTAACTCTAATTCAATTGTCTGGATAAAGCTACAAAGAAACATTTTAGTACTTGGTAAATGTTTCTTAACTGAGATTCTAATAAGAACAATAATCGACTGAACGTTGTTTTAGTTGTCGATCATATTCACTTGCATGTTTGTTTATTAATTTTATCAATTCAACTAATTTTAGTGCAATTCAATCACAATCCCAATCAATA
This sequence comes from Litchi chinensis, assembly GCA_019925255.1. NCBI lineage: Eukaryota > Viridiplantae > Streptophyta > Magnoliopsida > Sapindales > Sapindaceae > Litchi > Litchi chinensis. The sequence continues at coordinate 22,844,374 of CM034464.1, forward strand.
CTTTGGATTTTAACTAATACAACTTGAATTCACAACCTCATTCATAGGAGTGTGATAAGTTTACCATCAGATCTTCTCAACTTCCATCTAGATAAACTTGTTCATAACTAACTAATTTTCATATATTGACTTGTATCAGTATATATAATAGATATATTCACAATTTTCTATGTCATGTCTACTACAAGCATAGTTGTCTTAGCTATGAAATAAAGTAAGACAAAGAAACTTATAATAGAAAATTAGTATATATTATGAATACATAATAAATGAATAAACTCACCATGTAGTACTAAATGTGCATGTATAACTTTACGATAAACTCTTGATAGGATAAACTTGTTCTAAATTCAACATTTTTCTTGCATCAACTTCGTACTGCATATAGCATAGATGCCTATATATCTAGGTTTTACATTTAATTACTTGTCTTCACAATCTTGTAAGTCATGTCCTCCAATTGATGAGTCTTCTCTTATTTAAATGTGCCCATGTAAATGTATCTACAAATTTGTGTATCACAAATGGATTAGTTTCCAATGTCAACAGTCTGTAAGGATATAGGCAGGCCTTTCACTGGAACAGGTCCTGCAATGTATTCAACCTTTTCATTTGGAATTACTTTCTTCCATTTGAATGTTGTGACCACATTATGTATGAAAACAAGTATCTCCAGTCGAGCATACTCTTTTCCACGACACATTTGAGGCCCTCCTCCAAATGGTACAAAAGTGAAAGGTGTAGGTCCATTCCCTTCAAATCTTGACGGATCAAATATTTCTGGTTCAGGAAAATATTTCGGATTCTTATGTGTTGAATGTGGAGTCCAAAATGTCTGCTCAAAAAAATGATTACAAGGGATTGAGCTCCCTAGATTTGACAGGCCCAAAAACCATAAAAGAAGTATAATTTTTAATACTATATATCCGAGTATTTCATGCATATATAGAGTGAATTGCACAACAATCTCTTGAAATATGCCTACAAACAAATAGATACATATTTACCTTATTACACCAAGCCATTATGCCGTTAGTCAATTTTTGTTAACTTTGACAATTGACCAACATTTTTAGTCAAATGACTTAAATATTCTCAACACTATTAGTATTTGATTATTTTGTCCTTGAATAAAACAAATAATAATAATAATTAAAAAAAAAAAAAGTTATTGGATCTCTACCATTGAATGGGATCCATCGAATGGTGGAGATATCCAACAATGAAGATCTAACCAACACTATTTGAAAAAAAAAAAAAGAATCTTAAAAAAAAAAAAAAAAGGAAAAGTGAAAATTATATATATATCACATGATTCTTCATCTTCAACGAGATGAAGATATAAAATAATTAAAAAAAAAAAAATCATCTAATTGATTCAACCAAGATCTTTATCTTCAACTAGGCCTTGAAGATGAAGATCTTCATTTTCAATCGCCTGGCTTATAAAACCTTAAATTTTTCTTAAGGGTAAGATTGAAAAATTTTATAAAAATTATATAAAAGTGTAAGGGTCAAAAAGTTATATTTTTAAAGTTTTAATTTAAAGTTACAATTTATCAATAGTTGAATGACAAATGGTAATTTTTCGAAACTATATAATCTATCTTCTTCTTCCTCCCGTTGTCCGAAGCACTCTCTCTCTCTCTCTCTCTCTCTCTCTAGATTTCTTTTTCAGTTTTTCATTTTCGCGAGCCCCACTTTGACTTCTCATTCTGGCCACATCCGACCTCTATTTTGGTCAAATTTGATACTGTTGGAAAGCTTGTGCAACGTAGATTCCATAGGTACCAATTTCATCAATTTTTATCACTGTTTGGGTCTCCGATTTTGCAGAAGAAATTCTGCCATTAACCAACTTTGATTTTCTTAGATCTCGGTGAAACCAAGCGATTTTGACTCCGATTAACCCCATTTTCGTGACGAGCGTGTCAACGACAATAAAACTCACATAGTTGCACCTCCCACCACCGTGGTCGCCGGAATCTGCCACCGAAAAGTCGCCGTTGGCCACCGCGTACGGCCAAAATTTGGTTTGAGACGGCAATAATTACCCTGAGAATCAAGACTTCAGAGAAGTGAATAGCTCATATTGAGGTAGGAGTTTAACCCTAATCTTTTAGAAATTTTTATGTTAAAGTAGGAGTTTATTTAAATTTTATAATTTTGAAAGTCTAGTAATTATTTATGGAAAGATATTGTGGATTGTTTTGGAAGTATATTGTGATTTATGATAGGTTTGAAAAAGATTTGGTTCATTGAATTAGCAACTGTTATGCTGCTGAAATTTAAAAAATAAATAAAATAAAAGGAGAGTTTTCACAATATCGATTTCTATATATATTGTGTTGATTATATGGTGAATTTATTTAAATTGTTTTATAACTTGAATGAGATAAAGATCCACTATCCTAGTAATTATGTGAGGTTATCATGAACTATTCATATTATACGACTTTATGTCGGGGTCACTACGTAAGGTATTAATGCGCAGGGTATTTTCTAGTATGGTTACCAACGTCACAGTGGGCCAAATGTTATTTTCTTATTCAAAATAATTTATTAAAATTATAGGCCACCGGGTATATGACTAGGGGACGAGATCTACCTTGATTCGAAAAATGCTATGACTTGACTTAAAAATTTAGATGTTTGATTTCTATTTTATTTCTATCTTGGAAGCATATAAATATATATTTTTTTTATTATGAAATGACTTATGAGATTTGTTTAGACAATCGACCATGCAGGTTTTTAACCATGATTTTATAAAGTGGTTTTCGAAACCATATCGGGATTTAAATCTTACTGGGCATTTGCTCACCCTTTCTTTATTTTTCTCCCTCCAGGAAATGTACAGAGTGATTTAGGTGGCCACCCGACAGAGTAGATAGATGACCAAAGAAATCAAGTGCTTGGCTTGTGGTGTATTTCTTTAATTATTTATTTTCCCATTTGGATATTATGGATGAATGTTTTGAAACCAAATTTAGAGGACTCTTATTGAAGTATTAAAGCTTTGTATTCTAAACACCAGAGTTGAGGATTTTTATTTGGAAATCTAAGTAGAATGTGAAAGTTTAAATGTGATAAGTTGATTGCATGACTAAGTGTTTATAAATTTTATTGTGGCTATGAATCCATGATTTCTAGCAAGTGTTTACATATCTATGGGGATGGTTTTTCATCGAAATTATTTTAGATTGTTTAAAGTTTTTCATTATACTTTTCTCAATATTTTAATTTGGTACTCCGGCGTATCTAAAACAGAGAAAATTTTTATAAATTAATATTCACGATTCTGCCACGGCCTAGGACCCGAGTCGTGACACGGGTTGTCTTCAAACCAAATGAACGGTTCATCTTCAATTGCTTGTGTTCATCTTCGCTTGAAGATGATGATGCTTCGCCTTCGATTTCATCAACGAACCCAAGTTGACGTAGGTCGTTCGAAGCCGAACAAATGTAGTCGCTTGAGTTCGTTTGAAACTAAAACTCTGAGTGAGAGAGGACTAACGTTTGAAGTTTTTCTTGATGGATCACCTAGGTTTGAAGTTTTTGTTGATGGATCACCTAGGTTTGAAGTTTTTGGGTTTGAAGTTGAATCTTCGAATTGGGTTGAAGTTGAGAGAGAGAGAGGTCGAATGAACCTAGGCTTTTAGGTTTGAAGAATGAAGAAGTTGATGAAGAATGGAGAATGGAAAAGAAAGGGATCTAGTTTGTTGATGTTGATAAGGAGAATGGAGAAGAAGTTGATGAGAGAAAGGTATTGTTGATGAAAAATGTAGAAGAAGAATAGTACTCGTTCTTCGATCTAGAAGGGGATCTGGATTTTAAAGTTGATTTTCAAGTTAAAGAAGTTGAAGATTTTAAGATATGGATTCAAAACCCATATAATTCAATCTCATTACTTCTTATTTTTCACGTTTTTTTGCAATATATACATTTTTAATTTTTATTGTTTTTTCATTCAATCCCCACCATCCAATCAGGTGATGGACGATGGGGATCTCTTTTTCTAGAAGAAAATTATTATATTTATAATTCATTTTATTTTCTAAATTTTTATAGCAATTTTTTATAATTTTATTTCTAAATTAATCACCATATTGACGGAAGTGATCTCTTTTTCTAAGAGAAAATTATTATTTATAAATTCTTTTTATTTTCTAAAATTTTCTTTTTTTACAATAATTTTTTAGTTTTATTTTTAAATTAATCTCCACCGTCCATTATGTGATGGAAGGTGGAGATTTTTTTTTAATTTTTAATTATTTTAAAATTCTTTTTTATAATCTATAATTTAAAATTTAAAAAAAAATTAAGAAAGTAAAATAACGGAACTACTCTTGAGTCACATAAGTTTGACTAACTCTAGTAGAAATTGATTAACTTTATAGGGACTTGATGTAATAAAATGGTAAATATATATCCACTTAATTTTAGGCATACCTGAGAGAGTATTGTGCAATTCGTGTGTGCATGTGTATATATATATATATGTATATATACATACATACATATATATATATATGGAGTAGCTTCCATCCTTTTGGAATCGTGTAACCTGCATTGGTGAATTCAGTTGTGGCTTCTCTAAAGGCTCCAACAGCAGGTGGTTTTAGTCTCATAACTTCACATGCCACACACCATGTATACTTCATCTTCTTCACATCTTCCCATTTCAACAACTCTCCTTCTCCTTTGGATTTCAAGATCTCCATTTGTTCTACATCAGAATAAACTTTCTAATTACACCATATTTAACTCGTAGTTTCATCAAATACATAATCAATGAAATGTGTGCTATGTACCTTTAAAAACTTTGCAGTATACATGAGGGTTCTCAGCAAGATAGCTGATGATGAATGTGATTACACTACTGGTTGTATCATAGCTGGCAACAAAGAAGCCTTGAATTTTATCAATAATTTCAATCTCGTTCATTCCATCAAGAATCATGCTGGTCATCAAGTCCATTCTTCCTGAATCTTGATCCCCTTCTAGCTCCATTTTTCGCTTCGCAATGATGCTTCCAATCTTCTCTGAAATAACTTTGCTTGCTTTCAGGGCACGACTAAAAGTTGTTCCAGGAAGATTAATAGGCACTGAAATCATCCCTGCAACAGCAACATCATAAGGCTGAGCAAATTCTGCTACCCTTTTGGGATCTTCAACGTTTACAAACAACCTGTATGCCAATGCCATCGTGTACTTTTTGGATAATGGACAAACTTTCACTTCCTTATAGGGACACCATTCTTTTTGTATATGCTCTTTGGCCATGCAATCCATTACAGGTACGTAACGTTGAAGAGATTCTGGCTTCAGAAACTGCATCAAGTGTGAGCGAGTCTTGGCAATTTTTCCCTTAAAGGATTGATCAACATCTGGACGAAAAAAGATCTTTTCAATGGTGCGGGGCCACCAGGATGTTAGACACTTACTTGGAGGTGAGAACAAGAACTTGTTGCCTGAAGGGCCACAGAAAACAGCCATGTCTTCTCCAAGCAAGGAGGTCCGGAACACATCCTGTGAGTGTTGTATAGTTCTTTGGATAATGAATCTCTCAGGATTTGCACTCCTGAGAGCCAATATGTAGTCCAAGGTTTCACCAATGAAGGGAAAACCTTTTCTGCCGCGAGGAAGGTTGAGCTTGGTGGTGGTGCCAAAGGATGGTTTGTAGATATTGTAGGAAAGATAGATAAGGCCTAGAGACACACAAAGGATTAATATTAATTGATCATCAAGTAAGTATAATTGGTTGAACCAATCAGGATTCATGTTGTTGTTGTGCTTGCTAGGACTATATATGATCAAAATGAATTGAGATGTGTAACTGAAAGAGAGAAATATATTGAAAACCCCAAAAGGGAAGATGTTGGATGGATGAACTTGGAATGATCACAAGCGAAGTTCGATTTGAATACTAATATGTACAAGCGAAGTTCAATTTAAATACTAATATTTACTTCCTTTTTGTAGACTTTGGGACTTTTTGAACTTAAATATAATAATATGTAGGTCATGCTGTATTGATAATTAATGTTACCAGACTGTATTATAACTGTTAGATTGCATGAAATGATTTGCCAAGGGATGGGATTAAAATAGAAAGGATGTGTTTGGTATGTAGGATTGATTGGACTAATTTCATAACATTAGATTGGATTTGATTAAATTAATACTTTGAATGTAATGTATTTGATACAGTTATGATTAGACTAAAAATAATGATGTCTCTTATTTAACATAATTATAATATTATAAAATTATTATATAATATTAAAATAAATTGATTTTTGAATAAATAATATTTAATTTTTTTAGTAAAGATAATAAAGAATATCTAATTATGAATATAATATAATGACTTACGTCTACTATTCTTAAAAGTCCACATTGCATGACTTGGCGTTGATCTGATCTGATTAGCATTGATAACCTAAAATTGACCAATAAATTAGCTATGGTGCAATACAGAGGTGTCTTTGCACCCACCGCTTGCTGCAATAATTGGCATGGTCTTCGTATGCGGCTTGCTTTTAAACTTACTAATTTATATATATAGTCAATGCATTTGTTAGGTGTCTTCATAATCTTCTACGTCATGTCTCATTATATGTACATATATTTAATTTTAAAATACAATAAAAATGGAAAATTTTAAGAGGAAATGTTCATATATGGATACCTAATAAATGAATTAACTTATTTTATAATACTAAATGTGCATGTGTAATCGACAATAAATCTAGTAAATGCATTTGATAGGTGTCTTCATAATTGTCTACTACGTATCTATTCACAAGTATGTGTGTCTAATTTTAAAATACAATAAAAGAAAAAAAGGAGAAAAAAATAATAATAATGAATTGCATAACATCCCCCAAGGTTTGTCTAAAAACAAATGCAAACACATATATTTATATTACATTAAACACCTATGTTGTTAGTTGATTTCTGTTAACTTTAATAATTGACTAAAAATTTTAGTCAAATAACTATTTTATTAATGAATAAAACAAAAAATAATTAAAAAATTAAAAGTTAAAATATATTAAATATATTAAAAATTAAAAGCATATCTCCATCATCCATAAATAGATGGATGATACATATTTTTTTTCTAATTTTTTTAAGTATGAGAAATAAATTAAAAATTTTTTAAAATAAAATAATAAAATATAGAGAACTGTTGTTAGAGTCAACAGTTAGTTTGAAAAAAAAAACATTTAAGAAACAAAATAAAAATGAATATAGAAATAATGGAATTTAGTAAGATCTTGTAATGATAGACTTGACAAACAACGTTTTAAAATTCATTAATCACTAGTTGATCGCCAACCTAATAAATAACGAGTACTCGATTACTCAATAAATACTCAATTTAACCGTCAATCAACAATCAATTCGTTAATAGATTGAAGATCAAGTTTAATCAAACTTGTATCAACCACTCCTCTTTACTTCCTCAATTACACCAGGCACCCTCTCTGCTTTTGTACCTACTCTACTCTCTTATTCCTCCCCTTTTACCCCAAAACCCTATATAATATTAATATAAAGCTAAAAGAAAAATTAAAAAATTAAAAAAAATAAAACAAAACGTTGCTAACAACAACGACGACACGGTAGAGGCAAACCAGCGAGGGTGGTAGAAACTAAGAAGACGGTTGTTGTTGGCTGTCTACGAGTGTGAATAGGATTTGTCTGGGTGAAAAAGGTTTGTTGTCACAACCCTTTTTTCCTTTTTCAGGTTTGTGGACACCAAAGCGTTGTCGTTTGGTGTCTCCAGACCAACGCCATTTTGAGTTAATATAAAAAAATAAAATAAATTATCTCTAAACATAATCATTTTGGGGCACCAAAATCGCCGTTTTGGAGTCTCAGGTTTTGGAAAAACAATAAAATTAAATTAAAAGATTCTGCATGCCCAGCACCTAGAGCCAAAGTTGATCAAGTTTCATCAAATACTCAACCCAACCCAGCACAGTGAGTAGAAACCTGGATTTGAGGGTTCTCGAGTAAGCAAAATCCCGCCAATTGAGCTCCTGGTGAGTAATCAAACTTATTTGTTGAGTTTTACAATGGTGATGGTGAGTCATGTCGTTGTTTTTGTATGTTATGCAGTGATGCCGCCTACGTAAGTATAGTATAATTAATTGTTCGTACTACTAGTCTTCTCTTCCATAGTTGAACAAATTATCGATTTTGTAATTTAAAATGGGATAATTTTGGATGAATCGTTCACATATAGACGGCTGACAAGTTCGTGAGTCTTTCTTATGATGACTCGATTTATATAAAATTACAACATTGAATTTTCAAGTGTGGCAACGCTTAATACTAATTCCAAGAGCTCTTTTAGAAAATTGACTTGCGATGAGAGAATGCATGGCTTTAAGCCTCGCATTCAATGATTCGACGGAATCTCACTACAATATCAAAATTTTCAAAACTAGTTCTATACTTAAATGTGGAATTCAATTAGACATGTAACAATAAAATAACACAATTCTAATTCAGTTAGTGAACAAAAAACAGTTATAAATATTTATATATATATGTAGCATAATCATGTACAGCATGAGTCTTTTTTTTTTTTTTTATTAACTTATGTGCTTTCATGGTATTTAATTAAGTACAAAAACTGTCTGAAGTAAGTAGCTAACAACTTTTGCATAAAAAATTTATTCGTCCTTGGCAGTCATTCTTGAGAGTTGAGGCTGCAGATAACAATTTTTAGTAGAAAACATAATATAAAATGAATCAAGAAAATAATACGAGTTGGTTTTTTTTTTCTGGAACTTAAATAATGCAAGTTGTTAGGAGGTCATGAATGTAACATTCATGAAGAGACTATTGATTTTTTTCAGAATATTATATTTTATCAGAGGTGATATGATATAATTATGGGATAAAATTATTAGGAATTAGGAACAAATTCAAGTAAATTAGGAGAGAGCTGACTTTTATTTTTTTGAGATGTCATTAAAACAATTAATACTGGAGTAGAAATAATTAATGCGAGGTACATGATGTGATTGATTTATACTAGAGATAATAAAGTTAATTTTCAGCAGTAGAGATTAGGTTACGTGACTTAGACAGTTATTTTATTTTGAAAACAATTTGAATTTTCAGATTCTTGAACCAATCAATGACCGCGCCATGGACCTATGATTTGGAAAATCGTGACTGCAGTTGATATTTATCGTGTTTGTATTAATTACAAGATTTTGAATTTTTAAAAAGGGATCGATTCAGCAGGTTTGGATGTTGCCAACAGGTGAAAAGGCTTTCAGTTCAGTAGGCTGTTAGGTTGCCAATAGATAAAATTTTTAAGGGCATCCCGATACTCGTGCAGTAAGTCTAGGGACCCCATATGTATGTTATATATGTATATATATATGCACGTATATATATGTGTATATATAATGTTTTTATAGTCAATATCATCTCACTTTAAAAAATTATAATAATATAATTAAATTCATCCATTACATTTAAATTAAAAGGAGAAAAATTTATTTTAGAAGAGAGAATACAATAGATGAATTTAATTAATTTGTCTTAACTTTTTAAAATTATAAACTACTAATTATAAAAGTATTATATATATATGTATATTTATATATACATGCATATATATATGTATATATGTATGTATGTACACATATATAGTTATATTTTATAATACATTTAGGGTATTGGCACATTTGACAAAAGAAAAGAGTAATTACATTCTAAAATTACTAATTATAATTCATTATATCTTTATTATATCTTATTATAACTAAACATATTTGATTAAAATCGCTAAAAGTGATTCTACTTATCAATTATTGTATATATAATCTGACTCATTTAGTTATAATCAGATATAATAAAGATATAGTAAATTACAATCGGCACTTTTAAAATGTAATCATTTATTTTTTTTTTTTTGTCAAGTGTATTGATACCCTACTTGTCCCTAAATGGCATGTGTATATATATATATATATATATATATAGAGCTCCTATGGTCAGTGTATTCTAACTTTTAAATTGTTAAAATGATCAATCAAATTTATTCATTGTATTTGAATTGAATAGTAGATAAAAAATATTTTAGCAAAGAAAATGTAATGTATGAATTTGATTGGTAGTCCTAATAATTTAAAAATTAGAACATACTAATCATAGAAGTTTTATATGTACAAAAATTCTATATTTAGTATTTATTAACTTTAAAAAATTAAGATGAACCAATCATATTCATTCATTACATTCTCTTTCCTAAAATAAATTTTCTCTTCTATCTAATTTAAATATAATTAATAAATTTAATTTATTCGTAATTTTTAAAATTAGGAGGTATCAATCGTATAAGTTTTATACGTATGAGTAGACCTGCCATTGGGTTAGGAACACGTGTCCTTTCGAGATTTGAGAAAAAAATCGACAAGTTTAGCTTTTTCAAAAAAGAAAACAAAAAAGGAAAAAACCTCTCGTGCATTGTAACCATGCAGTTTGCAGACATGACTGTAGTGCATTGATTTGTCAGTGCTGTTGTACACACTACATTGACAATTGTTAAAAGATTGCTATTTTTATTAATTATTATTATTATTAATTTATTTTAAAAACTCCTTATATTGCTAAAAAAAAATAAAAATGTCGGACGAGTTTTTCCTATCTGGAGCCGTGCCATGCCTCTACTTCTTTCCTTTTGTTAGTTGTTTATTATTATTTTTTTAACTTTATTATCTATACTGACTGTTTTTAATATAATTAACTCCTGTCTTTTTACTATTTCTATTAAACCTATTATTTATACTTTTAATGTTTTTCCTACTCCTCATCCATTAATATTTTCTTTTTTTCAATTTTATCTTTTTAGTTCTCTTCCACATAAATATTATTCAATTCTACTTTTTATGTATTAGACAAAATCCACTGATAATTTACAATTTTAGTGAACATATTTTTTCTTCTTCTCTTCATTTTTATTTGACATCTTTTTATCTTCATTTTGACATTTTATTACTTATGAGGTTAGTCTACTAAATTGATTATCTTTTTAATTCATTTACTTTTTAATAATTTAAATTTAATATAAACCTTATCAATAAACCCTAAAATCTTAAAAGTTAAGTTATTGCATTAAATGTGTCCATGTATTATCATGATTTAATTTTATATACATATACATATATATACTTTTTGTTTACTTTATAATTTTACTTTATTTAGAATTAATAAAAATTAGAAGTTAAAAAATTTCCTAATATGACATATAATGTACTTTTTTATGGAATGTACTTTTCACGAGACATTGTAAAAGATAGTTCTTCTAATTTGATGGACAGAAAAGTATCTAGCACTATTTCTTTGTCCCAAAAATACAAGAAGTTCTCTCCTTTTAGAGGGATATATATATATATATATTTCAATATCTATAGCAATCTTAAAGTAGTTCTCTTGATAAGTATGAAATAAGTGCCGAATTAATTGGGGATGGTGGGCGGCCCAGTGGAAGGGCGCACCCCACTTGCTTCTCAATAGCAAGGTTAAATTCTCATTTGGTGTGACAATTTTCACACTTAATTGTGTGGTCTGAGCATAAATTTTCATGTCGCTCATTAAGTAATCTTTACCGATAGATTTCGGTAAATATTTGATTTAGTGTCAAGAAATATAATAAAAAAAAAAACTGAATTAATTAAATACGTAATTGAATGGAAGAGAGCTCACGAATGGAGGCATGATGAAATAACACCAGCCAGAATTTTGAGCAGGCCAATGGCCTTCGCGAGTCTGTAAGTCTGAGAAGAAGTGGACAGCCCTCCTCATTGATGTCAAGACTGTTTTATATGTAATTTCCTCTCCATCTTTAACTTTTACCGGTGTAATCGTTTGTTTCCGGTTCTTCTTTCTGAGCATCTGAATATATGATCGTTGTTATAAATACATATTGTGGAAATTATTAAAATTGGTAAAAATTAAAAAGAAAAATTTGTTTTTGATCTAAAAAGAAAGGTTATTCATTTTTTATCGTTTTACATTTCCGACAACATTACGCGTTGGACAACATTTCACGTTGGAGAATTTAGATGAATTTATCTCCTACTTGAAATGTTAGGTAGATAAAATTCACTTAAAATCACCAAAATGAAATGTTGTCGAAATTGTAGGTAAGATTAAAATGAAAAAAAATTTATTTGAGACTAAAAGTGAATAATTTTTTTTGGTAAAAAGCGTATTTTCTTTTTTAATTTGATCAAAAGTGAATTAGTTATATATGTTGTAAAGAATACATCAAATTCATAAATATATATATGACTTTTGTAATTAGATATACCTAATTTTAAAAAGTAAAAATCAACCGATCAAACTTATCTATTACTTTCTATCTCCTATTTAATTCAAATACAATTGATAAATTTGATTGATTAGTCCTTACTTTTTAAAATCAAGTATATCCGATTATAAAAGTATTATATATATATAACCTCTATAGTTAGTGTCTCATAACTTTAAAAAATTAGGACGAACTAATTAAATTAATTTATTGCATTTTCTCTTCTAAAATAAATTATCTCATATTCAATTTAAATATAATGAATAAATTTGATTGGTTCATCATAACTTTTTATAATTAGAAAGCACTCATCATAGAAATATTATATGTATAGTATTTTTACTGTCAATATCTCATAACTCTAAAAAATTAGGACGAATCAATTAAATTCATCAATTGTATTTTCTCTGCTAAAATAAATTCTCTTTCATATTTAATTCAAATGTAATGAATTAATTTGATTAATATATTCTAACTTTTTAAAATTATGAGATATTGATACTAAAATCATTATATATATATATATATATATATATATTTAGGCAAGTACTCTACTTAAAATCACACCTACGGATACAATTATTTTGTATCACTCGTCTCCTCAGGGCTGACTACATAATTATGGTCAAATGCTTCTATCACAGTGATCTCCTCTGGGTTGTCTTCACCGTCTGCAATTCACGTCCCCCAACGAATTATAGGTGTCATCTCTGATATAATTATATTATAATTCAATTCATATATGCTATATCAAGTTGCTCATATCTCACTATAAATTATCTAGTAATAATTTTAGATTTATCTTTGTACATGTTTTTTTAGTTTTATTTATGATGATTACAAACATTAATAGCACTCTTGCAAATGCAAAGAAAAGCAAGAGAGAATTGATATTAAGAGCACTGAAACTACTTGTGAGCTTTAATTGTGGAGTAACAACTTTCACATAATCTGTGTTTAATATAATCTGTATTTATAGATAAACGATATCGGTTGGGCTATGGTGACATGGTAAGAGGCTATAGCCGGTTTCCCAGCAAATTTGTATAAAACAAAAGAATTTATTATTCAGTATGGTCACCAAATTAGCATTCAACAACAAACAAGGCATTTATGATTCCACTAGGTAGTACTGTTTAAAAAATAGTTAATAATAGTTGCAATAATAAATGTTAGAGGTAGGTGAACCAAAAGAAATCCATATCTTTTAAAGGTCGCTTGTTTTTTTATCTGAACACTAAATAGTGTTGTTGAAGACTGAAGACTGAAAACTGAATTGTGATTGAAATTTGAAATCTGAATAACATATATATATATTTTTTCATTACCTCTGAATATGTTATAAATTTGTTTGTTTTTTAAATTTAAAATTGTCTTAAAACTAATAAATTTACATTTATACCCTTTTTACTATTTGTTGTTATGTAATTTTAATTAATGTAATCTAAATATTTATAAATAAATAATTTAATACATTCTAAAATATTTTTTATGTAGATATTAATACCATTTTATTCATAATTAAAATATGATTAAAAATATAGTAATATTTACCATATTTATATATTTAAATATATTAATATATTTAAGAAAACAATAAAAAAAGTGAATGTTTAAATTGTAAATTAAAATATAATAGTTTAATTTCAAGATAATTTGAAATAAAATGTATTTATATTTTACTTTTTAAATATATATATTTTTTAAGTATCAATGGAAAAAAAAAATTTTGAGTAATATAAAATTAGGATAAATTTGAAATTATGTTATTTTGAGGAGGATTAATTTGAAATAAAAACTTTTAAATATCATTAAATGATTTGCAATTAAGTAAAAAGTTAAAAATTCTTACTTAATTTTTTCAGTTGTTTTTTGGTAGTTTTAAGTTATTTGATTACTTAAAAAAAAAAAAACGTAAATAACTTAATAAGTGCAATTTCGAACTATTAAGTTTTAAGTGAAAAAAATAAACAACTCCTTAGTCCTCTTTTCTTAATGAAGTGAAAATAATAAAACTAATAAGTGAAAGGGTAATATGGTAAAAGGCTTGAGACTGATATTTAATGATGACGATTGAGAAAGTTAAATGAAAATAAATTTTTAAAAAAATATGTAGATAATTAACTGGCACAACACCGTCTTCTCTAGCCACTTTTCTTGGGATGACAATTCTACTTGCGAATCCATAGATTTTCACTCGTAATAGACCAGTATGGATTTAATTAAATGGGTTCGTGAGCGGCCGTGAATGCTAAATTTCAAACCTGAAATGAGTTCAAGTTTAGATGTAGGTTTGGAAAAAATCTGCATCTGCACCCATGAACCCACAAAATTAAAATAAAAAGTTGTTAATTTTATTTATATATAATATGCTCCAAACAATGTCATTTTGAGCATAGTATATATATAAAACGAAATTGAAGGTTTAAAACTCTAGTGTCTCTCATCTCTTACGCTTCTTGGCCGACCCTTCTCTCATCAGTCTTCCCTCATTAGCCATCTCTCTCCTTCGTTGAGCTCAACCCAACCAACCGACCATTTCTGCCATTTCGTCTCTCCTCTTCATTGACCATCCAAGACCTAATTGCCTGCTATCGGCCAAGATCACCAGTTTCTTGCATTGCTACCGTTGCTCCCGGTTACTTACTGTTCTTGTTGAGGACTTGAGGTAATGACTTTCACTTCTCCTAGATTGTTCCGATGTGTGGATTATTTATGGTTTAAAAGACCAAACCACATTAAATTTCTTATTTTTCATTTTCTATCTTGTATCGATCGTCATGAGTGTGTGATGTAATGTATTGCTTTTATATTTGTTGAAAAATTTGATCTTTCGTGTGTAATGACTTGTATTATTATTATTATATTTTGTTATTGCTAATTGTATATATGGATTGATGCATAAGCTTTGATTATTTATGTTTTTGTTATTTGAAATTAGTGTTTGGTAATCTCATTTTTGGTAAATATATATATTTTATTTCATGTTGTTGGTTTACATGTATTGTAACACCCTCCTCTCGATCCTCGACGTCCTGGATACTGAAAACCGAGGTGGGGGACATTACAATATTTTCATTACTTATTTACGAAAATCCATTTACTAACTTAATATAATTTATTAAAAATCTGACAGAGTTTCCTCTGTTTTACGGAAAAGCCCAATGTTTTTAAAACCTGCATAATCAAAGAAACACTTCAAATATATTTTCCATTTTCTCAACTTCCATAATCGGACACTCTGTCCGTCCCCAAATCACTTCAACACACAAATTTAAAGTAAGCATACATTTTCCTCACATATAATTTCGAAACAAAATAAACACAATTACTTTAAAGTACAACAACTTCTAGTTTTCCCACTCTTTGAGAAAATATTTAAAACATAATACAAACCATATACATTTAAACTTCACAAAACTTCCCATAAACATGCAAATGCAAATACAAAATACAATTTCGGAAACTTTATTTTTTTTATTTTTTATTTTTTTCTATAAAATATATATACACTTTAAAGATGTCTACCAAAAAGATCGGAGAATAGTTGTGACTTACGGATCGCATTAGGAACTATCTTCTCAACTAACTCTGCTAAAAAACTCAACTCCCCTCAACTACCTGCGCGTTGAAAATTCAACGCGCTAAACAAAATAGCTCAGTTGGTATACATAAAATAATATTAATCACAAAATCCCACAAATATAATACAGAAAAGATATCATTTCACAAATCATTTAATATCAAACATAACATATTATTCATACAACAATTCCCAATTATGTAAAACACTTTTTGAGCACATATCTTCAAGATAAATTGTTTATTAGTTGTTATAATATTGTAAGAGTCTTTCGTAACTACTGTCACGATACCATGGATCGGTAACGAGTTTCACATATTCCTTTGGCATCGGACACTCGGTGTCTATCCGTCGAGGCTCAACATCATATTCGTATCGATTTCAAGACCGGATAATTAGTGCCTCTCGAGGTCCATTAATCATCTCGGTATATAAACGAAACAGTGCAGTATTGCTAACAAATACCTTATTGGCATGTCAACTACTAATCCCCACCTACCAATATACAGATTTACTCAAACTCTCAATATTTTCAATAATTACGAAAATTATCGTTTTCAATTAAATTTTCAAAAGTCACTTAACTATCAAACTTCATCATTTATTTTTCATATTCAAAATCTTTCGAAATTCTTCGAAACCTTCCTCTTAGCTATTACCTAAGGACAATTTTGCCATTGGTTTCACTTTTCAAAACTTTACTATACAATCACCTTCTTTTACATTTTATTAACCTCCAAAAGGTAGTATTCAAATTTTTCTTTTTCAGAATCATAATTTATGACACATATTATCTCAACACAATATAAATAACACGTAAACACAAGCGAAATAACAAAATTAACCCTAGGTTTTCCTAGGGACTATTCGGTCAAAAGAGGTGAATTTTCAAAAAATTGTTTTGACTTCAAACTTTATCTCACACATCATTCCGATATCATCCGTTTAATACATAAATAAGCTTAAAATAACGCAAATACCCCTAAACCCTTATTTAATTCAAATTCGATCATAAGGGGTTTTTTATGCGAAAATATTATTTCACTTGGTTTTAACCCATAAAATCCCTTTATCAACATCCAACCAATACATACATATCATAAATAATAATTCATCGCATAAAAATCTCATCATCGTAAAGTTTTGAAACAAACTATTAAATTTTTAGCTACTAATAAAATTCAATTTTGAAAATAAATGTATATCAACATTTTAAAACTTACACCCAAGCTCCTAGCACTTCAAATAGAAACTCAAAGCTTCTCATTGTCCTTACTAAACTCCTCATGTCTTAATTGGTCACCCAGGGTTTGAAAATCACAATTAAAACCACAAAAATGAAATCAACACTAGTAAATGTATACCCATCTACCTCTACATACTTACTAATCTATTTGAAAAAAAAAAAAAAAAAAACTGCACACTTCTCACGTTAACCCCTTATACTCGAAAATCCAACTTGATTTTTGGAAGATTTTTACAAGAAATAAAATCATAGATGGGTAGGAAACTTAAAGAGAAGAATATTGATGAGTTTAATGGCTTGAAAAGAGAAAGAAGATCATGAGAAGGAAGAAGAATTCTAGTCGGCAACAAAAGAAAGAAGAAGAAAATGAATTTTTTCAAAAATTTGACCCATTTTTATGTTAATAAATTTTTAAAAATTATACCTTGACCCCACATCTTTCTAAAATTCTATTTAAGCCCAAAAACCTTTACACATGCCCCTTTCCTATTGGACAACAATGACAACTCACCATTCCACTCACTTTTCCACCACACACTTGTCAATTTTCTATTAGCTCTCATAATTTCTACTTTTAGATGTCAATTTGTCATTGGTTCAAGAAATTTTCACATGCAATGCATTCTAAATGCACTCATTTAATCACCAATGATAAATTTTCATCATCAAATCTTTTCCATTAAAATCCTAATTAAATCATCTTACTAAGAAAAATACCTTCCAACATAAATTATTAAATCAACTATTAACTTTTTTTAACAATTAAATATATTAATATACTAATTATACCAATTATATTTAAACTAACTTTTAATCCAATTTAATACGCTCACTTATTTAATTTAATAACACTACTTATACGGAAATAAATATTGGGATGTTACATGTATAGTACAGATCCACCCACACACACTACCTGTAAAAACTCTGTAGGTGAAGGTGTAAAATTTGCTTGTGGGTTCGGGTCCAAGTATGGCCAAACCCACCTAAACCCGACCATTGTCATTCCTACACTTTCTTTCATTAAATTTCATACATCAAATGAAATTTAGTTTCCTTCTCTATGACTATCTTATTCTCTCTCTCAATAGCTCTCAATTGCCCACTTGCCCTTTTCTTTCACCTTCTCATATTCTCTACCAAATTTGATGCCTCTCTTTAATTTTCTTTTCCTTTCCTTCCCCTCTTTCTCTATAACAAATCCCACTCTCTCCTCCTTCTCTCACTTTTCCCTTTTCAATAGCCTCTTTAACCCTTACCTCTCCCCTCCTTGTCCTAATGACATCCAATCTCCTATTAACAAGTAGATGACTCTAGGTTCTCCTCCATTAAAGGGTTGAGACGGTTGTCTTGGTTCCATTTTAAAATACTGCTCCATCTCATAAGTATCGCAGAAACTGCTTAGGCTCAATTTGGTGGTGTGCTGCCTAATGGCAACATCTAGGCTATTTTCAATGTGGCCAATGTCTAAGTCAACTTTTAGAACATTGATAAATATACATATATATATATATATATGTATGTATGTATGTATGTATATATGTATGAAGTAGTCTCATTTTCAAAAATGGAATTTGTGTAAGTCGTTGCAATGAAATTTGAAAATCATTATGACAAAGATTGAAAATTGTTATGACAAAAAGTGAAAAGCGTTGCAATAATTAATGAAAAACATTATAACAAAAAGCTAAACCATACGACAACATATTTAACGTGATTCAGCTTTCACTTATATCTATGAAACCATGCCCAAAGATTTGAATTGATTAGTGAAGTTTCCAACACATACAAATACCAACTGACTCACTTAACTAAAGACCCCCTCTTTATAATTGACGCAATGTATTATAATTCCTTCACGTATCCAATTTAGCAAGATCCTCTTGACTTCAATGATCTCTTGCTTTTTGAACTCTCTTTAAAAACTTTGAGATCCGTTGTCTCCCAAAGACTAACAGTTTTTCTTCCCGAAGAATTCATGATTCTTAAACTCCTTTCAATAGCTTGAAAACCGACCTCATCTTAAAAATGAAACCGTTCTTCCTTCCGAAAAACATGAGTTGTTGTAGTTACTTAAAAAGTCACATTATTCCTAAGACTAAAAGACCCTAGAGAGAATCACTATATATCTCACAAAATAAATAAATCTCTTTAGTTCATATTTGATGCTCTCATAGTATATCTACATGTTTATTGTCTACACACCAAACTTCATGAGTTCAGTCTACATCTGCAAAAAATAGTATGCCTCTTTTTTCTTTGAAAAGATATCTACAAAATAAAGAATTAATTTGAGATAAAAAAAAATGTAATATAAATATGTTGAAAATAGGAATTTTTTCCTGTTTTCTAGTAATGAACTAATCTATTCATGATTAAGATCAAATTCATTCAAGAGATAAAAACTTATTTTTGGTCTATGAAAATCTCCAATAAATAAAAAAGATTTACTTTAAAAATAGCAAAAAAAAAAAAAAAAATCAAGGATAATTCTAAAAAATATTTCTAAAAAGTTTATCCCAAAAAGGATATCTTTTTATAAAATGGAAGTCCTATACAATAAAAAGATATAGACCAAGATTTTCTCACAGACAAATATCAAAATAACCACTGAAAAAAAAAATCAGAAAAACGAATTAACAATATAAAAGATTCATAGATAAAAAAAGGAATAGAACCAGAAATTGAACTTCATTTTTTCTGCACACAGATAAACATCCAAATGTTTCACAGGAACATTTTTCTATCGCAACAGAATTCACATTTCGTTGTAACAATTGGCAGTACACAAATTTTGGTAGTAATAAAAGATGAGTTTTTGCTCAAACAGTATCATATGATGCCAAACCTTCACAACTGCCATATGATACTAAACCTTTGTACAAACAGAATCTACTTAAATCAACAGAACATTTTTCTATTGCAACAAAATTCACATTCCGTTGTAACAACTAGCAGCATAAAAAATTCTAGTAGTAATAAAACATGAGATTGCTCAAACACTATCATATGATGCCAAAATTTACAACTGCCATATGATACTAAACCTTTGTACTAACATAATCTACTTAGATTGATAGAAATTTAATATATCCTATATGAAAAAATTGTGAGAATTATTTTACTTATCTAGACAAGTGGAGAGTGATTGTTTAATTTCATTTATTCTTAGTGAAAAACACCTGGCTGGCTTTTAATTGTTTGAGAATGACATGTTGCTTGATTACTAAACAAGCTACTATGAAACAATTGGTTACTTTTATATAATTCAGATAAGAGAGAATCCACAACTTTTTTTATATTTATCACTATTGACGTCTAAATTTAGTCGACCAAAGTTTTTGACCCAATACTGCAAATAAAGTAAAATAAAGGCAAAGACAAAAGAAAGAGAAGAGGAAGAACAGTGAATATAAGGAGATTTTTTACATGATTCGATCCAAAAAGATGTCTACATTCACGATTGTTTTTCTGGTTATTTTGACAGAGTCATAGTATATTATTGATTGTTTGTTGTTGTTGTCTACAATAAATTTTCAACCTCTATTTATAATGTGGGGTGTTACAATTTGAGTACAATAAAAATAGAAAAGAATTATACATTAATTATACTTCCAAAATTAGTGTCCATTAATTTAGGGATAGATTTCGTCGAAATAGGAGTTTGATTTTATTTTCAATTCTAGTAGTTGACTCTTTTTTAATTTAGGAGTTTTTGACCCAATACTGTAAATAAAGTAAAATAAAGGCAAAGACAAAAGAAAGAGAAGAGGAAGAACAGTGAATATAAGGAGATTTTTTACATGGTTCGATCCAAAAAGATGTCTACATTCACGATTGTTTTTCTGGTTATTTTGACAGAGTCATAGTATATTATTGATTGTTTGTTGTTGTTGTCTACAATAAATTTTCAACCTCTATTTATAATGTGGGGTGTTACAATTTGAGTACAATAAAAATAGAAAAGAATTATACATTAATTATACTTCCAAAATTAGTGTCCATTAATTTAGGGATAGATTTCGTCGAAATAGGAGTTTGATTTTATTTTCAATTCTAGTAGTTGACTCTTTTTTAATTTAGGTTATTGTTTTTCTAGAAAATTTTTTAAATGAA
Source organism: Litchi chinensis (assembly GCA_019925255.1). Classification (NCBI taxonomy): domain Eukaryota; kingdom Viridiplantae; phylum Streptophyta; class Magnoliopsida; order Sapindales; family Sapindaceae; genus Litchi; species Litchi chinensis. The sequence goes on from CM034464.1 coordinate 22,865,668, forward strand.
CACTTCGAGTTACGAGCTGGATCTCGCTTTAGACGACCTAAAATTGAGCATAAGGTAGCCTTGACCATGGTTGACCAGCAACCTGAAAATTGCAATAGCAAATTGAGAGCTCGTTTCAGCGAGCTGGACGTTGGCAAACTGGACTTTTGTCTATCTAGTCAATCCATTGGATCAGTTCATTAGACTTTTACCAACCACTTGTGCAGCCTCAAATATATCTACAACAATCACATAAGTATCTCCCTACAATTTCATGGACATTTTCAGGTTGTTGGATTGTTGTTTCAATCTTGAACTTTCAATTTTTTGGTTCTTGCCATTGTTATATTTCTTTAAGGCAAAAAAGCAAACATAATTGTTGTCCTGAAAAAATGCAATGCAAGGATGGATTCCCCCATTCCTTTCCCAATTCCTTCACCCTTTCTTCATCCTCATTGAAATCCTAATAATTTGGGGTAAATGGGGATTGAGTTATTTGGAGATAGGTTCTCTCATCCCTATCTCTATTTTCTTACCCTTATTTCACTTCATTTGACCTAAAATTAAAAAAATATATACATAATTAAAAATATAATTCACAAAATAAGTCTATAAAGTTTTTGAATGTTAAATCCACAACAAATAAAAAGTATATATAATATGAAAATTTAACAAATTCCAAAAGGAAAAAAAAAAAAAAAAAAAAACAACAAACGGTAAAAAGGGGAAAAATAAGATAGTTCAAAATGATCTGGTTCAAGGATTTTAAACCCAAAATTTAAAAAAAAAAAAAAAGGTTTTTAAACCCAGATGACGATGTGGATTCGAACATCTAGGATAGATCTGGTCTTTAAATCTAGACGATAATTTAGGATCGAAGTTATTTGAATCCAGATCATCATTTGGGTTGATTTTGAACCCAAATAAATGCTAAGTTGTTGCACTATGAGGGAGATTGAGCTTCATTTAATGAAGGAAATTTAATTTAGTTTAATGAAGGAAAATGACTAGAGGAGTTGGTGTTGTGCCCCTTAATTATCTACCGAATCTCTACTGTCCATCTATTTTTTTTTTTTTAATAAAAAAGACAGATGATAGAGATCTATTGAAAAAATTGTAAAAAATAAATAAAAATTAAAAAATTAAATACAAAATGAAAAAATATATATTAATAATTTTCTTTTTAAAAAATGATATTGTTCATCAACACATCATTAAAAAAATTCATAAGCCTCCAAAAATCTGGAGACCAAACATCATCTTCATTAGCAATCAAACCCATCTACCTCTAATCAAGCCCATCGAGACATTATCTTCAAACAACATTTAGACCCAACATCATCAATCATTTGCAAAAACCCAAGCACATCATTAATCAATCGTCCACTATAAAAACTCCAAACATCGTCAAACATAAACAAAAAAAAAAAACCAAAATTCATTAAAAAAAAATCAGGTTCAAAAAAATCATCAAAAAAATATATGGGTTAAAAAAATAATAAAAAAATCATCAAACTCAAAATCTAAGTTCAATTTGGGTTCAAATCGAACTTAGATTTATTTGGATTCATCGAACTCAAGCATTTGGATTCAACCAATTTGAGTTTGATGAACTCAGATGAAATCTAGGCTTATATCGAATTTGAACACAAATGTATGGATTCGTGGAACCCAGATGAATAAGAAGAAAAAGAACAAGTAGAAGAAAAAAGAAAATGAGATAAAAAATAGTGGATCGTGTGTGAGGTTTAGTGGAGAGGGTGGTGATCGGCGTGGGAGGGGTAATGGTAGAGGTCTGGTGAGGATGGTGGAGAAAGAGAGAGAGAGTGCTCGGTTGTGATCTCAAGTCTCAACATAATTTCTAAATTCTTAAATTTTTATTTAAAAATTTAATATTAATTTATTATTATATATTTTTATTTTTTATTATTTTCTTATTGAGGTATGTTTAATTAAAGGTTGCATTTACCATTTTAGCCTTAGCCCACTAACAGCAATCATTTTTTTTAGACACACAATGTAACAGTATAGGGCGGAAAAATGTGAATTCGAAACATTGGGGTAGGTTTTTATTTTTTTTAGGCAAAAGTTGGGGGGGCGGGGAAAGGGAGGGTGGGGTGTGTTTAGAATTCACTTAGAAAAAAAAAACACTTACATAACAAACAACAAGGGCAAAAGAAAAAAAAAATTAATTTAATCTATAACGTTTAGTAAAATATTACTGTTTTTACATATTTATACTAAGGGTGGGCAACACCATATTCGGATCGCTTTCGACCGGATCCGATCTGAACATGGTAACTTCGCGGATCATCATTTTTGGATCCGAACATGATCCATCAAGGAGAAAGAACCGATCCGATCCGAACACCTAGTTCGCGGATCGGACCGGATCAAAACACTTACTTTCAATTTCAACTTATGATAAGAAGATAAATAGAGATATCTTGTTGGTGTACCTTCGTGAATTGTAATACATATCTCCCAAATTTTGTAAACATTCATACAAATTACTCAATATCAAACACGTGTAACATCTCCTTTGTCGGCTACCAACATCAAACACCATCGACAACTACCCACTCAGAATAATAATAAAAATAAATAGGAGAATTGGACACTCAGTTTTCAAGGTCATTTTCAATAACAAATCTTCTGAATTTCAATACGCCCATTTTATATTAATAGAAATCAAAGTTCAAATCTCACCAGCACCACTCTTTATACTTTTCCCCATCTATTCACAGCAATAATAACATATATATATATAAAAAGCAAATAAAATATGTAACTCAACAACAGAATACAACAAACAAGCATAGAAATCACTAAAACACTAACATTCAATCATATAAATATCAAGCTAAAGCTACAAATAAACTCACCAAGCTACTGAGATGAGAGTGAAAGGAAGGAGTGAGAGATGAATGTTAGGGTTAGCTTAAGTGGACTTTATATAGAGGCATATGAAATTACGTATGTATCATTGTTCACGGGTTCACGGATCGGATCGGTTTTGGAAACCCCGATCCGATCCGATCCGTGAAACATGGTGTTTTCACAAGTGAGGATCCGAACACCTTACTTTTGAACATGTGATCCGATCCGAATACCCACGGATCGGACCGGATCAGGATGTTCGGATCGGTTCCTTGTTTTTGTGCCCACCCCTAATTTATACGTTTTGAATACCCATCACCCCTAACATTTTATAAATTCATCAATTTAATCATTTCATCAATTGATCGTTAGTCAAACTTAACAATTTAAATACTATTTTAGTCCTTTTCTTCCATTGACCATTTAAAATTGATAGATAAAAAATTATAGATCTCCACCATCCCTCAAGGTTGCGATGGATGGAGAAGATTTAATGAGTTTAATTAAAATAAAATTAAAAATTAAAATTATATAATTATAAAAAAAGCAAAATTAAAATTAAAATTAAACTCAATTATCATTTAAACGATTGAAGAACAACAAAATCAAACTCACAAAAATAAACATACATGGAAAAATAGTGGAGTAAATATAGTTAAGTTAGAGGTACCATCTTAAATCGATCCATTGTTCCTGACATGAAACCCCTCGTTGCATCCATACCATTGCCTTAATTTTACAACACAGTCTACTGAATCAAGATTGGTAGAGATCAAAGGGAGTGGGAATTTTTGGGTTTTGTTTTGCAAAGAAAAGGTGATTTTAGAGAGAGAGACTCAATCGGAAGAAGAACAGAGAGACTCAGACTCAAATGAATCCATGAACCCGATGCTGACGCTGACGCCGCCACCGACGATAGTGACGCTGATGAGCAGACCACGACGACGATGAGGACGAATCCGGTAGAGATGTGATGGCTACGACAGCGGTCGCCGTCGTCATCGAAGTCAGCCCCTACCAGAATCATCCGCCGCCCCCTTCATCAGATCCCCCAACCCGGACCCGCTGACTACTACCCGCTCCCTTCTTCCAACAATGTCAGTACCGTGGCAAACGGAGTGACGACGCTGGTTGTGAAAGAGAGTGAAGTGAGAGTGTGCGGAGGAGGAAGAATTCGGACGTGGAAGTGGAGGTGCCGTGGAGTCCTAGTAGTAGTGGCTATGCTGAAGAGAGATCGAGAGCAGCAGTGAGGTGAGTCTGATGTGGTTGATTTTGGATTTTTGTGATTTGGTGGAGATAGTAGAGGAGTTTATATTGTATCGGTTGAGTCTGAAGATCTGACCTTTGAATATCTGGGTTTTTGAACCCAGATCTTAAAGCTTCAATTTTTTTTTTTTTTCTTTCAAAATTTTCTTTGTTTTTCCTAAAAAATTTTAAAAATTTTAATTTATTTATACGAAATTCTATTGTCCATAATTGGAATTGATGATCGAAATTTCAATTTTTCAATTTTTAATTTTTCAATATATTTTTTAATTTAATTTTTAAATTTTCAATATTTTTAATTTAATTAAAATAAAATAAAATGATTAAGGGTATTTTGATCTTTATACATATTTTGTGATGGTTGATTATTAGTTTTTTAGTTAGAGGGATTAAATTGATAAATTTTTTAAATTTTGAATAATGGATATTCAAAACGCATAAATAAACAAAAATGTAATATTTCACTAGACATTAGAGATTACATTGAAATTTTTCCAAAAAAATGAGATACTTCAGAATGATCAAATTCCAAGTTTTTGAACTCAGATGGCGATGTGAGTTCAAAGTTGTCCAAACTTGAATCGTCATCTAGGTTTGTCCTGGGTCTTTGAACCTAGATGATAAACTGAGTTTAAAGTCATTTGAATCTAGATAATTATTTTGGTTGATTTCGAACCCAAATGAATGCTAAGTTGTTGCACTAGGAGGGAATTGAATTTCATTTAATAAGGGAAATTTAATTTAATGGAGGAAACGGAGTTGACGTTGTGCCCATTAATTATCTACATTTCTTTTTTTCAAAAAAAAAAAAAATTATTGTCATTTAATTTTCTTAATCGTTATCATTAAATATCATTCTCTAAGTCAAGCCGTCTACTACGTTACCCTTTCACTTATCAGTTTTATTATTTCCAGTTCACTAGCGAAGGAAGGTGACCAGAGGAGTTGATGTACCCATTAATTATCTATACGCCTTTTTTAAATAACAAAATTATTTTCATTTAATTTTCTAATTGTTATAAGCATATATCATTCTCTTATTAATTAAATCAGGAGTCTAAGTTTGAAACTCATGCTCATAAAATTAATCTTTTTCGATTATGGTAAAAATAGATTTATGGAAAATCTCATTCACATAGTTGGTTAACGAAATGGAGACACCAAAAGAATTGATAACCCAGGCGCACGAGTCCGAAAATTCTCAATGATAAAACAGTATGGGTCAAAGATAACATTTATTATTGCAAATATTATTTACTATATTTTTAAACCGCACTAACAAGTGGAATCATAAATGCATGGTTTGTTGCTGAATACTAATTTGGCGACCGATCTGAATCATAAATTCTTTTGTCTAATGCAAATTTGCTGGGAAACCGGCTATAGCCTGTTACCATAAATCTATTCAGCAGCCGGACTGATGTCATTTATCTATAAATACATTATCTGAAAGTTGCTACTCTACGATTAAATCTCACAAGTAGTTTCAGTGGCCATAATCACAATTCTCTTTAGCTTTTCTTTGCATTTGTAATTTTTTAACAATTCTACTTGCTCAAACTCACTAGCACTTGTATTTTCTAAACACGAATTTGAACATAAATTTTTCTATTCATTAGATTACGATGATAAGACTTATGCACTGACATGCATATATAGTTATAGTACATCCGAAAATAATGCAATAATTACAACCAATGTTTATTAAAGCGCTAATCGCTAGGCGGTTGGCTCTCTCGGTTAGTTGGCGAACATTTGGCGACTAATCGGTTTGACACAATTACATGACCACAATATCTAGATGTTGTAAAACTATAAACCCCAATGACAACTTATAAATCACAACTTATTTTTATTTTTTCTTATCATTATATATATCATTATTTTTTATGCCAATGCCTAGGTGGGTGAAAATCAGAACTTACGAATCCATGGGAGTTCAATGACTCTCTCACTTGCCTCACCCCACTCACTTATTTTTATTTTATTTTTTATCATTATTTATACAAACTATAAAACCCTACCGCACTCACTTTAGTTTTTATTTTTTTTATCATTATATAAATAAACTACCCCACTAACGCACCTCACACTCACTGTGTCACTTAGCATCACCTTTATCTCTCCCACCACAGTTCTTGTCAGTGACGGATCCAGAAAATTTATTCAGGGGAGACACATAAATAAAGTAATAAAAATATCGAAAATTAAGAACATACTAAATATATAATGTTTTTATATAACAGAATGTTTAATAACATTATATAATTTAAAGAAAATAAAACGTACATTATATTTAGGCAAAACAAATAGTTTTATGCTTAAAAATTCTAATAAAATCATTAAAAAAAAATATAAACTACATAAAATTATAATTTTCCTCGATGAGGCTTCATATCTTGAAATCATTGCATAATAACTTATTTATCGATTTTGTCAAAAATATCTTTCTCCACATATGCAAGCAAACTATCATTTAACCATTGATCTCACATTCGATTACGTAATTCAGTCTTCACAATATTCATAGCAGAAAATACTCTTTCAACGATAGCAGTTGCAACAGGTAGTAATAATACCAATGTTAAAAGCAAGTAAATTAATGGGAAAACCTTATCTTGTTTTTTCGCAACCATCTTTTATGCCAAATCTGTAAGACCATTTAATTCTGAAAATTCAATATTAGAGCGCATGATTACAATATAATTCTCAAGTTGATCTTCAAGTGTCAAAAGTTGAGTAGAGGAGAAGTCTTTTGGATAAAATTGAGCAAGTTGAATAAGTTTTTGTTTGTCAAATGCACAAAATTGATCTCTTGGACTAAGACATGCAACACAAAGAAGTAACTCAGTATTTGTCTTCGGAAACCGATTATTTAGCTCTTGAATTTGCAAATCTAACACAGCATAAAACAAGTCTACTCGATAATGATGCATATTGTTTATCTCTTGAGTTTTACGCCTTGATCTCCCTCCAGGTGTAAACAAATCATCCATGTTAACGACTTGGATTTTATGTTTTTCACAAAAAGTGAAAACCTGTTTCGATAAATAATCCCACCCATTTTCTCTCATTATCTGAAGTCGTTCTTTACATGCTTTTACTAAGGTCATGGTATTGACAATATCTTGATCATTTTTCTGTAATGTAAGTGACAACTCATATGTAACTCCTAATATTGTTCTCATCAAATGAAGACCAAAAACAAAATCAAATGTTTCTATTGCATCCAATAAAAGCTTTGATTCATATTTTTGCTCCTGATTCGATCCATCATCCACTAATATATCAAGTATTTCTACAATAGAAGAGAACATGGAAATTATTCTGATTATAGTGTTGTAATGTGAGCCCCAACATGTATCACCTGGTCTCTTAAGACTAGTTTCTTGATTTAAACCCCGTCCACTTGAAAGCTCATTATTCTCTAATGCTTTAAAAACTTTAGCTGCTTATTTTTCTCGAAGATTATCACAACGTTTAGCGGATGCTCCAATAATATTTACCACTTGGGTAATCCAATAAAAAAGACCAATAATATCTATATGACTTTTTGCCACAGTAATAAGTGCTAATTGAAGTTGATGGGTAAAATAATGCACATAAAAAGCACTCTCATTCTCTTTTAAAATAAGTGCTTTAAGTCCATTAAATTCACCTCGCATATTACTTGCTCCATCATAACCTTGTCCGCGCAATCTAGAAATACTTAATCCATATCTAGAAAAAAAAGAATCAATTGCTGTTTTAAGTGAGAGTGTAGAAGTATCAGTGACATGCTCAATGCTGACAAAACGCTCTATCATATTATCATTCTTGTCCACATATCTCAAGACAATAGTCATTTGCTCTTTTGAAGATATATCATGAGATTCATCCACAATAAGTGAAAACAATGAATTGTCAATATATTTAATAATTGTATTAATGATTTCACTTGAAATAGCACTTACTATGTCTTTCTGAATCTTGGGTGCTGTCATTTTCAAGTTTTCAAGAGCACTTTTGCGTGTCACAGCTTTTACGTTCTCATTTTGATCACATAGCCAATGTAAAAGTTCAAGAAAATTACCTTTATTGCTAGAATTTTCTGATTCATCGTGTCCTCGAAATGGAAGCCCTTGCCATAAAAGAAAACAACTGCAATCAATTGAAGCACGTAAGCGAGTTCGATACTCAATTTAAGCTTGATCTGATTGTTTGTTTATAGTTGACTCAATATGTTGATTCTAATTTAATAGATCCTTACATTTGCTCCAAACATCTTTATGGGCACTACTTTTAGCATGCTGCCTTAATAAATCTATCTTCTTCCAATTTGTAAACCCTTCACCAACAAAAGAGTCACCACCCGCTTGTTTTCCAATATCTGGTTTGAAAAGATAACAACTTAGACAATAGACTGCATCTTTTGCTATACTATACTCTAACCAAGTCGAATGTTCAGTAAACCAAACAACGTTGAATCGCCTAGACTTTTGTCCAAAAGGTCTCATAGGAAAATTGTGTTCTCGAGGTTGACAAAGACCTTTTAACAGATATGCTCTCTGAACTTGCTCACGGACATTAGGATCATAGTCTCATATTTTAGTTTGAAGCCTTGGATCGGTAGGGAGATCTGACAAATTGACTTCAACACAATTTTTCTTTGAAGAAGATGATTCCAACTCAAGTGATGATTTTCTTTTCATATATCTCTCCATAACTGTTTCACAACGAATAAAACCATAATAAAAATTTAATAATAATTTATTGATTCCAAATAAAATAAAATTATAAAGTAAACAATATTTATATATAAAATTGAATTATGATAATACATTGTACATGAATAATTTTAATGCAATAATTTATAGTTTAAGATTTTAGGGTTTATTGATGTGATGTATATTAAATTTAAATTATTAAAAAATAAAGTAATTTAAAAAGTAATTAATTTAGGAGACTAACCTGATAAGTCACAAATGTTAAAATGAAAATAAAGAGAAGTCAAATAAAGATGAAGAGAAAAAGAAAAAAAAAAAATTTGTTCACTAAACTTGCAAATTGTCAATGAATTTTGTATAGCATATAAAAAGTAGAAGTAAATAGAACTTATATAGAAGAGAACTAAAAAATTAAAATTAAAAGAAGAAAGTATTAATTAATTAGAAATATGAAAAATATTAGAAGTAGGAAAATTAGGTTAATAGAAGTAATAAAGAAGAAAGGAAGTTAATTCTATTAGAAATAAGAAAAATAAATAATTGAATAAAAAATAATAAACAATTAAAAAAAAAAGGAATGGAATTTGAACAACATGTGGGGTACGGCAGAAAAAATATTTAAAATATAAGGCAGAACAAATTTGTAACATATAAATCAGTTTTTAAATAAAATGATAAAAGATAAATAATAATAATAATATTAAAATAAAAAAATAATTGAAATTGACAGCTGTGACATTCATTGCACGGCCTCAACACAACAAATTACACGCCTTGTTGCACGCCTTCAGTTCTGCAGACGTGCAACAGTCAACTTTAGTTTTAGTTTTTGTTTTAGTTTTTAGTTTTTTTTTTTACTGTAAAGTATATTAAACATTTTTTTTTTTCAGATTTCAGGGGGGCACGTGTCTCCCCTGGCCCAGGTGTGGATCCGCCCGTCTATACCTTATGATTGTGGAGGTAATGAAGGATTTCTCTACGGTGTTCCACAGTAATAATTGAATTAAGATGTCCAACAACATACAAAGCAAATATTTGTAAATTTTCATAGAACATCAATGAAGTTAGCTGTAAGACCCCAATCTAAGTGGATCCAAGAGATAAATTAAAATCCAATTTATTATTATTGATTTGGTTTAACCTAAGTTTAGAAATAAATGGATATATGGAGAAATATTCACTTGATGGATATCTTTAAAAAAAAAAAAAAAAATTAAGAAATGGAGTGTGAAAGGAAAAGGATCGTAGCAAAAGGTGGAGTGTAAAATAAAAAATGACAATGAAAAGCAAAACATTGAAATTTGGAATGAGACAAATTTGAGAGTATGCCACGACATAGTGGTAGGACAAAGAAAAAGAAAATATGTGTTTTTTGTAGTACTCGATACATGAGACAAAAGACATAAAAGACAAAATGAAATGTGATTAAAAGAGTGGGACTCAGTCACACACATGTATGTATATATATATATATATATATAAAACTGAGAGAGTTGGAGATAAGAACAAGTGGAAAACAAAGTCAAATCAAAGAAACAAGGGAGTGGTCAGGTACCAAAGAGATTAGTGGCCATATATTTTAATAAAAATAGGACAAGTATCACTCACAAGCAAAAATCAATTCATGCATGAAGGATATTGGAGCCTGAAAAATGGACAAGTATCGGGCAAAATTGAAGGTAATGAAATGACAAAAAAAAAAAAAAAAAAACAGTAACAATAAGAAAGTTTGGGAAAGAGATATGTATGAAAGGAAGAGAAGTAGTGGAAGAATATTATATATATTTATATATGAGGTAATGTAGTGTGTTATTAGTATATGTATATAGATAAGCTTTTTATACAGAAGCAATCATAGAACCGGACAGCACACAAAACAATAAGAAAAATTGCAGTAAGGAGAAAAGCAAGCCAAAGAGAAAGGGGAGGCAAAAATGAATGAAAAATATTTAGGTGTTCGATTTATCCAGATAAATGATTTTATTTCAATAGAATTTGAAATTCAAAAAATTGGTAAATTTTATGATAACTTCTAAAGTGAGTTTATATGATCTTAGGGTGGATTCAGGATTGTGAGAAATCAGATGAGAACTTATCTTAGATTCAGAAATAAGTAATGGAGTTATGTGAGTGGATATTTTTATTTTAAATCGAATTAATTATTTACAGTTATATATTTCGGATTTTATTTATTTAATTTTATTAGAAAAAAATTATTTAATTAGTTTATTGATTTGTTGATTATGTATTATTATTTGATTATAGAATATTTATTTTTGATAATTATATTTATATTCATAAATCGAGTTATACAATTTGCTTATGAAAATGCTTTAAGATTTGGGAACGAATAAAATGAAATTTTCAGAACACCAAAGTTATACCCTCTTTGTAACTATTAGACAGGCTACATATATATGAAACCTAGATTCGCCCAACATGTGTGTGACAGATGTCGCCCAACACGTGTATGGTTGATGATATTCCTTGCTTTGTATGTAGGTTGAATATCTTCATCACGTATGATAGATTTCCCTGGATATAAGTTGGTATAGATTTTTAATTATAGATATTGTTTACTAAGTTTGATCAGTACAAAAAGATTTACAGAACATTAGATTTATAGAAATAGATTCCAAAAAATTTCAGAAATTATAGATTTTTATATTTTATATTATTAAAATTATAAATATAATTTATATAGAAGTTTGCGGTTTTACTACAATATAAGATTTATATTTAGCTTTATTTTTAAATATGATTGTGTGTGAATCATTGAGAATTATTTCTTTTTACTAGTGATATTTGATGTTTTATTTAGAAATATTTTTTAGAAAAGTTATATTCACTCACTGAACGTTAACGCTTCCTCTTTTATGAAACTCATTTTTTTCAATATCTGTTGTAAGTTTGTGTAAATTATTATAGATTGTAAGAAGGGTCATATGATGATGAACAGTTGCATTTGTGTATATTATTTTTTTATTAACCATATTTCTTAAATGTGTTTGAAAAAAACTTTTACAAATGAAATATCTTTTCAAGTATTTTTTAAATATTTTATATATTCAATATATAGTTTAACATGAGAAATGTAAAGATTTTTTATTTGTTTAATTTATATTTTAATTAAAATGATTATGAGAATTACGATAATTATTTTAAAAAAATTTTAGTAAATCAAGATTTCAATAAAAAAGATACAAGTTTTCACATGATTCTCTTTGACTCAAAAGAAGAGTTGGGATGGTTCATGTTATTAGCAGCCATATTCACTTAATAAAATAGTGCCAACTTTTGCAGCTATATATAATTTTGTTAATAGTGCATGTTGGAATGCATTGTAGAATTAAAGCACTTTCCAATCAAATCATTAGGTAAAGCTCTTTACAAGATGCCTATGGAAAGTAATTATCATGTCAAATAAAAGAATTAAAAAAAATAATTCAAAAATGTACTTAACTAATTAATTCTTCTAATGACAAAATTGTCAAGAAAAGCAGCCAGTACTACTTCTTTGTCCCAAAAATACATGAAGATTTATCTTTTTAGGAGATTCTTCATAATGTTAAAAAACACTTCTAAAAAAATTCTTTCGTCAAGTGGAAAAATCGTATTGAATAAGTACTGAATTAAATAAGTAATTGAAAGTAAGAAAGCTCACAAATGGAGGCATGAAATAACATGAGCCAGAATTTTGAGCAGGCCAATGGCCATCGTGAGTCTGTAAGGCAAAGAAGAAGTGGACAGCCCTCATTGATGCCAAGGCTGTTTCATATGTAATTTCCTCTCCATCTTTGACCTTCACCGGAGCAATTGTTTGTTTCCAGTTCTTCTCTCTTAGTATCTAAATATGCGATAGGTGTAATAAATACATATTATGAAAATTATTAAAACTGGTCAAAATTAAAAAGAAAAATTTGTTTTTGATCTAAAACGAAAGGTTATTCATTTTTAACCATTTTACATTTCCGACAACATTTCACATGGGTAAATTTGGGTGAATTTTAACTACGTCAAAATGTTACGTAAATATTTTTTAAGGAATACATCAAATTCACTAAAAGCACTTTCACGAAATTGCTCCACCCTAAAATCACACCTAATTATACAATTTCACTTAATAAAAAGTCAATTTGTGAAAACTCTACCTGAAATCTCCAAAGTAAGTCGCTATCAACAGGAACATAATGCCTATTCTTCATGAAATTTTCACAAGCTTCTTCAATCTCTGCCAACTCCTCAGGGCTGGCTACATAATTATGATCGAATTCCCACACTTGCGGTCCCGCGTAGTTGTTTGTACTCCACAGATATGGGCTGTCTTCAGTACCCTCCGCAATCCTCAACCTCCACATGAGTTTCCCCTATGTTGTCTGGTACCATCAAGAATGCAATTAATAAATCAATTCATGACATCGCCGTAAATTCTAATTCATTCAAATACACATCTAGCAACTTAGAATTCCAATATCTGAATTTTGTGAAAATTAGAATGTCGTAATTTGAGAATTTCTATATAAATTTCATCCATATATTGGTTTATGTAACTTTGCATAACTTTCTGTAGAAATTATAGTTGTAGATCTCAAACTTGTCTCATTTCTTCTACAAATTTATGGCTCGAGTTTTAATGCACTTCCAATCAGTGAGGTTGTATTTACTGTATTAACTATGCATGTCTCTACATCAGTTTATGATAAAGAAATTTATCTTATAATTCGTATTTTAATTTAATTACTTTACTGGTTGGGTAAATTATTCATTAATAATAATTTTTAGATATTTTTTAATAAACATCCTTACAATAAATTAAGGGTTGTTATTGATGGATAATTTTATCTAATTAGCAAGATAGCCCAACCGCAAAAAGAAAAAAAAAAAATTCAAAGAGCTAGTAAGCTTGAGCAACCGAAGAACTATTGTTAAAAACTTACAAATGCAAAGGGTTGGAGAGAATCGTGGCTAGGAGCACTTAAACCACCTGTGAGCTTTAATTGTATAGCAACAACATTTACAGAATCCATATTTATAGATAAATGATATCACTTTGGTAACAGGCTATAGCCGGTTTCCCCAGCAAATTTGCAAACAAATAATAAATTATTATTCAGTATAAACGTCAACATTAGTATTCAATAAAGGTTGCGGCAGCAGTCAACAACAAATTTTTTTTAATTACTGAAACTGACCTATGCAATACACGTATAGTTTTAATTTGAAAATAATGTATTTATGCATGAAAAAAGTAGTTTATGAGATATATTTCTTTATTTACACAAGTTGAGAGTAATTGTTTTATAAACATATAAAAAATCGCTGATAGATTTTGTTGGATGATGCAGAAACTAGGGGTCGGTATAAAAACATGGATCTGGTCCGAATAACCTAATTCGATCCGATCCGTGAGTATTCAGACCGGATCACATGTTCAAAGGTAAGGTATTTGGATCCTCACCTGTAAAAACACCATGTTTCATAGATCGGATTGGATCGAGATATTCAAAACCAATCTGATCTGTGAACCCGTGAACAAGGATACATGCGTAATTTCCCATGCCCCTATATGAAGTCCACTTAAGCTAACCCTAACATCCATCTCTCACTCCCTCTCACTCTCAGTTCGTGCTTGGCAACCCCACCCCTACCCATTTCTTCTTCATCATTGACACCGACAACTCTCACTTAACAATCAAAGCTCGATTTCTTCTTCATCGTCGACACCAAAACTTTCAGCTCGTGCCTTTCAACTCTCATCTTAGCACTCAGCTCGTCCCTTTCAACACTCAGCTTATGTCTCTTAGCTTTATCTCTCACTTTCAGCTCGGCAGCCCCACCCCTACCCATTTCTTCTTCATCGTCGACACCAATAACTCTCATCTCAGTAGCCCAGTAACTTGATTTCTTCTTCAACGCCGATTCGTTGTTAACTCTGAGCTCGTGCATCTCGGCTCTCATCTCTCACTCTCAGCTTATACTTCTTGACTCTCATATCTCACTCTTAGCTCGATAACCCCACCTATTTCTTCTTCATCGTCGACATCGACAGTTCTCAACTCAGCAGCTTGATGAGTTTATTTACAGCTTTAACTTGATATTTACATGGTTAAGTGTTAGTGTTTTGGTGATTTTTGTGCCTGTTTATTATTTTCTATTGTTGAGTTACATATTTCATTTGCTGATTTTATATATGTGTGTTATTATTGTTGTGAATAGATGAGGAAAAGTATAAAGAGTAATGAGGAGTCTGAATTTGATATTGATGATGTTAGTTCGATTGAAAAAGTCAAAATCTTAGGGTAACCAAAAAAAAAAAAAAGAAGAAGAGGATGAAGAATGAAAGCATGTTGAAATTGAAAGTAGGTGTTCAAACATAGAAACCGATCCGATTCGATCCGTAGACTAAGTGTTCAGATCGGATCGGTTCCTTCTCTTGATGGATCATGTTCGGATCCAAAAATGACGATCCACGTATTTACCATGTTCGGAACAGATTCAATCGAAATTGATTCGAACATGGTGTTGCCCACCCCTAGCAAAAACTAAGACACAAGTCTACTTGAGAAGCAACAACTATTGTAGTGAAACAAACAATTTTAAAAATTGCTCTTTAGAATATTAATTTTTCCATTCAATTTAATCAATTTTGATTTAAATAAGGTCGTTGAGTTCACTTAAAGGTACTTTTTAGAAAAATTACCAATGGTGAGATTAACAAAAGTCAGTTGATTAAAGTTTTCAAGTTCCAATAGGTTCCTTAATTTACAATCTCCACCAAATCAACTCCAATATTAAAAGCTCATAGTTGAAAAAAGAACTATTATTTACCAAACTACTAAGCATAAGAAAGAAAAAAAAAAAAAGAAAAAA
This sequence comes from Litchi chinensis, assembly GCA_019925255.1. Taxonomy (NCBI): domain Eukaryota; kingdom Viridiplantae; phylum Streptophyta; class Magnoliopsida; order Sapindales; family Sapindaceae; genus Litchi; species Litchi chinensis. The sequence goes on from CM034464.1 coordinate 22,881,369, forward strand.
AGAAAAAGAGGCTTCATGTCATTGAGAGGCTCACTTTCTTTTCCCTTTCACTTGACTCCCCTTATTGCAGAAGTTGCTCTTGCTGGGCAATGTATTTTGCCTTATGTGAAGACTTGCAAAAATAAGCAAAAACAAAATGAAATCTCTACGGCCTTATTTATAATGGTGAACCCAAATATTTATATTGAAGAAAACACTTTATGACGAAATAAAATAAAACAAAATTAAGTATGAAAATAATTATAGTTCACGTGAGTTTTTTTTTTTTTTTGTGAATTTTATCATGTAAAATAGTTTATGTAAAACAAAATAATTTACACCAATAATTATGAGTCAACCAAGATCTATCAAAATTAAACATTATATGTTTTATTTCTATAATGCTGAGAAATCTACTCTCATAATTAGAGAGAGAAAACTATTCACATATGTTGGCAAATGCATATGATGGAATTAGAACTCCTATCAGGAATATAAAGGATAATTGACTAACTACTTGAACTATAAATGGAGGTGCAATCACACCTAGTTAAAGATATTTTTATTTTTAAAATTCGGTCATAATAACATTTATGAGTTTAATTGATAATAACTTTCTCTTTGTGTTCAAAGGGGCTATATTCATATTTTAATATTCTATTTAATTACATAATCGAAGCTATTTCTGTTTGTTCAAAACATAAAATTGATTACCAAACACTGAAATGCCATTTAGAGTTAAAAGAAGTCATACAATATATTTGTTTTTGAAAAAAATAATTTATTAATTTGGAAGTTACATATCTTTAAAACACAAAGTAATTTTACATGATAGTAATACATATTTATTGCTTATTGAGTTTTGATACAATAAAATTATAGATAGATGATTTTGATGCAACAAATTGATTTTGAATATTAGGAATATTCATTAATTAACCTAGGTCAAACTAATACTTTTATAAATAATAAATTTTTTAATTAATTAGAAAATTGATAGTGAATAATATAGTGGGTTGGATTCTACAATTGCTGATGTGAATGCTTGACTCTACGATCAGCATCTTGGACCTATCAACCTATAAAAAGTCGAACGATAAAGATGGATTACCTTGACACTAAAATGATGTCGGCCAAATATACTACTATGCTCAAGTTAAAATAATGGACATATGAAGATAAAATAAGGTAAGAGTAAAATAGTTGCAATCGTGGTGTATGAATGTCAGGTAGATAATTGTTAAGATTTCGCAATATAGATAGTGATGTTGGCTGAGTGTCTAGAGAGATTTTGAAAAAGTAATGATATAGAAAAAAAAAAAAAAAAGATCCTTCTGTCTCTCTGGTTGCTCCCTTTTTATAAATTGGAAGAAGGTCATTGTAAAAGTGTGATGGTAGTTGAGATCAAGGGATATACTCCCTTGATCCACATCTTTACACTTAATTAGTGAATCTTACATTCAAGTTGGCCAATCCTTGTTAAGTCGGTTGATTTTATTAAATTGGTCTTATTTGACTGTACATCACTATTGATCGTAAGCCTTCAAGCTTCAGGTGGGTTGGACTGGATATTGGCTGAATTCTTAGGCCATTACTTAGTCTTCATCTAGAACTCACCCATTAGACCCTTATTGGTTGATTTTTACCATTACAATTTGTCTCATACTATTTTGGTTGATATTATCAATCGAATTAGCACACAATAGCCAAAAACTTGCTCCCTTTAAAATAATAGCTCTATGTATCTAGTACGTCGTCCGACATTCCCTAGTCAACCACTATCTCCAAGCTCATGCATCTAGAGCTAAGGTTCCTTTAATGTCAATTGGATGTACAACTTTAGTAACCATTTCCTTGGAATATAGGACATGCTTGTCAGTTACTTCAATCAATAGGAGTTAATGAAAGCATCCAATAACTTTGTGATGGCGGTTATCAAATCACCCTTAATGATGACCTTTTAGTTGCCTCGACAGTTTCAAGCTTGCACATGTGTGACACATGGCCTTAAATTTTAAATGTTGAATTTTCAAACTCCTACTCATGCCAACCTTTATAATCCACTACCTTTTTCACTCATTTCTCATTTTCACTTATTTTTTATTTTCAAGAGTTTTCTTCTTCTTCTTCTTCCGCTTTCTTATACTTTTCAGTTTTTCTCTCTCTTGTTCGCTTAATGTTGCTGCTTAATTCTTTAAACAGAGGATTGCGAAGGCATCTCTACCATCATCATCTGAAGACTGTCGCATCCTCTATTTGTGGTAAGCCTTATTTTTAGATTGATTTGAGTTTTACAACTTCATTTCTAGATCTTTCTTTTTCTTCTTTTTTTTGTGCTCATGCTTGATTTCTAACAAATCAACCTTTTAGATCCAAAATCACTTCTACGCATGTCTCCCAATCTATTTCCTTTAACTGTGCTAAGTTTACTAACCCTAGATTAGAGTTAAGGCCAAGGCTTGGACGTTAACCCTAGCTTAATTGGTTTGACATCATTCGCATTGTTCGATAAGAAACTCTTTAGAATGGTGGCAAGCACTATGGGTGAGTCTACCTCTCAAGTGGAAAACATCACCTTAGCCACCAAAATTGGGCCGACCCTATAGAGTTAGTTCTACCTATCAACGTAGCAGTAAGATCGACCTCCAATAGAGAGGGTGCAAGTAAAATTGTCAACTGTCATGCCCACAGAACAAATAACTAGTACCCCTTCCAATATTCTTTATGGCCACGTCCATAATAAGCTTGGGTTAGAGCACATCCTGAGCATCAAATGTGGATACAAAATTTTGAACGACATCGTCCTTAGGCTACTTTCCAATGGTAAGAGGGTCAATTGGGTCGTTCTTAGGTGGACAATGTTCCATGAACTATGCCTTTGGCTAAGGATGAAAATCCCCTATTCTATGTTTGATAAGGAAGGCTTTGTCATACTTTCTAATTGCCTCTAGCTAACTGATACCTAACACTTGGAGGACATTGTTGGCAATCGACCATCTCTACGTAATAAAAAGATGAAATTTAAGTTGAAAGATATCTTCTATTCACACTACTTGAAGAAGAACAAGAGGGACAAAGATCGATACTCCTTCTGGCTTCGTCCTGGGCAGAGTCACCTAATCATTAGGTTAACTGCAAACGACCTCAATTGAAAGGATAAGTCCTTCCATGTGAAAGGGAAGTGAATAAGGGAGAAGTTCCAAAAGTGTTGAGTGCCTTTCTAGTGGAACTTTGATGGTAAGTCTCCTTGAAATGTTGAATGCTATCTTTTTTTTAATTGAAAAATAACTTTTTATTTTGACTAACCTTTTTTCCTTTATTGCAGTGAATCTTTAGCTATCCCAATCGTCAGACACTGAACATCCTTATTATATTCTAATCATCAGACACAGAATATCCTTATTATATCCTTATTGTCCTTGAAGTAAAGTGTCATTAGAGGACTTTGCTTTCAGAATACACACTTAACACCAACTTCCTTTGGTGGTAAGTCGATCGAAGAGATACCATTTTGTAGCTTAGTTCAGTTAATCCCAAATATAGCTGTTTCACGATTTTGTGTAGGTGAAATTTTTGGTGGTGTCAGCTTTTTCGATCCCATTATTGATGTCGAATGGTTGTTCACAAAGCAAATAATGTTGACTCCCTCTAAGGCAAACCTAGCTAACCTTATAGATGCACTTGCTCTCATGAAGAAATAAAAAGGAATGAAGAATAAGCCTATCTTGTTGAAGGCTGGCAATACTAAACCATCACTCAATAGCTCATCTAAGTGCTGTTGCCCCACCTCTTTCAAAAGGGACGATTGTTGAGAAGTCCTCCAAGAAAAGGGCTCGACAAGAGGAGGAGATCAAGTTCGAGGTTGACTCTAAGGAAAGAATTTCCTTCTCCTTCCTTTACAACACTTTTATCATCACTCAGAAGAAAGAGATGGTTAGGAAAATTGAGCAATTGTTGTTCCCTTGTGATGTTAATAGGCTACAACTTAAGAAAGTGAGTGAGATGATCAAAAAAGGATTTGCTTTTTTTTGTCAAGTTATCTTATGGCATTAAGGCAACAACATACGTGACTATTGACCTTTAGATATTATAATATGCGAAGTGATGTTACAATAGCTAGTGTGTTGTTACAACAGCTATATTGATTTTACAACATTTATATACAGGGCTCAGTATTGAACTTAGAATGTTTTGAGGATCAAGTTGATTCACATTAAATAAGTTCATTTAGTGATTATCTTACTTGTTTTTAATTGTCAAGATAGATTGGTGATTATTTTTAGAAAGATAAAATAATAATTTTTTTTCCTTTTGTGATTATTGAAATTTATCTTGTAGGAATAAAATGTTTTTATAATGATTTATGTAACACCCTATACTTTTAACATACCTAATGAGTAAAGTAAACAACATAATCAATATATTTTCAATGCTTTGATGATTAATTTCTACAATTAACTAGAATCTGAAATCCTAGCATACTAAATTTGGTTGACTTGCACCTAGGACTAGTTTGGTAATTGATTCTCACTTCCATGTGGAGATGATCACATAATCGCTATATGACATCTATACAATTCGTGTGCTTGCAAGGCTTATTACTTAAAATGGGTACTAAAATGCAACCAACAAATTTTTGGTGCCATTATCAAGGATGTGTTCGGGTTGGTTACTAGATTTAGTTCCTAATTTCTTTTGATTTCATTTTCTTTATTTTTATGTTTACAGGTTTTTATTTTTATTTTTGGCGCAAAGGTACATGATCTTAGAAATGGGGCTCTTCTTCAACTCCAAATTTATTTGTCTTGCCTAGACATTAAATCGTGCACTTGGTTGGAGGCAACCTGCATAGGTATATAGGTCTTTCAATTTCTATTTTGCTTTTTCTTTTGAGTTTCATACCATTTTTACCATAAAATCTTATGTTGTCTATGATGTTTAGTTTAAGTTTGTAGATGTGAAATTCAAAAGTTAGTTTTTGTGTGCTTTTTCCTTTTTGTTTTGTTTTTTTTTTTTTGTTTTTTGTTTTTGTTTTTTTTTTAGTTTGGAATTCATACCCTTGGTACCATAAAATCTTGCAATGTCTATAATGCTTGATTTAGTTTGAGAGTGTGAGCTTCAAAAATTTTAATTCTTATGTGCATTTTGTTTTTGTTTTATTTTTGAGTGGATTATTTGTTTTGCCTTTTGACATTCATATTCCTTTTGCCATAAAGTTTTGCATTGTCTATGATGCTTGATTTAAGTTTGGATTGTGAACTTCAAAAGTTTAGTTTTTGTATGCCTTTTTAATTTGTGTTTCGTTCTATTTGAATTTCATAGCTCTTTTGCCATAAAATATATTATTGTCTATGATGTTTGATTTAGGTTTGGGGTATGAAAAGTTTTAGTTCTTGTGTGAAATTGTGAATATATGTTGTGTGTGATGTGAATATATTGTATGTTTCTTATTGCTATGTATATATATTTTTCATTTTTTCTTGACTTGTGTATATTTTGAATTTTGTACATAATTTAATTTGCTTTACTTTGAAGCCTTCAACCTTAGTAACATTGAGGACAATGTAAGGTTTAATTAGGATGTCTTTACTTTTATGTTTTTTATATATAGCTTTTGTCTATTTTTCAAATTTTTAGGCTTTTTTTTTTTCAAAATGTTCAGCCTGATAGGAGTCTTTCATTCGAGTTGTATATATATTAATGTGTTGTAGCTCCTATGAAACACGTAAGATCGTGGTGGCAAGTTTATGAGTAATGAGTGGAATGTTACTTTAAGGAGTTTAGTATGTTTGTGCTTGTTTGCTCAATTGGGCTTGAGATGTGATCGTGACGATGACTTGCTAAAAGGTGCCATGATTAATGGCGAAGACTTCCCGTGCGAGTCATTGAGCCTTAATGTTATTTTGAGGGTTGTTTTCTTTCAAAATATTAAACACTTTGTCGTGCCCATTTTCTGGTTGGGCTCAAATGGGCCCAAGAAGTCTACTTCATTTCCAAACAGAAGCAGGGGCCCAAGAGGCCCAAAGGTAGAACCGGCCTTTGCAAGCTCATCCCGTGAAGCCACCCAGATCGCGGGCTCGCAACAAGTCTCAGAATGCTCTCTGCCCTGACTTTAGCTCGCGGAGCTCGCGAGGTAAGTCGCGAGCTCGCTGATCCTCTCAGCATACACTGGCTGACCAGAAAGTCTACTCAACCGTGTGCAGCAAGCTGTCAGAATTACCAACTCCCATGATTTTCCGTCGGAAACTGTTTACACAACTACCCAGAAGCATTAAATGAGGTAAAGACTTCTGCAGGTATAATTAATGCAAACCTGTGCAAATCATGATTACCTTTACAATTAATGCAGCATGGCAATGTCAGAATTAGTTGATTAGCCGTTGCCAATAACTTGTATGATTCTTTGTATTGTGATCTATAAAGGGGACATTTCTACTGTACAAACAAGCTTAAGATACTAGAGAACCGTCACTCAGCTGGAATTACCCCAGAGTGGCCGTGGATGTAGGTGCAGTCACGAACCACGTAAAAATCCTTGTGTTCCTTCTCTCTCTCACTCTCTCCTTCTCCTTAATTTCTTGCTGATCTCCTCATTAAATTTAACCAACAGACATTCCTTCACTTGAACTAATTACTACCAACCTAGGACTTCATTAATTGGCCATTTACTACCTTTCACTCAGTACAATCAAACCTTAATTACCAAGTTCGCAGTCTGGGCCCCAGAATCTCTAGTTGACCGTTTCCGTCAACACACTTGTGCTTCAAATTGATTAGATTAATCTCATTTAAGCTTTGTATTAGAAATTGATAATATGTCTCACATGAAATAAACTGTTTGCTTTGTTTGTGAGTTAGACTAATTTTGAGGTGTGATACTAGACTTTGTGTACTTAAAAGCTAACAAATGGCCCAAACACTTTCCTATCCTTGTGTGTGCGCTCCAATATTACATTTCACATATTGACAAATACATGAAATACTCTAGAAAGACTATAATTATAAGTTGTGCTTTGACTCTACCATGCAAATAAGAACCAAAATCCCTTCATTTATAATCATACAACTTAAAAACTGACTTAACTAATAGAAAAACGTAACTTTAACAACTTCAACCAAAATCATCACCAACATCACCCAAAACTTTTCCTAACTTTCTTCACAATCTTTAGCTGGTTTTAAAGAAAAAGATACGGGAAATCGATTTTTCCAACAATGTGGACAAATATGAGTGGTTAGAAAACTGAAGTCTGTGGTGAAGGGTTAGGTAACTTAGATTGAAGATTGATGAAACGAGGAAGCATATAGAAACTGGAATATTAAATATTTAGGCATAGTTCTATAATTTAGGGACATCAATTGAAAATTAATTTGGCTAAAGGGCTAAAAATGAATGTTATTTTGTTTAGGGTTAAAAATAAATTTTCAATATTTGTTTGTGGTTATTGGTAGTAATTTTCACTAATATTTAGTATATATTTTTGTTATAATACTATTTAAATTGATGAAAACTTAAACTCTTTGGTTAATCTCAATAGTTTATAATATTATTGGTGCTTTTCTTGAAACAAAAAACGATGATAAAGGGGTCAAATTGTACTCTTAGTATACCCAAAAAAAAACAAAATAAAAGGGACATGAGGTCAAGATCAAGATGCTGCAACCGAAATCACGGAATATATTTTATTACTTGGACATTACAAGTTTATTATATGTCATGGGCTTTACCCCATTCTTTCCAATTTGATTTCTTGAAACAATTTACAAGCTTTTCTGAGGCAGTGGAACTTTCCTGCAATATTGTGCTAAAGCTGCCAATGGAAAAATGTTCCTATACAATGTATAGTGTAATTCACCAGTCTTCATAAAAGATCCAATGATTTCCTGCAATGAAGAAGGAAAAACTGAGTGATACGTAATGAATCAAAACATTTGACAATCAATCTCCCTCACACCAACATTCAGATAGAAGCTCGTTATTTTTATAAGAGTTTCTCCACATATCAAGTAGTGTGTGTTAAAATTAAAAATAAAATAAAATGATGCAATGTTTTAGAGATATATATACCTGTTGAGGGTAGTCACCATTTTCCAATTGAGAGTTAATCAATAATTTTGCACCACGATGAATAGGATTTGGGTCTCTATCAGCCTATTATACATATATAAAAGTGTTTTAATCATCAATATTATTGATTAAATGATTGAGAGAATTGATACTGAAAAATTGAGAAAATAATGATTGATTAAATCATAACAAAGCTTAATTACCTGCCCAGCATGAATTAAACCTGTCACACCCAATGCAGTCTGTACCAAATTGGATCTATTTCCTTCAAGAGGAGTATATATCTGTATTACAAAACATTAATGTAAAAGGTAGATACTATGATAATAGAGATTCAAGTGTGTATCTCAAAGTGGTACAATGTAAAGTGATTGTGAGTAAATTATTTTTGTAATTTTGGAGCTTCTTGAAAAAGGACTTGTATTGAAGGATTCATTCAGACATAATGGGAACATGTATCTATTAAATGTTTTTCAAAAAAATGGTTGTACTTATTTTAATTTTTTTAACCCTAATGCAACAAGAAAAAAATTACATAGAATATATACATATATATATATATATATTCATATGTATGCAAATGAAAATAGTTACCATATTGGTGCAAGAAAGAGAGCTCTCTCCCCAACCACCATCTTCTAATTGAGTTCTAAGCAAAAAATCAACTCCTTTGCGAACAGCCAAACTATTGTTGTAAGTTTTGCCAGCAGCAGCCAATCCTCCAAGTGCAAAAGCTGTAGCATATACGAAGCATATTCCCCAATTTCCATACCTATGCACATATTTGTTAATTTAATTGATTATTATTATTATTATTATTATTATTATTATTATTATTATTATATTGAAAATGACATTGAATTGTTCAAATAAGGGGATTGTCAATTTAGTTTTTTCCTTTTTATTTGGAAAATTGTCACAAAAAAAGGTAAGATAAAAGTAAAAAACTATTCATACAATCTTTAAAATACGTTTAAGGGGGTTTCAATCCACACCTTAGTGGAAGGAAAAAAAAAAGTTAAGATAAGGTAGGTGGTTCAAACATGTGTATTAAGAGGTGGTGATATTTGATTAATTTAGTTGATTGAATATTACAAAAGCTTAAATTTGAACAAAAAAAAAGAAGCAAAATTGAAAATATATATATATATACCATGAACCGTCAGCAGTTTGTTGATCTTCAATGTACTTCACAGCTCTCATTAGGAATTTCTCGATCTCTTTCTTTCTGTGATGTGGGTGTAATTTATTGAACAAAACAAGTGCTTCGATTGCTGATGCAGTGCACTCAACATACCTGTTTAAATGCATATTTTTATCACTAATGGAATTATCAATTTATTGTGATTGACGTTATCATAAGTCTAGTTTAAAACAAACTTATATCCCATTTGGTATTGCCTTTTAGAAATTAAAATCTAATTATTTAATAATTTTGGTACAAAAAAGGCATTTGGTAGAATTTTCAAAAATAATTATTTAATAATTTAAGTAGATTTAGCAATAATTTTAAAAAGCACATAAAGGATTATTTTTATAAAGTGATTATAAAATAATCTGCAATAGGTTTTAATGAATATTTTCAATGACCCAATCATCCCCATTAGTTTTAATAAAAGATACTTATATCCCAACTATAATTATATAGAATTATATTGATATTAAATACTAATTAAAATATTTTATTTTTATACCTATTTTAGATATTTTATAAAATCACAGCAATTAATATAAAATTTACCAAATGTAAGTAAACTGCTTTTGAAGCTTATTTCACAACAAGATTAATCAAACACTAGTTTGATTAGCTTTATAGTAGATTATTTGTCCACAACTAATAGTGATTATTTTAAAAGCTACAACAATATCAAACTCGCTATTATGAAAAAAGCCTAAATGGTAACACAAACTAGCTTATTTTATGTGTTTTCTTGTAGAGCGGTGGTATTTGTATCCCTACAAAATTGTAAAACAAAAGGAAGTATTTTCCTCCTAAATCTAAAATGATTTGCACCTCACAATTTTTTATTTTTATTTTAATTATTTTATATTTATTAATTAATAATATTTAGAAAAATTTTGAATAGGATAATAGTGATAATATGTGAGGTGTGCTTACAAATTATAACATCTTAATTGGTTTCAAAAAATTAAAAAAAAAAAAAAAAAACCATCTGAATTTTTTTTTTTTTTTTTAAGTACAAACAAAATGGTGCTCATACAATTTTTCAAGGGCATTAATATGGCTACTTTTTCTTTTTCTTTTTCTTTTTTTGTTTTAATATATCCCATCCTACAAGTCTGGCTCTCTATGTCCAAAAGAGAATCATACATAATATGGATAAAGATGTAGAACAAGCAATTAGGGAAATGATAGGAGTCTTACGTTTGATCAGCGACAACGTCCTCCATGAACTCGACCGAATTGAACCACTGAAATTATTAATTAAAAAGTTTGAAACCAAAAGCAAGTATCAGTCATAGGGTTGTCGCATATAATGTTAAACGTTTTCACACAACAATGAGATCTACAGGAAGTATTTACCTTTAACATCGATGAGGATTGTGCTGGCTCCCAAACAGCCATACCGCCATCTTTGCCCTGCAAAATATAAATCCTGTTACTCATATTTATAATGAGGATTATGATTACTATCCGTATGCAATTGAAAACTTTACCTGCATATGTAGTATAAAATTGACAGCCTCATATAGCCACTCAGTTTCCAATTTCTCACCAACAATTTCGGGTGGCAACATGGAGTAAAGTAGGCAACACTGAAATACATAACATGTTTTTGTGAGGAAAGTTTTCAGCATTATCAGCAAAATTCAACTCAAAATAAGACCTAATTAAATGTACCATTAGTTTGTTACCTTCAAACTTACAGCAGTACCATCAGAAATTTGCCATCCATTATCTTGATCAGAGAAAGGCCACGACCCTTTTGAAAAGATGCGTCGATACATGCTTTTCCAATCACCTGGAGGATTGTCCCTTATCTTCAAAATTTTCAAACATCATCTATTAGTTTAGATGAAAAAATTCAAAAATCGATATTGATAGATAACCTAACCCAACCAGTAAGACAACCGAATCTTGTATATAATATATATAGGTTCTGAAGTCGTTATGTGAAGAAAAGCTTGTAGGGATTAAGTATGGAAAACCTGTGATTTCTTCAGGAATTCAAATCCTTTGGCGAGTGTTGGTCCAATTTCATTAGTGAGATTTGCAGCAAGCAAAGCTTCAAGTGCAAGACAAGCATCCCACGCTTGACTGCCAAATGTCTACATAAAGATGGAGCAATTATACATCAATTTCAGTACCATATTTTAAAAATTAATGGTTCGAAATAGGTTTTCCTACTATACATATTTCCAAGTACTAACCTGAACTTTCATTCCATCTTCCCCAAGCCAAAAATAATCTCTAACTCTAGCAAGATGCTTCTTAAAGGCATCTCCATTGGGATCGTCAATCCAACAAGCTAGCATGGCTGGCGCCTATTCAATTCAAATGACATGCGAATGTCAAAAACTTGATCATGAATACACAGTTTTTGAGAAACAGCCAAAATCTGATGATAAATATTTATGACTATCAAAGTTTGATCATAAATATTAGTGTCCTTGTCTTCTGATTATAACAACGCTATCAATATATTTCATTTATAATATATCTATAGACAGTACTAAAAAACGTGATAAAATTCAAAAAATTAGAGATGTTACCTTTACCAAACATCCTACGGTAACGTATCGACTGCTCTCATCTTCATAATGAATATAATTAAGCACCTTTCTAAGGGCCTTTTCTCTAATTAACTTATTTAAAGGCCAACGACTCAAGAAAGGTTCAGTTGTCAAGTAAAGAGCATCAAGAAATAAATCTAGTAGGAATGAATGGGGGTTGTATAGATCCTCCTGAAATACGAGTTTTGATAATCAATTAGTTAGCAATAGAATACGGACAAAAGAGTTTTTTTTTTTTTTTTGTGTAGTTAATTTAATTGATAAAACCTTTTATCACAACAAATTTATATAATCGCATTTGACAATTTTTTCACACATATCACTTTTTTTAATTTGTAATAAGAAATCACCTTTGCACATAGATGACGAATCCCCCACCAATTGATTTCATTGTAAGGCTGGCTGTGAAGTTCATTTCTTAGTTCCTCAATTAATGGAGTGATTGGAACACAAAACCTTTTCCCATATAAATAAGCCATCGATGTAAAAATAGTTCTACCATAACACCACAAATTTCCTACATAGAAAAGGAAAATAAAAAGTGCCATTACATAATAAATTAATAGGCTCCAAATAGGTAGATGTAAACATATACATATATATACATATATATACATACATACATATATATTAACAACATATGTGAACATATATTTATATAAAATTTCATGCAATGGTTTAATAAATTTAAAAAAAAAAAAAAAAAATGAATTAAAAAAAAAAAACAGAGAGAGAGGAGAGAGAGAGATAGAGAAAAGGCTTAGGGACATTCTCACAACTATATATCCTATGATAATAGTCATTCAGTGTGGAAGAAGGCATATGAAAATCTATATTTAACTAGTGAAGTTAATATGCGAACCCGGATGTATTGGTAATGAAGAAGGCATGACCCATAGCTCAGGGGTCAATGGGTTGATCCCAGACCAATCTACTAATCCAAGTGTCTGTAAATAAAGGAACAAAACAAATCATACATGAGTGGATTTTTCATTTTGTGATATAACGATATTATGTTTAGATTGTCTATGACACTTTGAAATATTCGAAAACATTTTTCTATTTATTATACAGTATGTGATAGAAGAAAAAAAAATGCATTTTTATAGTTAAAGAAAAGTAGATTTCCAAAAATACCCCAAAGTTTTCACATTTGATTTTTTGGAAAACAAATTTGGTCCCTCTACTATATATCAAAAACAAAAATATGATTTAAACACTTAGAAACAAATTCCCTGGGTGGAACATCAAAAAACCCGATGTCAATAGTGTTTTTACCTGAAGATTACTTTCAAAATAATAATAAATAACAAATAAAACCTCAATGTTTTCCTAAATTTCTTAAAAGATGTAAAAACAACCTCCAAAGAAATTTCCTTTTATTATCTTTTTCAAACTATTATAATTTACTCTTCTAAAATATATTTTACTTGAATTAAAAAGTAGTTCTGATCATTATAGGTACCGCGAGCCAAATCTTTCCCCAAGAGGGTACATAAATAAGACCACCGCGGTCAAGAATCCATTTTCGAGCTCTTTGCAAAGCATTGTTTTCACCATCATCAGGTCCCAATCCAAGCAGACGCATGGTAACATAGTAGTAAACTGTACCATACATGCTACTGGTCTTTGACTCTACATGTAACCCCCACCCACCATCTTCACACTGCATCACCACAATTTTTTTCTCTTCCGTTAGCTTGTTATAATTTTCTAGTATATAAACTAATTCATTAGCACTAGCAGATTCAAGTGATATCAATCATGATTAAACTTAAAAAAAAAAAAAAAAAAAAAAAAAAAAAAAAAAACAAACAAACGAAACATTCTTTAATTTTAAATTAAGATCAAAATTCCCATATAAAGGTCCCTAAACAATTAGGGGTTTTTAAACTAATATTCTAAAGTACGAGGTATTTTGGTGGTTTTGCCTAAATTTGAAATAAAAGCGTTAGTTAATTGGGAAAATTACAATAACTTCCGACTTTAGGCGAAATTAAATCTATATGCAAAAAATCTGTTAATTATACAGATCTCCATTGAAATTTGTTGGTCAAAATGGTTGACCAACTAGGGCTTAATAGTGTGAAGGGCAAAATGGACTTTTCAAATGTAATATTAAATTAGTTAAAAATTAACCATAGACCAATCATAACATGACACATCACATCCCACAATTTTAGAATAAAAAGAAAATAATTTTGAAAATGAAAAAATATAAAAATAGAAGAGCGGATGTATTTTTATTTAAATCAATATATTTTTTATTTAATTATATTATTTAATCCACTAAACTCATTTAATAAATAAACCTAATCAAAAATGATATAATGTTGATTCAAAACAAAATTTAAAAATAATATAATTGATATTTAATCATGTTAAATAAGTTAGTGGGTTGATACAACCCACCTTTTAACGAGATTAATGTGTTGACTCATTACAAACCCAAACCCAATAAGCTCTAACTCATATTTACTAATTTTATATTGTGTTTTTGAGTCATGGTGATAACGGTCATTTTTAATTATGAGACGAATTTGTAATTGATTTTAAATCTTACAAAATTGGCAGTATGTATTTATTTTAAAGATTTTAGTAATTAAAACAATTAAGGTTGTTGCCCTTTTCTTTTTTTTCAAATATCAAAATCATAATTCTTTTCAATATTATTTTCAACCAAAAAAAAAAAAATCTTTATGACATAATTTTTTTCTTTTATTGGGCTAGATAGCTGATAAACCCTTCTTAGACTTTCCATGGGCCTGCCCCAGTAAAAAAGGGCACCTGTAGAATTTGTAAAACCAGCTCCATATTAGATTGTCTACAATAAGTATTTTCAGATGACGTTTTGAAGCACTTTTACACATATGATATATTAAAATCCTAAAATTAAGTCTATAGCTGATGATTTGCAGAGACAACAATTCAAATCTTATTACAAAGTCTATACTTGAAACCCTTTTAGAGGATAAAATTCTTATTATTAAACCTATACCTGATGATTGTAGAGGTAACGAAGGATTTCTCTACGATGTTCAGCAGTAACAACTAAATTCAGATGTCCAACACCATACAAAGCAAATATCTGTAATTTTTCAGAGAAGAATCAACGGAGTTAGCAGCCATAATCACTTAATAAAATAGTACCAACTTTTGCAGCTACAGTTTTGTTAATAATGCATGTTGGAATGCTTAATTTGTAGAATTAAAGCACCTTTTCCAATAAAATCATTAGATAAAGCTCTTCAAAAGA
Organism: Litchi chinensis; assembly: GCA_019925255.1. Classification (NCBI taxonomy): domain Eukaryota; kingdom Viridiplantae; phylum Streptophyta; class Magnoliopsida; order Sapindales; family Sapindaceae; genus Litchi; species Litchi chinensis. The sequence goes on from CM034464.1 coordinate 22,896,428, forward strand.
GGTTTATGAACAGTAATTCTCATGTCAAATAGAAGAATTAAAAAGAAAATTAAAAAATCTAGAAAACCTCCTAAAATGGAAAAAATATATATTTTACTGAACCCCAATTTTTAACATAAAAAGCGAATGATTTTACATTAGTTTTATTTTTAAAAGATATTTTAATAATATTAAAAAAAATACTTTAAAAATGTGTTTAACTGATTAATTCTGCTAATTTCAATGACAAAATTGTCAAGAAAAGCACCTAGTGCTACTTCTTTGTCCCAAAAATACTGAAGATTTATCTTTTTAATTGATTCTTCATAATGTTAAAAAACACTTTCAAAAAAATTCTTTCGTCAAGTAGAAAAATCGTATCGAATAAGCACTGAATTAAATGAGTAATTGAAAGGAAGAGGGCTCACCAATGTAGGCATGAAATAACTTGAGCCAGAATTTTCAGCAGGCCAATGGCCATCGTGGGCCTGTAAGGCAGAGAAGAAGTGGACAGCCCTCCTCATTGATGTCAAGACTGTTTTATATGTAATTTCCTCTCCATCTTTGACCTTCACCGGAGCAATTGTTTGTTTCCAGTTCTTCTCTCTCAGTATCTGAATATGCGATAGATGGAATAAATACATATTGTGAAAATTAATAAAAATGATCAAATTTAAAAAAGAAAAAATTGTTTTTTTTTTTTAATCTAAAAAGAAAGATTATTCATTTTTAACCTTTTTACGTTTCCGACAATATTTCACATTGATGAATTTAGCTGAATTTCACCTAGGTGAAATCTTAAGTAGACATATTCTAGGGAATACATCAAATTCATTAAAAGCAATTTCATGACATTACCCTAAAAAATCACATCTAGTTATGCAATTTCACTTAATAAAAAATCTATTCATGAAAACTCTACCTGAAATCTCCAAAGTAAGTCGCTGTCAACAGGAACTTGACGCCGATTTTTGGTGAAATTTTCACTAGCTTCTTTAATCTCAGCCAACTCCTCAGGGCTGGGTACATAATTGTGATCAAATTCCCATACTTGCCGTCCAGCGTAATTGTTTGTACTCCACAGATATGGGCTGTCTTCTTCACCCTCTGCGATCTTCAACCTCCACATGTCTCTTCACTAGGTTGTCTGGTACCATCAAGAATGCAATCAATCAATTCATGACCATAATATGAGAATTTCTATATAAATTTCATCCATATATAGGTTTATGTAGCTTTGCATAATTTTTTGTAGAAATGATAGTTATAGATCTCAAAGTGATCTCATTTCTGAATCTTTTATGAGACTGTTTCATTACTGATGTGGTGAGACGGACCAATAAAAAAGATAAAAGAAATAAAAAATATCAATAAAAAAAATAAGAGAAAAAGAAATGACATTATTTAATTACTCCGTCGCACCAGATCCATTGTGAAACAGTCTTATAGAAGATCTTCTACAAATTTAGGCTCAAGTTTTAATGCACTTAGCACTTTGAATGAGTGAGGTTGAGGTTGTGTCTACTGTATTAACTTTGCATATATGTACATATGATAGAGAAATTTATCTTATAATTCATATTTAAAAAACGAAAAACCCAAAAAAAATAAGTAAAGAGCTAGTGAGTTTTTGCAACAGAAGAACAAGTAAAATTGTTAAAAACTTACGAGTGCAAAAAAGAGTTTGAGAGAATTGTGGTTAAGAGTACTGAAACTACATGTGAGAGCTTTATTTTTGCGGCAATAACATTTACACAATCTATATTTATAGACAAATGATATCACTTCGGTAACAGGCTATAGCCAGTTTCCCAGCAAATTTGCAAATAAACAATAAATTGTAGGGGAAATTTTAATGTAGTCCTTAACAGTTAATAAAATATTATTTTATTGCTAACGTTTACATTTCAAATTCCCGTCATCTCTAATATTTTGAAAATATATCAATTTAGCCTCTTTGACTAAAAAATTGATGGTCAAACATAACAAAAATGGCAGAAAGACAAATTTATCCTTGATATAATTTAAGATTATTAAAATGATGGAAATTATCCTTTTAAAAACTAACAATTGCAAATAACCATCTCCATGATCATAAAATTACCATTGACCACCTTTTAATCAAATTGTGACACACCATTTAGTCATTTTTTTTTTTTTTTTTTTTAAGTTGAAAAAAAATGGAAGTACTATTGCTGACAGGTTTGATGTGTGTTGAGTACATGTGAAATTTCCTATAAATAGCCCAGTTTTGTGATAAACCTTATTGTCTTAGACTTCTCATATTTTTTGTCCAAAAATCATTCACCTCCCAAAATCTCTTATTTCTCCAAAAATTATCAAGTGTTCATTTTTAACATTCATGGTTGTTCACTCATATTATTTCATTTTTGTGCAATAATTTGAGTGTCATTATATCTACAAATATGGCATCATCAAGCAATACATCCATAAAGCATAGTATCATCAATCAATACATCTCACAAGAAAAACAAAATGCCATCTTCCTCACCCATATAAGAGGAACAAAAATATTCAAGTAAAAATGACCAAACGCTCTTTTTGTTAAGGTTTACTAACATTTAACTAATAGAATGACTAAACTGATATTTTTACAAAACGTTAAGGATGACGGAAATTTGAAATACAAACGTTAGTAAAAAAGTAATATTTTATCAAATTTAGGGACTAAATTAAAATTTTTCCTAAATTATGATTCAGTATAAACGTCAACGTTATTATGATTCAGTATAAACGTCAACGTTAGTATGTTTAATAAAGGTTGCCGCGGCAGCCAAATTACAACAATATATTTATGACTCCAACTAGTTACTAGAAGAAATTAGTTGCAATACCAAATGATGTATCTCTGACGTACAGTTTTGACTTGAAAATAATATATTTGTGTATCAAAAAGTAGTTTACGTTATATAATAAAAATGGAAATTAGATGAAAAATATGAATAACCATGAATAAAGTAAAGCGATAATGTAAATGAGAGGAGAGAATCGAGAAGGAGGATGGATAGTTTGATTTATCGATACCCGACCATCTCTATTTTGCGAAGGCTTGATACAGTACTATATATAGTCAAAACAATAGGCTATGTTACAAAGATCATGAGAAGCATGACAGGTGTTGTTTTGCTTTTTACACTATAGGTGAATGAAGGCCACGCGTTTACCTTGTTGGCTAGGTGGAGGATTGGCGGGAACACAAATGTGTATGCGCTGCTAAGTCGGTTAAACCAACTTCAAATCTCACAATTGTTTAAAATAACGGTGGAATCCACACCGTTTATAACACTCCCCTTGGTGACACAATTATATTTAAATTTTGTTAGTAAAAATTCAATGAGATAAAAACCCAAATAAAAGATGTTTCATGATTTGTTGGATAAAAAAAAATAATAATAATCTTCTAGATTCAATAATATTCGGATGTATTTAAATAAAATGTCTCATTAAAACCTTAATAAGAAAACTCAGTGAGATAAAATCTAACAAAAAGAAGAAAGAATGCAGTGCACATATGTCTATATTAATTTAATATACTCCCTTTGAAAGAATGCTCCCCCTGATGGAGTGCTCACTCTAATAGGATACGCTTTATGATAATATTCTTCCAAATTAAATCTTTAACTTGAGTAATACAAGTGAGATAAACCTGCATGTAGTTTAAATATGACAAATAATATATTCCAACCATAAACATTCTTACATTGTCTTATGAACAATATGAACAACCAAATCTGTTATTCCACAAAGATAACGAAAAACTATATTTGATCTCATTATAGTGATGCTGTGTTGGTTCAGTTTTGAACCTAACCAATAGATTTATTAAAAAAGCAATATCAAGTCTAGTACACTATGCTGCACATAATGAAACACATACTACACTTAGATATAATATTTTTGGACCAAATATCTTTTCATCATCCTTTTTAGGTCGAAATGAATCTCTTTTAGAATCAAGAGATTGAATAACCATAGAGATACTCAAAGGATGAGCTTTATCCATATTGAAATGTTTTAGAAATTTTTCAATATATACTTATTGATGGATAAGTACTTCATCATAGTTATGCTCAATCTTCAAATCGAGATAATATTTTGTTTACCCAAAATTTTTCATTTCAAATTCTCTTTTCAAATATTCAGCATTTTTTAAAATTTTTTCAGAAATTCCAATTGAATTCTTGTCATTCGTATACTGTTATAATTATAAATCCAGATTTTGATTTCTTTATGAATAATCATAGGTATATAGGATCATTAATATATCTTTCCTTTATGAGATATTCACTGAGACAATTATATCATGTTCATCCAGATTGCTTTAAACAATATAAAGATTGTTGTAACTTTATTGACTACAAGATATGAAAATTTGAGTTATACACGTTTGACATTTTAAATCCTTCAAGGATTATTCTTATCATATGAAACTAACTATGAGACAATTTATTTCTACATTACCAATATTAGGTTTCAGCAGTATACCCTTTGAGTTGAGATACAATTATATCGCATTATCTCAATTTTCATATGAATAATTATTTTGATCAAAATATATAACATTTTCAAGGATCCATATGATCAATCTAATAAGACTACATAAGTATAGCTCTACTTTTGTTTTGATTGTTATTTTTATATCAACATTTATCCATAATCTGTGATTTAATATCCTTATCATTATTGTGTAATATGCAGAGTAATAAAATATATAAGATCTCTATTTTCTTTAAGTTTTTAGTACATATACCTCTCAAAAGCTACTGTAAACTTTTACATATTCTTAAGACAAATTGTAGTATTTATAGTTTGGATATATACATTTTTTCATATGGAATTAAGATCCCTTTTCTGAGTCTCATAGGGGGTGATTTCTTACCTTTATTCCTTATTCAAAAAGTTCTGTCTTTTCAAAAATAATGAACTCTTCAAGAGTTGTTATTTATATGATGAAGATTACATGTAACTTAAGCATGATCTTTAAAATAATCATGATCTTTCATTATTCACTTCTATGAATAATAACTTTAAAATAACATTTACATTTCACATTTTTGTATGTGATGAATGATTTATTTTTTGTCATTTACATAAATTGTTCTTCAAGAATAATCACCCAGGTTAATATATTGACAATAAATAAAAAATCATTTAAATATGCAATTTGCAAGGGAATGATCTTTTGAACTTTATGTTCACAATAATCATCATAATGTAAAGATGATGCATGGTGATCGTAACTTTACATCGTTAAGTTTTCTAACTTTATTCACGTTCTCCCCCTAACAATGAGAAAACTCATTTATTGCATCATCGTAATGTCATTATGAGACTTATTTTCACTGTCTTACTATCCTTTAGGAATATAATAGACAATCATATCATTCTTCAGTGACAAAAATGTCATGTCACATAATATCTTTTAGGGATCAAATTGTGATATCAAATATTGTCCTTCACGGACATTTACAAGATAAGAATATTCATATTCTATAATGGATATCCATGTTATTTCAATAGTTTTATGCTTCACTTCCTTCATATTATTGGATGAGAAAACTTGTGGTTCATCACAATTGTACTTAATTATAATCGTATGATAGTCTCAATTGTTAAATATGTTTCTCACATATGATAATAAAAATAATACGATATACTTTTCTTAATGTATATCTAAATAGATTCTTTCACAATCTATTAAATGAAAACAACTTCACTTATATGACATTGTTGTTTTCACTTTGTAATACACAGTTTGCTCTTCTAGAGCCTTTATATATAATTGGTAAAATATTAATATGATATTTATGCATATTTCAGATACACAACTATTGTAATTTCATATTCCACCAATAACAAGCATTTTTTTTACTTTGCTTTGGAGTGAATTTCATTTCTAGTGGTTAAAATTTATTATGATCACTGAGATTTTATTGACTATAATCACTGTCACTACTATTAGATGATTTAACATTCGCTTCAGGAAATTAATTAATTAGTTCAGTCATGCAAGATAAATGGTTTTTTATCCCATAATTATTAACTTTGCCACTTCAGGAGCAAATTTGAAATATGAATTGTTTCACTCATCTGACTTCATGTATTTTGTGATCATATATTTCCTTTTAAAAATAAAAATGGATCTTTTACCAAAAAGATATAGAAATCATAATCCTTTAGATAGATTATAACAAATTAATGAATGATTTCTCAAAATACAATTACAATTAATTGTAACGAATATTAAATAATCAATTAAAGGATAAAAAATATATATCATGTATCGGGTTTCTGTATCTTGCTTTTCTTCTAAAAAAATCAAAGCTTTAAGCTATGATGTGATTATATTTCATAATTATAAGTCCAAATTTGATAGTAACTCAAAACTTTAGGTTTTGATATAACTAAAATTGGAATTCTTTTCTGAATCGCATCAATCACTTTAATTAGTTTTAGAACTTCAGGTTCTAATTGAGCAACCTTGAAACTTTTGTTTAGATTTTAAATAAATTTTGAAGTACAACCACCATCTTAATTCAAAAAACACAAATGGATTTTCTCAATAAATTCACTACACTTTCAAACAGTTCTCAACATATTCAATTTCAACTTAAACATAGGTTAAAGGCTTCAAGCGCAACTAGAGGTCCTATATTATAAATAATTATGAGGTCAACCGATTCAGTTTTAATGCAACCAAATTCATAAGCAACAAACATGGAAACATAGAACAAACATAATATTGAATTTATTGAGTCAATTTTTCAACTAATGATAAGTTTAGTCACAGGCCTTAATCAGACAAATTTAGCATTCATAACAATAGAGTCTATGGTTCAGTTCATAGCATTACAGGATTAAAGAAGCTTCAGCACTGTGCATTCAGCATGTTAAGGAATAAGACCAATCATGATTAACATGTTTAAATTAATAATCTCATAACGTACCTTAATCCATAATCTACAAATCCTGAAATCATGAACAAAATTATTGGTATAAGTGATCTTCTACTCTCTACTCATCCTTTTGCATATTGTTCAATTGGGAGACAAGTTTCTAATTCTACAAATTCGGCTTAGAGATGGGGTCTTTCCGTATCAAATTCATATTGATTTATTTTTCTCAGTCTCTTTCATTTGTAGGATATCTCTAGAGTTCTAGATCTAAGTAAATTGCAATTTGAAATTTCTGGTTCCAAAATCTAAATAAGTTGTAATCTAGAACTTCTAGTAGCATACTAAAGATCTAAAACTTTTGATTTTAAGATTGAAATAATATTGATAATAAATTTACTAAGAATCTAAAACTTCTAGTTTTAAATTTAAAATAAAATATAAAAATTTGGATTCATCGAGAATCCAATCAATTAAAGCGAATGAGACAGAAACCTTATGTCATATGCAAAAAGCAAGAACATAACTTGACAAGATCTAATCCATTTTATCTTTGTTTATTTAATTTTGTATAACCTAAGAGAGCCACATTACTTTATGTGCATATGTATATGCATAACATTGGCTTTAAACATAAAACATAATCTAATATATTTTATTACCTTCGTGTTTTAGACCCACGATCAAAGGTGCACTTTTTTTTTATAAAATAAGCTAGGATTGATTATATTGCTTTAGGCAATTGCAATTATATGACATATACAATTATCCATATTGGATGTGAAAGCCAACAAAACATAATTAGAATTTAACTATAATTTATGGTTTCAAATAAATCAGAACTATAGAGCTTCTAGTTCTAATAGATAAATTGGATATCATAATTTCTTGTTCTAGTTAAATAGAAAATGCAAAACTTCTAATTTTAAATAAATTGAAAATTTAGAACTTTAAGTTCTATTAATTGAAATTCAGAACTTCAGGTTCTGATAACTTAAAGTCTAATCCAAAACTTCAGGTTCTGATAATGTATAATAACAACAGTGAATAAAATCAACAAAATCGCACATATAGTGTATATAAATAGCAATTAACAAAGTCGGTAGAGTCGTACATATAGTGTATATCAGTAACAATCACTAAAATCAATAGAAAGCACATATAATGTATAACAATTAATAAATAAAATCAGATTGTTAGACATATAATGCATGTTAGTGTAATAATCGAGTCGACATAGTCGTACATTAACCGAGTCAACAGAATCGTACATTGATTGGCATGTTATAGCCAAACTTCTTAGTTTCTGATAAATTGAAATCTAAAACTTCAAGTTCAAATTGGAATCTAGAACTTCAGATTCTAATTGAATTTGTTCAAAACTTCAAGTTCTAGATTGTGTTGACAATGTTACATAATAAATGGAAATTAGATGAAAAATATGAATAACCATGAATAAAGTAAAGCAATAATATAAATGAGAGGAGAGAATTGAGTATGGAAAGTTTGATTTATTGATACTCGGCCATCTCTATTTTGCAAAGGCTTGATGCAGTATATATAGTCAAAACAATAAGCAATGTTACAAAGATCATGCGAAGCATGACAGGTGTTGTTTTGCTTTTTACACTACAGGCGAATGAAGGCCGCGTGTTTATCTTGTAGGTTAGGTGAAGGATTGATGGGAAGACAAATGTATATGCACTGGTTTAAAATAATGGAGTCCACACCGATTATAGCAATGACTTAATGAGATATATTTCTTTGTTTAGACAAGTTTGAGAGTGACTGTTTTTTAGATGTATAACAAAACGCTGATGGCTTTTGTTGGATAATGTAGACACTAAGACACAAGTCTGCTTGCGAAGCAACAACTATTGGATGCGCAACTATAAACAAGCGATTATCATAAAATAAATCATACCATTAGAGCATCGAACTCTTTAAGATAACTGCAATATTACAAAAATCTCTCTTACCGTTTCATTGACATTTTGACGAAGAAGAAGTTTTTAAATGACTGTTTAATTACTTTTTTAGACTATTAATTTTTCCTTTCAATTTAATCACTTTTGATTTAGATAAGGTAGCTGAGTTCACTTAAGGGATTTTTAAGAAAAATTACCAATACTGAGATAAATAAAGTCAAGATCAGTTGATTAAAGTTTTCAAGTTCCATCACTGTATCGTGATTTACTTTGAATTAATGTTGGGGACAAAATAGAATGTTCTTATATATTAGATTACGTGAATTAGGTGATTTAGAAGCAACGTTTCCTTGAAGAAATCAATTTTTGACTGTCGGAATGGCATGATATGAACTTTTTGGCCTTTCTCAAATACTTTCATTTTTATGCCAAATAGTAACTAGATATTGAAATGTTGAAAATGATGACTTAGACAAGCAAAATTTGTTTCAATATAAGGGGAAATTACATGCACACCCTTAAGGTTTGGGATAGTGACACCACACCATTAAATTTAACAGATGTTAAAAATTCTGTTAACTTGAACATACATGACTTACAAAAAGTCTAAATTACCCCTAATTATAAATAGATATGATAAAACAAATATGGACTGGCGACTATCTTTTTGTTGGCGTCCACGATGGTCAGTGCTGGCAAACACCAGGTTTATTCTCCCTCCCTACATCGAACCAAAGAGATTCCTTCTAATCCATTTCAAATCCTCATCCCAAATCATAATTCCACACCGAAGTCACATTAAAGTCCATATCCATCTTCAAATGGGTTCTTTAATTTACAATCTCTACCAAATCAAATCCAATAAAACCTCCGTTTGAAAACACAACTATTATTTACCAGACTACTGAACATATAAAAGAAGGGAAATATATATATATATACATATATCATGTCAATGGGAGGCTCACCGCTTTCCCCTTAAGTTGGCTCCCCTAATTGCAGAAGTTGTTCTTGCTGGGCAATGTATTTTGCCTTATGTGAAGGCTTGCAAAAATGCAAAAGCACAACAAAACCAACGGCCCTGTTTACAGTGACAAACTTAGATATTTTTATATTAGAGGAGACACTTTATAACAAAATAAAATAAAATAAAAATTGAGTATAAAAATAATCATAGTTTATATAAGTTTTTTTATCTATAAATTTTATCATGCAAAATAATTTACGTAAAACAAAAATAATTTACACCAATAATTATAAATCAACTAATATCATGATTAAACATTATATGTTTTAGTCCCATAATACTGAGAGATATCTACTCTCACAATGATAAAGAGAACGTATGTTGGTAAATACATATGATAGAACTCGAACTCCTATCATGAATACAAAGGATAATTGACTAATTACTTGAATAATAAACAAAGGTGTAATTCACACCTGGTTAAACATATTTATATTTTTAAAATTGGTCATAATAATAGCTGTGAGTTCAATTGATAAGAACTTTCTCTTTGTGTTCAATTGTACCATATTCATCTTTTAATCTTCTATTTAATTATATAATTGAAACTATTTTTGTTTGTCCAAAACATAAAATTGATTACCAAACAAAGAAATGCCACTAGAACTAAAAGAAGTCATACAACATATTTGTTTTTGAAAAAATAATTTATTATTAGTTTGGAAGTTACATATCATTAAAATCCAAAGTAATTTTACATGATAGTAATAATGCATATATATTATTTAATGAGTTTTGATACAATAAATATAAATTGTAGATAGATAATTTATGAATAGATAGGCTCTTCAGCACTACCTGTTCCTGAATAAGGAGCACGCCTGTGCCAAGAGCTTGACGAAGTACCACCAGGGACAGGCGTCAAAGTATAAGTGTCAGGTTGATAATCTTAAACTTGAAAAGCTCAAGGGAGAGCAAGTTGCCGTTGCCGCTAGCGATTGGGCAGTCAAGCTGGAGAGTGACACGAAACGCTTGGCCAAGGAAAAAGAGAAGTTAGAGGAGAAGCAGACGCTGCTGGAGGAAGAGCTTCAATTGACCCGCGAAGAGCTCATGGCTAAATTTCTAGTGTGCAAAACACTCAATAAAAACACAATACAAAATACACACTAGAAACTTAAGCAAATATTTACGGTCCACAAGTACTATATGATAAGTAGAGTATCATTCCTACGAGGATTGTCCAAATTATATATGTTAAGTACTAAAATTGATCAAAACAAACCTTATTCAAACTATTAAATCCATGAATTAAAGTAAATTCTAAAAACAAAGAAAATAATTAAAACAATTAATAAAATAAAATAAAATCAATGGAGAATTAAATCTAGGATTACAACTTCACTCTACCAATTTACTTATCATATATTCCTACCATTATTAATTTATTCTCATCATGCAATTGATCGAGCACTAAATTATCCATAAGTGCCTTTAGAATAGTTGAGTGGACTTACCTAATCAATTAACTAAATATATGTTTATAACGATTAACCAACCTGAGCACATTAAGCATTTAAACACTCACAACGAGCACACAAACCACACTGATGTATGTCTATCTCATGCCATTCATATCATCCTATTTTAGATCTAAATACATGAATATCTTTGTCAAGTGCATTCATTGTTATCAAATCATCTAAACTAGTGATCAACTAATTTAGAGCATTAAGAACAAAATAGAACAGAATACGATAATGAGAATTTAATGAAAAATAGTATCATAATGATAAGTTTCATAGCAAGGGCTACATTGTAAACCTAGATCATAGATCTAGGTCCTCATCAACTTATAAATAAACCGCTCAAACATTCATCACACATCATCATTCAACAAATAATATAAAAGACAGAAAAAGAAAATCTTATTCAATCCCTCAGTTGGTTGAGAATCTTGTCCAGGAACTATCGAGTAACATCAGTAGGCTTGAACAACCCCAGACCAAATCTCTTAGATATAGAAAGTGGTGAAACATATGGTGTAAATTCAGCTCTAGGTGGTTCCACGAGTTCTTCTTACTTGGGGTCTTCTTACTCCTCTTTGAAACTTGGATTAGTGTGTGGCATTATCACAGTCAAATAAGAGTAAGAGAAATCTTAGCACGTGGCATGATCCCCTTATCACCAAGAATTGGCCACAGTTTGATAATGAAACTTCGCTCCTCTTTTGTCATTTTTGCACCAAGATTTGCAAGTGATGCTACTTGTACACATTGTGGAAAGTCAAAATAAGATCCAATGGCTCCAACGGCTAGGTGGGTACAATCTTCTCCACCTCCTCAACAACCACTTCTTTCGATATATTTTTTTCTTGTTTGGGGGTTGAGCATCCATGAAAGGTGTCTAAATAAGTGTTAATGACTTTGTCTTTCATTTGCCCCATTCATGAATGATGTTCCCCTGTAATATTAAGAAAACAAAATTTTGAAATTAGACAATTAGAATGATATGTAAGATTAAAACACAGAATAAATACAAAATTTACCTCATCATCAAGATACTTGAATGGTGTGTTATCAACACCCTCATCATTACCATGCTCGGATTTTGAGGCATCAATATGATGGACTTGTTGGGATGGCAGGGCCTCACCACCAATACCATCTTCCTGATAGGGTAGTAGTAATAGAGGTGGTCGTTTTTGTGGTTGTGGTAGAGGTGATGGCGATGATGGTGGTCTTTTTGATGGTGTTAGTGGTAAGTGATGGATGTGCTCATCACGAAAAATGCTCGCAACATTATTATCATCACGATTGTCATCCAGATCATCCCCACCATCCGAAGGCCCACTGATTTGTAGATAAGCTTTAATCAATTCTAGTCCCCTCTCCAGCCTTCTTAACCTCCTATTTTATGTATATATATATATGTCTGTATGGTGTGTGTGTGTGTGTCAAACAAATTATTACACTTCATATAACAATTACACAGAAAATTTGATAGAGTCTCATTTGTTTTATGAGTATTTAAGATATGTTACCTGCATTTTAAAAAATTACACTTCTTAACTGTAGATAAGAGGGTCCACACGCTATATTGCAATCCTATCCTACATTATGCACCATTTTGGTCCTCTATTCTTCACGTGTATCCTCATATAATAGGGATCCATATCAATTTGATGGCTCTACGATGTCGCAGATCATCTCTCCATCCTCCTCCTCTCTCTCCGCTTGATCAACATCATCATCCTCTCCACTGCCCCTTTTATAAAAGTTTTGTCCAATCAAATGTCGATGGTTAAATGACCTCCAATAAGTCGTGTCTCTCTCGGTGTTGGGCTTAAGGGTCCTCCTCGATGCTATTAACTACAATATAGATATATATATATATTAAAATATACTTAATAAATTACAAACAAAAATAGTAAAGAATGGAAACAAATTTGGGCTGGGTTAGACACTCACATGGGGAAGCTCATTAAACCAAACTATTGTACACTCTCTAATTATATTGTCAATTCATGCACCTTGGCTGCAACAAATTGCCTTGGACTAAGGCCCTTACCTTGCCATCCAAGTACATGAACATTTCGATAAGCCACCACTATAACGCATAAAGGATTAAACCAAAAACAAATATATAGTTAGTATGTACATATATATATATATATATATATATATATATAAGCCAAACAATTTTTATTAATAATAAAGAGCATGTACTAGGTTTTGTACCTGAAACGCCCAACCAAAGCCACACAAGTTAATACTACGTTCCTTTGCAAGTTGTTCCTCAATAATCACCCGATATAGGTAGTAGGAAACTAAATTGTAGGTGAGTGTATCCTAGGGGAACAAATTCCACACTTCTGCATCCTCTATCATGACCTACAGCAATCGATCCATCAGGATCCACTCATCGTAACTAAAGAATAGTTAGAAGGCGATGACTATATTAATCAACTTCAATGTGTCATCTACATCTATATCCTTTTGTATCCTGAACATGTGGGTTATGGCATGCATAGTCGATGACTCTCTTTTGAAAAGTCGCCACAAAAAACTACTCAAGGCATCTTGTCATGCCTTAAGGCGATCTAGGTCGATGCGCCCAAACGGAAGTCCTTTCACAAATAAGAACTCTTACTTCCTAGACCTATATACTTTCCCCTTCATTTTAAACCACATCTCACCAAGAATGACCAACCCTCTAGTAAGAATGTTTAGAATCAGAGGAGTACAAAGCATCTGGTTGTGAGGTATCCGTATAAAGTGTGCAGAAGGGCACTCCCCTCTTGAACCTCTATAGGAGATTTCTATTAATAAGAGCTTGTTTTAGACTACCAATCTCTTTGAAACCATTGTGTATACTCCTCGACATTCCATTAGGAAGTCTCTATGAATCGTGCTCATACTTGACTTGCATTTGTAGGATAGAAAAACAGCAAATGTTTGGTTAAACTTTATTACATTACTTTAATTACATTAATTAAAATTTATTATTTTTATTTTCATTAATTTATAAATCTAAAATTAATTAACAAATTACTTTTTACATTAATTAAATTTTAAATTTTAATTAATTATTTATTTTAATTTAATTTTTACTTAATTTTAATTTTAATTTCATTTATTTAATTTAAAATTTTTAATTTAATCACATTTATTTAATTATTTTTATTTCAATTAATTTAATTAATTTAGTTTACTTAATTATAAATTTAATTTTTGTTATTTAATTAAATTAATATACATTTATAATTTAATTAATTATTTCTAATTTAATTACTTTTATAAAAATTTTAATTAAATAAAAATTAAAAAAATAATTTAATTAATAATGACATATTATGCTAGCTGCTAATATAATTTCAGCACAGGAAAGAGTAAACCTTTTCCTGGTTTCAGATGCTTCTCATAAATTTTATTTATGTGATTGCATGGATAATTTGGCTGTAACGACATCTCTCAATAAATATTGACATTACAAATTTAAAATGTTCTTGTGGTTACAAACTTAAATATTCCTCGTAAAATGACCTTTTTTTTTTTTTTTTGATTATAGTATCCCAATTTATACATATTCTGCACATCCAACTATATTATATAGTTTGCAATATTTTTGTAGCTCAAAATCTAAGATGAGATAATTAAGCGAATATATATAGATTGGTTGGTCTACTCGTCTATGGGGGATGGCATTTCAATCCGTGAACTCGCGAACTTGAGGATTTCCATCTGTGATGGGCAGGTGTGGGTGGAAAATTTCAAACCCGAAATGGGTTAGGATTCGGACGTAGGTGCAGGAAAAAAAGGGCACCCAAACTGGCGAACCAGCAATTTTAAAAAGAAATTATATTTATTTGACGAAAGCTTTTGTATTTGTTTATTATGTTTTGGGACTTCGGACCTAAAATCTGTTATGTATTTGGTCAATGAGTTGGTATATTTTGTGTTTTATTATAGACTTATTCTAGGGTTTATGTTTTTATTTTAAATTTATTATGCTAGATGCTAGTAGAACTTAATATTAGGTTGGATTATTAAGTTTAATTCTATTTCTTGGTTGATATTATTGTTAGAATTTGAAAATGATATCATTTAAGCTTATTAAGTGATATCTAAGAAGAAAAATGGTATGAAATTTGGTACTAAAAAATTTTATTAAAATGTTGCGGCCCACACCCACACGCCGAACCCGTGAATTTTCTCGGGTTCAGATGTTAGTGCAAGTGTAAAATATTTTCACGTATGCGAGCTTCTTACCGTACCATATGTGACATAGTGGGACACAATATATATACCCATATAATCACGTCATTCTCATATCACAATATATATATTATGAGTGAACAAGTCAAGCGCATAAATGATGGAACAGGCCTTAGATTCCATGTCAATTATATCAACCCAAACACCATGTCAATTACGATGGTGGAAATTTTACATGAAGAGGTGAGCATTTGGGACCCATGATTACCAAAAGTATGTGCATGGACTTTCTAAATGGAGAAAGGAGGCGCAGACTTGGGAGAAAAATTGTAAGACGTTTCTAAAACGAAATACTATTTTGAGTCAGTTATGCTGTTGAACTCAAATGTCTCATTGAAAATGATGTGACAATGGGAAATAGGAGGCTGGCGGCATCACTAATCTGAAATAGTACTTCATTCTAGAAATATCTCACAATTTTTTCCACAGCTCAGCGCTTGCTTTCTCCATTTGTGAAGATTTTTGGTATAGTCTATTGTACCATGTATATTTTTTTTTAAAAAAAAAAAAAAATTAAATTACATCATTTGATGTGAGACAGTAGATGTCATGGAACACAAACTTATTCCATTATTGATAGACTTGTTGACTCTCTCTCTATTGAATTATCAATTTATATAGGAGTTGGCCTTGCTGGTCATATTAAATTATTCATCAATAATAACTCTTGGATTCTTAACTACCCTTATAATCAATCCAAAAATTGTTATTGATGAGTAGCTTTATTCAACCAATAGAATAGCGAAATGCTTAAAATTAAATTACTTTTCATTTAAATCATCTACTTAAACATTTCATTTTCTAACTTCTATTCCACATAAACTTGGCTGAGATGGATGCACTGTGCAAAACCCAAGTAAAATCAGGCCAACTACATATTCTTTACGTGTAAAATCAGATAAACTTGGCTTCATAGACTTTTTGTATAACAGAGATCTTATAATTTTCTGGTCAAATATGATTGTCTCTAGTATAACAAAGAAAAATTAACCAGAAATTAAGCAGAAAAATCGGAAAGCAATCAACTTTTTCAAGTTTTTGTGATAGAATTCTCATTTTCATTAATAAAGTCTTCGAGCTCTCCTTATTTTTTTTTCTAATAAATATATATTCTAGCTAGTGAGTCAATATATGTCAAATTCAAATAAGATAATCAAATGGGTTCGTATTTTTCACGACAACATCCCAATAACCTCGCCAATTAAAAATAGTATCTTAATTAGTATAAATGATTAGCTTAGAACCAAGATACTATAAAATATTTAGATTCAATGTGTGCTTTACGTATAATTGACAAAGGGCCTTTGAATAAAAAATGCTCACCGTTAAAATTCTAATTATGAAAAAAAAAAAAAAAAAATTAGAGTTAATAGCACTAAAATTAGTGAAAGTTTTGCTACCATAAAAATGAGATTTTTAGCATCATCAATTCTCATAAACAATTATTTGGGAATAAAGCATACAAATTATTGTCATATTGTTTTTTAGATTACGTACTATAATTCACAAACACTATAAGAATAACAAAAAACTCTTTTTAATAATTTAAATGCTATTTTTTATGTTATTTTCAAAACTCACACTAATTTAAACAGTATAATAAAGTAAAACTACCAGCGTGAGAATGTGGTCTAAATCAGGCTAAACTACTTCTAAGAGGAATAACAATACAATCACCCAATTATACTAGTCATTTTTTGGTGACCTTTTTTCTTTTTTTCTTTTTTTTTTTATTTTTTTGAAAAAGAAAAAGGAAAAAGAATACTTTTAGTGACTTTTCATACGGTAGAATCAAAACATATAAGTCATATATAAAAGGTTGAATCATTCTTATGAGGTATATGTATATACATACATACATACATATATATAATCACAACCCATTTTTATATACAAATTTATAATAAAAAGATGATTATTACTATTATTATTATTATTTACTTTTCTGTTTCGTACTAGAAATTCAAATGTAAAAAAAAAAACACCTAAAAATCTGAAATATTTTAACGTTATATATAAAATTAATGATAATAGAACCAAAATGTCTATTACAAAATCTTCCAAATCTGTTAACAAGAAATTCATTTTCGAAAAATCTTACATAATTTTCCAAATATGTTATATAATGATAACAATGACAAGTCTAAATAGAAGAAAATATTGTAAAAATCTTGTAGGCGTGCTGAGTGTTGGGGCTGGCTTCACATGGTCGCATTTGTCACCCCAGAGGGACATTCCATACAACAGTTTAGACTACAAAATATTTCAACTAATTTAAAAGGGGAAACAACAAAACAATAACTCAAAAGCAATACCCAAAGTATTTAAACAATAACTCAAAAGCAATACCCAAAGCATTAAAACCTTTCAGCAACACATAAAGCACCAAAAAATTATCAAGAAAATTTATCACCTTTCAATATTAACTTTCTAGTCCAATATTATTGACAAGAAAATTGATCAGCCAAACTGATATATTTATATTAATTTTTATACTTTCAAACTCAAAATTTATAAAGTGATATAATTACCATTAAAGCATATACAAGTACGACCACTTCATTCATTACAGTATTTATTACTTGACATATATTATTGCAAATTTAAATTAAAGCAATATATAATTTCATAATTTTTATAAGTAAAAACTTATGTCACAAAAAAAAAAAAAACATGTAGTTGGTTTGATTTTACTAGGGCTTTGCACACTGGGTTCATCTCGCCTAAGTTTTTATTTAACTTACAATTACTTGACAGCTCAACTTAAACATAACTTACAAAATTCTTCAAATATTATTAAGGCCAAATTCGATTTATAGACTTTTTGTGTAACAAAGACTTTAATTTTCCAGTCAAACAATGGACGATTATTCAAGATCTTGTGATAGATTATCCATTTCCAAAAATAAAGTCTTTGAGCTCTCCTAATTTTTACGGGCCCAAATTGATGTCATTCTGTGATAGGTCATATAACCCATTGACTTCTTTTTTCTTTTTTCTTTTTTAAATTAAATATATTTTAAATAAGCATAAATTGATTATTGACATTCACTCACTCGAGCTAAATGTTCTTCAGCGAGACACAACTAAATATATTTATTGATCGTCCTGGTAGGCGGTGGGATATCATGACCGTTCCTCCAAATCTTCTCATACAATTGCATTTAGACTTGACTATAAACAGGCTAGCGGTAGACTGGTAGTGGACATGTATTTGACATGTATTTCTTTCTTTCTTTCTTTTTTTGACATATTACAAGTAAATATTATATATACCGTAATCAACTGTCAGACTCTCTTAGAACTCAAAAACTGTCCACCAATTATTTAGTAGGAAGGGTGCGCATTGAACCTAAGACCTGGAAGAAAACAAGGGTGTGAGGTGTCAACCAGCCAGGCACCCCAACCTGCGCTAGTGGACATAAATTTGGGTTGTTATATTTGAGTTATATTCTTGGGTTGGCAGCATCAAGTGACCTCATTTCTATTCTAATTTGAGAGATGTCTTTGTTATCATTATAATTATTATCTTACTTAACTTTTCTTGAACAGAAATCCAAATATCAAAAGAATACCTAAAACATCTCATTTATTTTTATTTTTGTTTATAATTATCTGAGCATAGAACTTAACGTGAGCGAATAAAACTTAAATATGTATTACAAAATGGTTCAAAACCTGATAGCAAACAAAATTTATTGCCCGAATTTCTTAACTAACCATAAAAGACCTTTGGGATTTTAATTTTGTGATATAATATTAAGTCTAAATGGCAAGTAAAGATCTTTTAGGAGTGCTACGTGGTGGGGCTGGCTGCAAACCACTTATTCCAACTCAATGGCAATATGGAGAGAATTCAAACTTGGGAAAACTTCAATTGAATCCCTAAGTTGGCGTTATCACTACCGTTTAAGTCTGTTTGTTTAAAAGCCTCCAGTGATTCCTAAATTATCAGAAAATTCATCAATTTAATACCAACGTTAGCTTAATATAATCATGACCCAGTCAAATTTATAATAACAAGGTATATTGTTTTATAATTTTCTATAACCCTAAAGACATATCCTTATAGTCAAGTTTTAGCTTCAGTAGCTAGTGGAACTGTTTTACAATAATATATTGTTTTATTGACTAGATTATCCTTGGCCATCCATTTGGTTGAATATTCTGATCGATGAAATTTGAGCAATCCCTAATGACTTCAATATAAATATGTAATGGAATGTTTAAAAACTATTTCTGAGACAAATGATTATTTACAGCAACCATAAACGTAAGTAAATATATAATTAATCATTGACCATAAACAACGCTTGCTTTGTTAAGTAAGTTTTCTTAATAAATACAAGTAAAAATATAATTAGTGATATTTTATTTGGTTTCTTTTTTGACTTTTTTACTGTGACTATTTTAAGAACTTAAATTAAAGCACTAAAAATGTTGTCATGAAATTGATTATTATTACATAGGGAAAATTTATCACCTTTGAATATTAACTCTCCAGTTTTATTTTATTGTATATGTTGACAAAAAAAAAAGTTTTTAAAAAAAAAAAAAATGATCAGCGTTGTGAAAAGTTTTCAAAAAATAATCATTCGTATTCTAAAATTTGTTAATATATATCTAAAAATCATATGTTTAGAATTAAAAATTAAATAAAATTATTAATTTTTCCATTATATATATTTATATATATAACCACAACCCATTCAAATTTATAATAAAAAGGTGATATTGTTTTATAAGTTTCTGTTTCATTTGGTTGAATATTCTGACCGATAAAATTTGAGCAACCCTAATGACTTCAATATAAATATGTAATGGAATGTTTAAAAACTATTTCTGAGACAAATGATTATTTACAGCAACCCTAAAAACATTCTTAGTTACATAAGAAAATATATAATTATTGATATTCTATTTGGTTTATGTATTGACCTTTTTACTATGACAATATTTCATGAACTTAAATTAAAGCACTAAAAAAGTTATCATGAAATTAATTATTATTATATAGTGAAAATTTATCACCTTTGAATATCAACTTTCCAGTTTTATTTTTTTATATATATTGACCAAAAAAATTTGATCAACTTTGTGAAAGGTTTTCAAGAAAAAAAAAAAAAAAAAAAATATATATATATATATATATAATAATATGTTTAGAATTAAAAGTTGTGGGTAACGATAACGGTTGCCAACCGGCAGTGACAAACGTATTATTCATGCAAATGTGACCTACAAGCATATTAAATGCATTGGACTATTTGTCACCTCATAAGAATGACATTTCCATGCAAATGTAAGTTTTGTCTGATTCCAAATGTTTTGACTTTTTAGGCAATAAAATATATGCAAAACTTATGGCTAGGTAGTGAGTCAATTTTTGGAAATAAAAAATTGACAAGTTAGTATATAATTCAAAGAAGATAATCTAATGGGTGATATTTTTTGCAAAAATATCCCAACACCCTCACCAATTAAAAGTAGCATCTTAATTAGTGCAAACGTTTGGCTTCCTTACTTTGATTCTATTCCCAGTAAAGTTAACATGATACTTATCTTTTGTTTGGATGTCATGTTGAAGTCAAACGTTGATTTTTAAAATATGGTAACGTGCATTTTATGACAACTTATTATCCTATAAATTATTAAAATTAAATTCTTAATAGTTTAAAATATAAACAATAATTTATAACCTTTATAATAATATTGTTGAAAATAATAAAGTTAAAAAATATTTAATATAATGAATAAAAGAATGATTTTTAAATATATTTAGTAATTAAAAAACATTTTCAATATATAAAAAAAATTTTCAATATAGTGAATCAATTTTTGGAAATAAAAAATTGGCAAGTTAGTATCTAATTCAAAGAAGATAATCTAATGGGTTCGTATTTTCTATGAAAATATCCAAACAACTTCGCCAATTAAAAGTTGTCTCTTGATTAATGTAAGGGTTTGGCTCCTAATATTCTATTCCAAGTAAAGTTACCATGATACTTATCTTTTGTTTAGTCGTCATATGATGGTCAAATATTAATTTTAAAATATGGTAACATGTTATAACAAGTTACTATCCAATAAATTATTAAAATTAAATTCCTAATAGTGTAAATATTAAAAATAATTTAGAATCTTTATAATAATATTGCTGAAAACTATAAAGTTAAAAATATTTGATATAATAAATAAAAGTGACATTTTTTTAATATATTTAATTAATAAATATTTTCAACATATAAATTAAGGAATTAATACATTTATAATTTTATAAAATTATTTCAAATAGTTTATATATATACACATTACAAAATAATTTAACATATAGTTACAATTATTATGTATATTCATTCTAATGTTATTAGTTACTAAATAAGTATAAAAGATGCAAGTTAAAAATTTTGTTTCAAATAAAATGTTGAATATAATTATTCTAATGTAGTTTGGTTACCATATAAATGTAATCATTACAAATTAATATGGTGTTATAATTAATACGTTAAATATATTCATTCTAACATAATTAGTTACCAAATAAACATAAACATTTCAAATTAATGTCATTTGTATATATAAATTGTGTGCAAGTAAAACGTTAAATATATTCATTCTAATGTGGTTTGGTTAGCACATAAACATAAATGTTGCAAATTAATATTGTGTTACAATTAATACATTGAGTATGCTCATTTTAACGTAATTAGTTACTAAATAAACATAAACATTGCAGGTTAACATCTTATTGGATATAAAAATTACTGTGCAAGTAAAAGGTTGAATATACTCATTCTAACGTAGATTGGTTACCATAAAAACATAAACGTTGCAAGTTAATATGGCGTTGTAATTAATAATTTGAGTTTACGTATTCTAAAGTAATTAGTTGCCAAATAAACGTAAACATTGCAAGTTAATAGTATATTACATATAACAATTGTATTGTAAATAAAAATTAAATATACTTTTTCCAATGTAGTTTGGTTACTATATAAACATAAATGATAGAAATTAATATAGTGTTGCAATCAATACATTAAGTATACTCATTCTAATGTAAATAGTTACCAAATAAATGCAAGCATTGCAAGTTAACATCATATTTTATATAAAAATTGTGTTGCAAGTAAAACGATGAATGTACTCATTCTAATGTAGTTTGTCACTATATAAACATAATCGTTGTAAGTTAACGTAGTGTTGCAATTAATACGTTGAGTATATTAATAATTCTAATGTAATTAGTTACCAAATCAACTTAAGCATTGCAAGTTAATGTCATGTTGCATATAAATATTGTGTTATAAGTAAAACATTGAATATACTCATTTTAATATAGTTTGGTTACTATATAAACGTCAATGTTGAAAGCTTATGTAATGTTGCATTTAATACATTGACTATATCCATTCTAACATAATTAGATACCAAATAAACATATATGTTATAACTTAATGTCATGTTGCACATAAAACTTTGATTACTAGTGAAACGTTCAATATACTCATTCTAACATAGTTTGGTTATCATATAAATGAAAATGATCCAAGTAAACGTAATATTACAATTAACACTTTGACTATATTCATTCTAACGTAATTAGTTACCAAATAAATATAAAAATTGCAAGTTAATGTAATGTTGCATATAAAAAAGGCATCACAAGCAAAACGTTATATATACTGATTCTAACATAGTTTGGTTATCATATAATTGTAAATATTGCAAGTTAATCATTAACCATATACACCGTTTGCTTTGCCCGATAAGTTTTCTTGATAAATACAAGTAAACATACAATTATTGATATTTTATTTGGTCTCTTTGTTGACTTTTTTACTCTGAAAATATTTCAAGAACTTAGATCAAAGCACTATAAAAGTTATCATAAAACTAATTACTATAATGCATTAAAAATTTATCACCTTTGAATATGAACTTTTTTATTTTATTTTTTATATATATTGACCAAAAAAATTTGACCAACTTTGTGAAAACTTTTGAAGATAATATATATAAAAAAAAATCATATGTTTAGAATTAAAAGTTATGAGTAACAATCATGGTTGGCATCACAAGTAAAACGTTATATATACTCATTCTAACATAGTTTGGTTATCATATAATTGTAAATATTGCAAGTTAATCATTAACCATATACATCGTTTGCTTTGCCTGATAAGTTTTCTTAATAAATACAAGTAAATATATAATTATTGATATTTTATTTGGTCTCTTTGTTGACCTTTTTACTCTGAAAATATTTCAAGAACTTAGATCAAAGCACTGTAAAAGTTATCATGAAACTAATTATTATTATGCATTAAAAATTTATCACCTTTGAATATGAGCCATTTTATTTTTTATTATTTTTTTATATATATTGACCAAAAAAATTTGACCAACTTTGTGAAAACTTTTCAAGATAATATATATATAAAAAAATCATATGTTTAGAATTAAAAGTTATGGGTAACAATTATGGTTGGCATCACAAGTAAAACATTATATATACTTATTCTAACATAGTTTTATTATCATATAATTGTAAATATTGCAAGTTAATCATTAACCATATACACCGTTTGCTTTGCCCGATAAGTTTTCTTAATAAATACAAGTAAATATACAATTATTGATATTTTATTTGGTCTCTTTGTTGACTTTTTTACTCTGAAAATATTTCAAGAACTTAGATCAAAGCACTGTAAAAGTTATCATGAAACTAATTATTATTATGCATTAAAAATTTATCACCTTTGAATATGAACTTTGTATTTTTATTTTTTATATATATTGACCAAAAAAATTTGACTAACTTTGTGAAAACTTTTCAAGATAATATATATGAAAAAAAATCATATGTTTAGAATTAAAAGTTATGGGTAACAATTATGATTGGCATCACAAGTAAAACGTTATATATACTTATTCTAACATAGTTTTATTATCATATAATTGTAAATATTGCAAGTTAATCATTAACAATATACACCGTTTGCTTTGCCCAATAAGTTTTCTTAATAAATACAAGTAAATATACAATTATTGATATTTTATTTGGTCTCCTTGTTGACTTTTTTACTCTGAAAATATTTCAAGAACTTATATCAAAGCACTGTAAAAGTTATCATGAAACTAATTATTATTACGCATTAAAAAATTATCACCTTTGACTATAAACTTTGTTATTATTATTATTTTTTTATATATATTGACCAAAAAAATTTGACCAACTTTGTGAAAACTTTTCAAGATAATATATATGAAAAAAAATCATATGTTTAGAATTAAAAGTTATGGGTAACAATAATGGTTGGCATCACAAGTAAAACATTAAATATACTTATTCTAACATAGTTTTATTATCATATAATTGTAAATATTGCAAGTTAATCATTAACAATATACACCGTTTGCTTTGCCCGATAAGTTTTCTTAATAAATACAAGTAAATATACAATTATTGATATTTTATTTGGTGTCTTTGTTGACTTTTTTACTCTGAAAATATTTCAAGAGCTTAGATCAAAGTATTGTAAAAGTTATAATGAAACTAATTATTATTACGCATTAAAAAATTATCACCTTTGACTATAGACTTTGTTATTTTATTTATTTATTTTTATATATATTGACCAAAAAAATTTGACCAACTTTGTGAAAACTTTTCAAGATAATATATATGAAAAAAAATCATATGTTTAGAATTAAAAGTTATAGATAACAATTATGGTTGGCATCACAAGTAAAACGTTATTTATACTTATTCTAACATAGTTTTATTATCATATAATTGTAAATATTGCAAATTAATCATTAACCACATACACCGTTTGCTTTGCCTGATAATTTTTCTTAATAAATACAATTAAATATACAATTATTGATATTTTATTTGGTCTCTTTGTTGACTTTTTTACTCTGAAAATATTTCAAGAACTTAGATCAAAGCACTGTAAAAGTTATCATGAAACTAATTATTATTATGCATTAAAAAATTATCACTTTTGAATATAAACTTTGTTATTTTATTTTATTTTTATCTATATTAACCAAAAAATTTGTCCAACTTTGTGAAAACTTTTCAAGATAATATATATGGAAAAAAATCATATGTTTAGAATTAAAAGTTATGGGTAACAATTATGGTTGGCATCACAAGTAAAACGTTATATATACTTATTCTAACATAGTTTTATTATCATATAATTGTAAATATTGCAAGTTAATCATTAACCATATACATCGTTTGCTTTGCCCGATAAGTTTTCATTATAAATACAAGTAAATATACAATTATTGATATTTTATTTGGTCTCTTTGTTGACTTTTTTACTCTGAAAATATTTCAAGAACTTAGATCAAAGCACTGTAAAAGTTATCATGAAACTAATTATTATTATGTATTAAAAAATTATCACCTTTGAATATGAACTTTGTTATTTGATTTTATTTTTATATATATTGACCAAAAAATTTGACCAACTTTGTGAAAACTTTTCAAGATAATATATATGAAAAAAAAATCATATGTTTAGAATTAAAAGTTATGGGTAACAATTATGGTTGGCATCACAAGTAAAACGTTATATATACTTATTCTAACATAGTTTTATTATCATATAATTGTAAATATTGCAAGTTAATCATTAACAATATACACCGTTTGCTTTGCCCGATAAGTTTTCTTAATAAATACAAGTAAATATGCAATTATTGATATTTTATTTGGTCTCTTTGTTGACTTTTTTACTCTGAAAATATTTCAAGAGCTTAGATCAAAGCACTGTAAAAGTTATCATGAAACTAATTATTATTACGCATTAAAAAATTATCACCTTTGACTATAAACTTTGTTATTTTATTTATTTATTTTTATATATATTGACCAAAAAAATTTGACCAACTTTGTGAAAACTTTTCAAGATAATATATATTAAAAAAAATCATATGTTTAGAATTAAAAGTTATAGATAACAATTATGGTTGGCATCACAAGTAAAACGTTATTTGTACTTATTCTAACATAGTTTTATTATCATATAATTGTAAATATTGCAAATTAATCATTAACCACATACACCGTTTGCTTTGCCTGATAATTTTTCTTAATAAATACAATTAAATATACAATTATTGATATTTTATTTGGTCTCTTTGTTGACTTTTTTACTCTGAAAATATTTCAAGAACTTAGATCAAAGCACTGTAAAAGTTATCATGAAACTAATTATTATTATGCATTAAAAAATTATCACTTTTGAATATAAACTTTGTTATTTTATTTTATTTTTATATATATTAACCAAAAAATTTGTCCAACTTTGTGAAAACTTTTCAAGATAATATATATGGAAAAAAATCATATGTTTAGAATTAAAAGTTATGGATAACAATTATGGTTGGCATCACAAGTAAAACGTTATATATACTTATTCTAACATAGTTTTATTATCATATAATTGTAAATATTGCAAGTTAATCATTAACCATATACATCGTTTGCTTTGCCCGATAAGTTTTCATTATAAATACAAGTAAATATACAATTATTGATATTTTATTTGGTCTCTTTGTTGACTTTTTTACTCTGAAAATATTTCAAGAACTTAGATCAAAGCACTGTAAAAGTTATCATGAAACTAATTATTATTATGTATTAAAAAATTATCACCTTTGAATATGAACTTTGTTATTTGTTTTTATTTTTATATATATTGACCAAAAAATTTGACCAACTTTGTGAAAACTTTTCAAGATAATATATATGAAAAAAAATCATATGTTTAGAATTAAAAGTTATGGGTAACAATTATGGTTGGCATCACAAGTAAAATGTTATATATACTTATTCTAACATAGTTTTATTATCATATAATTGTAAATATTGCAAGTTAATCATTAACAATATACACCGTTTGCTTTGCCCGATAAGTTTTCTTAATAAATACAAGTAAATATGCAATTATTGATATTTTATTTGGTCTCTTTGTTGACTTTTTTACTCTGAAAATATTTCAAGAACTTAGATCAAAGCACTATAAAAGTTATCATGAAACTAATTATTATTACGCATTAAAAAATTATCACCTTTGACTATAAACTTTGTTATTTTATTTATTTATTTTTATATATATTGACCAAAAAAATTTGACCAACTTTGTGAAAACTTTTCAAGATAATATATATGAAAAAAAATCATATGTTTAGAATTAAAAGTTATAGATAACAATTATGGTTGGCATCACAAGTAAAACGTTATTTATACTTATTCTAACATAGTTTTATTATCATATAATTGTAAATATTGCAAATTAATCATTAACCACATACACCGTTTGCTTTGCCTGATAATTTTTCTTAATAAATACAATTAAATATACAATTATTGATATTTTATTTGGTGTCTTTGTTGACTTTTTTACTCTGAAAATATTTCAAGAACTTAGATCAAAGCACTGTAAAAGTTATCATGAAACTAATTATTATTATGCATTAAAAAATTATCACTTTTGAATATAAACTTTGTTATTTTATTTTATTTTTATATATATTAACCAAAAAATTTGTCCAACTTTGTGAAAACTTTTCAAGATAATATATATGGAAAAAAATCATATGTTTAGAATTAAAAGTTATGGATAACAATTATGGTTGGCATCACAAGTAAAACGTTATATATACTTATTCTAACATAGTTTTATTATCATATAATTGCAAATATTGCAAGTTAATCATTAACCATATACATCGTTTGCTTTGCCCGATAAGTTTTCATTATAAATACAAGTAAATATACAATTATTGATATTTTATTTGGTCTCTTTGTTGACTTTTTTACTCTGAAAATATTTCAAGAACTTAGATCAAAGCACTGTAAAAGTTATCATGAAACTAATTATTATTATGTATTAAAAAATTATCACCTTCGAATATGAACTTTGTTATTTGATTTTATTTTTTATATATATTGACCAAAAAATTTGACCAACTTTGTGAAAACTTTTCAAGATAATATATATGAAAAAAAATCATATGTTTAGAATTAAAAGTTATGGGTAACAATTATGGTTGGCATCACAAGTAAAATATTATATATACTTATTCTAACATAGTTTTATTATCATATAATTGTAAATATTGTAAGTTAATCATTAACCATATGCACCGTTTGCTTTGCTCGATAAATTTTCTTAATAAATACAAGTAAATATATAATTATTGATATTTTATTTGGTCTCTTTGTTGACTTTTTTACTCTGAAAATATTTCAAGAACTTAGATCAAAGCACTATAAAAGTTATCATGAAACTAATTATTATTATGCATTAAAAAATTATCACTTTTGAATATAAACTTTGTTATTTTATTTTATTTTTATATATATTAACCAAAAAATTTGTCCAACGTTGTGAAAACTTTTCAAGATAATATATATGGAAAAAAATCATATGTTTAGAATTAAAAGTTATGGGTAACAATTATGGTTGGCATCACAAGTAAAACGTTATTTATACTTATTCTAACATAGTTTTATTATCATATAATTGTAAATATTGCAAGTTAATCATTAACCATATACACCGTTTGCTTTGCCCAATAAGTTTTCATTATAAATACAAGTAAATATACGATTATTGATATTTTATTTGGTCTCTTTGTTGACTTTTTTACTCTGAAAATATTTCAAGAGCTTAGATCAAAGCACTGTAAAAGTTATCATGAAACTAATTATTATTATGCATTAAAAAATTATCACCTTTGAATATGAACTTTGTTATTTGATTTTATTTTTATATATATTGACCAAAAAATTTGACCAACTTTGTGAAAACTTTTCAAGATAATATATATGAAAAAAAATCATATGTTTAGAATTAAAAGTTATGGGTAACAATTATGGTTGGCATCACAAGTAAAACGTTATATATACTTATTCTAACATAGTTTTATTATCATATAATTGTAAATATTGCAAGTTAATCATTAACCATATACACCGTTTGCTTTGCCCAATAAGTTTTCATTATAAATACAAGTAAATATACGATTATTGATATTTTATTTGGTCTCTTTGTTGACTTTTTTACTCTGAAAATATTTCAAGAGCTTAGATCAAAGCACTGTAAAAGTTATCATGAAACTAATTATTATTATGCATTAAAAAATTATCACCTTTGAATATAAACTTTGTTATTTTATTTATTTTTTATATATATTGACCAAAAAATTTGACCAACTTTGTGAAAACTTTTCAAGATAATATATATGAAAAAAAATCATATGTTTAGAATTAAAAGTTATGGGTAACAATTATGGTTGGCATCACAAGTAAAACATTATATACTTATTCTAATATAGTTTTTTTATCATATAATTGTAAATATTGTAAGTTAATTATTAACCATATACACCGTTTGCTTTGCTCGATAAATTTTCTTAATAAATACAAGTAAATATATAATTATTGATATTTTATTTGGTGTCTTTGTTGACTTTTTTACTCTGAAAATATTTCAAGAACTTAGGTCAAAGCACTATAAAAGTTATCATGAAACTAATTATTATTATGCATTAAAAATTTATCACCTTTGAATATGAACTTTTTTATTTTTATTTTTATTATATATTGACAAAAAAATTTGACGAACTTTGAGAAAAGTTTTCAAGATAATATATATGGAAAAAAATCATATGTTTAGAATTAAAAGTTATGGGTAACAATAATGGTTGCCAACCTATGACGACAAATGTATTGTTCGTGTAAATGTGACCAATGGGTATATTAAATGTGTGCATTGGACTATTTGTCACCTCATAAGAAGGACATTTCCATGCAAATGTAATTTTTATCTGAAGAAACCAAATATTTTGAATTTTTAGGCAATAAAATATTTGCAAAACTTATGGCTAGGTAGTAAGTCAATTTTTGGAAATAAAAAATTGACAATTTAGTATCTAATTCAAAGAAGATAATCTAATGAATTCATATTTTCTACGAAAATAAATCTAATGGATTTGTATTTTCGATGAAAATATCGCAACAACTTCACTAATTAAAAGTAGTATCTTAATTAGTGTAGGGGTTTGACTTCCTTATTTGGATTCTGTTCCACGTAAAGTTAACATGCTACTTATTTTTTGTTTGAATGTCATGTTGCAAGTCAAACATTAATTTTTAAAACATGGTAATGTGCATGTTATAATAGGTTATTATCAAATTAATCATTAAAATTATATTCTTACTAGTTTAAAATATAAAAAATGTTATAAATCATGGCCTAAAAGCAATGAATTTAGAATAACAATCAAATAAAAGAGAACAAGTAACGAAGAGAGAAAGAGAGAAAGAGAGAAATTAATTCAATTGATATATCTTTCAATGGTTACAATATAGGCCTATTTATAGGCAAATTGGAGAATCATTTCCATAATGAAATAACAATAAATAAGGTAAGGAATATTATAAAAAAAGGAAGTGGTGTTAAGACCATATATTCATAACACTCCCCCTTGGGCGTACACCACTTGATAATATTCTTCAAGATTTTTGGATGTACCAAATACTGCCTCATTAAAAACCTTGCCAGTAAAACCCAATGGGATAAAAACTGGTCAAAAGGAAAAAAGAGTGCAAGATACAAAACTCCAAAAATAACATATTCCCTTGATAAAAATAAAAGATATTTCATGATCTGCTGGATCAGAAATTCAATAATCTTATGAATTCAATAGTATTTGGACGTGCTTAAAGAGACTGCCTCGTTAAAAACCTTGTCAGGAAAACCCAGTGGGACAAAACCTGATCGAAGGAAAAAAGAGTGCAGTGCATGTATGTCCATATTGAATTAATATACTCCCCCTGAAAGGTATACAACTGTTACTCTCGTAGTTCTTCGAAGATATTGAAAAATATGTTTGACTCCACTCCAGTGTCTTTGAGTTGATGGATTAGTATTCTCTCTGATTTGTGCTTGATCTTCAGGTTGAGACAATATCTTGTTTTCAAAATCTTACATCTCAAATTCTTTTTTCAAATATTCAACAGTTCTTAGGAGCTCTTCAGAAGTTCCAATTTAATTCATGTCATCGACATATATTACTATAATTGCAAATCCATATTTTTATTTCTTTATGAA
This sequence comes from Litchi chinensis, assembly GCA_019925255.1. Classification (NCBI taxonomy): domain Eukaryota; kingdom Viridiplantae; phylum Streptophyta; class Magnoliopsida; order Sapindales; family Sapindaceae; genus Litchi; species Litchi chinensis. The sequence goes on from CM034464.1 coordinate 22,928,135, forward strand.
TACACAAGGACTTATAGATCATTAATATATCATTATTTTGTGAGGTATTCACTAAGACGATTATATGATATTCATTTGGATTGCTTTCAGCCATATAAAAACTATTGTAACTTTACAAGTTACGAGAATTTGAATTATATGCTTCAAGCATTTTAAATCCTTTAGGGATTTAAATATATATATTGGTATCCAATGACCTATATAAATATGTCATTACCACATTCACACGACACATTTAAAATCTTTTGGAAACTATCAAACTAATCGAAATGTAATCGTATCCATCACAGGTGAATACATTTCATCTGATTACATTTGCAAATACCCATTTATATCTAATGAGTTTTACGTCTTCAGGCGTTTGGACTATTGATCCATGTACATCATATTTGGCTAATGAAGTCAATTCTGTTTGAATTGCTTCATTCCACTTAGGTCAATCATGCCCTTTTTCAACACTCATTGATACTATGTAGTTCATGATCATCATTTACAATCATGACTCCATAGTTCTCTAAACAAATCTTTGTATTTCCAAGATTTTGTATCTCTTCAAGAGATTTTACCGCTTCTGGGGCACTAGCCTATACAAAAGCTATAAATTCTCATCATATGCAATCAACTATGAGACAATCAATATTAGGTTTCTGCAGTAAACCTTTAAGATATAATTATATCTCACTGTCTCAATTTTCATATGAGTAATTATTTTGATCAAAACATATGACGTCTTCAAGCGTCCACATGATAAGTTTAATACAACTATATAAGTATAGCTCTGCTTTTGTTTTGATCAATAATTTTCATGTCGACATTTATCCATAATATGTTATTCAATATCCTCATCATTTTTCTATAATATGCAGAGCAATAAAATATAAGATCTTAATTTTCTTTAAGTTTTCAATACATATGCCTCTTCAGGGGCTATTGTAAACTTTCACACATTCTTAAGGCAAACTATAATATTTATAGTTTGAGCACATACACTTTTTCATGTATAATTAAGATCTCTTCTGAGTTTCATAGGGGGAGATTCAAAGAGTTCTATCTCTTTAAAAATATTTAACTCTTCAGGAGTTGTATTTATATGATGAGGATTATATATAGCTCGAGCGTAGCCTTTAAAATGATCATGATCTTTCATTATTCACTTCATGGAATAATAATGTTATAACCAAATTTACTTTTCACACTTCTGTGTATATCGAATGATTTATTTGTTGCCATACATATAAATTGTTCCTCAGGAACAATCACCCGGGTTAATGTACTGGTAATGAGTATAAAATCATTCGTGTATACAATTTTCAAGTAAACGATCATTTGAACTTCAGGTTCATATGACTTATACAATAATCGTTATAATGATTGATGCATACCAATTATAATTTCACGTCGTTAATTTTAGCCTTATTCTCCCCCTAACGACAAAAAAATTTATTTATTGGCATTATATTGTTATTCTTCATGAATTTATTTGCATCTTGTAATGTCCTTCTGGGACTTAATTCTATTATCATAATATCCTTCTGGGACTTAATTATACTGTCTTACTATCCTTCAGGGATATATTAGACTATCATATTATTTTTTAATGACTCAAATGTCACATAGTGTCCTTAAGGGACCAAATACATAATGTCCTTCAGGGATCAAATTGTAATATTAATTATTGTTCTTCAAGGACATTTACTACGTAAGAATCTTCAGATTCTATAATAGATATCCATATTACTTCCAACAATTTGATGTCATTTTCTTTGTATTATTGGATGAAAAAAAACTTTTGATTCATCACAATTTTTGATCATATTATACTTATGATCATATGATAGTCATCATAAAATATGCTTCTGGCATATGACAGTATGAATAATACAAATGCGATATACTTTTATTAATGTATATCTAAATAGATTTCTTCAGGATCTATTAAAGTAACAAAGTTTCACATATATACTTTGTAATATGCAGATTTGCTCTTCTGAAGCCTTTATATATCAGTAAAAAATTAATATAATAATTATGTATACTTCAGGTACATAATTATAATTTCATATTTTAGTAATAGTAAACATTTTGTTTACTTTACTTTGGTGTGAATTCCACTTCAAGTGGTTTAATTTTATTATGATCATCGAGACTTTATTGACCATAATCATCACCATGACTATTAGATGATTTAACATTCACTTCAGGGAATGATATTAATTAATTTAGTCATGCAAGATAAATGATTTTTCACCCATAATCATTAATATTGCTACTTCAGGAGCAAATTTGAAGTACAAATTATTTTAATCATTTGACTTCATTATTTGGTAATCAAATATACATTCAAAGATATATAAATTGTAATCATGGTGAATTAATAAACAATTTCTCAAAAATACTATTACAACGAATTGTAACAAATATTTAATAATCAAATAAGGTATAAGAAAATATATATCATGTACCTTATTTCGTATCTTGCTTTGAGGAACGAAAATAACACGACCTCCACTAACCAAAAATTTTATGAGAAACAATAATAATTATATAATTTAATATAAGAAGAATAAAAATATTGTACATTTTCCTCTCAAAAACCAAAGCTTCAAGCTATGATGTGATTGTATATCATAATTGCATGTTCAATATGATATTAACTCAAAACTTCAGGTTTTGATAAAATTGAGAATGAAATTCTTTTCCAAATCACATTAATCACTGTAATTAGTATTAGAACTTCAGGTTCTAAGTAAATTACAATAATACCTTAATATTATGATATATTTTAAAAGATCTCAAACAAAATTATCATCAGAAAACTTTAATAGTCATTGCTACCTAATTTCCACATCTAACAGCTCATGCCACTATCAGACCCATGTCATCACTGGAAAGGTAACAATTTAATCATAATACAAATAGATTTAACTATGTAACATGAGGTATGAGATCGTTATATATATATATTTGATCAAGTAATCCGTATTAAATACATAAATATAAAAATACATACCTCGAAGTGTTGAAAATCATAAACAGAAAGATAGAATATACTTTAATGTATTTACGAATTTAAATTTCACAATCTATATATCCTGAAATCATAAACAAATTTTAATATAAAAGATCTTCAAGTCTCTACTCACCCTCAATGAGGAGACATGTTTTCAAACATACTTGGTTCGAAACGGTTTTTTTTTTCTCGTATCAAATTCGAATTGATTTAGTTTTTCTCAATTTTTTTTCATTGGTAATTTTGAAACTTCTGGTTCCAAAATCTAAATAAATTATAATCTAGAATTGAAGTAAGGATCTGAAACTTAAGGTTTTAAGATCCAAATAAAACTGCGAATAAATTTATTGAGAATCCGAAACTTCTGGTTCAGATTTAAAATACAAAAATTCGAATTCAAATCGTTCATCGAGAATCCAATCAATTAAAACGAATTTGATGGAACCATTATGTTATATGCAAAAAGCAAGAACATAACATCACAAGATTGAATTTGTTCGATCTTTATTTAATTTTTCATAACCCGAAAGAGTCACATTACTTTCTATGTATATGTATATGCATAACATTGACTTTATACACAAAACACAAACTTGAATATTTTGTTGCCTTTGGTGTTTAGATCCATGGTCTAAGTCACTCTTTCTATAAAATAGGCAAGGGACAATTATGTTGCTTCGGACAACTATAATTTATTTGACATATACAATTGTCCGCATTAAGCGTAAAAGCTAACAAAATTTAATTAGAATTTACTAGAATTTCTAGTTTAAGATAAATTAGCACTATAGAACTTCTAGTTCTAATAGATGAATATATCAGAATTTATAATTCTAATTAAATTGAAAGTATAGAACTTCTGGTTCTAAATAAATTTACAATATAGAACTTAGGGTTCTAATGAAATTAAAAATTTAGAACTTCTGATTCGAATTAAATTGAAATTATAGAACTTCTGGTTTTATTTGAAAACTAAAACTTTTAGTTTTAATTTTCGCTTGCAAACTTCAGGTTGCAGATAAGAAAATTAGCAGGAATATCATATGAAATAAAGTATTAAAACATAAGTTTAATATCTTTGCACTTACTTTTGAATGCAGAAGATCCAAAAAATAGTGATTCTCATACAGCAATGTTCATAAAATCATTTAAACAAATACCAAAAACATTGATATCTCACAGAGAACAAAAATATATATATTATTTTTATATATTTTCTGCATAGAACGTAAATAAGGAAAGAATAATATATATTTTTTTCTTTCCATACTCAGAATAAGGACAAACTTCATATAATTTTTTTTCGTTTTGCATCAATCAAACCAATAAAACAAATTTTTCGATTCAATTTTTAAGGCTTTTAACATATGTTTTCAAAACAAAATCCATATTACATATGTTTATATAAACCAAAATAGAAAAAGACAAAAATCAATTAAACTTGAAGAAAAATTTGTTTTGGATCTAACATAACATCCGTTAGCATAAAATGACCTCTATACGAAACACATATACTAGTATAGAGTAGATCATATGAATGAAATCTCACATACCATATTCGTGCTGATAACGTGTTATAAATCATGGCCTAAAAGCAATGAATATAGAATAACAATCAAATAAAAGAGAACAAGTAACGAAAAGAGAAAGAGAGAAAAAGAGAAATTAATTCAATTGATATATCTTTCAATGGTTACAATATAAGCCTATTTATAGGCAAATTGGAGAATCATTTCCATAATGAAATAACAATAAATAAGATAAGGAATATTATCAAAAAAGGAAGTGGTGTTAAGACCATATATTCATAACAAAAAATAATTTATAATTTTTAAAATAATATTGCTAAAAACAATAAAGTTAAAAAATATTTAATATAATAAATAAAAGTATGATTTTTGATATATTTAATTAATAAATATTGTCAATATATAAATTAAGGAATTAATAAATTTATAATTTTATAAAATTATTTGAAATAGCTTATATATATATTTTAAAAAATCATTTAACATATTATTACAATTGCTATGTACATTCATTCTCACGTCATTAGTTACTAAATAAATATAAATAATACAAGTTAAAAATTTTGTTCTAAATAAAATGTTCAATATAATTATTCTAATGTAGTTCGGTCACCATGTAAACATAACCATTGTAAGTTAACATGGTGTTGTAACTACTACGTTGAATATACTTATTATAACATAATTAGTTATCAAACAAATGTAAATGTTTCAAGTTAATGTCACGTTGTATATATAAACTGTGTTGCGAATTGTTATGTGTATTTTCTGGATTAAATAATTGGGCTGGTAAAAGCTGGATAAAAGCCCAATAAGTCAACCCAATGAAGTGACCCAATAAACGAGGCTCAGGTTATCAACACCCAACCCATGCGAGCTATACAGCTCGCGCCAGCAAGCTCGCATCATGGCAGTTACAAATCGTTGTTAACATTATGCAGTTCGTACCATACACAACTTGCTATTTAGCAAGATATAGTTCGAGATCGTGTAAAGCAGAGTACAACTCGCTCACTGATCAGTTAGACAAGAAAATCTTCTAGAAAAGGCAATGACCCGATTTGGTTGTGATTTTTCCACCAGAATTGGAAGTTAATTCAAATTTGAACTCAGTCAACATGATCTCAGATTTTACGGAGCCGTTTCCTGATTTGGCTCTAACTGATTAGGAAGTGTAATTAATTCAAGATTCTTTTCCTATTTTATCTGTATCTAAATTGTAACGCCTCTTCTCTATAAATAGAGGCCCAAAATCTATTGTAAGGGATATACAAGAAATATTATACTGTCACTCTTAAAAATATTGAGAGACAGTCGTGGACGTAGGCTTATTGGCTGAACCACGTTAAAAATCTTATGTTGCTTTTTGTTCTTGGCCTTTCTACTTTTTTGTGTGTTTTTTCTTTTGTTTACATTGATTGCAGGCATTGGGTTTTGAGCTCTCATCGACCAGAAAACAACGTCGACATTTTGACGATAGAATAAGGGCCCAGGCTGTAATCTTTTGTGCTACAATTCCTCAGTTTTCAACAGACATGGCAAGAACAAAAACAACTAGGTACGTGGACTCACAGGCTGACCAAGTGGAGAGTCAGACCAATCAACATCAGCGCGATACACAACAGATGGAAGACACACCCATGCATGCAACAGACACGTCTTATGGTCAGGCGGTTGGTGTTGCAGCAAGCATGCCGCCCTTGCCCCCTCGCCAACCCATTCCAATCGCCCCAGCCGAGGGGCTGCAAGCATGGTACCAAAGACAGGAAGCGTTGGAGCTTACAGTTCGACAACTTGTAGATGCTGTCAATGTGTTGGTGCAGGCTTAGGCATAGAACGCGCCCAGAATTAAGTTTAAGGCTCCAAGGCAAGTATTTCCACAGCATGGAGTAAAGGTACCAGAAAGGCCGAATAGAGAGGTGCAGTGACCTGCTAGTTCAGCTCGCTCTTCCAATTCGCATTCTAGAGCTGGAGGTCGCCCCATTCGTGAGAAAAGAAAAGCTTGCCCTGCAAGTCTGCTGAAAAGAGTAAATCAGGATGGAAGCAGACGGGTAGAAGCTAGTCATGATAGAGTCCGAGCTGTATCTCGGCATGAGGACGAGGTGGATAAGCGACATACAAGGTCCATCGGGCTGGTGGCTCATTCAGAGAAAGCCAGAAGTATGAACCAGAGCGCCGCTCTCTAGGTCACGACCATAGAAGAAGAAATGGACCTCGAGACCTACAAGTAGAGGAACTTCTTCAGAAGGTCCAGCAGCTTAAAGCGCGACCTGGCGCCTCGGACCAGCGTGAGCACTACAGAGAAAGGACTTCGTTTACCAAGGAAATCGAGACGTAGCCTCTCCCTCCAAGATTCAAGGTGCCAAACATTCAGCAATACAACGAGGACAGCAATCCCTATGACCATCTTGACGCCTTTAATGTCTAGATGGATTTACAAACGGACAACCCAATGGTGAAGTGCCGCATCTTCCTAGCTACTTTAGGGGACATTCCACAGACTTGATTTAAGAATCTCCCAGCTCGCAGCATAAGAAGTTGAGAAGAGTGCCACAACAGAAGTTCGTTAGCTAATATAGGGCTTTGAGAAGGTAGCTCGCACTATCCTACCACTTGGCCACCATCTTCCAGCGTCAGGGTGAATCATTGAAAGATTATATCACCAGGTTCATATGCGAGGTCGCAAATGTGGAAAGCCCATCAGATGAAAGTATTTTGACTGTGATCTCAGTCGGGTTACGCAAGGATGGGAAATTGTATAAAAGCATTTATAAGTCTCCGGTGAAAGACCTGGGAGAATTCTATGAGTGAGCTACGAAGGAGATCAGATGGGAAGAGACCTTCGACCCGAAGAAGTCCAATCAGAAGAACAAAGTGGGCAGTTTCAGCCAATCAAAAAAGAGGAATAATGGTTGGAATGAAGAAGTTAGAGGTAGCTGCTCAAGCAACTAGATTGCCAAAAAGGCAACGAGAGAGCCCAGGAATGAACAACCTCAGCGTCAAGGTCGCTATGATCGATACAACATCCTGTCAGACTCACAGGACAGGATCTTTACAGTAAAAAGAAACAGGGAAGACTTTGAAAAGTCCAATCCTTTGAGAGCCCCTGTTCAGCACAGAGATAGGAGTAAGTTTTGTGCTTATCATAACGAGGTCGAGCACAATACTTTTGATTGTTGGGCGTTGAAGGATGCTATTGAAAGATTAATCAAAAGAGGTAGCTTGAGAGATTACATGGTGAGACCTGTAGACTCGCGACCTCCGCAACAATTACCTCAGCAGCAGCAATAGCCAACATAGCAGCAGCCCTAACGAGCTCTTGAGTGAGAGCACGAACCTACGATAAGGATAATTTTTACAATTCATGGTGGCCCTCATATCGCAGGTGCTTCAAACAGGTCGCACGAGAGGTATGTTCGGGAAGCAAATCATACCTTACAGGTCAGTAGGTCGGAAGGAACTGCGAAGAAGGCGAAGATGACCTCGGACGAAATTGTATTCACTTAGAAATATGCTAGAGGTGTGGTCTAGCCTCATAATGATGCATTGGTCATCCAAGCTAAGATCAGCAACATGGAGGTGCGACGTATCATGATTGACACTAGGAGCTCGGTGAATGTAATGTACAAGAATTGTTTTGACTAGATGGGGTTAGGAGCAGAGCAATTGAGGCCTTCCCCAGAGCCTATTTATGGCTTCACTGGAGATGTTGTTGTACCAGTGGGCCAAATTAAGTTGCCACTTATGCTCAGAGAAGTCGGTTGCCAAGTTATTGTGTTGGCAGATTTTTTGATCATTGACTGCCCATCAACATACAATGTGGTCCTGGGAAGACCTTTGATGAACAACCTAGACGTGGTTACTTCAACTAGGACCTTCACAGTCAAGTTTCCAACTCCCAACGGTGTCGGGTGTGTTTGGGGAAAGCAGCACTTAGCCAGACGCTGCTATGAGGATGCTGTGAAAATGAGAGTAAGAGGAAAGAAAGTGAACGTGGTTTCAGGGGGCGAGCCACGAATTATGAGTGAAAAGAGGGTTAGTCATGATCTTTACCCTCATAAGGTAGATGCAGAGCGAGCTACTAGGCCAGTAGAGGAGCTGGAAGATGTTCAAGTCAGCGAGATAGATCCTGAAAGATATTTGAAGCTGGGAAGGGATTTAGCTCCAGAACTAAGAGCTTAGCTCGCTGACTTTCTAAAGGTGAACTTAAATGTATTCGCATGGAATCATGAAGACATGATGGGGATTGACCCTAAGGTCATGTCGCACAGGTTGGACATCGACCCCCACTACAAGCCAGTTCGCTAGAAGAAAAGACTAATGACGGGGGAATGCTACTTTGCATTGAAGGAAGAGTTAGACAAGCTCCTGACAAACAAGTTTATCTGAGAAACTTACTACCCAACTTGGGTTGCCAACCCAATGCTGGTAAAGAAGAAAAATAGGAAGTGGAGAACTTACATCAACTTCACTAATTTGAACAAGGCGTGCCCAAAAGATAGCTTCCCTTTGCCGAGAATAGACCAGCTCGTGGATGCAACAGCTAGACATCAACTCCTAAGCTTCATAGATGCATACTCAGGCTACAATCAGATCCCAATGAATCCCGAGAACGAAGAGCACACCTCGTTTGTGACAGATCGTGACCTATACTGTTACAAGGTGATGCCCTTCGGGTTAAAAAATGTAAGAGCGACCTACCAATGCTTGGTGAATATGATATTTGAATAGCAGATTGGGAAGACCATGAAGGTCTATGTCGATGATATGTTAGTAAAAACCAAGCAGATGGGTGATCATGTGCGTAACTTGAAGGTAAATTTTCAGATTTTGAGGAGCTACCAGATGAAGCTGAACCCGCACAAGTATGCATTTGGGGTGGCCTCTGGGAAATTTCTGGGATTCACGGTGAATAGTAGAGGTATCGAGGCCAATTCGGAGAAAATTAGAGCATTGATTGATATGAGGTCGCCTACTAGGGTTAAAGATGTGCAAAGCCTTAATAGCCAGGTCGTAGCACTTAGCAGATTCAACTCAAAGGCTACAGATAAGTGCATCACGTTCTTTGATGTATTAAAGAAGGCAAAGAACTTCGAGTGGACTGAGCAATGTGAGGTGGCCTTCCAGCAATTGAAAGAGTATATAGGACGAGCTCCACTCCTTTCCAAAGCCAAAGAGGGAGAAAAGCTTATTCTATACTTAGGGATATCTCAGCAAGCTTTGAGTGCTGCTTTGGTAAGAGAAGAAGAGAAGACTCAGTTTCCAATGTACTATGTAAGTAAGAGGCGGTAAGATGCTGAAACCAGGTATACGCAAATGGAGAAGCTCACTTATTGCCTGGTGGTCGCATCGAAGAAACTGCAACCTTATTTTCAAGACTACATAATTAAAGTCTTGACCCAGTATCCGCTGAAGCAGGTTCTACGGAAGGCAAATACCTCAAGTCGCTTGCTCAAATGGGCAGTAGAGCTCGCACAGTTTGACATCCAATTTAAGCCAAGAACGGCCATCAAAGTCCAAGCTCTAGCAGATTTTATTACAGAATTTACTAGGGCAGTAAACGATGAAGCCGAATCTTCTAAGGGTCCAACCTGGGAGCTATACGTCGACGGGTCATCTAGCGAGCAGAAAGCCGAAGTTGGAATTTTGTTGATTAGTCCTGAAGGTCATAAAATCCTTTGCACTCTAAGGTTTGGTTTTTAGGCCACAAATAATGAGGCTGAATATGAAGCACTGCTTGCAGGTCTACGCTTCACTAAGGAGATGCGAGCTGAGTGATTAGGGTTTTCAGTGACTCACAGCTCGTAGTTTGTCATATACTAGGAGAGTATCAGACCAAAGGACCCAAGATGGCAATGTACCTCCAGAAGGTCTATGAGATGCTAAGTACTTTTCAAAAGTACAAGGTGAAGCAAATCCCACAAGCTCAGAACTCACATGCAGATACACTAGCTCGCCTGGCGACCACTAGAGATGCAGATTTTCTTGGGGCAGTCCTGGTGGAGTTCCTACCAACTCCAAGCACAGAAGGAAGAGAGTCAATGATGGTCATAACTGTACATCCTAATTCCTGGATGAGTCCAATCTTGAGTTATTTATAGGATGGAAAGCTGCAGGGTGACAAATTGGAAGCACGATGCTTGCTAGTTAGAGTAGCCTGATATTGCATCTATGACGACGTGTTGTACAAGAAAGGGTTTTCAACCTCGCTTTTGAGATGTATTGATGGCCAGAAGTGTGAGATCGTGATGAAAGAAATACATGAGGGCCATTGCAAAAATCATGCTAGAGGGCTATCTCTAGCACATAAGGCACTTCGACAAGGGTTCTATTGGCTCACCATGAAGCAGGACGCCATCAATCTAGTCAAGAAGTGTGAAAAGTGCCAAAGGTTAGCCCAGGTTCCATGAGCTCCACCAGCTTATCTTCAGTAAATGGTAAGCTCATAGTCCTTTGCGATCTGGGGGATGGATCTTATTGAGCTACTACCTATAGCTCGTGGAAGGTGCAAACATGTCATGGTCACAGTTGACTATTTCACCAAGTGGGCAGAAGCAAAGGAGTTGGTAGAAATTTCCACGACAAAGATTGAAAAGTTCGTGTGGAATAATATTATTTGCAGGTTTGGGGTTCCTCAGTAGATCATGACAGATAATGGGACCCAGTTCAGTAGTGACCAGTTTCTCAAGTTCTACAACGACTTGAAAATCGTCAAGAGCTTCTCAGCAGTAGACCATCCACAAGCCAATGGCCAAGTTGAAGCTGTGATTATAAAGCAGACTTTGAAAACGAAATTGGAAGCGAGAAAATGAGCATAAGTAGACGAGCTACAGAAGGTATTATGGGCTTACAAGACCACAGCTCGCAGCACCACAAGCGAGACGCCTTTCTCGATGGTATACGAATATGAGGCCATGATCCCAACAGAGCTAGAAGTAACCTCGCAGCGTAGAGCGACCTTCAATTCAGAAAATAATGACCAGCTACTCGCCACAAACCTTGATCTGCTTGAAGAAGCTAGAGAAGCAGCACGATTGAGGGTAGCAGTCTATCAGCAAAGGATTGCGAGGTATTACAATAGAAAGGCTGGAGTTCGAAGTTTCAATATGGGAGATCTAGTACTACGCCTTATTCTGCCCGAAGCTCGCAAAGTCAGTGATGGGTTCTTAGACCCAAATTGGGAAGGTCCTTATGTGATCAAAGCGAATTTGGGAAATGGAGCTTACCATTTAGCCAATGTGAATAAAGCCGAAGTCCTTCGAGCTTGGAACGTTGAGCACCTTCGACCATATTATCGGTAACCCTTTAATCACATGCTTGATTTGTAATCCAATTCTATCAAGATTAATGAAAGCTCCAATTTTTTCATATTGTTTGCATTATTGAGTGATTGCTCTAATATTTTATATGTTCAAAATTAAGTTGAGTTATCAAGCTAACAGACTCCATCTTGATTAGCTCGCTGTAATACCCATAGCTCGCTAAAATAGAGCCAAAAAATTAGGTGTGGTTACGTATCCCTACATAGCTCGCTAAAAGAAGAGCCAAAAAAGAAGGCGCGATTATGTACCATAACCCCCTGCATAGCTCGCTAAAATAGAGCTAAAAAAATAGGCGCGGTTATGTACCCCTGCATAGCTCGCTAAAATAAGAGCCAAAAAAGCAGGGAAGGTTACGTACCCTTGCATAGCTCACTAAAATAGAGCCAAAAAGGCAGGCGCAGTTACATACCCCTGCATAACTTGCTAAAATAGAGCAAAAAAAGCAAGTGCGGTTAGGTACCCCTGCATAGCTTGCTAAAATAAGAGCCAAAAAAGTAGGCATGATTACGTACCCCTGCATAGCTCACCAAAATAAAGCCAAAAAAAAAAAAAGCAAGTGTGGTTATGACCCCCTATCTAGCTCGTCAACATTTCAATATGACAGTTAAGGTCCCGACCTGCTGCCCATAATGGAAGATTTTGCTATGAATTAACTAAGTCAAGCAATTACTCAAGCTATTACATCAGCTTTGTGATTTCAAGCCAGTTTATGTTACATATCGTTGAGATGATTAGTTCACAAAAATCCTGCAATAAAATGTAATGAAAAGCAAATGAAGATATTCAAATACACTCAACATACGAGTCAAAATAAAATTTTCATTAGGTTCAAAAAATTCACTACAACTTGGGATCAATAAAGTACAAAGTTTAGAAAGAAAATTCGAGGGCAGAAAACAAGGCAAGCTACTGGTCTTGAGCAGGAGGATCTAGTCCTAAAAGGGAGTCATCGCTGGAAAACGAGCTATAGAGCTCAGTGACTTGAGCGGGCTCAGCCTGAGAAGTCACATCGGGCATTTCCATTGCCAAAGGTAGCGCATCTGATATAATGGGAGACGAGGTAGTTTTTGCCTTGAACCTCTCCACAGCTCGGAGTCCCTCATCACCAAAGATAGAAAAATCCAGCTCAGGATAGGACGTCCATAGTGGTAAGAGGAAGTTAATACCCGTTTCTTCCTTAATCTCATCTCTGGCTTGAGCGATCTGCACTTTCGCTTCCTAAGCGGATTTCTCTCTGAAAACCATGAACTCCACACAGGTGTCATGTGCGCGGCAATTAGCAACCTCAACTTCTCGCTGTGTAGCCTCCACTTGTTGCTCGGCTATCTCAGCTCGCTTCTCAGCTACCTCAGCTCACTACAATACAGCCTCTACTTGTTGCCTGACCAACTCAATTTGCTTTTATGTAATCTCAGCTTGCTATTCAGCCTCTTCGGTTTGCTTCGCTGTAGTTTCCACTAGCTCAGCCCGCTTTTTGGTAAGTTCAGCTCGCTGCTCAGCTTGCTTCAATTCATCATTTACCTTGCCCAATTCATCCTCGCAATTACGGAGCAAGGTAGTGAGGTGTGACCTCGAAGTTTCCAAGCAACCCTCCAAGTGAGTCCGAGCTTCCTGAGCAGCTTCCCTTCTGGCTATGTTGGCATCCATTAGCTCTGCCTCATAGCCTTCCCTATGCCTCATGGCATCCAGAGCCTCCTTAGTCAAGGACTTTAACTCCTCATTGGCCTTCTCCAGCTCATTCTCCAGTCTCATTATGCGATCTTCAATGAACCTAGTCCCTCTCATCTGCTTTATTAATCCGAGAGCGACTTGAAACTCTACAAGTTAATATTTAATAAAGTAAGGAAGCAAAGAGTTAAAAAAGAGAAGTGAGTTACCACATTGCATGTCAACCTATGTATTCGTCCAGATTCAAGCCCTTAAGAGACTTATTTTTCAAAGCCCTCGTGTGGGTCATCATGATATCCGACCAGTTTTCGAGGAAAAATTTTAGATATCTTCCTCCTGGTCTATCTTCAGGGCCTATCATGATTGGCGAAGTAGTTTCCTCAGTTGGTGCGACCTCAGGCTCTTTATCTTTATATACATGACATCGCATGGTAGAGGTGCGTTTACCCATACTCTTTCTCCTTCCACCTCTGCTAGCACCAGCTTGGATCCCTTGGGATGAGACTTCAGTTGATTGAACTTCCCCTGCTTCGGGCTGCGAGCTGGGAGATATAACCGGGGATGGATCTGCTGCCATTACCGGAGGTGGCACCTCACTGGGAACAGAGACCGAAGGAGCTTTTACCTTAACGAGTCATTTAGAGGGAGCAGCTGAAGGGGCTGGAGCCTCAACGGATCGCTTCTGAGGGAACTTCAAAAGAGTGAGCTTTCTCCTAGTTGGAGCTCGCTCAGAGGCAGAAGCTGAAGCTAGAGGAATAGTTTGAGATGTAACTGTTGGCAAGGTACGAGCTGGAGCCGGAGCCGCTTCAATAGGAGCCGGAACTGCTTGAGTTGGAGCGAGAATTGGGGCTGTTTTTGCCTACAAGGTAGAGGCAGGAATTTGGACTGATTGAGTAGGAATCTGATCTGCTTGTGAGGTGGAGGCAGGTGTTGGAGCTGATTGGGAAGTAGGAGTGGCCTCATCTTCGATGGGTACCTCAAAGATAGAAGGAAGCTCGAATTCTCCCCTGCTCTCTATGTCCCTATTGCAGTCTATCAGCGGAGAATCATTAGGAGGAGCGAGGCCGTAAGCTCGGAAGAGGTCGTTGTCGAATTTTTCACTGATACTCGTTTCACCATAACTCACAAGCACCCCAAGAGCCCTTTTCTCCTCGTTGCTGAGAGGAGACCTATCCGTTTTCAGTTCTGCCAAGCAATACTATTAAAAAAAAAAAATCATCATAGTTCGCGAAGTATTTTTCTCTCTATACCTAGACTTCAAACAAAGCTGAAGTTTTTAAGACCTTTGAGAGAAAGACAAGAGATGAAAAACCAGCTCGTCTTGTAAGCCCCTACGTTGGACTTGCCCTTCGTATCTCCTCGGGGTAGAAGGTTCTTATAATCCGATTGACGAGCTGTGAGGTAATAAATTCTGCCTCATTTTCCATCTTTCGAACTACTTCCAGCTTTGATGCTGTAAAGATGGTTTATGATTTTTGGAGTTGGGGGAGGAAGACCATTTTTAAGAAAGGCCAAAGTCAATGAGGTGAGTTGTGAGTATGAGTTCGGAGTCAGCTGGAATGGTGAAAGCTTGACCGAGTTCAGGAACTGATCAGGTAAGGAGGAATTGGAACCTGAGCTGAGCCCAAGATGTTGGGTACTGATAGCAATGTATCCCTTTGAAGGATAACATGCGTGGTCGTCATCAACAAGTGACATAGCGCGGCAGGCTTTAGGAATATGGTATTGAAGAGTAACTCCTTCCAGCTCGACAGAATCTACTGTAGAAGAATGATGCGCAAACACCTCGCGAGCTTCCCTCTCCTCGCGAGCTCGCCGCTCCGCTTCAAGTCGGCGGATCGTTTCAGGATCAGCTCGAGCTGCAAATTGCTCTGGAACCTCCCCACTTTGAGTAGCCTCATCAACATTACGAACTCCTTTTGAAGCCATCTACACATAAAGGGGGTACAGTTAGGTCGCAGCAAGTAAACCATGACTAAAATTGTTTTCTAAGGAAATTCCCTGTTCTACAGATTGCTAATATAGTGGGGGGCTCGACCTATGACAGAATGACCTACGAGCTACCAACAGGTGCCTAATCCAGCAGTTCGCATGCATGACAAGCAACAAACAGAAAACAAGTCGCAAATAGACAAGCAACAAGATCAAACCAACAGAAAATGAAGAGTCGTGATCAACAAGAAATGCAGAAACAGAGATTCAACATCAAGAATACGAAGCGTTCAACCCATTTCAAACACAGAAAGCAGAATGCAAGTGCAACGCAACTCAAACACAACAAATATAAACCAAGAATTGAAAACTTGAAATTAAAGAAGAAACTTACCGTGAATCTTTGTTGAAGATATAAAAAACGGCGACTAAAGGTGAAGATTTTGTGAAAAACCGATGAAAAATGCAACAAAAGAAACTTGGTGGCTGGAAAAAAATGATAGATGAAAAAGAAATGGAAGGGCTCCACTAGTTTATATAGATGGTCGAGCTTAAGCCCTAACCGTCCGATCTGAGTGCTGTGTAACCGCCTTGAATCTAATGGTGCAACACGAATAACGACTTTGTAATCATGCAGCCGTCAGTTGAAAGATGTGCGCATTAAATGCGCGTGACACGAGACGTGCAAATGCCTGTTCAGTTGTCATCTAAATGGTCACCACGTGTCAAAACTGATGGGATAGAATTTGAAAGAGCATAAAATGGCAAATTCAAGTTAACTTTTACCAACGAGCTCGAGCTCCCAATTCGCAGAACGAACTGAGAGCTGGGGGCTGATGTTATGTGTATTTTTGGATTAAACAATTGGGCTGGTAAAAGCCGGATAAAAGCCCAATAAGTCAACCCAATGAAGTGGCCCAGTAGACGAGGCCCAGGTTATTAACACCCAACCCATGCGAGCTATACAGCTCGCGCCAGTGAGCTCGCATCATGACAGTTACAGATCGTTGTTAACATTATGCAGTTTGCACCATGCACAGCTCGCTATTCAGCGAGGTACAGTTCGAGATCGTGTAAAACAGACTACAGCTTGCTCAACGATCAGTTAGACAAGGAAATCTTCAGAAAAGACAATGACCCAATTTGATCGTGATTCTTTCACCAAATTTGGAAGTTAATTCAAATTTGAACTCAGTCAACGTGATCTCGGATTCTACGGAGCCATTTCCTGATTTGGATCTAACTGATTAGGAAGTGTAATTAATTCAAGATTCTTTTCCTATTTTATCTCTACCTAAATTGTAACGTCTCTTCTCTATAAATAGAGGCCCAAAATCTATTGTAAGGGATATACAATAAATATTATATTGTCACTCTATAGAAATATTGAGAGACAGTCATGGACGTAAGCTTATTGGCTGAACCACGTTAAAAACCTTGTGTTGTTTTTTGTTCTTTGCCTTTCTACTTTTTCATGTGTTTTCTGTTCTATTTACATTGATTGCAGGTATTGGGTTTTGAGCTCTCGTCGACTAGAAAACAACGTCGACACGAGTAAAATGTTGAATATAC
Organism: Litchi chinensis; assembly: GCA_019925255.1. Taxonomy (NCBI): domain Eukaryota; kingdom Viridiplantae; phylum Streptophyta; class Magnoliopsida; order Sapindales; family Sapindaceae; genus Litchi; species Litchi chinensis. The sequence goes on from CM034464.1 coordinate 22,945,168, forward strand.
ATTTTAATGTACTTTGGTTGCCATGTAAACATAATAATTGTAAGTTAACATCGTATTACAATTAATACATTGAATATACTCATTCTAACATAATCAATTACCAAACAAAAGTAAATGTTTCAAGTTAATGTCATATTGTATATACAAGTTGTGTTGTGAGTAAAACGTAGAATATAATCACTCTAACATGATTTAGTTGCCACATAAATGTAAACGTTGCAAGTTAATGTAATACTCTCTCCTGATTTTGTTACCGTACATATGTACGGAATGATGTGTTGTACTAATATACCCTCATTATTGAAATAATAAAAAGAGATTTTAAAGTGTTCTAATATGAAATTAAATTTTTGTAGAATTTTCGGAAGGATCGAGAGTAAATTTGAATTATAAAATCTAAAGGGTAATTGGTGGAATAAGAGATTTTTATAGAAAAGTGGCAAAATGGTAAATAAGGAGAGATGTCAAGGATAAATGGGAAAACAAAGAATTCTCTAGAAAAGGGTAAAATCGTAAATTTAAGGAAGTTCAAGGGTAAAGGTGGAGCTTAACCCATGCCTATAAATATAGATGTATGGTGTGTGTTGCCGTGAAAGTGAGAGAGAGAGAGTTGAATTATAAAATCTAAAGGGCAATTGGTGGAATAATAGATTTTTATAGGAGAGTGGCAAAATAGTAAATAAAGAGAGATGACAAGGATAAATAGGGATAACAAAGAATTCTCTCGCAAATTTAAGGAAGTTTAAGGGTAAAGGTGGAGTTTGACCCACGCCTATAAATATAGATGTGTTGTGTGTGTTGCCATGAAAGTGAAATCTAGAGAGGAGAGAGAAGAGCTGTTGGCAAAAAAGGAAGACAAAGCTATCAGCAAGCAAGGAAAGGAGGCAGATCAGTGAGCAGCAGCCAGATTTTCGCTATTTTTGAAGAGATTTCAAGTCATAAAGAGGTAAGAAATAAGTTTGAGAAGATTTTCAAGCCAGATCTAGTATAAATCAAGTGGTAAGATTTAGTTTTCATGGTGTTCTTTTAGTAAGAAGTTTGTCAAAAGCCCAGGAACTACATCTGACATTTTTTAGGATTATATATATAGATATAGAGATTTGAGGCAGCAGCCGAGTGAGAAAGTAAAGCAAAAGACTGAGGAGAAATTGATAAGCGAAGTAGCTAAGAAAATGAGTTGATTTGAAGAAGGTTGTTTGTGGTTTACAATGTTAGATTTTCCGTCACAACACCTGTTGAGGTTACGACCTGGGTTGAGGGGTAGAAGTTGATGAAATGTTGTTGAGTATATGTATGTGAAATTAATTAAGGTCGGGACAGGTTAATGCTTGTAAAAGTGTAGAACTTGGAAAAGAAGTGTTAGAAGTGAGTATGCGTGAGTTAGGGTGGGAGCTAGCGGGGTGCGAGCTGGATAATGCCCGCAGCCCATTTTCAGCATTCGAGTTGGACTAGGGAGCGAGCTCGCAGAGAGCGGGCTGAGTGATGTCGTAGCTCATTATAATGCCTGTCCGAGCTGGAGTAAGGCATTAGCTCGTAAAAAGGGGAATTGGGCAATGCATGTGAAGCGAGCTGAGCTAAATGGTAGCAGCTCGCTAGAAGGGTGAGCTGAGCGAGCTCGCTGGAGTTAATAAATGCCCACAAATCGGGCTGAGTTGGGCAAAGTAGGAGCTCGTATGGGATGAGCTGGACAAGTTAGGGTGTGAGCTCGCAGCTCAAGCTAGATTGGGTAGTGTGCAGTCCGTTACTTCTTAAATAGAATCATAAGTTAATTATAATATAATGGACTTGAAATTAAGACATTTGATATATTGTGCATTCTAAGTGGAGATCTCAACTGTAGATGAAGAGGCAAACGAGCTGAAGGAGGTCGCTGAAGAAGTGAATACAAGGGAGCTAGGAACCAAACTGTGAGTGTGAAAATATTTTAAATACTTTTCAATTTATTTTGCAAACCTCATACATATTTCATTTGTCGTTCTTTTAGCTTATCAATGACTTTATGCTATAGCATGATAAGAAAATAGTTTATGTATGAGATAGTATGCAATTTATTAGTATATTTTATGGAAAGGAATTCATATTGAATTATAGAAAAGAAAAAGATTTTCAAAGGCTAGTGGACGACCCAAACTTATAGATAGACCTTGTAGCTTCAAACCCGACCGGTATACCACGTAGTGTATGGCAAGTGTTGGGAGGGCATGTCCTACTAACATCGGGGGGATCGAGTCTGTCATGTTTGTAGTGTCGCCCTCTATACTTGTGGGGTATTATCTCGCTACGTGATGTGCGATGGTAGTTCCGCCACGTAATAGTGGGATGTCTTTGTAGATTTGTCACGATGGGCGATGCTAGCTTTTATGTCATGTGACCCCCCACATTGAGCGAAGCTGGTCTAGTTGCCCATGTGGTTGTAGCTTCTCTTGGGTTTCCATTAGTGTATTTTTAGGAAGAAAGCATACCATTAAAAGTATATTTTAGAAAGAAAATATTTTAGCCACACTTTGGAAATTTCATGAAAGATTTTAGCCTTTTATGAACTGAATTTTAGTACGAACTTTTGAAACTTAATAGTAAGATTTTATAACACAAGTTTTTAGAAATAAAATTGTTTTAAAAGGAAAAATGTTTTTCAAATGTTTTTTGGAAGAAATATTTTATAAAAGTAGTTAAATAGAAACGCATACAGACTCACTGAGCCATTGTAGCTTATAATATTTTTGATTTTATGTCATAAAAACCTCTCAGGTATAGGAACAAGGGATCAAGGTACCAGATCGTCTCGTTCAGATTAGGTGGGCCAAACAATCGATAATGCTGTATAGTTTCTTTTGTAATTATTATGACTTGGTTATCCAGCATGTGTTTGAGCATATTTTTTATTGTGAACAAATTTTATAGAATTCTTTATATTATGATGACACATGCATGAATTGGATACCTGAATTATTGAAATATTTTTAATTGTGTTTTGAAATTTTATCCATAAAATTGATATGAGATTTTAACAATTTATGATTAATATGATTAGTAAATTATTAATAGTTACGGGTTCGCTTCACAGCGTTCTTCTGGGTCTTGTTAGTTAGACTTTAGAAGGGTTTCGTGAGTTGCCTGACAGGATCGTTGGATTGGTTAGAAGGAATCCAGATCGGGTCATGTCAGTTAACATGACATTGTAATTAATACGTGAAGTATACTCATTTTAATATAATTAGTTACTAAATAATCGTAAATATTAAAAGTTAACGTCATGTTGTATATAAAAATTGTGTTGCAAGTAAAACGTTGAATATACTCATTCTAACGTAGTTTGATTACCATATAAACTTAAACGTTGCATGTTAAAATGGCATTGCAATTAATATGTTAAGTATAATTATTCTAATGTAATTAATTACCAAATAAACATAAGCATTGCAAATTAATGTCATGTCACATATAACAATTGTGTTGTAAATAAAACGTTGAAGATACTCTTCCAACGTAGTTTGGTTACCATATAAATGAAACGATACAATTTAACATAGTATTACAATTAATATGTTAAGTATACTCATTATAATGTAATTAGTTACCAAATAAATACAAGCGTTACAAGTTAACATCATGTACATATAAAAATTGTACTACAAGTAAAACGTTGAATATACTCATTCTGTTATGGGCATTTTCACAACCTGGATAAATGGATTGTTAAAGGCCCAATGGATAAGCCTAATAGTAAGAGACCCAGGAAGTCCAATGCTCAGGTCACGATATTGAGCTCGCTTCTTCTTTCTTCAGCTCGAGCCCTAAGCCACGACTACCTTGATTCATCTTCAACTTGTAAGAATAATGTGTCAGCTCACGCCAGATGACCTTCTAGAAGCTTAAAGCAATCAAATCCGAGAGGGATTCAAACTTCCTAATTTTGTGCAGATCAAATCTCTACAATCTCGGATTCAATTTTGGGAATCTTTCCTGATTCAAAGGAGATTGTTATGGAATGCAGTTAATGTAAAATTTACTTCCTAATTTGTGTTGCATATTGTAAATCCTTGCATTATAAATAGGGGTGAAATTCTTTCTATTAGACTGATTCTAATTAGTGATACTATTACTCTGTCGAATTATTCAGAGTGACACTCGTGGATGTAAGCATACTTGTTGAACCACGTAAAAATTCTTATTTACATTGTTCTTCCTCTCCCTCTTTGACTTTTAGTTGTTTTTATTGCTTTTTGTTATCAAGATTGTAGTCTGGGCCTAGAATCTCTGGGTTGGCTAAATTCCAATGTCGACACATTCTAATGTAGTTTGGTTACCATATAAATGTAATCGTTGCAAGTTGATGTACTGTTACAATTAATATGTTGACTATATTATTTTTAATGTAATTAATTACCAAATAAACTTAAGCATTACAAGTTAACATCATATTGTATATAAAAATTGCATTACAAGTAAAATATTGAATATACTCATTCTAAAGTAGTTTGGTTACCATATAAACATCAATGTTGCAAGTTTATGTAATGTTACAATTAATATGTTGTCTATATCCATTCTAACGTAATTAGATACCAAATAAACATATAGGGTACGAGTTAATGTCATGTTGCATATAAAACTTTACTTACAAGTGAAACATTGAATATACTCATTCTAATATAGCTTGGTTACCATATAAACGAAAATGTTGCAAGTTAATGTAATATTGCAATTAACATTTTGGTTACATTCATTCTAACATAATTAGTTACAAAATAAACATAAACCTTTTAAGGTAACATCATGTTATGATAAGACCCAATCCGGATTCCCTCTAATGAATCCAACAGTCCTGCCGGGCACCCCACGAAACTTTGTTGAAGTCTAACTAAAAAAACCCAAAAGGATGCCGTGAATGAACTCATAACTATAATGCTTTGCTAACATATAAATCATAAGTTTATAACATCTCGTATCAATTCATAAAAATAAATTTTCAAAACATAATTAAGAATATTTCAATAATTCAGGTATCTAAAACATGCATGCGTCATTTTAATATAAAGAATTCTACAAAATTTGTTCACAAACAAAAATATTTTCAAACACATGCTAGAAATCCAAGTCACAATAATTACAAAAGAGACTATGCGGCATCATCGATCGTCTGGCTGACTTAATCTGAACGAGGCGAATTGGTACCTCAATCTCTTGTTCCTACACTTGGGAGGTTTTTTGTGACATAAAATAAAAATATTGTGAGCTATAAAAGCTCAGTGAGTGTATATGCGTTTCTATTTAAAATACTCTTTATAAAATATTCCTTTCGAAAAACATTTGAAAAACATTTTTCCTTTTTAACAACAATTTTATTTCTAAATACTTGTGTTTTAAAATCTTACTAATAAGTTTCAAAAGTTCGTACTAAAATTCAGTTCATAGAAGGCTACAATCTTTCATGAAATTCCCAAAGTGTGGTTAAAACATTTTCTTTCTAAAATCTGTTTTTAATGGTATGCTTTCTTTCTAAAAATACACTAATGGGAACCCATGAGAAGCTACAACCACATGGGCAACCAGACCAGCTTCGCTCAATGTGGGGGGTCACATGGCATAAAACCTAGCATCGCATACCGTGATAAATCTACAAAGACATCCCGCTACGACGTGGCGGAACTACCATCGCATATCGCGTAGCGAAATAATACCCCATAAGTGTAGTTAGCAACACTATAGACATGACGAACTTGATCCCCCTGATGTTAGTAGGATATGTCCTCCCAACATTTGTCATACACTGTGGGGTATACTGGCCGGGTCTGAAGCTACAAGGTCTATCTATAAGCTTGAGCCGTCCACTAGCCTTTGAAAACCTTTTTCTTTTCTATAATTCAATATGAATTCCTTTTCATAAAATATACCAATAAATTGCATACCATCACATACATAAACTATTTCCTTATCATGCTATAACATAAAATCATTGATAAGCTAAAAGAACGATAAATGACCTCCTTCAATTCGTTGCACCCTTTTCACCAACAGTTGAGATCTCCACTTAGAATGCACAGTATATCAAACATCTCAATTCCAAGTCCAAATCTATTATCAATAACTTATGATTCTATTTAAGAAGTAACGAACTACACACTGCCCAATCCAGCTCGAGCTGCGAGCTCGCACCCTAGCTCGTCCAGCTCATCCCATGCGAGCTCCTACTTCTCCCAACTCAGCCCGATTTGTAGGCATCCATTAACTTTAACGAGCTCGTTTAGCTCACCATTTTAGCGAGCTACTACCTTTTAACTCAGCCCGCTTCTCATGCACCACCCAGCTCGCCCTTTTTGTGAGCTGATGCCTTAGTCCAGCTCAGACAAGTATTATAATATGAGCTACAGCATCACTCAGCCTGCTCTCTATGAGCTCGCGCCCTAGTCCAACTCGACCAACGTTAAAAATGGGCTGTGGGCATTATCTAACTCGCACCTCACGAGCTCCCGCCCTAACTCACGCATGCTCACTTCTTTTCCAAGTTCTACACTCTTACAAGCATTAACACACCCCGACCTCACGAAATCTCACAAACACATACTCAGTCAATATTTCATCAGTTTCTTCACACAACTCAGGTCGTAACCACAACAGGTAGTGCAACGGAAATCTAACATCTTAAACCACAAACAACCTTCTTCAAATCAACTCATTTTCTTAACTACTTCACTTACCAATTTCTCCTTAGTCTTTTGCCTTGCTTTCTTACTCAGCTACTGCCTCAAATCTGCAAATCTATATACATAATTCTCAAAAATGTCAAATGCAGTTCACGGACTGTTTGATAGACTTATTACTAAAAGAACACCATGAGAACTAAATCTTACCACCTGATTTATACTAGATCTAACTGGAAAATCTTCTTAGACTTATTTCTTACCTCTTTATGACTTGAAATCTCTTCAAAAATAGCGAAAATCTAGCTATTGCTTACTGATCTGCCTCCTCTCCTTGCTTGCTGACAACTTTCTCTTCCTTTTCTATCGATAGCCCTTCACTCTCCTCTCTAGATTTTCTTTAACTCTCTCTCTCCTACTTACACGACAACACTCACTCACCATACACACATATTTATAGATGTGGGTCAAGCACTACCTTTACCCTTAAACTTCCTTAAATTTACAATTTCTATCATTTTCTAGAGAATTCTTTATTTTCCATATTTATCCTTGTCATCTCTCTTTATTTACCATATTGCCACTCTTCTATAAAAATCTTCTATTCCACCAATGCCCTTTAGATTTTATAATTCAAATTTACTCTCAATCCTTCCAAAATTCTATAAAAATTTAATTTCATCCTAAAATACTTTAAAATCCCTTTTATTATTTCAATAACGAGGGTATATTAGTACAACACATCATTCCGTACATGTGTACAGTAACAAAATCAGGAGAGGGTATTACATGTTGCATATAAAAATGTCATTGCAAATAAAACGTTAGATATACTTATTCTAACGTAGTTTGGTTACCATATAATTGTAAACATTGCAAGTTAATCATTGACCATATACATCGTTTGCTTTGCCCAATAAGTTTTCATAATAAGTACAAGTAAATATATAATTATTGATATTTTATTTGGTTTTTTGTTGACTTTTTTACTATGATAGTATTTCAAGAACTTAAATTAAAGCATTATAAAAGTTGTCATGAAATTAAATATTATTATACCATGAAAATTTATCACCTTTGAATATTAACTTTCCAATTTTACTTTTTTATATATATTAACAAAAAAAAAATCGATCAGCTTTGTGAAAAGCTTTCAAGATAATATATTAAAAAAAAAATCATATGTTTAGAATCAAAAGTTATGGTTAATGATAATGGTTGCCAACCGGTGGCAACAAATGTATTATTCATGCAAATGTGAACTTATGCATTGGACTATTTGTCACCTCATAAGAATGACATTTCCATGCAAATGTAAGTTTATCTGAAGAAATCCAATGTTTTGACCTTTTGGGCAATAAAATATATGCAAAACTTATGGCTAGGTAGTAAGTCAATTTTTGGAAATAAAAAATTGGCAAGTTAGTATCTAAGTCAAAGAAGATAATCTAATGGATTCGTATTTTCTACAAAAATAAATCTAATAGATTCGTATTTGCTACGAAAATATCCCAACAACTTCGCCAATTAAAAGTAGTATCTTAATTAGTGCAAGGGTTTGGCTTCCTTCCTTGGATTCTATTTCCAGTAAAGTTGACATGATACTTATTTTTTGTTTGGATGTCATGTGGTAGTCAAAATTTAATTTTTAAAATATGGTAACATGCAAGTTATAACAGGTTACTATCCAATAAATTATTAAAATTAAATTCTTAATAGTTTAAAATATAGAAAATAATTTATGGTTTTTATAATAATATTACTGAAAATAATAAAGTTAAAAAATATTTAATTTAATAAATAAAAGTATGATTTTTTTAATATATTTAATTAATGAACATTTTCAATGTATAAATTAAGGAATTAATAAATTTATAATTTTATAAAATTATTTCAAATAGTTTGCATATATATATTACAAAATAATTTAACATATTGTTACAATTGTTATGTATATTCATTCTCATGTCATTATTTACTAAATAAATATAAACAAAACAAGTTAAAAATTGTGTTTCAAATAAAATATTGAATATAATTATTCTAATGTAATTTGGTTACCATGTAAACGTAATCATTGTAAGTTCACATGGTGTTACAATTAATACGTTAAATATACTCATTCTAACATAATTAGTTACCAAACAAATGTAAATGTTTCAAGTTAATATCATGTTGTATATATAAATTGTGTTGCGAGTAAAACATTGAATATACATTCCAATGTAGTTTGGTTACCATGTCATGTAAACATAATCATTGTAAGTTAACATGGTATTACAATTAATAGTTGAATATAATCATTCTAAAAAAATCAGTTATCAAACAAATGTAAATATTTCAAGTTAATGTCATATTGTATATATAAATTGTGTTGTGAGTAAAATGTTGAATATACTCACTCTAACTGATTTAGTTATCATATAAACGTAAATGTTATAAGTTAATATAGTGTTGCAATTAATACGTCGAATATATTCATTTTAATACAATTAGTTACTAAATAAATGTAAACATTGCAAATTAACGTCATATTGTATATAAAAATTATGTTGCAGGTAAAACGTTAAATATACTCATTCTAACATAGTTTGATTAACATATAAATATAAATGTTGCATGTTAACATGATGTTGCAATTAATACGTTGAGTATATTTATTCTAACATATTTAATTACCAAATAAACATAAGCGTTGCAAGTTAATGTCATGACGCCATATAAAAATTGTGTTGCAAATAAAACATTGAATATACTCATTTTAACGTAGTTTGATTACCATATAAACATAAACGTTATAAGTTAACATATGTTACAATTAATATGTTGAGTATACTCATTTTAATGTAATTAGCTATCAAATAAACACAAGCGTTGCAAGTTAGCGTCATGTTGCATATAAAAATTATGCTACAAGTAAAATGTTCAATATATTCATTCTAACGTAGTTTGGTTACCATATAAACGTATTCTTTGCAAGTTAACATAGTGTTCCAATTAATATGTTGAATATACTAGTTCTAATGTAATTAGTTATTAAACAAACTTAAGTGTTGCAAATTAACGTTATGTTGCATACAAAAATTGTGTTTGTACATAAAATGTTGAATATACTCATTTTAACGTAATTTGGTTATCATATAAACGTGAATGTTACAAGTTAATAGGATGTTTCAATTAATACATTGATTGTATTCATTCTAGCATAATTAGATATCAAATAAACATAAACATTACAAATTAACATCACGTTGCATATAAAAATTACATTACAATTAAAACGTTGAATATAATCATTCTAATGTAGGTTCGTTACCAGATAAATGTGAATACTGCATGTTAATGTGATATTGCAATTAATACATTGATTATATTCATTCTAACATAATTAGTTACCAAATAAACGTAAACGTAGCAAGTTAACATCATGTTACATATAAAGTGGCGTTGCAAGTAAAACATTATATATATTTATTCTAATGTAGTTTGGTTATCGTATAATTGTAATCAAGTTAACATGATATTGTAATTAATACATTGAATATACTCATTGTAATGTAATGAGTTGCTAAATAAACGTAAACGTTATAAGTTAATGTCATGTTGTATATATAAATTGAGTTGCAAGTAAAACATTGAATATATTCATTCCAACATGATTTGATTACCATATAAATGTAAATGTTGCAAGTTAATATGGCGTTGCAATTAATACGTTGAGTAAAATCATTTTAACATAATTAGTTATTAAATAAACATAAATATTACAAGTTGACGTCATGTTGTATATAAAAATTATGTTGCAAATAATACGTTGAATATAATTATTCTAACATAGTTTGGTTACCATATAAATGTAAACGTTGTAAGTTAACATGGTGTTACAACTAATGCATTGAGTATGCTTATTCTAATGTAATTACTTATCAAATAAATGTAAGCGTTGCAAATTAATGTCCTGTTATATATAAAAATTGTGTTGCAAATAAAATGTTGAATATATTCATTCTAACATAGTTTGGTTACTATATAATGTAAACATTGTAAATTAATTTAGTGTTGCAATTAATACATTGAATATACTCATTTTAATATAATTAGTTATCAAATAAACGCAAGCATTGCAAGTTAACATCATGCTGCATACAAAAATTGCATTGCAAGAAAACATTAAATATATTCATTCTAACGTAGTTTTGTTACCATATAATCATAAACGTTGCAAATTAATGTAGCGTTGCAATTAATATGTTGAATATATTCATTTTAATGTAATTAGTTACCAAAGAAACGTAAACATTGTAAGTTAACGTCATGTTGCATATAACATTTGTGTTGCAAGTAAAACTTTGAATATGCTTATTCTAACGTAGTTTGATTGTAGCATAAACGTAAATGTTTCAAGTTAATGTGATGTTGCAATTAATACGTTGAATATACTCATTATAACGTAATTAGTTACCAAAGAAACATAAACGTTACAATTTAATGTCATATTGCATATAAAATTTGTGTTGCAAATTAAATGTTGAATATATTTATTCTAATATAGTTTGGTTATGTTATGCCCGTTTTCTCAATATGGGTTAAGAAGGCTACTGAAGGCCCAGAATAGGAATGAAAGCCCAGAGAGGCCCAGGAGGCTCAACTCTCAGATCGATGTAGCGAGCTCGTTGGGTTCGCGTAATGCCAAGACAACCCGAGTACACCTCCAGCCCGCGATGAAGCCCGCTTCAGCATCTCTTCAGATCGCGTGATTCGTCAGATTGGGGAGCTCGCAACATGCGATACCTTGTTCAGTAAGCCATTAAACCCACCTATTTCCCCAATTCTGCATCGGCACCATCTCAATAGTTCCCGAAAAGCATTTAATGTGGTGACTATGCATTTAATGATGGGAAAACTTTACCTGATGCATTTAATGCAAGTATGTACATGAAAAGAATAATCATTGCTATCACAATAAATGCAGTATGACTTATATCAGAATTAGTTGAAAATGATCATGATTTGTAATGTGTGTAATACTCAATTGAATCTCCCTCTCTCTATAAATAAGGGAGATCTTTACTGTAACAATAAGTTAAGAACACTAGTAGTACTGTTACTCTATCGAAATTAACTCAGAGTAACCCGTGGATATAGGCGTACTCGCCAAACCACGTAAAAATTCTTTGTCTTTGCATTCTTCATTCCCTCTTCTTACTTTATTAATTGCTTCATTATTGCTCATCTACCATAACCAACATTCCTCCACTTTTATTACAATACACCAATCTTAAACCACATTTATTACATTTATTATTATTATTATACCAAACCGCAGTCTGGGCTTTTGAATCTCTCAGTCGACCATTTTCGGACGTCGACAGGTTACCATATAAATGTAAACGTTACAAGTTAACGTGATGTTGCAAGAATATAATCATTCTAACATAATTGGTTACCAAATAAATGTAAGTGTTGCAAGTTACCGTTATATTGCCTATAAAAATTACATTGCAAGTAAACCGTCAAATATACTCATTCTAATGTACTTTGTTTACCATATAATCATAAACTTTACAAATTAACCTACACCTTAAGATCCTTCAAACAATGAAAATCAATCTAGATTTCCACCAATAATTTTAAAATAAATGAAAAAAAATCCTTACAAAAAATGAAAAGTGAAAGAAAAAAAAAAAAATAAAGAATAAATCTCCACCGTCCATAGTTTCAAAAAAAAAAAAAATGTAATTTAATCTTCTCTTTCATCCTCCACCTTTTATTTTCTCTTCTCTGATTTCATCATCTTCTCTCTCTTTTCTTTCTCTTTTTTTTTTTTTTTTGGGTGTCAGGTTGATGATGGTGGGATCCAATCCCAGATTAGGTGATGTTCATCTATGTTAAGGTTAATGAAGAATGGGTTAATGTTCATCTGGGATGAAGAATGAGTTGATGTTCTCCTAGTTGAGGTTGATGATGATAGATTGGTTCACCACAATTTCTTTTCTTTTCTTTAATTTTCTTTTTTTATTAGTTAGATTTTTTTTTTTAATTATTGGATCTCCATTGTTCATACAGATGATGGAGATCCATTGTTTTTATTTTTAAGAAAATTTTAAAAATCATTTTTATTAAAAATTATATATTAAATTATAGTTTTGAATTAATCCTCACCCCATCATATGATGGATGGTAGAGATATCTTTTAAAAAAAAAATCGTTTATTATTTTTTAATTCTAATTTATTTAATTATTTTTTCTTACAAAAAAAATGTAGTTATCACTAACCAAATATTTGTGACGGTCCAAAATACTATCTAAAACAAAAGAAATTTTATTTGAGGATAGAAAATGAATCGAGTCTACTATAACACACCCATATAAAACATTTCGGTTATAAATCCGAATTGTGCTTTTTAGACCCTTAAAAGAAGAGGTCTGTAATATCCATATTAATATCAATAGAATACGGGTCTCCATGTGGATCTCCATAAGACTTGCAAAAGTCTCATTTTTAAAAGACTCTCTGCCCGTATTTTTTTTTTTTGAAAAAAAATAAAATGAAACCCTAAATTCTAAAATCTCAACCCGTCCTATTTCAAAGCGATGAAAAAAAAAAAAAAAAAAAAAAAAAAAAAATCCAGCGCCTCTGCCCTCTACCGCTTCAACCTTCATCGATCATCTCTTCGTCAAACTGCCACTTTCTTATTTTAAAAAATATTTATCAACTTTTTTTAATGTATATTGAGATTTAAAATTGTATGATTATTTAAATATAATTTTAACTGTGGTTATGCAATGATATGTGACATTATCAATTACGTTTTAAAAAAATCAAGTTATAAAATATTATTAAAAAGAAAAAAAGCTTAAGGAACGGAAAGAAAAATCAGACTATGCACACGTGTAACATCGTGAAGCATTAGGCTCTGAATCGTGACAAATATTTTGTACAGCTGGTTACACTACTGACTGCTTAAACTCATTCTCGGGGCTCGTTTCGCAGCTTTTAACACAGCAGAGAGATGGGTCAAGCTGAACGTTGCGTCGGTACCTGAGAGTTGAACATTTGATGGCAGAAGTCTTTTAACATTATAAGTTAATTGTATGAAAAGTCTGTATAAAAACGTATAACATGGAAGAAGTGTTTTAACTGGTTTAGTAAGACGTGTTTTAATTGAATTAGTAAGTGATTAATAGGTTCCAGGTTAATATTATTTAATATAATAATATATAAGATTTTTCAATAATAACCACTGGATCCATCCAATGGTAATAAATTTATTAGGTAATATAGCCCAAAGGGATATGTTAGCCAAATCCTTAGTTTAATGCAAATGATTGGCTTAGAATCAAGATAATATAAAATATTTAGATTCAGTGAGTGCTTTACGTGTAATTAAGGCACAATTTTAAATTAGCACTTGAATTACAAGTACTCACCATTAAACATTTAATTATAAAGGAAAAAACAGTGAGTTAATAACAATAAATTCGTGTAAATTTTGATACCATAAAATGAGATTTTTTAACATCATTAATATTCATAAACAATTATTTAAGAATAAAGGATATAAATTATTATCATTTTGTTTTTCGTTTACGGATTGTATTTCACAAACACTATAATATCAATAAAAACACTCATTTTAATAATTTAATATTATTTTTACGCTATTTTCAAAACTTACACTAATTTGAACAGTCTAATAGATTGACAATTCCAATGTGAGAATGTGGCCTGAGTCAGGCTAAACTGCTTCTAAAAGGAATAGCCCAATTACACTAGTCATTTTTTGTGACTTTTTTTTTATTTTTATTTTTTAAAAAAACTATTTTTAGTGACTTTTCATATGGTTGAAAAAAAATGTATAAGTTACATATAAAGGGTTGAATCATTCTAATGATATATATTTATATAATGACCAATTTTTAAATACAAATTTATAATGAAAAGATGATTATTACTATTGTTATTATTATTTACTTTTCTTTTTCATTCCAGAAATCCAAATGTCGAGGAAACACCTAAAAAATCTCAAATATTTCAATGTCATTTATAAAATTAATGAGAACAGAAAACCAAGTGTAAATTACAAAATCTTCCGAATCTGTTAGCAAATGAAATTCATTTTCCAAATATCTTACATAATTTTCCAAATATGTCATATAATGTCAAGTCTAAATAGAAGAAAATATTATAAAAATCTTGTAGGCGTGCTGAGTGGTGGAGCTGGCTGCACATGGTTGCATTTGTCACGCAAGAGGGATATTCCATACAACAGTTTCGACAACAAAATATTTCAACTAATTTTAAAATCAAAAAGAAAAAGAAAAAACCAAAAACAAAACAAAACAATAACTAAAAATCAATACCCAAAGGATTAAAGCCTTTTTGTGGGTTCTATGACAGTATTTCAGTAACCAAAAGCACCAAAAAAATTATCAAGAAATTAATTATGCAGAGAAAGTTTATCACCTTTCAATATAACTTTCCAATCCAATATTATTAACAAAAAAATTGGATCAGCTAAAGTGATATAAGTATATTTATTTTGAAACTTTCAAACTCAAAATTTATAAAGTGATATAATTACCATTAAAGTATATATAAATTCGACCGCTTCATTCATTAGACTATATATTGCTTGAAATATATTATTGCAAATCAAAGCAATAATTTCATAATTTTTATAGGTAAAAACTTATGTCTCACAAAATACATGTAGTTGGCATGATTTTACTACGGTTTTGCACACTCAGTGGGTTCATCTCACCTAAGTTTACATCAAATGGAAGTTAGAAAATGAAATGGTTAAGTGAATAACTTAATGAGAAGTATTTTTGTTTATTTAATTTACAATTACTTGACAACTCAATCTTAAGCACAAATTACAAAATCCTCCAAAATTATTTAGGCCAAATTTGAATTATAGACTCTTGGTATAACAAAACAGGAAAATTACCTCCAAGCTACCTAAAATTTTAATATTTTAGGCGCATATAACTTTTTGATTTATTTGCAGCGTCCTCTCTTAAACTAACGGATTAATGGGTTTAATCGTCACTAAATATAGTTGACCATGTAAAAAAATATTAAAAGTTGAAATTACCCCTCAATAAACTTAGTTTTTTCTTTTAAAATAAATTTTAGAAACTTTAAATAAATTAAAAATCAATTTAAAATGAACGATAAAGATTAATTTGAAAAAAAATTAAAAATTAGATAAAATTAAAATTTTAAAAAAATATATTTTTAATCAAATCTTCATTGTCCATCTGAAGATGGATGATAGAGATTAATTTAACAAAAAAAATTAAAAACCAAAACTTGAAGAAATTTAATTAATAAAAAAATTGAAAAATAAAAGAAAAAAAATCTTCATCTTCAAACAAAACAAAAAACAGAAAAATTAAAAAGAAAAAAGAAAAAAAAAAAAAAACTGGTGGAGAACCAGCCGTTGATGAACTCTTCATCAATGATACAGATCCAAAGCAATTGAGAGTGAATAGCAGCTTAAAGAACTTGAAAATCATCTTCAATCCTAGAAAACCTTTACTGGAAATCATCTTCAATCTCTCCTCCCTCTTATCTTCAACAAAAATTATCATTAATCTAACAAAATCATCAACATCAATCACCAACTCAAAATTATCATCATTTGTCAATCAATAAAATGTAAAGAATCAGCCCGACCTGTTAGCTGTTCGGTTCAGTGCGGACACTGCCCAGCTCGCTTTGCAAGCTTCTGTCTTAGCCTAGCTGGCCCTGCGAGTTACGGGCACCGTCCAACTCGCTCTGTCTTTTAATGAGCTACTGCCCTAACCAACTGGATAGGTATTGTTCCCTCCTCCATAGGATTTTCTTTGCCTCCCACACCCACTCGAACCCATGATCTAAGGACTTAAGTACACAAGGAATGCAAGGTGTGTATAATAGGCTAGGGCAACAGCTCGTTAAGAGAGAGAGCGAGCTGGGCGATGCTTGCATTGGACTGGACAGCTGGTGGGTCGAGCTACAGCGTGAGGCTACTTGATGGATCAGGCTAATCCGTTACATAAAAATGTGTCTTTTTATGTAGCTCAGATAGTACACACCTTATATTTCTAATGTACTTAAGTCCTCAGGTCATGGATTCGAATGGGTGTGAGAGGCGAAGAAAAACCTATGGGGGAGGGGATAGTACTTGTCCAATGGGCTAAGGTAGCAACTCACTAAAAAAGAGTAAGCTGGGCGATGTTTGCACTAGACCGGATAATTGGCAGACTAGGCTACAACGCGAGGTTGACTAGTAGGCGGAGCTAATCCATTACACAAAAGCTAGTGTTTAATCACTGAAAATACCCTAAAACAACCCAAAATCAACGCCAAACAACCCAGTGATTCGAACCCAAAACTAGGTTTAAATGTTCTTATTCGAACCCAGAATTAGGTCAAATATTCGAACCCAGAATTAGGTTGAATATTCGAAGCCTATTATGGGTTTGAATGATTGTTGAACCTAGTTCTAATTTGAACCCAGATTTGGGTTTGATTAGAACCCAATAGTTGGGATTCGAGAAGAAGAAGAAGAATAAGAAGAAGAAGAGAGAAGAAAGAGATAGTGACCGTTGAAGAAGAAGAAGAAGAAGAAGAAGAAGAGAGGAGAGAGACGATGATTAGGCTTTTTTGTGTGTGTGTTTTATTTTATTTTTTTTATTTTTTAAATATATTTTTTTTTTTTTTTTTTTTATCTTTTTTAACATAATGGTAGAGATCTAATTAAAAAAAATGTTTTTATTAAAGTTTTAATTTTTATTTAATTTTTTAAATTTTTTTCTCAAATTAATCTTCATCATCCATTTTCAGATGAATGATGAAGATTGAATTAAATTTTTTTTCATTTATTTAAAGTTTTTAAATTTTATTTTTTAAAAATAAAAACTAAATTTATTGAGGGATAATTTCATCTTTTAACTTTTTTTACATAGTTAACCATATCAACGATGATCAAACTAGTCAATCCGTTAATTAAAGGAGGACGTTGTAAATAAACTAAAAAGTTCATTCATTTGTGAATATAAAACTTTCAGGTAGGTTGAGGATAATTCTCTTATAATAAAAACTTCAATTTTCCGGTACACAATCTTAATTTTCTAGTCAAAATATGATTGTCTTTAGTATAACAAAGAAAATTCAACCAGCAATGAATCCAATTTCTTGTGATAGATTACCTACTTGCATTAATAAATGGGAGAATTTCTCATAATCTACATGTAAATTTGATATTTATAGACGGATACAATCTTTTGATGTTTTTGCAGCGTCCTTTCCTGATTAACGGATTGACTGGATTGATCGTCTAAAAGGTGTTAAAAGACGAAATTATCCCTAAGTGCTATCAGATTGTTGTGTGTTGATTTTGCAACAAAATGACTATTCTACCCTTCAAGCCCATAATGTTGACGGTCAAACCCAACCAATCTGTTAATAAGGGGAGGATGCTGCAAAAAAACCGAAATGTTATACGTACTTATAAATATCAAATTTACAGGGAATTGTGGGTAATTCTCTTATTAATAAAGTCTTCGAGCTCTCCTCATTTTTATGGGCCCAAATTAACGTCATCCTGTGACAGATCAAATAATCCATTGACTTTTTCCTACACTGTTAAGGTCTTAAAAATAAATAAATAAATAACCATAAATTGATTATTTACATTCAATTACTCACTTGACCAAAATGTCCTTCACATAGACAACTATATATATTTATCGTAGTCCTGGTGGGCGGTGGAATATCTTTAGTGTTCCTCCAAGTCTTTTCACGTAATTGCACTTTGACATGACTATAAACAATTTTTTTTTTTTTTTAAATAGACTATAAACAAGCATTTTGGTTGTTAAATTTACTTATATGACTAGTTATATTCTTCGGTTGGTGGCACCAAGTGACCTCATTTCTATTCAAAAGCTGTTAGCAAACAAAATTTATTTTCCAAAATTTTTAGCTAACTATAAGAGACCTTTGGTATTTTTAATTTTTTCATATAATGTTAAGTCTAAATCGGAGGAAATATTGTAAAAATCTTTTAGGCGTTGCTAAGTGGTGGGGCTGGCTGCACAACACTTATTCCAAATCAAAGCAATATGGAGAGAATTCAAACTAAAACAATTGTCAAGAAATTAGTTACCATTATACAGTGAAAAATTTTCACCTTGGAATATTAACATTCTAGTTAATTTTATTATATATTGGCCAAAAAAAAAAAAAAAAAAAAAAAAATTGATTAGTTTTGTGAAAAGTTTTCAAAAAATAATCATTTGTATTTATTATGAAAATTATTAATATATATCTATGTCTTCAGTCAATTATGATATACTTACTCATGCAAATGTCACCGGTGGTTATGTAAAATGTATGCATTGGACTATTTGTAACCCGATAAGAATGAAGTTTCCATGCAAAATGCTTCAGCATGCAGAACCGGATTAGTAAGCTTTATCAAAAGAATTTAAATGTTTTGACTTACTAGGCAATAAAATAAATGCAAAACTTATGGCTAGTTAATAATTCAATTTTTAGAAATAAAAAGATTGGTGAGTCAGTATCAAATTCAAAGAAGATAATCTAATGGTTTCTTATTTTCAACGACAATATCCCAACAACCTCGCCAATTAAAAATAATATCTTAATTAACTGGTGAAAAACAAAAGATTAGGTTAGAACCAAGATAATATAAAATATTATATTAAATAAGTATTTTCTTTCCTTGATCCTAAAAAGTCAAGAGTTGAATTTAAAACACAAATTACAGATAATTTGATACAAGTTAATCCTCTCTCAAAAAAAACACAAAAAAGGCACAATTTTCAAGTTGTCCTTGAATTAAATACTCACCATTAAAATTTTAATTGTAAGGGTCAATATCACTAAAGTTAGTGAAAGTGTTGCCACCATTAAAATAAGTTTTTTGTGAATTATTATCGTTTTGATTTTTTCTCAATGACTATAATTCACAAACACTATGATATTAACAAAATGCTCATTTTAATAATTTAATACTATTTTTAAAACTTATATTAATTTAAACAGTATAATAAAATAAAAATTCCAATATGAGAATATGGTTTGAACTGGACTAACCTACTTCTAAGAGGAATAGCAACACAATGACCCAATTATACTAGTCACTTTTGATGACCTTTTTTTTCCCATTTTTTTTAAATTAAAAAAAAAACTATTTTAATGACTTTTCATATGTCAGAATCAAAATGTGTAAGTCATATATAAAGATTGAATCATTGTATATATGTATGTATGGTGTATATATATATATATATATATATATATATGAGTGTTTTTATAATTAGAACGTTCTAACTTTTGAAGTCAAGACGAACTAATTAAATTCATTCATTGCATTATCTTTCCTAAAAAAAATTATTCATTATATTATCTTTCCTAAAACAAATTATCTTTCATATTTAATTCAAATGGAATGAATGAATTGATTGGTTTGTCCCAACTTTTTAAAATTAGAATAAATCAATTAAATTCATTTATTACATTATCTCTTCTAAAATAAATTATCTCTCCTATTTAATTTAAATGAAATGAACAATTTAATTAGTTTATCCTAACTTTTTAAAATTAGAATGTCTTGATTATAAAAGCACTTATTATATATATATATATATATATATATAAGCATGTAGTAATTTTACCATTAGTGTCTCTTAACTTTAAAAAGTTATGATGAACTAATTAAATTTATTAATTGTATTTGAATTAAATAGGAAAGAGAACTTGTTTTAGAAAAAGAATGTAATGAATGAATTTGATTGGTTTATTCTAATTTTTTAAAGTTAAGAGGTACTTATGGTAGAATTACTTTATAATCATGGCCTATTTTTAATACAAATTTATAATAAAAAGGGATATTGTTTTATAATTTTCTGTAACCTTACATATCATTACACTGAAGTTTTAGCTTCAGTAGCCAATGGGGAATACTTTACAATAATATATTGTTTTATTGACTAGATTATCCTTGGCCATCCATTTGGTTGAACATTCTGATCTATGAAATTTGGGCAATTCCTAATGATATCAATATCAATATGTAATGCAATGCTTAAAAACTATATCTAAGAAAAATGATAATTTATAGCAACCCTAAAAACATTCTTATTAGGTACGTAAGTAAATATATAATTAATTATTGATCATAAACATGGTTTGCTTTGCCTGAAAAGTTTTATTGATAAACACAAGTAAATAGGAAAAAAATCTGAAAAGCCCCTAAAATATAAAGTAATATCACTTAATCTTATCCTTTAACGTAAAAAATATATAATTTCACATTAGTTTAATTTTTAGGGGACGTTTTGATAATATCTTCAAGTAAATATATAATTATGGATATTCTATTTGGTCTCGTTGTTAACTACAACAATTTACGAGTGATGAATTTTGAACAAGTCCTACAATCAAGAAACTATGACAATGTAAATTCTTAGAAACTACTGGTTTTGAATAATCGATGTTTTGTGTTCACAATCATAGATTACTGTTGCCATAAAAGCATCTTTGAGACCTTGACTTGACTAATTGTGTTATATGACTTTCGAAGATGACTTGACTAACTATTAAAAAACAAAACTAGCAGGACTAGCACTTGTGTCGTAATTAATATATATTTCTACGATATCTATATGAAACTCTATTTTGGCATTTAACGTTAACTCAAACATGTATATATCTATAATGATAGTATTAAAAGATATTATCATAAATTTAGTGTTATGCAACAAATATAAAGAAAGAAGTCCCTTTGATTATATCGAATTGAATTTGTGCAACAAATATAAAGAACGAAGTCCCACTGATAATATCCAATTTCGACTATAGAAATATTGCACCGACACGGCTAAAGTATTGTGAAATAATACTATACCCATAAGTTTATCAATAGCAAGTGAAATTCATAACGTGACCACAATCTCATGTAAGATTACTTCCATTCAGCCATAATCTTTCAACATTTCTTAAGTTCTTATGATGGGCTGGTGGGCACGATGTTGCCCAACAGTTAGCGAAGACATTCAAAACATTTGCATGTACGATTCTATCGTCATCATACATTTAATCGGAGAGAGTGTCTTTTCATTGATTAATTAATTAGACTTCTTATGCACAACATGCACCTAGAAAGCTTTATTGAACACAAGTGATGAAAAAGATTAAAAAAATAGCATGAAATCAATAAACAAAAACCCCCGATTATGAGAATAGTATAAGTAAACCCCAAAAGTTTTCGTGAAACAGATTGATAATTTCTTTATTCAAATAAAAGATAATTTGTAACTTTTGGCCAGGTTTAATAGGTTTGTTCTTTTTAGTTTTCATATCTAAATGATGAAACATGTGTGAATTATCAATACCATATAAATTAGTATATAATATGATAATTAGCATCACATCTCCTATCATTTGATCTTGAATTTGGGTAAAATATATGAAAAGCCAAGTATTACTCTTTTATAAAAGTTGATCAATCCCTTTTAACAACTTTTAATGATGTGGATTTAATAATTTATGTAATTATTACATCAATTCGACTGCTCTTTATATTGTATGGCTTTTTTTTTTTTTTTTGGTGGGGGGGGAGGGGGGGAGGGGGTGTGGGGTGTGGAGATATTTTTGCAAGAATTTTCTATTTAATACCAAATACCAAAATGTTATTAGATAACTGAACTTTGAAATCAATGATAAAATGTGGACTTCAATATTGTTAGCATTATGGGTATGCCCAAGATTTCAAAATTTGCTACTCACTACTCGACAAACGAGGCAATACATAACGAGTACTTGATTACTTGACAAGTATTGGGTGAATACTCAATTTAACTTTGAGTCAACGATTAAATTGTTGACCCACAATCAAATTAGGTCAGACATGTTAAAAAAAAAAGTTTAAAAATTTTCTATATGATCAAAATACAATCATATGATCATAAAACACAATCAAACTTATCTCATGCAATCTCTAAAGCTACTTTAGCACAATCACATAATTATAATATACTATATATCTTAAAAATTTCGACAACATAAATACTATTTTTTTCAATAATTCCACTTGTAATACACAAAAATAACAACACTTCAAAAGTCTATCACATCTCAACTACTTAAGACCTTTCATTATTCTTTCAATCTCAAACATAACCAACATCATATAACATGTAAATAATATTATAACATGTACAAAATAGCAACCAAGAAGGAAAAATCCAAGAAAGTACATTAAGACCCTAAACATTTAAAGGGTCAGAAGGATGCAACCACTCATCATCTCTATAAAAGTATTCCATAACTTGTTCTTTGTCGGACTTAAAACTCTAAATCAATATTCTCCTCTTCCTCTCTCCCTCCTTGTCTCTAGAATCAAAATCATCTTCACCAATGTCTCGATCACTTCAAATTGGACGTTATTTCATCATTCATCATCACCACCTAGAACAAGCCATCCTTGTGCATCAATAACATCAGCATCAATCACTGGTAGCATATTAACATTCTTCTTAGTTTGTTTGTTCTTTTTGCTTGTTAATTATAAATTGAAATTAACAAGACCCATCCCGATTCCTCCTTCGAGTCTAGTTTCTAGTTTATATGTTTGTTTCTAACATTAGCTTCATATTTATACTATACAATTAAATATTGAACCGCTTCCAACCTCCTTAATGCCTATCTCTCACTTTTCATGCTTATCAAATTGTGTGAGTGACACTTGTCCATTTTTCTAAATAAAATATGGCCACTTTTCTCTTTGTTACTTGGCCATCACCATTTTGTCTCATCCAATTTCCTTGTCTCTATCTTTGACATTTCAATTAGCTTACCATCCTTACATATGTGACACACGTCCCTTGTTTACTTACACACTCAATTACTTGTCACTATTCATCTTTTATGCTTAGGACACTTGTCCACTTCCCTAAAAAAAAGGCGTTATCTCACTATTTTTGATATCTCTATATCCAAAACTATTTGTCCTATTTCAATTTCTATGGACGGTCATCATGTTCCATCAACTTGTCTTAACTTTTTGACTTGCATTTTTACATTTTACTCCCCACCTTTTTCTATGATCTTTTTCCTTTCACACCTAACTTTTTTGATTTTTTTTAAAAATATCCACAAGTGAATATTTATCCATATACCTTTTTAATTGTTTCTAAACTTAGGTCGAACTAAACTAATAACAACAAACTGGATTTCAATTAATCTCTTAGATCCACTTGGATTGGATCTTTACAAAAATTGACAAATACTAGATTGTTTAATCAACTTGTATTTAGTTTATTTCTTTTCTTCGCATGTATCCACATAAAATTTAAAAAATAAAATTAAATAAATCAATAACTAATTAAATTTAATGTATTAAAAATAAGTTATAGATATTGCACTTATCCATGCAAAATTGCTCCAATTTCTTTCACATTTGAATGAATTAGTTGTCAACGAAAGAATCATTTTTGCCTTTTTATAGCAAGTTAGATGTTTGGCCTCCAAACATGCTCAACAATCAACTACATTTAAAATAATCAAATATAGAATTAGTTCTTGGAAGATATATTTTCATAAATATAATACTAAAAATATAATCTATAATAGTAATTTGTAAACAAGTAAAACAACTAAAAATAATTTATATAAATTAGAAGGTTCAATTTTTACCTGAATCCTTAGAATCACTACCATATCCAATGGTCCCCCCAAAAGAACCCTCATTTGTCTATACTTGGGCTACTCATGCTTGATAATTACATCTTGAGAGGATAGATCACCATAATGAAAAATCTCCTCACACTCCATAAAGGTATTCAACAACTCAGTTTCATCGGAAATACTTGAATCATTGTATTGGTAATAGGGGTTTAATAGAAAAGCCATTATATACAATGAAGAATCTAGCCGATCTTTCATTCTTTCATCAATTATTTTAATGATTGGTCATAATTATTTTTGACGTTGTTCAAGGCCTCTCTAATATCTTTTTTAACCCTTTTTAGTTCTCCATATAACTAAGGCATTGATGGTTTTTTATCCCCAGCCAGTAGTCTTAACATTTTAATCAAAGGTGCAAAAACCTTTAAACAATTTGTCAAACCATTCTAAAACCCCAAATTTATCATAGTTAAGTAGGCTAATTTCCCTTTAGTACTTTGTGAGAATTTTGCACTTCACTCATTCCTTACTACTAAACATTGTCTTCAAAGCATTTTTTTTTTAATCCATCAAGCTTTGCAAAGTAAGGAAAACAAATGCAAATCTAATCTTTCCTGGCCTTATTATGTCCCTCTTATTTGTAAAAAACCTCATTGTTGCAAAAGTCCTATGATTAGCATAAATGAAAATTGTTAACTGATTTGCTTACTCAATAAACTTGTTGAACCTCGAAAACTTGTTAATACTTTCAAGCATGAAGTTAATGATGTAAGCAACACATGAGGTCCAAAAGGTGTTCGGCCTCTTCTTCTTTATAATCTTAGCAGTAGACATATTATTGTTGGCATTGTTGGTTACTATTTGAACAACATTTTCAGGTTCTACTTGTTCAATACATTCATTCACATACTTAAAAATGTGCTCCGTAATGTGTGCCACATCAGAACACTCTTGGAAGAAAGAAAAGAGATTCCTAATCTACAATAATCAAGCATAAATTATATGAAATTCATACCTATAATTCACACTCAAATTCATTATACTCTTTTGTCTATCCAAGCATCCATTGTAATTGAGCATTCATTATAAGCCCATTTTTCTTCTTGTCTTTTCAATAATAACTTGGTCTCTTCCACCTTATTTGACAAATATCATTCCCTGACTTCATAATAAGTTGGAGGTCTATAATCCGGCCTAACTAACGAACTACTTCAGAAGCACACATGAAATGTTCATTCATAGCAGCACGCCATGGAATGACACCAATAAACATCTAACTAGTCACCCATTTGTGCACATGATCGAGTCTCTTTTTAAGAAGTGCTTCATTAATATTTTGTTATCGCATTGCCTTTCCTGAACCTAATGACAACCGGATTAATGGGTCTTGTAAACCTATGTATAGGGCCAACAAAATGGGCCTCTTTCTTTACCCTCCCTATACTTCTTACTTCTTCCACCCCCTCTTGTTCCTTGATATTTACTTCTCCTCTCTTCAATTTCTCCTTAATCTCTCCTCAATCATTTTTTCATTGCTTGACTCCATAAGCACATTCTTACATTTATTTGTATCCTTCAATGTTGCCTTTGGACATTTGACCACATTTTCGAATATGTGACCCACATGTTCTTTCAATCTATATATCCCTCCAGACATAACCTTCCCACACAATATGCACTTCACTTTTTCCATGTTCTAGCATCAACCAACATCTTATAATCTCATCTGATATCACTTGAATTCTGTTTAAGAGATTGAGTAACAGAGGCTCTTGAAGATTCATTATCCATGATTTATGAACATCAAACAATATAATCATCAAACAAATATTAAAGCATTACACATTTACGCAACAAATATTAATTATCAAGCAAATTTATTTAAAAATATCAAGTACTAACTCCATTCAAAAACTAACCCCATTCAAGTAAATATCAACATAATCATCCAACAAATATGATTTATGAACATCAAGCACTAACATCATTCAAGTAAATTGCAACCCTAATATGTACCCAAGAAAATATCAAATATGACAATCTTAATTAAAAACCAATTTTTGGATCATTTAAAACATAGATTCTAGTGAAATATAAATTCCTAGTGCTTGCAAATTTGTGTCCTAAATGAATATATGTGAAAAAAAAAAAAACATTAAAGGCAAACAAAAAAATGAAAAAAAAAAATTAAGGTGATCTTAAACGACAATGCTGATAGTGACAATATCAATAACAACAATAGCGACGAACGACAACAAGTCTAGATAGAGAGAATGCGGTTTTTAAACCCAAAAGAAGTGTAGAATGAATACGAAACCCTTGGTGTCGATCCTTTTTGTCGATTCTACAATGCCAAAATAGTGTCATTTTGGTATGGCCAAAAAGACAATGTTTTGGGCTAATTTATGATTTTTTTTTTAAATTAATCCAAAATGGCATTGTTTCAACCACACCAAAATTATGTCGTTTTAATATCACTAAATTGAAAAAAAAAAAAAGCACAACATGTTAGGCTGAGTACTCTGATAACTTGACCATGTAGTCACCTGACCTGAGTTGAACCCCTGATCTAAGGGTTCTCGAATTAACGATTGGTTAAGGATAAATTTTTCACCAAGAAATCGATCAACTTGACCAAGTTTTTATACCATGGGTATACCCATACAACTGGTGCACGAGTGGGGCGAGAAATTGGTGATCAATTGGAACTATAAAAGAAAGAAAATGAAAATATAACAAGAAAAAAAACTAAGAAGCTCCATTACAAGAAATAGAAAAATGTTGAATTGTTAGAAAGTACCTAATCTCAAAGTCCTTAGTTTATTCAAAGTCCAAATTAATTTTAATGTCTTCTTTTTTCAAACTAAAAAAGTGAATATGTGTAATGGTGATTAAGTGATTTGTTCACAATTCATTGTAACATTCCATCTACTAGTTTGGTTGGTTGAATACCTTGCCTCTTTACATCAGGTTAGGATTTCAATCTCTTCTTGTAAATATTAACAAAGCACTAATATAGGTAGCTCTCTCTTCTATTAATGTTGCAAGTTTTCTACATTATGCTGTTTTTATTTGGTAACTAAAATAATATTTGAAAAATAATAGTTAGCGAAGATTTTCAAGACATATGCATGTACAATTCTATCATCATCATACCTTTAATTGGATACAATGTCTTTTCATGATAAATTAAACTTACTGTTCACAACATGCACCTAAAGAGCTATATTGAACAAAAGTGATTAAAAAAAATTATAGAATAGCATGAAATCGATAAACTATAACCTCCAATTATAAGAATAGTATACGAGGTAAAAAAATTATTGAAGAAGTGGCTGCGTTGATAACTTTCTTCACTTCAAAATATAAGAGATTTTATATGATTAATTAGACCTTTAGTTAACAAATTAAATTTTTAGATCTAGTAGTTACTAACGTGATATTAGAGCTTTGCCATCCTAGAAGTTCAAGGTTCAAGTCCCCTTGTGTGCATCTATTTCAACTTGGTCCACATGTCAAACTAATTGATTTAGCATGTGAGCAAATGTGTTATAAAGCCTTATACAACTAGTTGGGCATGTACTTAAGCTTAGTCCATGTGTTAACCTAGTCAATTTAGTATGTGAGGGAGTATGTTATAAAGCCTTATATCATTAGTTAGGCATGTATCTACGCTACATCCATGTGCCAAGTTAGTCAATCCAGCACATGAAAGAGTGTTTTAAAAAGTTTTATATCACTAGTTTAGGTATTAACATGTCTTAGAAAGCCTTATATCATTAGCAGGCCATGTATATGTGACAATCTAGTCAAAATAGCATGTGAGAGAGCATGTTAGAGAGTTTTATATCATTAGTTGGCAATTTGCCTAGTAGTGGCTTGGTCCGCCTCCCAAACCAATCAATCTAGCACATGAGGAAATGTGTTAGGGAGCCTTATTTCATTAGTTAGGCTAGTATGTAGGTTTGGTCCATGTGCCAAACTAACTAGTAAATCTATCACTTGAGGGAATGTGCTAGAGAACCTTATATCATTAGTTGAGGATTTACTTGACAGCTTAAACATTTATAATAAAGTTAGACCCAAGATATTTTCAAACATGGTATCAAAGATGGGCTTGGTTTACATGCCATGTAAATCAATTTGGCACATGATGAGATGTGTTAGAGAGTCTTATATCTTTAGTTGGGAATTTACCTATCAGCTTATGCTTTTGTGGTGAAATCAAACCTAAGACACTTTTTGATATGATATTAGAGCTGGACCTTTCTATGATGGGTTGAGCTCTACTTATTTAGGCTCACCTACATGTGAAAGAGTATGCTAGAGAGCCTTATATAATAATTAGGGATTTACCTAATAGTTTGAACTTTTATAGTAAAGTTAGGCTTAAGACATTTTTAGATATTATGTCAAAAATAAGCTTGGTTTACATGCCAAGCTAGTCAGTTTGGTATATAAGTGTGTTAGAGAGCCTTATATCATTAATTTGGGATATACTTGACAATTTAAGCCTTCATGGTGGAGTTAGGCCTAAAGCATTATTTGATATGGTATTAGAATTGGGACTTTTCATGGTGAGTTGTGTTTGTCTACTTAGGCACACGTGTATAGGTATTGCCAAGTGGGCATGTTATGGTGAGGTAGGGTGTCAGCAATTTTAATATTGGTGGGAAATGATGTATTTGTATAGTTTATAAAATGAGAGTAAACTTCTACTCTTAAGCAAACTTTTATGGTAAAGTTAGGCCCAAAACATTTTCTAACATGATATCAAAATTGGGCTTTTTCTACAACAGGAAGGCTCTATCTACCCTGACTCACTAGTTTAGGTGATGCCAAGTAGGCATATTGTGTGTGAAGAAGAATATTATATAATACTATATCAATCGGATACTATAGATATAGTTATTACCAACACGATATTAGAGTCTCTTTTTAGTTCCCATAATGTAGTTTTTGTGTGTGCATTATATCATTAGATGGGTCTTTATCATGTGAGTATGGCGGCTTCTTATGTCGCTTAATAAGATGTGGCAACAAGTGGAATCAATGAAGCACTTGATTTCTTGTCCTCCTTTTTTTTTTTTTTTTTTATAAATTAAGGTTATAAGGCTGTTAGTTGATAATGATTTTAAAAAAGTTCTAAACAATCTTGTATCACGCCACATGAAAGAAAAACATGCTTGTTAAAGGGTGAAACTACTGTATAACATTTAATTATATAAAAAATTATGTTATTAAATTTAATAAAATTGTTTAAATATTGAAAATTACCAAAAAAAAAAAAAAAAAGAAAGTAATGAATTCTCTATTAACTACCATATAATTTATGGCTCCTATCCTATGTAATGGTTAAAATTGGTTTAAAAAAAACTGGAAATATATATATAAATATAATTTTTATAATCAGTGTTTTTAACTTTAAAAAATAATTATGACAAACTAATCAAATTTATTTATTACATTTAAATTGAATAAGAGAAAAAATGTAATTAATGAATTTGATTGGTTCATTCTAACTTTTTAAAATTAGGAGACATTTACCATAAAAGTTATATATATATATATATATATATATATATACACATATATATATAAAAAACAGCGCAAACCTTGGTCTGACCATCCTCATTCAATTTTGAAGAGATAGAAATGGTGAAGCTTTACTGCAATATAATTTTTAAATGGTGAAATATTTCAGAAATTGACAATTTCCATTTCTCTTCAACTTCAGATAATGAATGATTAACTCCATTGTCTAAATGGAGAGTCTATTGACTGGCCACTCATATCGGATAATTTCTAGTTTTTAACAAACAAAATTTACTCAACAGCGATGATTCTGATGTCATCTTGCTTGTACTCTGCCAATGACTTTAACGAATTCACGCTAACGACCCTTGAAGCTGAAGCATTTACATGAGCAAAGAAGATATTTTTGACTACCTACATATAATATAATTAATCTACGGTTGAATCACAAAATTCATGCAGTGTACGTTTTGAAAATCATACTTGTAACACACGTACGTAATATGATATTATCTCTACCCTTGAATATACTGAAGTTTTTTTTCCAATCTATCGAAGTTTCTGTCGACTGGTTGGTTACCATCAGAGTATGCATTTTCTATTAAATTCTTGTTTTTGCTAACCATTTTATGAGAGAAATGACTTTTATGAATTTACATTAACGACCCTTGAAGCTGAAGCATTTGCATGAGCAAAGAAGATATTTTTGACTACCTACATATAATATAATTAATCTACGGTTGAATCACAAAATTCAAGCAGTATACATTTTGAAAATCATACTTGTAACACGCGTACGTAATATGATATTATCTCTACCCTTAGATATATAATATATTGAAGTTTTTTTTCCAATCTATCGAAATTTCTATCTACTAGTTGGTAACCATCAGAGTATGCATTTTCTATTAAATTCTTCTTTTTGTTAACCATTTTACGAGAGAAATGACTTTTACGAATTTACGCTAACAAACCTTGAAGCTGAAGCATTTACATGAGCAAAGAAGATATTTTTGACTACCTACATGTAATATAATTAATCTACAGTTGAATCTGAAGAAAATCATACTTGTAACACGCATACGTAATATGATATTATCTCTACCCTTAAATATACTGTAGTTTTCTTCCAATCTATGGCAGTTCTATCTACCAGTTGGTAACCATCAGAGTTTGCATTTTCTAGTAAATTCTTGTTTTTGTTAACCATTTTATGAGAGAAAAATGCAACATTGATCATTCATTATTTTTTTTATATTAATATGTCATTAAATTATCAAAAATTAAAAAAATAAATAAAAAACCACAGAATCCTTGCTCTAACCGCCAACTAATGGTCGCAGTCATCTTTTGTCTTTTGACTACCCCCAGTGTAGTAAACCCTGTTAACATATTTAGTCGGAAAAGGTAGTTAAACTCCACTACGTTGACTGAAAAGTCAATTGAATGATTTCTTGTTCAAATAAAATGGGTGGTAAATTATTAAAATAAAACACAATTTCAAAAAGAAATCAGTACAGTACCGTTATAATCTATGTGGAAAAGAAAATTGGTTGTCTCCAAGCCTTTGCCTATAAATATAGCAACCCTGGCTGGTATTCTCATCAAACCAATTCAAGTTCCTTGGTTTCTTCATACAACCATCAAAAATAAAAAAAACATGGATCTTGATTTGTATCAATGCTTGCTTTACTTCATAGTCCTGTATGCTTCAGTTGGGGCTATCTATCTTTTCTACTTTTATAAATCTTCAAAAACCAATCTTCCTCCTGGAAACAAAGGCTTTCCTATAATTGGTGAGACCTTCGACTATGTCATCAACGCCAAGAGAGGAATTCCTGAGAAATTTGTCAACGACAGAACCTCCAAATTCTCTCCTGATGTCTTCCGGACGTCGTTGCTAGGACAAGACATGGCTGTGTTCTGTGGTGCTTCAGGCCACAAATGTTTGTTCTCAGGAACAAACAAGTACATTCAAGCATGGTGGCCACCCTCCATGAAAAAGATCATGATGCATGACATGCGAAACCATTCTTCCGTGGAAGAATCAGCCAAAATCCGGGTCATCTTGCCTCGGTTTTTGAAGATTGAAGTTCTTCAACCTTACATACCTGTAATAGATTCCATGGCTAAAAACCATTTGGAGAGGGAGTGGGCTCCTTACAAGGAAGTGAAAGTGTTTCCACTTGTGAAAAAATTCACATTTGGACTGGCATGTCGATTGTTAGTGAGCATTGAAGAACCGAAAGACGTAGCACGAATCACAGCACCCTTTGATCGTGTGATTGCAGGGTTGATTTCAGTTCCTATCAATCTTCCAGGAACAACTTTCTATCGTGCAGTGCAGGCAGGCAAAGATGTTCGCGAAATCGTGATGGGATTGATTGAGAAGAGGAAGAAGGAGCTTTCCATGAATGTAAATCCAGATCAAATGGATGTGATGACAAGCATGCTTCAGGATGGACTTGATGAGGTTGATATCTGTAACAAACTTGGAGCCTTCTTTGTTGCCAGCTTTGATACTACAAGTAGTGCTATCACTTTCATCATCAAGTCTCTTGCCGAGTACCCTCATATCTATGAAAAAGTTTATCGAGGTAAACTAATAGATTTATTATTGTTTTTTTTTTTTTAAATATAATTAACTTCTTTTATTACAATTATATATATGGCATATTCTAGCATACACTTGGGTATGCATACACTTGACAAAACAAAAAATGTGTGATTGCATTATAAAATATGTTATTGTAATTTATTATATGTGATTACAACTAAACATATGTGATTACAATCAGTAAATATAATCATAATTATTGATTTGCTGATTAAGATAATATTTACTAATTGTAATCAAACATGTTTAGTTATAATAGCATATAACAAATTACAATCATATATTTTAAAATGTAATAATGCATTTTTTTTTTTTTTTTTGGTCAAGTGTATGCATCCAAGTATACTTAAGAGGACCCTTATATATATGCATATTCTACTGTATACTTGGATATCGATACACTTTATGAGTGATTTATTTAAAATTATTGATTATATTTTATTATATCTGATTAACTATTAAAATATAATAAAACACAATCATCACTAATTTTATAACGTAATTAGTTTAGGTATATCAATATTAAAGTGTAGTGTAGATTAGAGAGAGAGCATCAACAATATAAAATCAAGTTTAGGTTTTATTTATGAGATAATTTTACATTTATTTATTTTGTGAGTGTTTGAATTGATGTAGAACAAATGGAGATCTTGATGTCGAAGAAAGAAGGAGAACCATTGAATTGGGAAGATGTTAGGAAGATGAAGTATACATGGTGCACGGCTTGTGAAGTACTGAGGCTGTACCCACCATCCATTGGAGCTTTCAGAGAAGCCAAAACTGATTTTAGTTATGGGGGGTATACAATTCCTAAAGGATGGAAGGTAATTCACAACATATATTCACAAATGATATAATTAAGCACTTACTATAAAGTGCTTTTTCAAATTTAATTTTTGTTAGATATTAAATTTTCATTATATAAGGAGCTCATTGACTTATTATCAATTTTTTTTTTCAGATATTTTGGAATGCCCATACAACACACAAAAATCCTAAATATTTTCCGGATCCTGAAAAATTTGATCCTTCAAGATTCGAAGGAAGAGGACCCCCACCCTACACTTTTGTACCATTTGGAGGAGGACCTTATATGTGCCCCGGAAAAGAGTACGCTCGATTACAGATACTTGTTTTCATGCATAACATCGTCACAAAATTCAAGTGGGAGAAACTGATTCCGGATGAGAAGTTCGAATACATTGCAGCCCCATTTCCAATGAAAGACCTTCCTGTTTCCCTGAAGCCTATTCAAACTTAGGTAGCTTGAACGAAGTTTTAAATTTGTGTTAATGAATAAATTTGTATTGGTAGTTGTCTCAAGAAATCACGACCCAATAAATTTGGCTTTGTCATTTTATATATTTTCTGGTATAACTATATTGATCGATCTACATGGGTTTCGTACTACAGATGT
Source organism: Litchi chinensis (assembly GCA_019925255.1). Classification (NCBI taxonomy): domain Eukaryota; kingdom Viridiplantae; phylum Streptophyta; class Magnoliopsida; order Sapindales; family Sapindaceae; genus Litchi; species Litchi chinensis. The sequence continues at coordinate 22,979,085 of CM034464.1, forward strand.
CATCAAATGTAAATCTGCTCCCATCAAAATTGTTAAATATTTGTAGCTAGGCCTCAACTTAGTTGGTAAAATGCTAGGCCCTCCGTGTAGTAAAGCATAGGTTCTACACCCTAAACAAACAGTGCCCCATCTTGATTGTGTGGGTTTTCTCTCCACTTTGAGTGGGTCATGTGTGGGGTGTTTCATTTTGTATAAAAGTTGTTTCCCAAACAGCGTCCCAAAGTTAAACCATGTTTGGTCCCAGTCGATCCTTGGGTTTATATCAGTCATAAAAAAAAAATGTTAAATATTTATATAAATTTCTGTACTTTTTATGATATTACTGTTCTCTATATTTTTGTGTTAATATATGGACCAAGTTTTTCAAATATATTTTATTTACAATTATAAGTCTTCAACAGTACATATTTGCCAATTAAGGATTCCATTTCCATAAAGGATGTAAATTATTGTCATGAAAATACACATTTGCTTAACAGAAATGAAACTATTATGGATTAAATCGGTTGATTGAAGACGATCTAGAAGATATAATGAATGGGGTTCATCCTAACCTTAATTAATAAAAATATAATAAAATAAAAATACTTGTTCAAGGTTAAAAGATATTTTGTACAAATAATTAGAAGGCTTTCAATTTATGGAATGAAAATAGATGAGACAAAAATGTGAATAGTTAGAAGTGTTGTGGCCTGATGTGGCCACACCACCTGCACCGCTTTATCGAAGCATTATAGTTTTGAGTACCATATCCATTAGTAGTGGACAATTTACATGTATACCCATTTATAATGAGACAAACTACATATAAATCTCTTTAGTAGAAGAATAAGTTTTCCCTACTTAGTATGAGTTCTCTCTTTTCTTACTAATAAGAGAGTAGAGTATAATAAAGTGTTATGATTCTGGTAATTCCACATAATTCAGCATCTAGAGGTCCCGTAGTGGTACTTGTACTTATAATACTAAAAAAAAAAAAAAATACACAAAATCAAGAACAAAACAAAATGTGAACGGTTTTCAAAAATGATACAGCTAATATTTGATGGAAGTGCTAATGTCAATACACACAAGTTAATTAAAATTGTTAGTAAAATTTTACACAACGCTAAAATTACAAATTTTGTAATGTTTGTAATATTGTCATTACGAAGATGTAACATAAAATTCAGTACTCTACCATTATCAAATCTTTGTACATTAAATTTTCGTTCAATACGAACTGTACGTCTTTTGTTTGGCTGCTACTATCAAATATGATTTAAATATAAATTACCTACTTGAGGTATGACCTAAAACAAGTAGAGCTAACTTTTTAATTTATTGACAATCAACCCCCACACTATTACATTAAACCGTTAATATTAATGGCAATAATTGTCAAATATGAATAAGGACCACAAGGTCCTTAAGGTTTAAAAAAATAGTTGGATTGACAAATTAAATTTTGTAAAAGGTTAAAAAAAAATTATCAATGGTGGGAATATACGTGAGAATGATGTGGGAGTTGCAGATATTTTAGGGGCCTATTCCAAAGTCTATTAATTGTTAATAAATTAAATTGTTAATTATAATAGGGCTGGTAATTTAAAACTCGACACGACGGGTCGACACGAAACCGACACGATTATTACGGGTTAGGGTTGAATATTAACGGGTTGGGTAAATAAACGGGTCAACCCGTTTAATTATCGTGTCGGGTTCGGGTTCTATTTAATGGGTTATGGGTTGACCCGTTAAATAAGAGTAAAAAAGTAATTTTATTTTAGAGGGGTAATCATGTAATTTTAGTGGTAGATATATATACCCTTCAAAGTTAAAACCTTAACCTAAACACAAGTCTCCAAACTTCATCTCATCACAAATTGTCATGTAGTGGTAAAATTTTATTAGTTTGATAAAATACTTGTTAAACTATTTTTTTCATATATAAATGTATAATTTCTTAATTAGTTAACTTTTAGTTATTATCTTTTGAAAAGTTTAGTTTGGCAGATGTAATCAACTCTTGATGTTGTTTTTCTATTATAAAATACTACATCAAAAAAAATTTTATGTTGTTTTTTTTTTTTTTTAATATGAAGGAATATATTTGCAAATATATTTTTATAATCATCTTTGTAAACATTTATATTTTTATGGTTTGGATTGTATTTGTGGATGATTGTATTTTTTAGGTCTTATGTATCTTTATTTTAATTTTGTTTTTTATTATATCTATATTAAAATTTAAATGTATTAACTATCATTAAATGGGTCATAAACGGGTCGATTAAACGAGTTATTATTCGTGTCAGTTAAACGGGTCACTAACGTATCGGTTAAACGGGTCATTAATGGGTTGACCCGTTAGTAACCGTATCGTGTTCAGGTTGAGGGGGTTCAACCCGTTTCCTTATGGGTCGTGTTAAAAATTATCGGGTCGGGTTCGGGTCATGTCCAACCCAACCCGTCAACCTGGATTGCCACCCCTAATTATAATGTTAATTTTGAGATAACGATAATTATAATGTTAATTTTATCATTCATTTTAATTTTATTTTTTCTAATTTAGAAACATAACTTATATTATCAATGTTTTATATTTTTAAAAAAATTTCCTTATTTAAAAAAATAAATATGTTTCAAAAACCAAAAACAAAAACAAAACAAAAATTTTGTGACATGGACTAGTTATGGTTGTTATAAGGTCCAGTATATATTCAGATTTGATAAACTTTTTTTCTTACATATATTCCCACTGTTGATCATATTTTTTGTCCTTTCATAGGTCTAATTTGTTGATCCAATTATTTCTTTAAATCTAAGGACTTTTTAGTCTTTTTATTTATTTATTTATTTTGAGAAGAAGAAAAATATCAATAACCAACACCACAAGCATGTATAAAGACTTTTTAGTCTTTATACATGTGATAAAAACTATCGTTAATATTAACGGTTTAGTATAATAGAGTAGGGATTGATTATTAATAATTTAAAAAATTAACTCTGCTTGTTTTAGAAGACACCTCAGATAGGTAAATTGTATTTAAGTCTATCAAATAGAGAAAATTATATGCAATTTCATACCAAACTTTAATCATAATTCAAGTGCATGTATGAGAATTATTTTAAGCAAGATTTACAAAAATACCCATCTATACAAAATTATCCTTAAATTACTAAAATACTTTTCATACATTACCACACACTTGCCCTTTAAATAGATGGGGTATTTTAGCTTTAGGTCATATGCTAACCCAGTTTGAGTTAGTCACTAACCCAAAGTGATAACTTTACTTCTCGATTAGAGTAAGATCAATCCCTAACTTGATTCGGATTAAGTAATGACGCAAAATGATAATTTCACTTCGGTTCAATAGCTGACCCAAAAGAACATGGGGCATTTTTGCATTCTTGGTGATGTAGATCTGCAAATATAGATGCAACTATTGAGTTCCTACCAGTAGTCATTATAGGAAAGCCATTATAAGTCATGGTAGCTAGCTTTCTTGTCATGGCTAGTGGTTGGTTATGATACCAAGATTAATGACACTAGGATACCATGATTAGTCAGTTTCAAAAGTCTACTTTGCTAATAAGAACTTCACTTCTTATAGTGGTTAATGCTATTGTGATCAACGACACCAAACTACCATGACTAGTCACTTTGTTTCAAAAGTCAGGGATAAATTCATTTTTTGTCAAGATAATATAAGATTAGTTTTTAACCCAAAACAAAAGGTTATTCATTTTTAGTTTTGAATGTAACTTCAATGGTATCTAGGTCATTTAGATTCCATGCAATATTTCACGTAGGTAAACATTTCATACAAGTGAAATATTCCGACTTTTTATATATATGATATGTTAACCTATTGAAATGTTGCTTGAATTGAAAACAAAGAAAATAAAATTTGAAGTTTTATTTGAGACAAAATTTATTTAATTCTTTACTAAAAATGAATTTATACTATTTTTAGACATTTTAAATAATTTTCACATTATCAAATCCACCAACCTTCAGAAGGAAAGGCCAATTTTTATTTATTAAAAATTAAACTCCACTTTTTAAAATTGAAAATAACAAACCTACTAAGCATAGTCAAACATTACAAAATATCTTTATTTGAACATAGAAATGATCAATCTTAAATTTCTATGAAGACTTTTGGGGTTTACCTAGGATTTGAATGTCACAATTGGGATTTATTGGTTTACACTTAGTTTGTTTTTGTCGGGTTATTGGGTTGTTGGGTCAGGGTCATCCAAGATGATCCAAACTCATAACCCAATCCAAATCTATTTGAATCAAATTGTATCGAATAACTGTTGACAATTACTAATGATTATCAAAAAATAACTGCTACCCCCATAAATACGTGATATATTTCATTTGTAAAGGTTGATGAAGAATTATCTTTCAATACACAACATATAGAGCAAACATAGAATACGAAGATTAGTGAGAAAACAGAGAGAACATATGACAAGACTTTTATATTATGATTTTAGGGTTTGATCCTATAATTGATGATCAAACTCTGACAAGTTGAACAATTCGGATCCAAAAAAACTTCCACTGCGTGAATAGGTATGCTTTTGGGTTCTGTTTTACTATTTTGGATGACTTTAATATTGCTATAATTGTTTTTAGTTTTACTCAAAATAGCTATCCATGGGCAGGTTGTGTGATAACCAAAGATTTTTTTTTTTAATAATAAAATAAAAATTAATGACCTTGACATGAAGTAATTAATCTCACAATTAAAGAAAGATTGTTTTTCCCACTTAACATTTAACGAATCTAAACTAAATCTATTAAGTGGGTCAAACACTTTAAAGATATGACTAGTCGTTGGTTGCATTTATTTGGCTCAATTGTTTAAGCAATAGTTCAATTTTGATTATAAGTGGCTTGTACGGCTAGTCCATTTTCCTATAGAGCCACATTTGGCTCGAGTCTAGTTTTCTCTCGACCTTTTATTTTTCTTTTTCTCTTTCTAAATCAATAAAGATAGGACTAATTGTTGGGTGCATTTATAATTAATTTGAATACTCTAACTTCAAATCACAATAAGTTCTTGGTTTGTTTTGATAAAGGATAGTGAAAGATGAAAGTTTTTTGTTGTGTTTTAAAAGGTTTTATAAATAGTAAAAATTGAAGTCTAGATTTGAAGGGTTTTGTATTTTGTGTCTTTGTGGTTTATATATATATATATATATATATATATATATTTATATAAAGGTTGGTTAAAGCTCAACTTGAGTGAAAATGAAGATTTTTGGTTTTGTTTGATTGTTTTACATATAAGATTATGGCGAAACACAAGAATTCCAAGTGAAAATGAGAGAGAACATTAGATGAAGAAACTATGAACATGGAAAAAAGTATCAAAACAAATTTAAAAAAGAAAGTTTGACTTGTTTAATATTTTAATTTAATTAATTTAATTAGCTTTATAATTATTTATCTATAATATTTAAAAGATAAATAAATGAATTGACATAATTGATAATACGTATGGTATACTTATAGAATATGAATTTTTAAAAATCTTAATGGGATGTATATACAGTTTTTAAAGGATGGAGATATCATCACTCTACTAATTATGAGATACTCTGTAAGCGCCCAATTGGATTCCGGCCCGTTTCAATCCGCCCAATCCTCAAACCTCTGATCTAAAGGGCTGGGATTGACAACGAAGATTAAATAGTAAGTGCAGACATTACCACCCCTTTAAAATTGCATGCAACACATCAAAATTTACCTATTTTTAAACTTCCAACATTATCCTTAAATTAATTATTAAATTTCCAGCATTACCCTTAGTTTTCAACGGCGAATTCTCCTTCTCATTAGCAAACAAAAAGTTCTCCTGCTTCAAGTCCTTCTGAATCGCACCATGCTTGTGACACAGCTGGACGACCTCCACAATCGTTCTGGTGATGGCAGCAGCAGCTCTCTCCGTGTAATGACCTCTCGCGCCAATTCGATGCAAGAGCTTGCGTCCCTGGCAGAGCTCCATCACCAAATGCACGACATTGTCATGCATGCTCGCAAACCTCCTTCAAGTTGACAGTGCTCGAATTCTGCGGCAAGTGCTTCATAACCGCTTCCTCCCTGTAAGGAATATCAATGATCAAGTGGTGATGATTTGATTCAGTCATTATTAGATGGCAGAGATTAGTTTAGTCAAGGTGTATATAGAGTGAGAGTTCAAGCACTCTGTTTCATTAATGAAAAACAAAGAGTTTGCTTTTTGTCTCATATCGTCTTCTTTCTTCCACCATTATTGAAGCTTGAAGCTTCCAGATTCTCTCTCAGTTGTTTCAGCAACACACAACTTCTTTTCATTAAATTAATATAGGCTGTTTCATGCCTCCTCCACGTCGACCGTCGTCTGCAGCTTCCGCTTCGAAATCGACTTGCAGGCCAGTAGCTCCCTCGTCTCATGCTCGATACACAGCTACGTCACGCCAAACTCGACGTCGCCGCCAAGACCGGGTTTGACCTAATAAAAAATGGTTCACTACAAATTAACACTCAAAAAAACTAGAATCAAACCGGATTCACAACAAATTAACACTTAAAAAAAATATAAAACCAAAACGACAAGGTAGCCCGTTTGAAACTAAAACTAGAACAACTACAAGCCGACAACACAACCAAAATACAAAAAACAAAAGCAGAAGAAGAAGAACAAGAATAGCTAAAACAAGAACATCTAACCAGTAGCGTGATGAGCAGCAGAAGAAAAACAAGAAGCCAGCTACAAGATGATAACAAGGCAGCCCATTTGAAACTACAAGCCTAGGAAATCTCGAACAGTTTGCAAGAGAGGAAAATACAAATCAAACTCTAATTTGATAGAAAGAGAAGGGGGAGAAGAAGAAGATGAACCAATCGAGACACCAACAGGGACGGAACTATGTTTGGGCTAGCGTGGGCTCAAACCCGCCCTAGCCATTTGCAAAGATTTTAATAATATTTTTAAATTGCCCCTATAAAATTGTTTCGAAGACTAGGTGGTCCAATACACATTAGCTGGCCCAATTACAGAGACTTACAGCAGGGCCCTTGATAAAAATTTTTAAATTGTCTTCTCCTTGATAGCCACTCCACAGTTAATAGCACACCACTCGCCCCACTTATTTATTTATTTTAAGTACACCACTCCATATTCTTGGCTTCTAACGTGAGTTTCATTAATCACCATCCATACTTCACTTTCTCTAGCAGCTGAGCCCCATGCCTATTTGCTTGAATCCACTTACTTTGATTGGTCAATGGTCATTGACTTTTTAAATCTTGCTTTTGCCTCTAATTTTTTGTAAGGATGGCAATATAGATCACGATACGATGGATCGACATGAATTCGTAAAAAATAAATAGATATGAGTTTGAGTTAAATAAATTCGTATTGTAATCTTGTTAACCGACTTAACTTGTTTATTAAACAAATCAAATTGGATTTACTTAAACGAATTGCAGGTTGATACAATTAAATTGGGGTAAAATTATAATATTAGCATATTATAAGGGTTAGTGTATGATTATGCGCACACACGCACGCGCGCACGCGCACACACACACATTTAACCAAACCCTAAACTCATTTTCATTTTTTTGTAGCCACTCACACCATACACTCTCTCTCACCGCCTTATGGTCACCACCCATTTTCTTTCACGGTCACCGTCCCTCCTCCCTCACGGTCACCTTCTCTTCTCCCTCATGGTCACCACTTCTTCTCCATAGCTCAACCACTAGATCTACCATCCCCATCACCAGATCCACCACCTCCGTCTCTTAAAACAATCCTTTTCTATATTTTGACTATTGTTTTTATTTTAGTTTTTAATAAAATGAAACTAGAACAAATAGTTGCATACCTAGCTAAGAACTAGGAATTTATTTACCAAAAACCATATCGTCATTTTATTGGATGTGCCTGATTGTTATGGAATTGTTACTTGGTGATTTAACCTGTATAAAAGTTTTATTGAACTTAGTTATAAGTATTTGAAACTTTGAAATTTATTTGTTTGGCCATGGTTCCCCTCAAAATTTCAATCCAATACTAGATATGTTTTAAAATCACCATTGTATCTATTGTTTTGTGTTCATATTTGGTTAAACGAATTAAATGAGTTAAACGGGGTTAAACGAATTAACGAGTTGACGAGATTAATGGGCTTGGATCCTTTTATGATTTAAGTAATAAACGAATTAATTGTATTGTGTTATATTATTCGTTTATAAATGAATTCGTGTCGAATAAAAAAAATGTTGACCCGTTTCTTAAATGAATTCATGTCGAATTGGTCAAACCCATAAATGAATCGAATTCGTTTCTTAAACCAACAAGGATGGAACTATGTTTGGGCTAGGGTGAGCTCAAGCCTATCCTTAGGGGTGGGCATCTTCAACCCAACCCGACAGACCCAACCCAATCTGATTATTTTTTATTGGGTTAGGTTGGGTTACATCTTAAAAAAAAATTGGATGGATTGGGTTGGGTTGGGTTGAAAATTAAATTGGGTTGGATTGGATTGAAAAATTTTCAACCCAACCTACGTTGGATTGAGAGATTTTCAACCCAACCCAACCCGAACTCGAAAACGTCCACCCCTAACCAAGTCTTTCCTATCTAGAATCTTTCCTAGACATACACTTTTACGCTACTATATGAAATTCATCATATAAGATTTATAAATCTAGAATAGAAGAATTAAGACACAAGAGAAAAAATCAGAAACCTCAAGTGGTTTATAAATCTAGAGGATTTATAAATCCAACCTGACAAACTCAACCCAACTCGATCATTTTTTATTGGGTTGGGTTGGGTTACATCTTAAAAAAAATGGGATGAGTTGGGTTGGATTGAGTTGAAAATTAAATTGGGTTGAGTTGGATTGAAAATTTTTCAACCCAACCCACGTTGGGTTGGGAGATTTTCAATCCAACCCAACTCGAACTCGAAAACGCCCACCCCTACCTACCCTAGCCAATTAGGAAAAATTTTAATAATATTTCTAAATTACCCTTTAGACTTATGTCATACTATAAAATTTTTTCAGAGACTAGTTGGCCAATACACACTAGCTGGCCCAATTACAAAGACTTAGAGCAGGGCCCTTAATAAAAATTTTTAAATTGTCTCCTCCTTGATAGTCATTCCATAGCTGACAGCACACCACTCCATATATATGTATATATATATATATATATATATATTTTTTTTTTTAAGTATGCCATGCTATATTCTTGACTTCTAACATGAATTTCACCAATCATCATCCATACTTCACTTTCTCTAGCAGCCGAGCCAAGCCTATTTGCTTGGATCCATTGATTTTGATTAGTTAATGGTCATTGAGTTCTTGAATCTTGCTTTTGCCCCTAATTTTTTGTGATTCTACTTCCATACCATTTCAATTTCCTTTGTTTTTTGTTTTCACTTGAACATATAGTGGAAACAAACAAAAGATAACTTTTGTTTACTCCATTCTCCATATTAGGTATGTATTTTAAGAATTTTACTTATTTAATTATTTTATTTAATGTTAAAATTTGTATTAATTTTGATTATTGATTTACATTATTAGATTTGGTTCCATTCTATCTTTGTGTCAACATCAACAAGTGGTCTTATCTTTTTGTCTATATCAGCAACTAGTATCCAAATTAGGTATGTTAATTTGTGAAATTTATGAATTTGAATGGTTATTTTGTTTAAAAATTTAGGGTTATTATAATTTTTAATTAAGGAAAATTTAGATATTGTCATTGTTAATTTAGTTTGTTATGAATTTGAATAGTTTGCATAAATTGATTATATTGATTAAAATTTTAGGGTAACTATCTTTTTTAGTTATAGAAAATTTAGGGATAAACTAATTAATTTAATTTTGTTCATTTAATTAATTTATAGACAGTTGATTAAATTATCTAATATATGGTATGTCCTATAGTTGTTTAACCAGAATAGAAATGATGGTGTTACTTATTCAAAAAAAAAAAAAAAAGAAAAAAGAAAATGGAAATGATGGTGTTACTATGCTAGTATGCTTGAAAAGTGCTCAAAAATAAATTAAAAACGTCCATCATTTTTGTTATTATCTTAATTTTAACTTATTTTTGTGCAATTTATGACATAATTTGATAATGATAACTTTATAGATCACAAATGCAAAGAAGGAACGTATTTTATTATTTTAATAAAACAAATGACGGTCTTGGTCAATCATCAACTAGGCTAGATGTTCCAAATGCAAAGAAGAAACATATTTCATTATTTTTGCAGGTTGATTCATTTAGTATTAACTCTTCCTGTATCCATAGCAACAACAGAACACGTTTTTTCAGCAATGAAACTTGTCAAGACATTACTTCACAATAAGATGGAAAATGAATTTCTACCAAACTCCATGGTTGTCTACATTGAAAAAGAGATTGTTGAATCAATTGATCTAGAAGTCATAATTAATAAGTTTGATATTTTTAAAAATCGAAGAATTCAACTTAGTGATTTATTGAGTTTATATTGCATGTTTCTTTTACACTAAGTACAATCTCTAATACATTTTATCTTGTGTTTGTGATATTTGCTATATTATATAATTGTTTTATGGAGAGACAGAGTCTCTATTTGTGTTAGATATTATTTTGTATTTAAATGTTGGTAATGCAGGTATATTGAATTTTTGGGAAGCTATTAAAACAGTGAAACATTTGCTCAATTTTATAAAAGTTCTAACCTACCTTGTCAATAATTCCTTGTTAAGTCCCTGGACACCAACAGCCAAAAAGCCAATCAATCAACTGAGACATCTCTCAAAACACTAAACAAGCTAAAAATAAGACAATCAAACTCTCTCCCTTTTATTCTATATGTAACTCTCAAACTACAAATCATTTTCTTGAAATCAATTTCTTTACCTTATACATAGCAACCAAAACACAAACAAAAACTTCAATATATAGAATCCAACAAATGGAAATATGTTTATTTTAAGAATCTTTTTAAATAGCTCTCTTAAAAGGGTGCATATTGATCCAATAAATATTACTCTAAGTTTTAACAACAAATGTAATTTATTCCTTTCATTAAATTATTACTTGGACCATTCTCATTTCTCTATGGTTTGTACAACAAAACCAAAATCAAATGAGCACAAGGGTGTGTTGTGAAATTTGACAAAATATGAAATCCATCCACCTTGCAAAAACATCACATAGAAATTCTCGAATTCTACACAGTAGCAAAAGATAATTGCATTGATATATGCACACAGCAATAGAAATATGACCACAATGAAATCTAGAATAAGGAGTACCTTCACCGACAACACGGAGCTTTATCAAGCAACATGAAGGTGTATTCAAATGGGTCTAGGGTAGGGAGTGATCTCAATCTTTCTTGAATTGTCAACTTTATGTTTTCTTGGATCCTCAAACCTCTAAGCCTAAGCAAGGCTTCTTTTTCTACTTGCCACTACTCTATTTCAAAATTATGCTCATCAAATAATAGAATTTCAAGATTTGGGTTTGACGATGCTCCCTGTTTTCATTTTTTTTTTTTTTTTTGGGATATTATTGTCGATGATGTGGGTGAATGGATGGTTGATGATGTTGAAGACAGTTGATGTTTTTTGGATATTGTTAATGGATGATGTTGTAAAAGAATGGATGAACTGGATGATTGATATTGTTGAACACAGTTGATTTGAATTAGGATTCGATTTGAATGGAAGAATGAATGAAATGGAGAAAGGATGAAATTCATCCCTAAATAATGAGGACATGATTTGAATTGCACCTCTTAGGATGTGATTTATTTGACCGGCACTCTAGGATTGTGCCCCTTTTTCATGTGTCCCGCACCCTATAGGGCATGATCCATGCCCTTTTTGGTGTTACCCGGTCCTTATGGGCAGGTCCCCGTGTCTTATTTCTAGTGTCAAAAATTTAAAATTTGTGCGAATTTTCTAAAATTTATAACAACGCAGTTTTGTTATTAAAAAAAAAAAAAAAAAAAAAAAAGCAAAAAGGTGCTAGAAAATATCAGCTCAATTCTTTGATGTTAGTAAAATATATCTTCAATTATTTAGTCCTAGAACCAAAAAAAAAAAAAATTAAGGACTACAATGGTTCAATGTGCTAAGTTAGGGATGCATTTTTTCCATTTTTACAAGTCACAAACTACTTGTTTTATATTTTACGTGGTACCAGTGCTACTTTGATCTTATAAGCAAACCCTCCATTGATACCATTCGAGTCTTCATTTATAATGTGAAACTGCATCACCATTTATTTATAATGGCTTTTGCATATCAATTATAATTTGATTTTTTTAAAATAATTGTTCTTTTTTTTTTTTTGATGACCTTTAAGCCATCACTTTCAATCACCTCTAGCTTCATTATTGTTGGGTTATTTGGTTCATAGGTTTGATCCATTTAATGTGACTCAAACACAAGTCTAAAAAATCCAAAATACTTTTTGGATGAAGATGTATAAATGCATCAGTAGTTGTCGATGTTTAATTGAAAAAGAACTACCTTTGGCAGTTACTAACCCATGTTTAAAAGGAGATAGTTTTACAAGGCAAAGGTTAATGGCATATTGAACACTAAAAGAAAAATAGACATATAGTTTACAAAGTGAAATCAAAATAGAAGGGAAAAGGGAGAAAACAAAAGAAAAGACAGTATCATGAATTGAGGTTTTTTTCTATTTTGTGATTGAAATTTGACTATCAATTGAACAATCAGATATTGAGAACAATTCCACTTCAAAAATAGGTACATTTTATAGTTTTATTTTATTGTTTTGTTTATGAAGTATATTTTGTCATATTTTATTTACATGGGTATCTATTGACGTCGATATCTAATCGATTCAAGTTCTTGACTCAATACTATAAATAAAGTAAAATAAAAGCAAAAAACAAGAAAAAGAGAAGAAGAAGAACAGTGAGTGCACGGTGATTTTCACGTGGTTCGGCCAAAAAAGATATTTACATCCACGACTATTTCTCTTGTTATTTTTGGCAAACTTACAGTATCTTACTGCTTATTTTTTTTCATCTCTCCCGTTACAATGAATTTTCAACCCCTATTTATAGCATAGGGTATTAGAATTTGAATACAAGTAAAATAGAAAAGAGTTTCACATTAATTATACTTCCAAAATTGATGTTCAGCATATTAGGGATAGACTTCATCGACATAGGAGTTTGATTTTATTTCCAATTTTGATAGTTAAATCTTCCTCAATTTGAATTGTTGCCAATCTAGAATATTCCTTTAATGAGCACTTCGAGCTACGAGCTAAAACTTGCCTTAAACAATATCAAGTTAAATATAAAGCAGTCTTGATCACAGTTAACTAACAACTTGAGAACTATCACAGCGATCTACGAGATTGTTTCCATGAGTTGGATGTTTGTGAATTGGGCCTTCGCCTATTGAGTCAATCCAGTGGATCAGTTCTTTAGGTTTTTACTAGCTCACTTATGCGGTCCAAAATATACCCACAACAGTATTAGAGCCTTTGAGTGTTGTTTACTAGTGGATTGATCACAAATGGCATGAAATTTAGGTACACTTTACAATTTTATTTTATTGTTTTGTTTATGAACTATATTCTATCATATTTTATTTACATTGGTATAAGAGCCTTTGTGTGTTGTTTACCAGTAGATTGATCACAAATGGCATGAAACTTAACTTTATGATGATTGTAAGATGATTAGGGCATTAGAAATAGAAGAACTAGATTAGCATGATATAGTCGAATATGTTCGTAGACATTAATGCCATCTGTACTTTATTTTCGTGCAATTGTTAGACCATTGGATAGGGCTCGCCTAATAGATTTTTTCAACAGCATATTATATGAGTAATTTGGATAAAAATAAGGTGAGAAAAATGAATTTGAAGTCAAAAGTGTAAACATTGAAATCTAGAAATCCTTTCAAAAGGTTGAAGATGATGAACGGTGCAAGGAGACACGTGATGAATTTAGGTGAAGCCATATCACAAGAGACATGTCGATTTCTAGTGAACCCATATTAAGTGCGAGAGTGGCCAATCAGACGAGGCCACATGTTAATGACATGGCAGGATATAATTCATGTAACACTCCGAATCCGAACCAGTCTAATACGTTATATATATATATATATATATCTAAACGAAGTTTAAGTGGGGTTCAAATAAAATTACAAAGACTTTAATTAGAAATTTAAATTAAAGAGCCCAAAAAAAATAATAATAATTCAAGTGAACCCAATTAAAAACTAGTATGACCTAATTATTTTTCTAAACACATCCAATTATTTTTCTAAATACACCCATATAAGGTCAAACATGAAAAAAGAGAATGTAAGAGGAGTAAATTTGTGAAAAAGGAGAATGTAAGAAGGGTGAAATTGTCCACCACAAAAGATGAGGAATTATGGAATTTTTGAAGGGTAAATTATGGAACAAGAAAGAAACATGAGAGGGCAAGATTGGAAATGCAAAAGACACTTGGTTAGATTTTTGGATGAAAAATGAGTGGTGGAGAAGGGAGCTAAGTGTATGAAAGTATGGCCATGCATGAGAATATATATATATATATATGTGTGTGTGTGTGTGTGTGTGTGTGTGATTATATGTGAATTAAAAAGTCACTCCATTCATTTATCTCACCTTGGCAAGCACACCCCTAAAAGGAGAAAAAAAAAAAAAAACAAACAAACAAAGGAAAGGGAGAAGAAAGAAAGAAGGAGAAATAAGAAGAGGTAAAAAAAATCAAGGAAGTTTGGAAAATGATTTGTGGTGTGAAATTAGTTCTAATTTAGAATTAGTTTTCTTAGTTTGGTTCTTCTATATCCTAAATAAATTTTGTTGTTCTTATAGGTGGAAAATGGCATAAGAAGAAGACAAGTATAAGTGGATCTCCATAGAGCTTGGAAGTAAATTAGTGAGTGGATATTTTCTCTTAACTTGATTTATAGAAGTATTTTTGTTATTTTTCAACTTTTATAAATTTTGAGATTTAAATATATTTTGTGATTTATGAATTTTGAAGTATGTTTTAAGATTTTGAAATATGTTTTAAGAATTTGAAACATGTTTCATGAATTGAGAAAAATAGATCATGGTTAGAATACCTGTTATTATGAAGTATGAATTTTATAGTATGTTTTAAAATGTTTAAAGTATACTAGAACCTATAAACCTTAGATTTTGTTTTATAAATTTTAAGATATGATTTGTGATTTATGAAGTATGGATTTTATTTTGAAACCTTGAATTATGCTTTGTAGTTTATAGATTTAAAATTATGTTTTATGATTTTAAGTATACTTTATGGTTTATAAATTAGAAACTATGCATTTTTTGTTACTCTAAAATATGTTTGATAATTTGTTAACCTTATATCATGTATTAGGTTTCCAAAGTGTGTTTTACAATTTCATAAAGTAAATTATGTTTTATGGTGTATGAATTAATTAATTTATTTATGAAAGTTTATAGTATGCTTTATAAATTGCATGAGAAACTATGATTTTTATTGTATGTATATATATGCATGGATGAGATTTTTGTTGGAAACTTAACGTTTGATATGAAAAGCCTTACAAAATGTATTTGGAACTATACTTACAAGAATTTGAAAGTAGAACACCTAAGTGTACCTTCCCCTCTAACGGTTGGATTGACATCACGTGAGTAAGGCCAAGCTAGTCGCCTAAAACATGCTTGGTAAAAGTCAGGAAAGTCATTGGGGCGTTGAGAGAGAGTCATTAAGTCGCCTAGCATGTGGATGACAAATGTTATCCCTCACCCTTTGTTTGTGTATTGAGCGTCTCCATCACGTACGACCGATTTCTCTAGGTACTAGTTTGGTGTAAATTACAAATCTAAAATCATATATAAAGATAATCCATACAAAGTCTTCTAGCTATTATAATACAAATGTTTTACAGATGAAAATTTAGTAACAAATTTAATTATTGTCAAATATGAATTACTTAGATTTTATATTCTTCTATGTTTTATTGTACATTAACGCTTGCCATAAATGATTCATTTGGTTTTCGAAAATTATATCCACTCACCGGGCATTAATGTTTACTCTTTTATATTTTTAAAACCATTTTTCTAAGGATCCTTCAGGTCTTAAAGAAAATATTCATATAACACCCTCCACTCGATTCCCATTCGGATGAAAACTCGAGTCAAAAGATGCTACCTTAATCGGTTTATTTATTATTAATTTACATATATGCATTACAAATTTATTTTTTTTTCGAAAATCCAGCAAAGTTTCATCTATTTTTCTGAAAAATCTAAATTTATAAAAACCTGCAGATTTCAAAAACAGACACTTTTAAAATACATTCATTCTTTCAACTTCCATTTCGGACCCTCCGTCCGACTCCAAAATCACTTCACCACACAAACATTTAAAAACACAATATTTAATAAAAATCATATCCATCGAAATTAAATACAAATCAAATGGTAAATAAAAAATTTCTTTACAAAATTACTTTACAAACCACAAACCTTTATTCACCATCAATATACATCCTTATTTATAAAATCTTGTAAATCCATTTTACATGTACAAGCATTTCTATATACTTTAATATCACTATACAATATTAAAAGTAAAACTAATAAATATGAATGGATGTGACTCGCATAAAATGCGACAACTATCTTCTCGTCTATCATTATCTACAGTGCCCAATTTCAACCTACGCGTAAAAAATTCAATGCGCTAAGTATTTCTACTTAGTGGGTGTATACTAAATTTTCATTTCATCAATTTCAAAGATATAAGATTTTAAGGCAAGGTTTCACAGTTATTAAATATTCATAATAAATCATAAAAAGATCAATTTACTAGTAAACGCATATATATATGAAATGACTAAAAATCATTTTTCAAATATGACCCTACGAAACCAGATTTTACCATTTTCACATATTCGTAAGGAAACGAAATAAAAATTAAATCTCATTTCATAAAAAAAATTATCATGTTGTCAAACAAAATTTCTCAAATCTCAAACTTTTATCATTTCATCAAAATTATGTTATTATAACACAAAATTTCATAATTTTCAAGCTTTTATCAAAATATATAAATAACTCCATTCATTAATAATTGCATGTATAAAACACATGAAATTTGTTTTCAACCATATTAAAAATCAAACTTTCAAAATGCTTAAACTTTTATTAAAATTCACAATTACGTCGATTTATCAAGAATTGCATATATAAAACAAACATTTTAAATTCCTCATTTCACGAAAATATCACAGTTTAACACAACATTTTTACGTTTTTCTCAAAATACTAAAATAATATGTAATAAATTTAATTTATTTAAAAACACACACACACACACACACACACACACACACACACACACACACATATATATATATATATATATAAGATGTTCTCAAACATATCAACATGATTTCTTTCAATTTCTATAACAAATCTCAATGAAAGCACATACTAATAATTATGTACATAAAACCTATAACAATCGTTTTTCAATATAGTTACATGATTTTCATGTAATATATATATATATATATATATATATATATTTTTCTCAAATACAAGGGGTAAATCATCATTTTACAATTTTTGAACTTTTACAGATAAATTTACAAAAATTTCAAATTTTCATTCACTGCACGGATAAACATATTTATTTTCAGTTTCAAGCATATTAACACGATTTTTCTTTTAATAGTATTCAATGCCCTTTGTAAACTGACACGATACCATAGACTGAAAATCGGGTTTCACGTTTGCCCCAGCATCGAACACTCGGTGACTACCCACTGAAGCACATTTCATATAATACACAAATTCTAAGATCGGACACTCAGTGCCTTGCAAGGTCCACAAATCTAATATCAATGCATATAAACGAATCGGTGCAGTACTGCTAATATCATCCTATTGGCATGTTAACTACCAATCCTCACCTACCAATGTTCAGGTTTACTCGGGCCCTTATAATTTCATTTATTATCAAAAATTTCATGTTTTCACAACTTTCCTTTCTCAACAAAAATTCTTATTCGGAAAAACTCAGAACACTTTTTCAATCAAAATATATATATTTCTCATTTATTCAAAGCATCATAACACATCATTTCTCATTCAAAAGTGACTCATCAATCTCATCAAAACCATGATGCCCTTCTTCTGATATATATTCAGTCAAGAAAGTAATTTCTTCGTATCTTTCCATTTGTTTCTGTTACTTTTCCGTTTTCATTCGAAAATCATTAAAATCATGCTCAAGCAAACTTTTATTTCAATTTATCAAAAAAATATCATAATAACCTCGTATTATTTATTTGAACAATACACATTTTTTCACAAATTTTTTAAATTTTAAATATCAAATACTACAAAAATTATTCATAACATAATTCGCACATTTCATGGAATCTATTTAATTAAAACATAATAAACTCAATTAAAATGTAATAAACTCATATACTAAATTAAACCAAAACTTCTATTAAAAAAATGAGTTTTTAAGATAAGTGTACACCAACCTTTTGGTTATTTTCTATAGCTTATCCACTCACATAACTTCTTTGCTTATTTCTGAATCTAAAACAAGTTCTCCTTTGATTTTCTTATCATCCTAGATCCATCCTAAAATCACACAAAACTTAATTTATAACTCATAGAAAAATAAATTAATTTTTTGGAATCCAAATTCTATTAAAAATAAACTTACATATATGAATAAATCGGACATGTAAAATATTTTCTTTTCTTTCTCCTTCCCTCTCTTCTTATTTTTCTTCTTCTTTTTTTCTTTTTCGCTTCACCATGCCCGATTGCTTCTGTTTTATTTTATTTTTTCTTCTCTTGCTGCTTGCCGATTCTACTCTCTGATTTCTATTGTTTCTAAAGACACACACATATATATAAACCCACTGCCACCGCCTCATGCATTTACTTCTTTTTTTTTTTCAATTTTATTTTTATTTTATTTTTCTTCCTTCAATCGGCCATCACACTTTTCTATATATATATATATATATATATATATAACTTTTTTTTCTTTTATTTTAATGAGGCCCACCACCTTTAATTTATATATATATTTTTCTCCATCAAAATCTACTAACAATTCTATATATATATATATATATATATACATATATATATATATTCTTTCAGTGGATCCCACCACTAATTTATATATATTGTTATTATATTTAAAAAAATCAACCCACTGGTTATTATTATTATTTTATTTATTTATTTATTATTTTTTTCAACATATGTAAATTTTCATTTTAACTCCTGTGACATTTTTCCTTCTAACTCAACTTTCTTAATTTCTTTTAAAAATATCCTCCAATGGGATATTTATCCACAAACTTCTATACTTCTAAAATTAAAACCAGATCAAATTAATAACAATTAATTGAATTTCAATTAAGCTCTTAGGTCTAGTTAGATTGAGGCACTACAAAATGTCCTTATATATGTCCTTTATAATTAAATATAATCATGTCATTTTTAATATCCTATTCTTGATTTTTTTTTTTTTTCCAATTCAATCATCTAAAAGTTACAATTTAAATCCTAAAATCTACCACACAATCTTTTTAATTTATACTCAATTTACAATTTCCTTATGCCACATATCATATTTCCATGGTTGCTTGCCCCACATATCTATCATTTCTTATCTCTTTTGATTTGACTTTTCTGAGATGCCAAGATTCAGCTTTTCTAGGGCTTTTTCGAAATCCTTTCAAAATTCATCGAGATCTATATTCGGACTGCATACATACTTTTAATAACTTCGATGACTCTTAAAAGTCATTCTATACTCCTTTTTGGCTTTCTATAATTTTATTAGATCGCCTCCAACGATTTTTGGATCGGTTCCATTTCAATCTAAATCTCCTTCAGAAGTGTCGTTTGAGTTTTTAAAATACTTCATGAGTATTTTAACACTCATTTTGACACTTCTCTAAATTTTTAAATTTTTTTTCAAAATTTTTTTTTTTTTTTTCCGAATTTTCGATCAGATCTGAAACTAATCAATTTTACCTCAAATGAACTCATTTTTTATTCGTTTCAGTTTCCTTAGTGTCCTTTACTTATTCTAGAGCTTTCTGACTTCAAGGTCCGCTTTTCAAAAAATTCACTATTCACACATATACTATTCCGTCCGAAAATACTATTCATCCAAAAATCACTATTTATTCTGAAAATATTATTCATCCGGATATATTTTTATTTCTCTTAAATAGAGAAAATTTTGGGACATTACAATCCGAATGGAAAAAAGTGGGCTACTCGAGCAAGTGATGCATAAAAACTATATTTTGATAATGTCTATGTGTGTTTTGATCATTCCATAGCACATATTAGTAGATGTGCTTTTACATATACATATATGCATGAATGATGTAAAGTGTTTAAACCTTTTATTAGTTTGCATGACTTTTGATACTATGAACATTATAATTATACTTACATTTTATGATATATGACATTATTTGTGTTGGAATGAGAATTGGAAGTAGGACCAGAGGTCTTAAGTAGTTAAGAGTGGAAATGAATTTTAAAGGTGTATATTTTCTTTGTCATAGGGTGAAATAGTCCAATAAATAGTCGTTATGCTACTAAAATTTTGCTAAACTACCCTATACCTTATTAAACTTCTAAATGATTCTAAATGAAAGAGTTTAGAATTTATACAATTTTCCAACTATTACAGGATCTTCTCATATTCAAGATACGGATCTAGAAGGGTCCTGTCAATCCACCCTCGTGTAGCGCTATTGGTTAGGCCACATGTGACATAATGTGGCAGGAACAACCATGTGTCACTTAGTATGGACGAATCGAATGGTGACACGTGTAACACAACATGGTAGCATCCGGAGTGGCTATGTCGGATGGACATGTGGTCACACCAAAAGCAGTCACGTGGCACGTTTGGGCCATTTATCATGGCTCACCTATGCTAAATGCATGGTCGACCAGCTGTGGCTGTTAGAGCGTGATTGTGACGGTCACTGATCGATGAGGTCCACGGGCCACCACCACAGTGGTTTTTGGCAGCCGGGTTAATTTAAATGTAAAATTCTCATTTTTTTTGAAATATTCGCTCTAGTGGGAGTTGAATTGTGTGTTTTAATCTATCAATTTATTTAATTGTATTTATGAAATAAATTGTTTAACATAATAAATTCTTTTGTAGATAGATAGTTTCAATCATGCATTATATTATGACATGAATTATTTTGATACTAGGTCGACGGGATCAGATAATAAGGTATCTGATGAGATGGCTCAGATTATTTTCATCTCTAATGATGAGGAAATCATCAAGATTTCTAATGATATACAGTAGCTTGAGAGCATTTATATGTTTGATGACAAGATACCTGTGATCATTGAGATCTTTGATGATGCGGCTGAGGTCATGCTCAAATCATAGTATTATCAAATGATGAAGATGAGGTGAATAACATCTCATCAGATGAGGAGGATCAGGAGATGACGATTAAATTTGACCAATACTTAGAAGAATATTTTGATAAACTTTATTACCCACCATGAACCTGTTTGATTGGTGTCATTTTACTTTTTGTAATTATGTTTTGGAATTGATTGTACACTTTTTTTTATTATTTATGAAAAATTAGTAATTATTTTACGTAATTGAGTATGACAATGCTTATGGGGTGTCCTAAAATCTATAAAGGAATGATATTAGAACTGTTTTGCATGAAACACTTACATATATGATTTAATGAATATTTGCAAATGGATGATGACTTTGAGAGAGATGGAAGTGGTTCAGGCACTTTGCATGAATGGAGGAGTTGGAGAAGCAAATTACGCTAACAACTCATTAGTTCAGGTAACTCTACAAGCAGTTGATGCTTTTCGAAGAAATTTTGTTTGCCAAAACTAATTCTTCACAACAAATCACTTATTTTTGCTATTTTCATTATTAGAAACCATATGTTGATGCATAATTAATAACCGATTATATGTTATTTATTTATTTATTTATTTTTTTTTAAATTGAGTTAAAAGATATTTGAACTTGGGACTTCAGTTTTACTTAAAGATGTTGTTACCAACCTTTTGACCACAATTATATGTTTATTTATTGATTTGATTTTTGGACAGCGAAAAGTGATATCCATGACAAAGCCTATCTTAGAGGAAGCGGTAGCCAACCTCGTCAGCAGCACCTTTCCTGAAAAACAGCTAGCCATAGCAGATTTGGGTTGTTCTTCAGGACCAAACACTTAGCTGGTGGTAGCTGAAGTTATCAAAATAGTTAACAAAATTTGCAACAAGCATGGAAACCAACTACCAGAATGTCAAGTGTTGTTGAATGACCTTCACGGGAATGACTTCAGCACAATATTCAGGTCCTTGCCAAGCTTTCAAGGAAAACTGAAAACACAAATGAGTCCTGGCGCTGAGTCCTGTTTCGTTGCAGGGGTTCCTGGTTCTTTATATGGCAGGATCTTCTCATCTGAGAGTCTACATGTCGTCCACTCTTCTTACAGTCTCCAGTGGCTTTCTCAGGCAGGGACGGACCCACCATTGGATCAGTGTTCCCCATGAAATTGTTTAAAAATTAATGAAGTTTACTGTATCAGCCATTAAAATAAATACAATGTCAAAGTCTTTCAAGACAACAGAATGGCATTGACGGTTAGCGCCTGCTTTTCTCAACCGTCAAAATAAAAATAAAATAAAATAATAAAACATTAATTAATTAAATTAAAACAGATTTAAAAAAAAAAAAAAATTGTCATCTTTACTGTTCATCATTGCGTGAAGATAAAAAAATTAAAATGAAAAAAATTAAATAAAATAAAAAATAAAATAGAATTTTGTTTAAAGAAAAATAAAATAGATTTTTTTAATTGAAAAAAAATAGATTTAAGGAAAAAAAAAAAAAAGTCATCCCAGGTTAGATGGAAACAAAATGAAAAAAAAAAAAAAAGGTTAAAATGAAAAAACATAATAATTGTTTCCAACACCGACACCTAACCATCTATCACCATCTCTTTTTTCTTCCATCTTCTCCTTCTTCCTCTTAGTCCATTGTCGTATTTAACACCTATTCTTCTTCATCCATCGCCAACACCTAACACCCCTTCCTCTTCATCCATCATCGACACCTAGTAGCCTATCCTCTTCATCTATCATCGACACCCAACAATCCCTTTCTTCATCAATTATCGAAGCCCAACACCCAACACCCCTTCTTCGTTGACAACACAAACATGGAAGTCATTTAGACCTGGTCTGCATAGAGACCACTTCTAGTCTCCACGTGATGGAGACCTTTACGTCTCCTTTATTAAAGACTCTTAGTCTCCGACAAAGGAAATCCAATGTTCTCCAATTTTCCATTTTTTTCTTTTTCTTTTTTTTAAGAAAATTTTTCTAAAATGGTTGTTCCTGATGATTATGTGTTGATGTTGCTGATGATGGATTGATAAAAGTTTGATGTTGATGAATGGGTTGTTTGTTGTTGTTAATTAGGTATCTATTAATGAATAATGAAGTTTTTTGTTGTTGATTTTGGTGTTTGTTGATAAAAGATGAAGATGAAAACATTGTTTATGTTTCATAAAAAAAAAAATTAATTTTTTTTAATTTTTAATTGAGGGATAATTTGGTCTTTTTGTTTATTATTATTGTCAGATCCTGTTTGTCACTAACAAAGTTAACAACAAGGATAAAATGAGATTTCATTGAACTATTTGGGGGTAGGGGAGGGGAGAGGAGGGGTGGGGTGGTGCAGGGGTAGAAGATTATTAGCGATTTCATCAAATAACAAGAGAAAAATTAAAATTATCCCTAAAAGGTTTTCACTTTTTCTCATTTTTTTTAGTCATTTAATATATTTTATATGTACAATTAAAAATACAAGTATAAACACATAATGGTTTTATTGGTTGCGCTTTCCGTCATTTTTAGAGCTAACCATTGTTTGATTCCCAGCTGTTGCATAAAATGTTTTTTTTTTTTTTAATTAACTCATAATTGTTGCTTTATCTTTTTTCTTTTTTCTTTTTAAATGGCATAGATCTCGTTTTTTTTTTCTTCTCTCCACCATGGCTAAATCCTTTTCCTATCAAAACATATTATTGTTTCTCAATTTGAAACATTTTGATATTACAAATTATTATATTCATTTCAAATTATTCTTTTTATTGCAAACTATATCATGTTTACATTAACTAGAGAATTAAACATATAGTATTGTTTAATTTTAATAGGTCTTAGTTTACTCATGGTTATTAATGTGAATTTTTTGTTTTTCACATAAGCTATTTTATATGAAAAAAATCATTGATAAAAAACTCATATAAATTATAATTGTTTTTATCTTTTATTTTTATTTTACTTTACTTTGTTATAAATCACATAAATTTATTAGATAAAAGACTATCAATATAACTTGATTTGTAATTTTAATAATAAATATATATAGTTTGATTAAGTATATTTATTTGCAATCTTAAAAGCAACTCTCATCATAAAGAAGACATATCCCTAAATTAAGTTTTTATTTTTTTTTTCTTAGTAATGTGAAATTTGAACTTCTCTCACTAAGAAAAATGAACTAATTCACAATCAACTTACAATTAATTGGTATGCTTTTGTTTTTATACTTGTGTTAAAAATGTTATTTTAAGAAATTTTATTTACAATCTTATAAAGGATAAAATTATGTATTCCCTATTGGTTATATAGTTTAACTATTTTTATTTTATATAATGTTTTTCTAGGAATTGAAAGAAACAATATAAAATATATATATAGCTTCATCTCTTAACATTATAATTATTATATAACAATGTCTTCTGTCACATAGATTTCTGGGTTTGCTATTATTTTCAAATGACAAAACTTGTCGTGATAAATATATATATTTATTCAATTTTGCTGATTAATCCTATAATTAATTAACAAAATAATTTCATGAACAGGTTCCTGAAGGGCTAGAGAACACCAAAGGGAACATTTACTAGGGCAGTACAAGTCCAGCAAGTGTGCTTAAAGCATATTATAAGCAGTTTCAAAATGACTTTTCACTGTTTTCGAAGTGTCGTTCGGAGGAACTGGTGGCAGGTGGTGGAATGGTTCTCACATTTCTAGGATAAAAAATCGATGATCCCTCCAGCAAAGAGTATTGTTACATTTGGGAGCTTCTGGCTATGGCTCTCAATGATATGGTCGCTGAGGTATAATATATATTGGCACAAGTCTGAAACACCCCTAAAATAGAAAATAATATCATTGAACCTCATTTTTGAACATATAAAAGGAGTGATTCCACACTAATTTTATTTTCAGAGGTTATTTTGATAATATCACAGCCATAAATATTTATATAGAATATGATCCTACTCAAACATATTTCACAACTAACAAAATTTCTAACGTTTACATATTAACTGAAAAATGCAATTTTTTATTATTCTCAAGATCTAAAATCTATATAATTTTATTTTATCCGATTCTCTAACATTACACATAGAAACAATCCTACATAACATATAGCTTTCACTTTGCTGCAGGGTGCCCATTTTAGTGTGTGTTTGCTTATGATGTAACAAACTCACGTTCAACTACGAGCCAAAATATTTATCATGGTTATTAATTTATTTAAGAATATATTAAAGATAAACAAAATAAAATTCATGTCAATAGATAAAAGTAAAATCATTGTTTTCTTCATTTGAAACGAAACATGGAAGATTCCTGAGTTTAGTTCCAATAATTTGCCAGCTGCCTTAGTACTTAAGATTCCCGAATCCTGAGCCAACATACTATAGCAAACAGACTTTGAGTTGGCCCGCCAGATGACCACTAAATTTAAAGCAATTTGATTTTCCATGCTAGGTCAAATATGATTATATGAATAGCAAACTATTCATATTTGTTTCACTTCTCATGTGCAAATATTTCATGTAACGTGAAACTTCTCATATACGTTTCACATGCACAATTACATGTGACCTTACATTTCACATATTGACAAATACATGAAAAATTCTAGAAAGAATGTAATTACGAGTTTTGCTTTATCTCTACCATACAAATCAAATACATGCAACTAAGAATCAAAATCACTTCATTTGTAATCATACAACTAAAATGAACTGATTTAACTAATAGAAAAACGTACCTTTATCAACTTCAACGAAAATCATCACCAACTTCAGTTGTTTTTTAACAAAAAGACAGGAAATGGATTTTTCCAACAATGTGGACAAATATGAGTGGGTAGAAAGCTGAAGTTTGTGGTGAAGGGTTAGGCAACTCAGATTGAAGATCAATGAAAGGAGGAAGCAGATAGAAATTAGAATTAATATTCAATGTTTAGGCGTAATTACGTAATTTAGGGACATCAATTGAAAATGAATTTGGCTAATGGACTAAAAATGAATGTTATTTTGTTTTGGGGCTAAAAACAAATTTTCAATATTTGTTTGTGGTTATTGGTAGTAATTTTCACTAATGTTTAGTATATATTATTGTTAGATATTTAAACTGATCAAAACTTCAACTCTTTGGTTAGTCTCAACAGTTTATAATATTATTTATAATATTATTGGTGTTTTTCTTAAAACAAAAAACAATGGTAAAAGGGTGAAATTGTATTCTTAATAAAAAAAAAAAAGGGACATGAGATCGGGATCAAGATGTCGCAACAAAAATCACGGATATATTTTATTACTTAGACGTTACAAGTTTATTACATCTCATGAGCTTGGCTCCCTTCTTTCCAATTTAACTTTCTTGAAACAATTTACAACCTTTTCTGAGGCAGTGGAACTTTCCTACAATATTGTGCTAAAGCTGCCAATGGAAAAATGTTCCTATACAATCCATAGTGTAACACACCAGTCTTCATAAAAGATCCAATGATTTCCTGCAATGCAAAAGGAAAAACTTAGTGATATAT
Source organism: Litchi chinensis (assembly GCA_019925255.1). Lineage (NCBI taxonomy): Eukaryota > Viridiplantae > Streptophyta > Magnoliopsida > Sapindales > Sapindaceae > Litchi > Litchi chinensis. Next base: position 23,006,104 of record CM034464.1, read on the forward strand.
AATGAATCAAAACATTTGATGATCAATTTCCCTCACACCAACCTTGGGATAAAAGGTCTTTTATAAGAGTTTGTCCACATATCAAAGAGTGTGTGTTGAAATTAAAAATAAAATAAAATGATGCAATGTTTTAGAGATATATATATATACCTGTTGGGGGTAGTCACCATTTTCCAATTGAGAGTTAATCAACAATTTTGCACCACGATGAATAGGATTTGGGTCTCTATCAGCCTATTACATATACAAAAGTGTTTTAATTATCAATATTATGAATTAAATAGTTGAGAGAATTGATACTGGAAAATTAAGAAAATAATGATTGATTAAATCATAATAAAGCTTACCTGCCCACCATGAATTAAACCTATCACACCCAATGCAGTCTGTGCCAAATTGGATCTATTTCCTTCAAGAGGAGTATATTTCTGCATTACAACGACCTCAATGTGAAAGGTACATTCTATGATTATAGAGATTCATGTGTACATCTCAAAGTGATACAATGTAAAGTGATTGTGAGTAAATTATTTTTGTAATTTTGGAGAGCTTATTGAAAAAATACTTGTATTGAAGGATTCACTCAGACTTAATGAGAACAAGTATCTATTAAATTTTTTTCAAAAAAATGTTTGTAATTGCTTTAATTTTCTAACATATATATGAATATATACATAGAATACATACATGCATACATACGTATATTCATATGTATGCAAATGAAATTAGTTACCATATTGATGCAAGAAAGAGAGCTCTCTCCCCAACCACCATCTTCTAATTGAGTTCTAAGCAAAAAATCAACTCCTTTGCGAACAGCCAAACTATTGTTGTAAGTTTTGCCAGCAGCAGCCAATCCTCCAAGTGCAAAAGCTGTAGCATATACGAAGCATATTCCCCAATTTCCATACCTATACACATATTTGTTAATTTAATTGATTACTTTTTTTTTCTTTTTGAAATTGACATTGAATAGTTCAAATAAGGGGATTATCAATTTATTTATTTTTTTGAGGAAATTGACAAAAAAAAATATAAGATAAGGTTAGAAAACTATTCACACAAGTTTTAAAGTATGTCTAGGGTATTTCAACCTTTAACACCTTAGTGAAAGGGGAGATGTCCAAATACATGTATTAAAAGGTTGTGATATATGATTAATTTAGTTGATTGAAAATTACAAATACTTAAAATTTATTTTTAAAAAAAAAAAAAAAAAAAGAAAGAAAGGAACATATACCATGAACCATCAGCAGTTTGTTGATCTTCAATGTACTTCACAGCTCTCATTAGGAATTTCTCGACCTCTTTCTTTCTGTGATGTGGGTGTAATTTATTGAACAAAACAAGTGCTTCGATTGCTGATGCAGTGCACTCAACGTACCTGTTTGAATGCATATTTTTATCACTAATGGAACCATCAATTTATTGTTATTGACCTAGATAAGTCTTGTCCAAAGCAAACCTAGGTCCCGTTTGGAATTGCATTTGATTAATTAAAATCAAATTATTTAATAATTTCAGTAAAAAAGCACATTTGGTAAAATTTTCAAAAGTGATTATTTAATAATTTAAATAGATTTTACAACAATTTTAAAAATATATAAAGTTACTTTTATAAAGTGATTATGAAATAATCTGTTGTGAGTTTTAATGATTGTTTTCAATGACCCAATCATATCCATTAATTTTAATAAAAGATACCTATATCCTAACTATAATTATATAGAATTATATTTATACTAAATACTAATTAAAATAGTTAATTTTTCTTATCTGTTTTAGATATTTTATAAATTCAGAGCAATAAACATAAAATTTACAAAGTTAATAAAATTTACCAACATAGGTATACAGCTTCTGAGGCTTATAACAGTTTTCACAACAAGATTAACCAAACACGAGTTTGATTAACTTTACAACAAATTATTTCTCCAGCACAACTAATAGTGATTATTTTAATCACCTATTATGATAGAAAGCCTAAACGATAAAACAAAAAAGCTTATTTTATGTGTTTCTTTGTAGAGTGATGATATGTGTACCTTTATAAAACTTTATGTGCACCCAAAAGTTAATATATATATATATATATATATATATATATTTTCAAAATTTCAATATTGGCGTCGAATTATAATTTTATGAAAAGTAATTATAAATACTTTTTTTGGATGATATTATTACATTATACGGCATTTTGAGTATTTTAAAAAAATATATATAATAATTTTTGTATCATGATAATAACTATTTTATTAGTTAAGTAAAATTTTTAATTGGGATTATATAAAACACTAAGAATGTTAAATAACCATGATAAAAAAATTTTAAAAAATGAAAATTAGTAAATTTACTTAAAAAAGTAAGCTAAAATAATAATTAAATTAATTAAAACAAAAGAAAGTGTTTTCCTCCTAATTCTAAAAGGATTTGCACCTCACACTTCTTATTTATATTTATTTTAATTATATTGGATTTATTAATTAATAACATTTAATAAAAAGTTTAAAGGAATAAAAGTGACAATATGTGAGGTGTGCTTACAAATCATAACATCTATTTTTTTTTTATATAAAGTACAAACAAAATGGTGCTCATACAATTTTTCAAGGGTTTTAATATGGCTACTTCTTCTCCTTTCTTTTTTTTATTTATTTTTATTTTTTAATATATCCCATAATACAAGTCTGGCCCGCTATGTTCAAGAGAGAATCATATATAATATGGATAAAAGTGTAGAACAGTAGTTAGGGAAATGATAGAAGTCTTACGTTTGATCAGCAACAATGTCCTCCATGAACTCGACCGAATTGAACCACTGAATTTATTAATTAACAGTAGAAACCAAAACCACGTATCAAAGGGTTATCATATATATTGTTAAACATTTTCACAGAACAAATATGATGAGATCTAGAGGAAAGCAGTTACCTTTAACAAGGATGAGGATTGAGCTGGCTCCCAAACAGCCATACCACCATCTTTAGCCTGCAATATGTACGTGATAGAACTCATTTAAAAAGAGTAAATTTATAATGAGTATTATGATTACATATCCATAAAGAATTGAAAACTTTACCTGCATATGAAGTATGAAATTGACAGCCTCATGTAGCCACTCAGTTTCCAATTTCTCACCAACAAGTTCTGGTGGCAACATGGAATAAAGTAGGCAGCACTGTGAAATACATAACATGCTTTTTGAGGAAAGTTTTCAACATTATCAGCAATATTCAACTCTAAATAAGTTCTAGAAATCCGCATTTTTTAACAATACCACTCCTAATTAAATATGTACCATTAGATAGTTACCTTCAAACTTATCGCAGTACCATCTGAAATTTGCCATCCATGATCTTGATCAGAGAAAGGCCAAGACCCTTTCGAAAAGACGTGACGGTACATGCTTTTCCAATCACCTGGAGGATTGTCCCTTATCTTCAAAATTTTCAAACATCATATTAGTTTAGGTGAAGATATGTAAGGTTTGATTATCTTATTGGTTGGGTATGGTTACCAATTAATAACAACCATTGGATCTTCTTCAACAACCATCCTCACAATCAATCTAAGGATTGTTTTCTATAGATAACCTTACCCGGCCAATAAGTTTTGAAGTTATTAGGTGAAGAAAAGCTTGTAGGAATTAAGTATAGAAAACCTGAGATTTCTTCAGGAAATCAAACCCTTTAGCGAGTGTAGGTCCAATTTCATTAGTGAGATTTGCAGCAAGCAAAGCTTCAAGAGCAAGACAAGCATCCCATGCTTGACTGCCAAATGTCTACATAAAGATGGAGCAATTATATATTAACAAGCATAAAGATGGAGCATAAAAATTAATGGATTCTGTTAAGATAGGTAAAGCCATATTATTTGTATATAGCGGTGGAGTCATGTTTGTTGACTTGGTGAAATAAATCATGAAGATGGTGAAGCATGAAGATTTGTAAATCGGAAGAAGCAATTGACACCACTATCATTAATCATTTAACCACCATTATCTCAACTACCTATTTGACAAATTAAGTTTCACCTCCACATTTTTGCCTATAAATAGACAATTGTAATTCATTTGTTAATCATCCCATTTCCAAAATCTCAAGTGTATTTAAGTGTTCTCTTCTCTTTAGTTTTCTCTTAAAATTTTAGAAAGGGGTTGTATTATTTTTGGAATTCTTCCAATCTTGATTTGTGGATGTTTCCCTCACATTGAGGGTTTTATAATATAAATCTCGTGTCCACTATTTTTATTTTATTACTTCCATTTTATTTCAATATTATTCTCGATTTCAGGTTTACGTTTAAAATAACATCGGATCATCATAACAAATTTGAAATAGATATCCCTACTTTATATATTTCCAAGTACTAACCTGAATTTTCATTCCATCTTCCCCCAGCCAAAAATAGTCTCTAGTTCTAGCAAGATGCTTCTTAAAGGCATCTCCATTGGGATCTTCAATCCAACAAGCTAGCATGGCTGGTGGCTATTCAATTCAAATGACATGCAAATGTCAAAAACTTGATCATGATCAATACAAAGCTTTTGAGAAAGAGTCTAAATTTGATCATGAATAGTTATGACTATCAATGTTTGATCATAAACATTGATGTCCTTGTCTTCCGATTAGAACAACTCTATCAATATTTTCCATTCATAATCTGTAGATAGTACTAAAAAATATGATAACATTAAAAAATTAGAGATGTACCTTCACCAAACATCCTGCAGTAATGTATCGACTACTCTCATCTTCGTAATGAATATTATCAATTACTTTTTTGAGGGCCTTTTCTCTAATTAACTTATTTAAAGGCCAACGACTCAAGAAAGGTTCAGTAGTCAAGTAAAGAGCATCAAGAAATAAATCGAGTAAGAATGAATGGGGGTTATATAGATCCTCCTGAAATACAAGTTTTGATAATCAATTAGTTAGCAATAGAATATGGATATAAGAGGATTTGTGTGTGTGTGTGTGGTTAATTTAATTGACAAAACTTTTAATCATAACAAATTTATATAATTGCATTAGACAATTTTCTCACATATTTCACTTTTTTTTTTATTTATTTTAATTTGTAATAAGAAATCACCTTTGCACATAGATGGCGAATCCCCCACCAATTGATTTCATTGTAAGGCTGGGTGTGGAGTTCATTTCTTAGTTCCTCAATTAATGGGGTGATTGGAACACAAAACCTTTTCCCATATAAATAAGCCATAGATGTATAAACTGTTCTACCATAACACCACAAATTTCCTACACAGAAAAAGAAAATTAAAAGTGCCATTATATTATAAATTAACAGGCTCCAAATACGTAAATGTAAACACACACACATATATATATATTTATGTATATATAAATATATATATTAACAACATATGTGAACATATATTTATATCAAATTTAATGTAATGGTTTAATAAATTTAAAATTTACAGAGAGAGAGAGAGAGAGAGAGGGAGAGAGAAGAGAGAAGGCTTATGGACATTCTCACAACTATATATGCTATGGTAATAGTCATTCTGTGGAGAAGAAGATATATGAAAATCTATATTTGATTTGTGAAGTTATTATGCAAACCTGGATGTATTGGTAATGAAGAAGGCATGACCCATAACTCAGGGGTCAATGGGTTGATCCCAGACCAATCTACTAATCCAAGTGTCTGTAAATAAAGGAACAAAACAAATCATACATGAGTGGATTTTTCATTTTGTGATATAACGATATTATGTTTAGATTGTCTATGACACTTTGAAATATTCGAAAATATTTTTATATTTATTATACAGTATGTGATGGAAGAAAAAATGCATTTTTATAATTAAAGATAAGACGATTTCCAAAAATACCCCCAAGTTTTCACATTCGATCTTCTTGGGAATCAATTTTGGTCCCTTTACTATATACCATACCACTTAGTAACAAATTCTCTATGTGGAGCACCAAAAAACCCTATGTCAATTATGTTTTTACCTGAAGATTACTTTAGAAAAAAAAAATCAAATTCAAAGCCTCAATGTTTTCTTAAATTTCTTAAAAAAATATTTTTAAAAAAAAAACTTTAAAAGAAATTTCTTTTTATTATTTTTTTAACTATTGTAATTTACTCTTCTCGAATATATTTTACTTGAATTAAAAAGTAGTTATGGTCGTTATAGATACCGCAAGCCAAATCTTTCCCCAAGAGGGTACATAAGTAAGACCACCGCGGTCAAGAATCCATTTTCGAGCTCTTTGCAAAGCATTGTTTTCACCATCATCAGGTCCCAATCCAAGCAGACGCATGGTAACATAGTAGTAAACTGTACCATACATGCTACTGGTCTTTGACTCTACATGTAACCCCCACCCACCATCTTCACGCTGCATCATCACCACAAAATTTTCTCTTCCGTCAGCTTATTATAGTTTTCTAGTATATAAACTAATTCATTAGTACTAGCAGATTCAAGTGATATGATCAATCTTGATTAAACCTCTCTCTTTAAAAAAAAAAAAAAAATGTTACTAAAATTCTCTACCATTTGTTAGAAATTTCTCAAAGGTTGTTTTCTAAGGGTGATTTGCAAAAAGAGAAAATACCATAACGTTTGATTTCTTTTATTAAAAAAAAAAAAAAAGGATTTTTAGTTTTTAATTTTGATCAAAATCCCCTTATAAAGGGCTTATCGTGCACAATTAGGGGTTTTTCTACTAAAATTCTGACGTACAAAGCTGTTTTGGGGGTTTCTGCCTAAATTTGAAATAAAAGGGTTATTGAATAGGGGAAATTACAATAACCCCCTCACTTTAGGTGAAATTGAATCTATGTACAAAAATCTGTTAATTATACAAGTTTCCTTTAAAAATTTATTGGTCAAATAGTTGACTAAGGACGACTTAATAGTGTGAAGGGGAAAATGGACTTTTCAAATGTAATATTTAAGAAATTAAAAATTAACCGTAGACCAATCATCACATGACATATCACATCCCACAATTTTATAATAAAAGATAATTCAAAAATAAATTCAAAAAAATGAAATAAATAAATAAATATAAATAAAAGAGCTGATCTATTTTTATTTAAATCAATTTACTTATTATTTAATTAGATAATTTAATCCACTAAACTAATTTAATAAATGAAGATAATCAACAATGATATAATGTTGATTCAAAATAAAATTTAAAATATTATAATTGATATTTAATAGTGTTAGATGAGTCAATGGATTGATACAACCTGCTTTATTTAACAAGATTAATGTGTTGGACTCATTACTAATGCAAACGTAGTAAGATTTAACTCATATTTACTAGTTTCATATTGTATCTTTGAGTCATGGTGACAATTGTCATCTCTAATTAGGGGACAAATTTCTAACGGATTTTTAAATCATACAAATTTGGTAGTACATATTTGTTTTAAAGATTTCGGTAATAAAAACAATTAAGGTTGTTGCCCTTTTCTTTTCTTTTTATTTTTTTTAATATCAATATTATAATTCTTTTCAATATATTTATGACATAATTTTTATCTTTTATTGGGCTAGATTAGCTTATAGACAGTCTTACACGTTCTATGGGTCTGCCCAATTAATATAAGGCACCTGTAGAATTTGTAAAACCAGCTCCATATTAGGTTGTCTACAATAGGCGTTTAAATGAAGTTTTATAGCACTTTTACATATATGATTAATTAAAACCTATAATGCAGTCTATAGCTGATGATTTATAGAGATAATAATTCAAATCTTATTACAGAGTCTATACTTGAATTAAACGCTTTTAGATGATAAAATTCTAATTATTAGGCCTATATATACCTGATGATTGTAGAGGTAACGAAGAATTTCTCTACGATGCTCGGGAGTAATAACTAAATTAAGATGTCCAACAGCATACAAAGCAAATATCTGTAATTTTTCAGAGAAGAATCAACGGAGTTAGCAGCCATAATCACTTAATAAAATACTAGCAACTTTTGCAGCTATAGTTTTGTTAATAGTGCATGTTGGAATGCTTTGTAGAATTGATGCACTTTCCGATTAGAGAAAGCTCTTCAAAAGAGGTTTATGAAAAGTAATTCTCATGTCAAATGAAAGAATTAAAAAGAAAAATAGTTCAAAACTGTACTTAACTGATTAATTCTTCTATGACAAAATTGTCAAGAAAAGCACCTAGTGCTACTTCTTTGTCCCAAAAATACATGAAGATTTATTTTTTTAAAAGATTCTTCATAATGTTAAAAAACACTTACAAAAAAACTCTTTCGTCAAGTAGAAAAATTCATATGAAATAAGTACTGAATTAAATGATTAATTAAAAGGAAGAGAGCTCACAAAAGGAGGCATGAAATAACTTGAGCCAGAATTTTGAGCAGGCCAATGGCCATCGTGGGTCTGTAAGGCAGAGAAGAAGTGGACAGCCCTCCTTAACGATGTCAAGGCTGTTTCATATGTAATTTCCTCTCCATCTTTGACCCTCACCGGACAAATGGTTTGTTTCCAGTTCTTCTCTCTCAGTATCTGAATATATGATAGATGTAATGAATACTTATTATGAAAATTATTAAAACCGGTTAACATTAAAATGAAAAATTTGTTTTTGATCTAAAAAGAACTGTTATTCATTTTTAATCATTTTACATTTCCGACAACATTTCACATGGGTGAACTCAGGTGACTTTCACCTATGTGAAATGTTACGTAGATATTGTCTAAGGAATACATCAGATTCACTAAAATCAATTTCATGAAATTACTCCACCTTAAAATCACACCTAGTTATACAATTTCACTTAAATAAAAATTTTATTTGTGGAAACTCTACCTGAAATCTCCAAAGTAAGTCGCTATCAACAGGAACATAATGCCTATTCTTCATGAAATTTTCACAAGCTTCTTCAATCTCTGCCAACTCCTCAGGGCTGGCCACATAATTATGATCAAATTCCCATACTTGCCGTCCAGCGTAATTGTTTGTACTCCACAAATATGGGCTGTCTTCCCCCTCTGCAATCTTCAACCTCCACATGTCTTTTTACTATGTTGTCTGGTACCATCAAGAATGCAATCAATCAATCAATTCGTGACATCGCAGTGAATTCTTATTCATTCAAATATACATCTAGCAAATTAGAATTCAAATATCTGAATTTTGTGAAAATTAGAATGTCGTAATTTGAGAATTTCTATATAAATTTCATCCATATATTGGTTTATGTAACTTTGCAAAACTTTTTGTAGAAATGATGGTTGTAGATCTCAAAGTGGTCTCATGTCTGAGTTTTTTATGGGATTGTTTCAAGATTGGTAAGACGGATAAATGGGAATGGTAAGAGAAAAAAAAAATCAATGGAAAAACTGAAAAAAAAAAAAAAAAAAAAAAAAAAGCTTATATTTCATTGGTCTGTCTCATCACATTTGCTGTGAAACAATTCTACGGAAGATCTTCTACAAATTTAAGGCTCAAGTTTTAGAGCAATTAGCATTTCGAATGAGTGAGGTTGAAGTTGTATCTACTGTATTAACTATGCATGTATGTACCTAATAAGTACATATGATAGAGAAATTTGTCTTAAAATTCATATTTAAAAACCTAAAAAAAAAAAAAAGAATAAAAGAGCTAGTGAGTTTGAGCAACGGAAGAACAAGTAGAATTGTTAAAAACTTACGAATGCAAAGAAGAGTTAGGGAGGTACTGAAACTACTCGTGAGAGCTTTAATTTTACGGCAATAGCATTTATAAAATCTATATTTATAGAGAAACGATATGACTTTGGTAACCGGCTACAGGCAGTTTCCCAGCAAACTTGCAAACAAACAATAAATTACAATTCAGTATAAACGTCAACATTTATACATTCAATAAAGGTTGCGGCAGCAGTCAACAACAATATATTTATGACTCCACTAGTTACAAGAATTAGAAATTACCCATCCTACAAAGTTTTAATATTATTTAAAAATAATTATATTTAATTAACTTTTGTTTTTATTATTTACTATTTACATTAAATATATTTAAAATTAATTAAAGTATTTTTATTAAAAATTGAATTAATTTAATATTAAATTAATTTAGTAAAAAATAATCCAATCCAATCAATCCCTACTAGACCAAACACATTATAATATATATCCAGTCCTATCTAATCTCATCCAATCATATTTTATCAAATTCTACACACCAAAGAGGCCTAAGACACAAGTTTGTTTGAGGAGCAACAATTACTGATGCGCTACCATAAACAAACGATTATCATAAAATAAATCACATCAGAAGAGCATCAAATTCTTTTATATAACTGCAATATTACAAAAGTCTCTCTTACCGTTTCATTGACATTTTGAAGTTGTTGGATTGTTATATTCAACCTAGAACTTTTGTTTATGGGTATTTCATTCTTTTTTTTTCCTGTCTTTTAGTGTTCATCCTTGCGACGAAAAAAGAAATGACTGTTTAATTACTTTTCTAGAATACTAATTTTTCCATTCAATTTAATCACTTTTGATTTAAATGGGGTAGCTGACTTCTCTTAAAGGTATTTTATAGAAAAATTACCAATGGTAAAAGTCAAGATCAGTTTATTAAAGTTTTCAAGTTCCATCATTATATCGCCATCTTTGAATTTGTATTGGAGGCAAAATAAACTGTTCTTATATATTAGATTACATAAATTACGTGATTTAGAAGCAATGTTTCTTGAAGAATTCAGCTTTTGACTGTTGGCTTGGCATGATATGAATTTTTTGGCCTTTCTCAAATACTTTCTTTTTTATGCCAAATAGTTATTAGAAATTGAAATGTTGAAAATGAATGATTTAAAACAAGCAAGATTCGTTTTAATAATTGTTTTTTTTTTTTTTTTTTGTAAGGGGAAATTACATGCACACCCTTGAGGTTTGAGGTAGTGACACTGAAATGGAAAGTTATATTCTACACTTACACCATTACCCAATTTAGATTTAACAGATGTTAAAAATTCTCTTAACTTGAACATATTTAACTTATAAAAAGTCTAAATTACCCCTAAATATAAACAGATATGATAAAACAGACATGGATTGGCGACTGCCTTTTTGTTGGCCTCAGTGCTGGCAAACACCAGCTTTATTCTACCTCCCTATATCGAACCAAAGAGATTCCTTCTAATTCATTTCAAATCCTCATCCTTACCCACAATTCCACACCAAACTCACAATAAAGTCCAAACAGGTTCTTTAATTTACAACATCGACCAAATCAAATCAAATAAAACCTCACAGTTGAAAACACAACTATTATTTACCAGAGTACTGAACATATAAAAGAAGGAAAAAAAGTGTCATGTCAATGAGACGCTCACTTCTTTCCCCTTCACTTGGCTCCCCTAACTGCAGAAGTTGCCCTTGCTGGGCAATGTATTTTGCCTTATGTGAAGGTTTGCAAAAATAAGCAAAACAAAAACTCTATGAACTTGTTTATAGCGACCAACCTAGACATTTATATTAGAGAACACACTTTATAACAAAATAAAATAAAATAAAAATTAAGTATAAAAATAATTATAGTTCACATGAGTGTTTTTTATTTATGAATTTTATCATGTAAATAGTTTATGTAAAACAAAAATAATTTACACTAATAATTATGAGTTAATCAAGACTTATAAAAATTAAAATTTATATGTTTTACTTTCATAATACTCAGAGATATCTACTTTCATAATAAATGAGAGAAAACTCTCCACACATATTAGTAAACACAAATGACGGAACTCAATCTATCATTATGAATATAAAGGATAATTGACTAACTACTTGAACTATTAATGTAGGTGCAATTCACAACTAGTTAAACATATTTTTATTTTTAAAATCCGGTCATAATAACATCTATGAGTTTGATCGATAATAACTTTCTCTTTGTGTTTAGATGGGCTACATTCATCTTTTAATATTCTATTTAATTATATAATCGAACTGTTTCCGTTTGCCCAAAACATAAAATTGATTACCAAACAAAGAAATACTACTTAGAGCTAAAAGAAGTCATAAAATATTTTTTTTTGAACAAATAAATAATTTATTAGTTTGGAAGTTACACATTGTTAAAACACAATGTAATTTTACATGATAGTAATGCATGTTTATTGTTTATTGAATTTTGATACGATAAATTTAAATTATAGATAGACAATTTCGATACAATAAATTGATTTTGAATATTAGGATTCATGAATTAAACCTAGATCAAACTAATATTTTATAAATAGTAAATTTTTTAATTAGAAAATTGATTATGAAGAATGTAGTGGGTTGGATTTTACAGTTGTTAATGTGAAAACTCGACTCTACGATCAGCTTCTTAGGACCTAACAATATACAAATAGTCGAATGACAAAGACAAATTATTTTGACATCAGAGTGGTACCAACTAAAGATACTTCAACACTCAAATTAGAATAATAGATGTATGAAGACAAAATAAGATAAGAGGAAACGTACGACTAATAATTGCAATGGTGGCGTACAACAAGTGAGGTAGATGACTGCTAACATTTGAGTAAGATAAGAGTTTATTATGGTGCGATAATATAGATAGTGTCTAGAGAGATTTTAACAGAATAATGATATAGAGAAAGAGATCTCTCTACCTGTCCTATTGCTTATCTTTTATAAGTGGAGAGAGAGTCATTGTAGAGATGCAATGATAGCTGAGATCAAAGAGTTCCGTTCCTTTGATCCATGCCTTTACACTGAATCAGTGAATCTTACATTCAAGTTGGTCAACCCTCAATAAGTCGGTCAATTCCATTAAATTAGTTTGATTTAATGGTCTGATCAAATTTGTCGAATTTAATAAGTCAGTCAATTCCATTAATATAGATAGTGAAGTTGGTTGAGTGTCTAGAGAGATTTTAGTAGAATAACGATATAGAGAAAGAGATCCCTTTGCCTATCTGGTTGCTCATCTTTAATAAGTGCGGAAAGAGCCGTTGTAGAGGTGCAATGGCAGCTGAGATCAAGGGTTATGTTCCTTTGACCCATGCCTTTACACTTAATCAACAAATCTTACATTTAAGTTTGTCAACCCTCAATAAGTCGGTCAATTCCATTAAATTGGTCTGATTTGATCATATGTTACTACTGATCACAAGCTTATGAGCTTCAAGTGAGCTAGACTATGCATTGGCACAATTCTCGGGCCACTACTTGGGCTTAAACTAGAATTTACCCATTGCCATTGGCCTGTATTGGGTTAACCTAAAAATCTGAAGTATTTTAATTTTTTTGATAAAATTAATAAGAACAGAACTTAAATGTATTGTGTATATTACTAACCAAATCTGTTAATAAACGAATTCATTTTCCGAACATCTTACATAGTTTTCCAAATCTATTATATAACATTGAGTCTGAATAGAAGAAAATATTGTAAAACTCTTGGAGGCGTCCTGACTGGTGGGCTGGCTGCACATTTTCGCATTTGTCACCGAAGAGGGCTATTCCATATAACAGTTTAGACAACAAAATATTTCGGCTAACTGGAAGTAAAAGAAAAAAAAAAAAAACTCAAAAGCAATACCCAGAGAATTAAAACCTTTTTATGGTTTCTATGACAGTATTTCAAGAATTTAAAGCACAAAAAAAATTTTCAAATTATTATTATAGAAAGAAATTTATCACCTTTGAATATTAATTTTCGAGTTCAATATCATTGACCAAAAAAATTGATCAGCTAAAGTGATCTAATTATATTTATTCTCAAACTTTCAGACTCAAAATTTATAAAGTGACGTCATTACCATTGAAGTATATATATAATTATGACCGCTTCATTTATTAGATTATATATTAGCTGAATTATATTATTGCAAATCAAAGCAATAATTTCATAATTTTTATAAGTAAAACCTTATATCACACAAAAAAAAACATGTAGTTGGCGTGATTTTACGAGGGTTTTGCACACTGAGCTCATCTCACCTAAGTTTACATCAAATAGAAGCTAGAAAATGAAATGTTTAAGTAAATGATTTAATGAGAAGTTTTTTGTTCATTTAATTTACAATTACTTGGCAACTCAACTTAAAGATAAATGACAAAATCCTCCAAACACCATTAAGGTCAAATTCGTTTTATAGATTTTTTGTATAGAAAAGATTTTTTTCCAGTACACAATCTTAATTTTCCAGTCAAATATGGTTGTCTCCAGTATAACAAACAAAATTTTCCAATTGTCATAAATGTGAATCAGAAAAATCGGAAAGCAAACAACCAATTTTCGAACTTCTTGTGATAGATTATCCATTTCCATTAATAGAGTCTTCGAGCTCTCCTCATTTTTATGGGCCCAAATTGATGTCATTCTGTGATTTATCAAATAACCCATTGACTTCTTCTTTTTTTTTTTTTCTTTTTAATTAAATATATTTTCTCTTACCATTAAGGTTTCAAAAATAAATAAATAAATAACCATAAATTGATTGTTGACATTCAATCACTCACTTGAGCTAAATGTTTTCAGAGAGACACAACTAAATATATTTATTGATAGTCCTGGCATGCGGTGGAATATCATGACCGTTACTCCAAGTCTTCTCATACAATTGCATTTTGACTTGACTATAAACAAGCTAGTGGTAGATTGGTATATAGTGGACATGTGTTTGAGTTGTTATATTTTATTTGAGTTATGTTCTTGGGTTGGTGGCACCAAGTGACATCATCTCTATTCTAATTTAGGTGTCTTTCTTATCAATATAAGTATTATTTTACTTTTCTTTTCTTGACCAAAATCCAAATATAAAATTTAAAAATAAAAAAATTTAAAAAAAAAAAAAAAACACTTAAAATGTCTCAGGAAGAAGAATTGTCTAGCTCATAACCTAGTTTTTTTGGCTTAGTCCTCAATGGAGTACAGTCTGTCACTGAAACTTCTTGATCTTTGAAATATATTCTTTCATTAAAAAAACCTTAAAACATTTCATGTCTTTTTAATTTTGTTTATAATTATATGAGAATAGAACTTAAATGTGTAAGAATAAAACTTAAATATGTATTACAAGATAGTTCAAAACCTGTTAGCAAATTATTTCCCAAATTTCTTAACTAACCATAAGAGACCTTTGCTATTTTTAATTTTATATAATGTTAAGTCTAAATGGAAGAAATAATTGTTAAAATCTTTTAGGCGTGCTAAGTGGTGGGGATGGCTGCACACCACTTATCCCAACTCAATGGCAATGTGGAGAGAATCCAAACTTTTTTGCGGTTTCTATGAACATTTTTCAAGAACTTAAATTAAAGCATTAAAAGTGTTGATCATGAAATTAATTATTATTATACAGTGAAAGTTTCTCACCTTCGAACATATATATGCACATATGTATATATATATATATATATATATACACATGCATATAAATCACCTTTGAATGTTAACTTTTCAAATTTATTTTGTTATATGTTGACCCAAAAAAAAAAATCAGCTTTGTGAAAAGTTTTCAAGAAACAATCATTTATATTTATTATGAAATTTCCTAATCTATATCTAAAAATCATATGTTTTGAATTAAAAATTAAATAAAAAATTATTTTCAACGATATATATATTGATATATATAAAAAATTAAAAAAAAAAAAAAAAAAAAACATGACCCATTCAACTTCATAATAGAAAGGTAATATTGTTTCACAATTTTTTGTAACCCTAAACATATATCCTTATAGTCAAGTTTTAGCTTCAGTAGCCAACGGAACTGTTTTATAATAATATATTGTTTTATTGACTGGATGATCCTTGCCATCCATTTCGTTGAATATTCTGATCGATGAAATTTGAGCAAGTCCTAATGATGTCAATATCAATATATAACGGAATGTCTAAAAACTAATTCTAAGAAAAATGATTACTTAAAACAACCGTAAAATCATTCTTAGGTACCTAAGTAATTAAATATATAATTGTTTATTGATCATAAACAAGATTTCCTTTGTCGGCTAAGTTTTCTTGATAAATCCAAGTGAATATACAATTATTGATATCCTATTTGGTCTCTTTATTGACTTTTTTGTGGGCTCTATGACAATATTTTGAGAACTTAAATTAAATCACTAAATAAAAAGTTGTCATGAAATTAATTCTTATTACACAGTGAATTTGCCACTTTTGAATATTAACTTTCCAGATTCATTTTATTATATTGACCAAAAAGAAATTTATCAGTTTATGAAAAGTTTTCAAAAACTAATCATTTGTATTTATTATGGAATTTGACTATATACATAAATTATATGTTTGGAATTAAAAGTAGTGTGTAATGATAACGGTTGTTGGTGACAAATGTGTTATTCATGCAAATGTGACGGATAGGTATATAAAATGTGTGCATTGACTATTTGTCACTTGATAGACATTTCCATGTAAAATGCTTCAGCATGTAGCATCAGGTTTGTAAGCTTTATCCAAAGAATTCAAATGTTTTAACTTATTAGGCAATAAATTATATGCAAAACTGATGACGAGTTAGTAACTCAATTTTTGGAAATAAGAAATTGGTAAGTCAGTATAAAATTCAAAGAAAATAATCGAATGGGTTCGTATTTTCTACGAGAATGTCCCAACAACCTCGCCAATTAAAAATAGTATCTTAATTAGTACAAATAATTAGCTTAGAACCAAAATAAGATAAAATATTTAGATTCATGCTTTACGTATAATTAACAAAGGGCACAATGTCAAAGTAGCCTTTGAATTAAAACTACTCACCATTAAAAATTTAATTATAAAAGAAAAACATCGAGTTAATAGCACTAAAATTAGTGTAAATTTTACTACCATAAAAATGAGATTTTTTAGCATCAATAATATTCATAAACAATTATTTGAGAATAAAGAATATAAATTATTATCATTTTGATTTTTTGTTTACAGATTAAATTTCACAAACACTATAATATTAACAAAAACTCATTTTGATAATTTAATGCTATTTTTTATCTTTATTTGAAACTTAAGAGTCATTTATTTTTTTTATCTCAAGACTAAACAATGTTGTTGAAGACTAAAGATAAAAATTGAATAGTGATTAGAATCTGAAATTTGAATGATTTTTTTTTTTTTTTACCTCTAAATGTATAGTAATCATATTTTTTTTTAAATTAAAATTATTTGAAACTAGTAATTTGACATTTATGTCTTTTTACTATTAGTTGTTATATAACTTTATTTAATATAATACAAACAATTATAGTAAATTGTTTAACAAATATTAAAACAAAACACTTTTATGTATATATTAATAATATTTTTATTTATAATTAAAATATGATTAATTATAATAGTAAAGTATTTTATTGGAAATTAGGTATACATAAATAAACTATTATAATAAAGTAAATTAAATTTATATATTTAAATAAAAATAAATAAAATATTTTTAAATTGAATTACTATTGCAATAAAAGTTGAAATTGTAAAGCAATATATATTTTAGTCATTACAATATTTCATTAATTGCATTTAAAATGAATCTATCTAACATAAAATTAGGGCAAATTTGAAAAACATTTAAGAAAATTATTAACTGATTTGACATTCAGATAAAAGTTAAAAATTATAGTTTTTTTTTTCAATGATTTTTAGGTGATTTTAAACAGTTTGACCACTTTAAAAAAATAAATAAAAATCACTTAATAAATATAATTCAGATTTATTAAATAAAAAATGATAAAAATAAACGATCTCTTACGCTAGTTTAAAGAGTATAATAGAATAAAAATTTCAATGTGATAGATTACCCACTTCCATTAATAAAGTCTTCGAGCTCTCCTCATTTTTATGGCCCCAAATTAATGTCCTCCTGCGACAGATCAAATAATCAATTAACTTTTTTTTTTAATTAAATATATTTTCTAATACCGTTAAGGTTTTATAAATAAATGATCATATATTGATTATTTACATTCAATCACTCACTTGACCTAAATGTTTTTCAGAGAGACACAACTAAATATATTTATTGATAGTCCTGGTGAGCGGCGGAATGTCATAAATGTTCCTCCAAGTCGTCTCCGACAGTTGCATTTTGACTTGACTAAAAACCAGTATTTTGGTTGTTATATTTAGTTATACTGTAGGGTTGGTGGCACCATGTGACCTTATTTCTATTCAAAACCAGTTAGCAAACAAAATTTATTTCTCAAATTTTTTAACTGACTATAAGGGACCTTTGGTAGTTTTAATTTTGTCATATAATGTTGAGTCTTAATTGGAGGAAATATTGTAAAAATCTTTTAGGCGTAGCTAAGTGGTGGGGCCGGCTGCACAACACTTATTCCAAATCAAAGCAATATGGAGAGAATTCAAACTAAAACAATTGTCAAGAAATTAGTTATCATTATACAGTGAAATTTCATCAACATTCAATATTAACTTTCCAGTTCAATTTTATTATATATTGACTAGAAAAAGAAAATTGATCAACTTTGTGAAAAGTTTTCAAGAAATAAGCATTTGTATTTATTATGAAAATTATTAAGATGTGTAACTAAAAATCAGATGTTTAGAATTAAAAATTAAATAAAAAATTATTCATTTTTCAATGATATAAATTATTAGGTATTTATGTCTTTAGTCAGTTATGATATACTTATACATGCAAATGTGACCGGTTGGTAAGTAAAATGTGTGCATTGGACTATTTGTCACCTCATAAGAATGAAAATTCCATTTTAGAAGAAAAAAAAAAAAAAAATTTCCACGCAAAACGCTTCTGCTGTCTTCTATCCAAAGAATTCAAATGTTTTGACTTGTTAGGCACCAAATAAATGCAAAACTTATGGATAAATACTGAGTCAACTCTTGGAAATAAAAAATCGGTACGTCAATATCAAATTCGAAGAAGATAAACGAATGGGCTCTTATTTTCTACGACAATATCCCAACAACCTTGCCAATTAAAAATAATATCTTTATTAATTAGTTAAAAAAAAAAAAAAAGAGGATTAGCTTAGAGGTAGTTTATTTATTTTATTTTTTATCTGAAAACTAAATAATGTTGCTCAAGACTTAATATTAGAATAGTGACAAAACCTAAAATTTAAATTATATGTTTTTTTTTTCTTTACCTCCAAATGTATAGTAATCTTATTTATTTTTTAAAATTAAAATTATCAGAAAATTACTAATTTAATATTTATATCCTTTTACTATTAGTTATAATGTAACTTCATTTAATATAATATAAACAATTATAATAATTTTTTTTTTGAGAAACAATTATAATAAATTATTTTACAGATACTAAAACACTTTTATGTATATATTAATTATATTTTTTTATTCATAATTAAAATATGATTAATTATTATAGTAATTTTTTTGAAAATTATATATACATCAATAAATTATTATAGTAAAGTAAATTTCGAAATTGATTACTATCGTCTCTTGAGTTATTTCTGTATATTCAAATAATATTAATAAATTAGTCCCACTCCAATGGGTCAATATTACAAATACAATCATATTGAACCAAATCTAACACTATAAATCAATACCTAGCATTAAAAACATAAAAACATAAAAAATATCAAAATTATGTTAACATTATCTAACTCGGTTTTTAAGTGGACTAAAAAATTGGTAGTGATTTTTTAGTCCACTAAAAACTGAGTTGGATGTATTTATTGTACACTCACAACACTCTCCAACCAAATATAACCAAATAGAATAAAATACAATCATATCTACCTATATATAATACTAAAATTCAATACACAACATTCAAAACACAATAAATATCAAAAATATGAAAAAATTGGTTATTTCGTTTTTTCGTTGGACTGAAAAACCGATATTGGTTTTTCATCCCAATGAAAAATTGATCTAATACTTAAATCGGTTTTCCCTTGTATGAAAAATCGTTATTAATTTTTCAGTCAAATGAAAAATCAACTTCGTCGCAGATTTTGTAGCAACTACAAATCTACCTTACAGATATCATATATTATAATCAAATTATTCTTAAAGTCTTTAGTTTGCAATCTGAACAAAACAATCTAAAAACCAACTAACAAAGACATATATTGTCTTCAAAACTCAAATTACTTCAAATGGAAAAAGAAATTTTAAAACCTTCAATTGATAAATTTGAATAGATTAAAATTCTTCAATGGATGAAGAAGCTTCAATGAAGAATCACTTGCTAGGAGGTTTGTTTTGGGCTATAATGGTGAATAGAAGAAGAAAAACAATTAATAGAATAGAGCAAAGAAAATATATTAAGATGTTAGGAAGAAAAAAGTTATTTTGGTAATTTCAGATTAGGGTAATTGGATGATTTTAACTGAAGAGTAATTTAATAATCTTGGGTATAGAATGGAAATAATTTGTTTGAGAGATTAAAAATAACTTTTTTAAAAAAGTTGGGTAAAAACAATTTTTTTTTTTTATTGGGTTAAAAACAATAAATCTCCCAATATAATTATTGCTATTCTATTTGGTCTCCTTGTTGACTACAACAATTTACGAGTGATGAATTTTGAATAAGTCCTGCAATCAAGAAACTATGACAATGTAAATTCTTAGAAACTACTGGTTTTGAATAATCGATGTTTTGTGTTCACAATCATAGATTACTGTTGCCAAAAAATATTTTTTAGACTTTGACTTGACTAATTGTTCCTCTTTTTCTCTTTTTAATTTGAGAATATGATGTTTGAATATGACTTGACTAACTATTAAAGGAAAAACTAGCACTAGCACTTGCGTCGTAATTAATATTTCTATGATATCTATATGAAACTCAATTTGGCATTCAACTTTTTAAGTCAAACATGTATGTATCTATAATGATAGTATTAAAAGATATCATCATATATTTAGTGTTATGCAACAAATATAAAGAAAGAAGTCCCTTTGATTATATCGAATTGAATTTATGCAACAAATATAAAGAATGAAGTCCCACTGATGATATCAAATTTCAACTATAGAAATATAGCACCGATACAGCTATAGTATTGTGAAATAATGCTATACCCATAAGTTTATCAATAGCAAGTGTTATGAGTATTTTTCAGATTCAATAAATAGGCTGGTAAAAACCTGACGAGAAGCCCAACAAGTCGATCCAAAGAAGTGGCCCAGTAGATAAGACTCGGCTCATCAACACTCAGCTCAATCGAGCTCTTCAACTTGTACGAACGAGCTCGCGTAACCACTGATACTCACAGGTCATTGTTAGTATTACTTAACTTACTCTATGCACAACTTGTCACTAAGAGCAAGGTCTAGCTCGAGATTGTCCAATGCAGCCTCTAGTTCGCACAATGAACAGTTCGATAAGAAAATCTTCCAGAAAGACGATAACCCAAATTAATCGTGATTCTTCTATCAGAATTGAAAATAAATTCAAATTCAAACGTTGATAAATCTGATCCCTGATTTAGTAGAACCAATTCTTGATTCGGTACAAACTGATTAGGAATATAATTAATACACGATTCTTTCTTGTTTTATTTCAACTTAAATTGTAAACGCCTCTCCCTATAAACAGAGACTGAAAGTCATTGTAACATATATATAGAAGCAATAGTATACTTTTACTCTGTAGAAATTATCATAAAAACAGTCGTGAACGTAAATATACTCACTGAACTACTTAAAAAACTCTCTTTGTACGTTGTTCTTTCTCTCTATCTTTTATTTTCCTTTAGTTTTCTTGTTTTATTTTCCATTGATTACAGGTATTGGGCTTTGAACCGTAGCCGATAAGAAATCAACGCCGACAGCAAGTGAATTGAAATTCATAACGTGACCACAACATCATATAAGATTATCTCCATTCAACCATAATATTTCAACATATCTTAAATTCTTTTGGTGGGTTGGTGGATACGATATTGTTTAACAGTTAGCGAAGACTTTCAAGACATTTGCATGTACGATTCTATCGTTATCTTACATTTAATAGGAGATAATGTATTTTCATTGATTAATTAATTAAACTTACTATGCACAGCGTGCACCTAGAGAGCTATATTGAACAAGAATGATGAAAAGGATTAAAAAATGGCATGAATCAATAAACAAAACCCCCCAATTGTGAGCATTGAATAGCTAAGTAAGCCCCAAAAGTTTCCGTGAAACAGATTATTCTAATAGAAGATTATTTGTAACTTTTGGCTATGTTTAATAGGTTTGTTTATTTTCATTTTTATATTTAAATAATATATATGAATTATCAACATCATATAAATCAATTGATGAGGTGATAATTAATACCACAAACTATATCATTTGATCATATATTTAGATAAAATATATGAAAAACCTATATTTGTAGCTCCTATCCTATTGTTAAAATCAGTTAAAATTTTTTAATAATAATAATAATAATATAACAGCACAAACCTTAATCTGACCATCTACATTCAATTTTGAAGTGACAGGACTAGGTGAAGCTTTAATGCAATATGATTTTTATATCGTGAAATGTTTCAGAAATTGACAATTCCATTTTCCTGCAACGTCAATTAATGAGTAATTAACTCCTTTTTGACTACACACACACACACACTCAAGATGATTTTGATGTCATCTTGCTTTTACTCTGCCAATGACTTTTACGAATTTACGCTAATGACCCTCGAAGCTGAAGTATTTACATGAGCAAAGAAGATATTTTTGACTACCTACATATAACGTAATTAATCTACGGTTGAACCACAAAATTCATACAATATACATTTTGAAAAATCATACGTGGTAACACGTAATACGACATTATCACTCTGAATTTCTATTTTTAAATATATTGAAGTATTTTTCCAGTTTATTGAAGTTTCTATCTATTTGTTGATAACCATCAAAATAAGAATTTTCTGAAATTTTTTTATGTTTATTAACCTCTTTATAAGAGATGTTTAAGTTTAAATTATACATAAGAAAAAATATATATAATATATTTTATCATTATTTTTTTTTACCGATATATTATTAAATTATTTTTTAAAAAAATCTCAAATAAAAGGGCGATATACACAATCAAAGTGGTTGTCCCAGTCAACTTTTGTCTTTGGCTACCCCCAATGTTGTAAACCCCCCGTTAACAGTTTTCCTCAGGCAACGTAGTTGAACTCCGCTACTTTGCTTGAAAAGTCGATTGAATGATTTCTTGGTCAAACAAAAGCGCTGGTAAATTATTAAAATAAAACAAATTTTCAAAAAAAAAAAAAAATTATATTACCATTATAATCTGTGTAGAAAATAAAAATGGTTATATTCAAGCTTTTGCCTATAAATATAGCAACCCTAGTAGGCATTCTCATCAAACTATAATTCAAGTTCCTTGGTTTCTTCATACAATCATCAAAAAGCAAAAACATGGATCTTGATTTGTATCAATACTTGCTTTACTTCATAGTCCTGTATGTCTCAATTGGAGTTATCTATTTTTTCCACTTATACAAATCTTCTAAAACCAACCTTCCTCCTGGAAACAAAGGTTTTCCAGTAATTGGTGAGACCTTCGACTATGTCATCAATGCCAAGAGAGGAATTCCTGAGAAATTTGTCAATGACAGAACCTCCAAATTCTCTCCTGATGTCTTCCGGACGTCGTTGCTAGGACAAGACATGGCTGTGTTCTGTGGTGCTTCGGGCCACAAATGTTTGTTCTCAGGAACAAACAAGTATATTCAAGCATGGTGGCCACCCTCCATGAAAAAGATCATGATGCATGACAGTCGAAACCATTCTTCCGTGGAAGAATCAGCCAAAATCCGGGTCATCTTGCCTCGGTTCTTGAAGATTGAAGCTCTTCAACCTTACATACCTGTAATAGACTCCATGGCGAAAAAACATTTGGAGAGAGAGTGGGCTCCTTACAAGGAAGTGAAAGTGTTTCCACTGGTGAAAAAATTCACATTTGGACTGGCATGTCGATTGTTAGTGAGCATTGAAGAACCAGAAGACGTAGCGCGAATCACAGCACCCTTTGATCGTGTGATTGCGGGGTTGATTTCAGTTCCTATCAATCTTCCAGGAACAACTTTCTATCGTGCAGTGCAGGCAGGCAAAGATGTTCGCGAAATCGTGATGGGATTGATTGAGAAGAGGAAGAAGGAGCTTACCATGAACGTAAATCCAGACCAAATGGACGTGATGACAAGCATGCTTCAGGATGGACTTGATGAGGTTGATATCTGTAACAAACTTGGAGCCTTCTTTGTTGCCAGCTTTGATACTACAAGTAGTGCTATCACTTTCATCATCAAGTCTCTTGCTGAGTACCCTCATGTCTATGAAAGAGTTTATCAGGGTAAACTAATTGATTTCTTTTATTACAGTTTTTAACAATTTTATATATATATGGAGCCGTCTACTATATACTTGGGTATGAATATATCTAACACTAATTACATTTTGAAATTACTCATTGTATATATTATATCTGATTGTATATTTATTATATCTTATTTCAACTAAATGAGTCAAATCAAAATTCAATGAGTCAGATATAATATAATGTAATTTAACTGATTTAATTGTAATCAAATATAATACATACGTAATCAAATATGATAAATACAATCAGTAATTTTTTAATATAATCACACATTTGTAGTTGTCAGTGTATTTATATCCAAATATATTATTAAATGTGCCTATGCACATATATATAGTACATCAACAATATAAAAGAAAGTTTAGTTTTGATTTGTGAGAGGAATTTTTTTTTTTTTATATTTTAGTTATTTATTTATTTAGTGAGTGTTTGAATTGATGTAGAACAAATGGAGATCTTGAAGTCGAAGAAACAAGACGAACCATTAAATTGGGAAGATGTTAGGAAGATGAAGTATACATGGTGCACGGCTTGTGAAGTACTGAGGCTGTACCCACCATCCATTGGAGCTTTCAGAGAAGCCAAAACTGACTTTAGTTATGGAGGTTATACAATTCCCAAAGGATGGAAGGTAACTACATATAATCACACTGGATATAATTAAGCACTTACCATAAAGTGATTTTTCAAATTTAATTAATTTCTATTAGATATTAAATTTTCATAATTTTTTTTGCAATCATATATAAGGAGCTCATTGACTTATTATCAATTTTTGCTTTCAGATATTTTGGAATGCCCATACAACACACAAAAATCCTAAATATTTTCCGGATCCTGAAAAATTTGATCCTTCAAGATTCGAAGGAAGCGGACCTCCACCCTACACTTTTGTACCATTTGGAGGAGGACCATATATGTGCCCTGGAAAAGAGTATGCTCGATTACAGATACTTGTTTTCATGCATAATATCATCACAAAATTCAAGTGGGAGAAGCTAATTCCGGATGAGAAGTTCGAATACATTGCAGCCCCTTTTCCAGTGAAAGACCTTCCTGTTTCCTTGAAGCCTATTCAAACTTAAGTAGTAGCTTGAACAAAGTTTTAAATTTGTGTCAATGAATAAATTTGTATTGGTAGTTGTCTCAAGAAATCACAACGTACCCAATAAATCTGACTTTGTCATTTTGTACACTTTTTGTATAACTATAGTGATCAATTTGTATGTACACCATCTTTTAGTAGAAGTGCTTAAGTTACTTTATTTGATCGTAAAATATTAAGAATTCTAAGTCTCATCTTTTTCTTAAAACACAAAGTGTAGATAGCTTCTCCCCAAAAAAACTAAAAAATACGAAGTGGTCTATCTCCATGGGTTTTGTTCTATAGATGTCATCAACTATAAATCTGTTGATCTGTTTCCATCACACTTGTTAAGAATTTATATAATTAAATTGTGGCACTTTTTATTATTGTACTGTTCTCTATCTTTTTGTGTTAATAGATAGACCAAATTTTACAAATCTATTTTATTTACAATTAAAAATCTTCAACAGTACATGTTGGTCAATTGAGGATTCCATTTACAGAAAGAATGTAAATTATTGTCATGAAAATACGCATTTGATTAGCAGAAATTAAATTATTATGGATTAGAACGGTTGATTGAATACGATCTAGAAGATATCATGAATGGGGTTCATCCTAACCTTAATTAATAAAATAAACATACATGTTGATGGTGAAAAGATATTATGTACAAATTAAAAGACTTTCAATATATGGAATGAAAATAGATAAGACAAAGAGAAAATCAGAGTGATCTAGTGATAAAGTCATCTCTCACCTACCTCACTACTCAAGTGGTAGGTTCAAATCTCAATAGTTTCACCATTTATATGAGTAGCATCTCCTAATATCTAAAAGTAGAGTTTCAAGTCGTGTTATTAGAATCTCA
Source organism: Litchi chinensis (assembly GCA_019925255.1). Classification (NCBI taxonomy): domain Eukaryota; kingdom Viridiplantae; phylum Streptophyta; class Magnoliopsida; order Sapindales; family Sapindaceae; genus Litchi; species Litchi chinensis. Next base: position 23,032,401 of record CM034464.1, read on the forward strand.
TCCGTGCTTTAGAGCCCTAAAAAATGAGTTATTGGAGTCTTATATAAATTGGTCTCAGTAGTAGTCTGATTGTAAAAATATATGATAACAATAAAAAATAAATAAATAAAGATGAGACAAAAATATGAACAGTTTTCAAAAAAGATATAGATAAGATTTGATGGAAGTGCTAATGTCAATAAATACAATTCAATTAAAGTTGTGAATTTTCAATATTATTAGTAAAATGTTACACCATGCTAAAATTATATATTTGAATTTTTATAATATTATCATTACGAAGATGTAACTTGAAATTCAGTACTCTACCATTATCGAATCTCTCCCTGTACATTGAATTTTCCTTCAGTACAAACAGTACTTCCTTTGTTTTGTTGCTACATGTCATTGATGTCAAACAGGAGTTAAATATAAATTACTTACCAAGAGTTATGACCTAAAACAAACGAAGTTAACTTTTTAATTTATTAATAGTCAACCTTCACATTATTACATTAAACTGTTAATATTAATGGCAATAATTGTCAAATATACATAAGGACAAAAGGCTCCTTAAGGTTTAAAAAAAAAGGGTTGGATTGACATATTTGATTTTGAAAAAAGACAAAAAAAAATTATCAATAGCGAGAATATATGTGAGAATGATGTGAGAGTTGTAATTATTTCAAGGACCTATTCCAAAATCAGTTGATTATTAATGAATTAAATTGTTAATTTAGAGATAATGATAATTATAATGCTAATTTTAAAAATCAAATTCATCATGCCATCTCAAGATTTAAGTCCACATGTTACATGGAAAAAATAATAATAATAATAGTTGGATTGACAAGTTTAGTGAAATTACATTGTGTTGCACTTGTAATTATTAAGTGTTGATTTTGTCAAGTTGTGAGAAACCCTAACTTTGAAAATAATGAAAAAATTTGTTTATGATTTTATTAACCCAAAAAAAAATTGTTTATATTTAAAAAATTGTCCATAAATTCTAAAAATAAATAAATCCAAAATAAAATATTGTGATAATCAGCAATTAATCTAAAATCAAAAGTATAGATAAGTTGAATTTGATTACACAATCATTCATTTTAATTTCATTTTTTCTAATTTAGAAACATAATTTATATTATCAATGTATTATATTTAAAATATATATATTTCCTCATTTAAAAAACTGAATATGTTTAAAAACAAAAACAGAACAAAACAATACAAAAATTGGTGACATGGACTAGTTGTGGTTGTTTCAAGATCTAATATATATTCAAATTTGATAAAGTATTTTTCTCACATATATTTCCATCATTGATAAACTTTTTTTGTCCTTTAATAGGTGTAATTTGTTAACCCAATCATTTCTTTAAACCTTAAGGACCTTTTGGTCTTTATACATATGATAATAACGACTGTTAATATTAACAATTTAGCATGAAGTTAATAAATAAAAAAGTTAGCTCTACTTGTTTTAGGACATACCTCAAGTAGATAATTTGTATTTAAGTCTATCATATTGAGAAAATTCAATGCAAGTTCATACCAAACTTTAATCATAAGTCAATGCTTGTAAGAGAATTATTTTGGGTAAGATTTACAAAAATACTAATCTATCCAAGAGAATTGCATAAATAACCTTTAGGGTAGAAAATTACAAAATTGCCTTAAATTACTAAAATACCCTTTTATACATTACTAATCATTTACCCTTTAAATAGATGGGGTATTTTAGCTTCGAGTCATGTGGTTATGTAATTTAAGTCAATGACTAACCCAAAGCAATAATTTCAGTTCCCAATCAAATTCAAATCAACCCCTAACTTAATTTAAGTCGAGTATTAACCCGAAGTGATAATTTCTTTGTAGTTCAATAGCTGACTAGAAGGAAAATTGGGTATACTTGCTCCAGATCATATCGTGACACAATTCGAGTCAGCCACTAATCTGATGTGATAATTTCATTTTTAGTCACCCTCTGAGCCTAAACTGAAATTATCACTTCAAGTCAGCTCTGATTTGATTCAGGTCACTAACCCTGAATTAATAATTTAACTTTAATTCAAGAGTTAGTTCGATTTAAGTCAATAGTTAACCCAAAAGAAAATTGTGCCATCAAGTCATATGTTGACCTGATAAAAAGTTTATATCGTCAAGTCATTGCCCCTAACCTACCATATTGCCCTTAATTTTACACCATCCATCCTTTACCCACCATCGCTTTTCACTATTCTTCTTTCTCGTCTCCAACCCAATTCCTCCAGTCCTAGATCCGAATTTTGACCAACCCAAAGTCTTGGCACTGGCCATCAGAACCCACACCAAAACCATCCAAAACCTTCCATCGAAATCCACCTCCAACGGTTCAATCTCTCTTGGTTCTTCAAATTCATCTTTCAAGCTTCCATCTCAGTACAAAGTTATCATTTTAGTTTTGAAGTTAGTTTTCAATAATCATCCTTCCACACCAAATAAAACCTAAATGGAAATAGTCTAATTAATAAAAGGAAATACATCAAATAAAATAAGAAGTAAAATAAAATAAACCTTCTTAGGAAATGGAATCCTAATACTTAAGGAAATAGATTATTAGAAGGAAATAATTAATTGCTTTAAGAAATAGATTCCTAGAAAGAAATAATTAATTCTTTTAGGATATAGATTCCTCAAAGGAAATAATTCTAAATTAATAAAATGAAATAAAACAGGAAATAATAAAAATAAATCTTAATTAAACTTAGAAAGTCAAATCCTAATTAAACTTGTAAAACCAAAATTCTAAATTAAATCAATTCCTAAATTAGACCACTGTTGACTGTTCTTTGACCCTTCTTTGGGTATTGCTTTTGAGTTATTGGTTTCTTTTGTTTTTGTTTTTGTGTTTTTTTTTTTTTTTTTTTTTTTTTTTTTTTTTTTTTAATTTAGTTGAAATATCTTGTTGACGAAACTGTTGGATGGAAAATCCCTCTTGGCTAATGCGACCATGTGCAGCCAGCCCCACCACTCAGCACGCCTACAAGATTTTTACATTATTTTCTTCTATTTAGACTTAACATTATATAACATGTTTGGCAAATGAATTTCATTTGCTAACAGATTTGGAAGATTTTATAATATACATTTAGGTTATTCTCGTTAATTTTATAAATAACATTAAAATATATGAGATTTTTAAGGTGTTTTTTTTTTCTTTTTTTTTTTTTTTTTTTTTGGTAAAAAAAAAAAAATAAATAAATAAATAATAATAATAATCATCATCATCATCATTATCATCATCATCTTTTTATGATAAATTTGTATTTAAAAATGAGATTTGATTGCTTTACTGATTGGATAAAGTTATCCATTAATAATAATCTTTAATATTCTTCAATAACTACTCTTACTACTTGTTGACGTTTAGAAACGATCAACCCAGAGATTCTGGGGTCCAGACTACGAGCGAGGTAATTAAATGAGTGATAATGGTGACGGATGTATGATAAATGAGCAGTAAATGAAGTTTAAGGTTGGTGGAGCTTAATTAAGGTTAAGGAATGTTGGTCGTGGTAGTTAGGTGAGTTCAATGAGGTAATTAGTGAAGACAAGAGGGAGAAAGAAGAATGCAAAACACAAGGATTTTTACGTGGTTCGGCGACTGCGTCTACATCCACTGTCACTCTGAGGTAATTCCGGCAGAGTGATGGTATTCTAGTATTTTTCCGGTTATTTGTACAGTAGAGATCTCCCCTATTTATAGAGGGAGGGAGATGATAAAAAAGAAATACAAAAATGTAATACACGTTAAAGCTATGACAATTTCAACTAATCCTGACATAGGTCATGCTTCATTTAATGTAACGGTGATCATTGTTCTTTTCCTGCACACGTCTGCATTTAATGCACCAGGAGAGGTCTTTCCTTCATTAATTGCATAGCCGTCGCATTGAATGCTTCTGGGTAATTGTGTGGATTGTTTCCGGCGTGGAGTCAGGAGGGTTGGTGATTCTGATGGTTTGCTGCAAAAGTTTTCTTTTAAAGCGGACCAAGGGTCTGTCAAATCAAGCAAGCTAGGCAGGAGTTGATATGGGAGAGGTAATGTTGGGACGTCCTGGAAGTAGCGCGAGCTCGCGACCTGGGCGACCTCGCGATCTGGTTGAGCTCGCGGTAGCGATTGGGAGTATGGGCCTTCTGGGCTTTTGCCTCTGTTCATGTCCAATTAGGCTTTTACTAGCCTAATTATTAAAATCGAGAAAATGGGTATAACACAAGCCCCCCAGCTCTCAGTGCGGTCTGCGGACTGGGAGCTTATTTGAAAATGCAGTTCTGGCGCCCGTTTGCGAGTTTTCAGTTATCGTTTCAATTTTTTGTCCTGTAACTGCCGACACGTGGCACTCATGGAGTCATTGGAACCACAAAGTACGCTTCGGTCCGTACGCCTTAAATGCGCACGTCTTATAACTGTCAATGCATGATGGCGAGGGGCCGAGGCTTACACTGAGCCGTCAGATCTTGGCGGTTATCCTTTTGTTGGATCGAACGGTCAAAGGGAATGAACTCGAGTATATATAAACCGGACGTCACTTTCATTCTTCATTTTCGCTTCTTCAAGACGGAACACAGACATCTTTCCACTCCATCATATTTCTTGCAGCCATTTTTTGCACTTTTCCAGCAGTTTCATTGGAGCACACCACTTCAGAGTTCAGACTCCGCCTCAAGCTTATACGGTAAGTCTGCTGACCCTGCTCTTCTCATTTCTTTATGCATTAATGGTTCATTCTGATTTGCAGTGCGCATTTCTATCTCCTCGTTATACCTGCACTTGTGCATTTGCTTGTATCGAATTTTTTGTTATGCTTGTTCATTTAGACAATCTTACTGTTGGTAATCTGTAGTGACAGAGACGACATATTATAGAGGTTGCATGTAGTTTTGGATTGCTTGGATTCGCTGTTACCTACTGACATAGCTTAGGTACATTGAACATTTAATCCCTGCATTTTTTATAGGGTCCCTGCAGTCATAGGGTTAGAAATTTAAACTTTAGGAGGAGATTGTACCTGATGGGCCCGTGTTTTGGGCCCACATTATCCCTGACAGTGGGGTGGGCGACCTAGCGCATAGGATAGCGGCCTTAGGGACATTTTGCCGTAGTTTGTTGGATTCGGTATGCTCTCAGAGCTCTGATGTCATTCCCTTTCTGTAGATGTCAGGTCGTTCACGCCGTGGTCGCGCTCGTAGTGGAGTTTCCGCTCGGGGGAAGCAGGTATGACAGCAGGTTAGAGGAACAAAAGGAGCGATCTCTCAGAGCAGTGAGGTCGCGGAGGAACCTACTGCCCAAGTTGGGCCTTCTACTTCCTGGACTGAGGCTGAAGAGAGAGAAGCTCGAACTACCTTCCACCACACTCCCTCAAACATGACCCTTGCAGGCTTGCAGGTCCTAGCTCGAGAGTTCGATCTCCCTATAGGGTGTAGGGCTAATGTGTCGCGGGAGACTGATCACGCAACCTATCCACCTTCTAGGTTTGTTGCAGTAAGCCGCGAGCACATGGAGCGCGGGCTTAGGTTCTCTATCCCTTGCTACCTTGTGACCCTACTGAATGATCTGAAGCTTGCCCCCTTTCAGCTTACCCCAAATTCTTATGCCCATCTGACCACTTTAGCTGCCAGCTTCATTAAGTATGGCTTCAGACCCCCTACCCCTAGCATTATCCACTACCTATACAGCATCAAGGGGACTCATGGTCGCTCGACCGGGCCCAGGGACGGGCTGTACTATATTTCTTGTTGCCACCCTCGCTGTAAACGGTATCTACCCCAGAATTATACTAAGTCTAATGTGGGCAAATATAAGTCCTACTGGATTTGGGTCACCTGCCTCTCTGTCTCCGACCTGCATCATACCTCTTTCGTCTACTCGCCCGGTAGTTGCAGATGTTTGCTCGCGAAAATTTATTATTTTTTATTATTTTTTTTTTTTATTTGACGAGTTCGTTCTTTCTTTGCAGCTGTTTCTGGTCCTGCGATCGAGCTTACTGGCGAGGAGACCGAGCTCCTAGAGACCTTTGCAGCGGCCAAGGACGAGGGTGACGACTCGTTTCCTTCGAACTCCGAGCTGGTCGTCCTAGGCCTTGCTCCATCTGTTTCTGGCCCTCTTCTGGATATAAACCAAGATCTAGGAGTTCACGGTCAGACAAGTGAAGTTCGTTCGGTCCTTGTTGCGCCTCTCAGCCTACATCCTGCCCGAGCCCGAGCCCGAGCCCGTGCCCGTGCCCGAGCCCGAGCCCGTGCTCGAGCCTCAGCCAGCGCCCGAGCCTCAGCCCGTGTCCGCGTTTAGGCCCGAGCTCGAATCTGAGTCTTCCTCAGAGAGTCTTTCCACCATGAGCACTTCGTCTGACGACATGCACAGGTTTACACTAAGGGTCTCTCCCCTTCAAGTTGTTGCACCGTCTAGGGAGACAGACGTCGTGACGATGGATGATGATTCTCCAGACTTTCCTCGTCATGAGCCTCCACCTCCTACTGACGTAGCTGCTGGGGTGCCAGTTCCGGAGTCTGGAGGTCGGGAACAGACTCCTCCACCTGCATCCAAGAGAACAAGGACCCCCGATGAGGAGGGTTCAGCCTCCCCCGACCAAGAGCCTTTAATCAGGAGGAAGGGGAAGGCCATAGCAGAGTCTCCAGCCCCTAAGCGCAAGAAGGTAATGGAGCTCAGGAAGCCCGGGGCTGTCGTCATTGCGGGGAGCTCGAGTGCCCAGACCTCAGAACGATCCGAGCGAGTTGAGGATGAAACAACTGAGGATCCTGATCTGCAAGCTGAGAGGGAGGCAGAGATGGAGTATTTCAAGGATTTTCTTTCCTATGTCCCAGATGTTTTGAAAAACCGTATCCCGAAGCTCCCGAGGCTGGACTTCACTGATAGGAAGCTGATAGGCTATGGCATCCGTCACACAGCATTGGTAAGCCTCAAGTCCTTTCATTTTTACTTTGCTTTTATCTAATCCTTTTGATTTGATTCTACCGCCTTCATCTTCCTCAGGTGGCCATGACTTTTATGAAGCTGCTGAAGAGGATCGAGGATCAGATGGGCGCGGAGGCTGCCTTTAGAATGACCAAGGAGCAGTTTACGGAGGACAGGGAGAGGCTGTAGGGCAAAGTGAATCTCCTCCAAGAGGAGCACCAAATACTGGAGGATAAGCTTAAGGAAACTGATGTGGCTCTGTCTTAGGAAACAGCACGTAGGGAAGCAGCTACTTCCAAAGTTGGCAAGATTCACGAGGAGTTGTTGAAAGTAAAAGGCGAGCTGAGCGTGGCTACGAAGAGGGCAGAGTCTGCAGAAAACAGAGCTAACCAGCAGCAGCAAGAGGTGGCCGCGATTAAGGAGGAGCTTGCAGAAGCTCGAGAGCAGACCGCTAGGGCTGATGAAGAGGCTGCTAGAGCTCGAGAAGAAGCTGCCAGGGCTCGGGAGGAGATTGCTCAAGCGGAGAAGCGCACGAGGCCCGGATTGCTCAAGAGAGAGATCAAGCTTCCTTAGAGAACGAGAGGGCCTTCCTGTTCACCATCTGGGAGTGCTACCCAGACTTAAATTACTCGTTCTTTGAACCTCCTGCTGTTGAGGCGATCCAGGGGTTTGTACAGCACGCGGCCAGCACTAAGGGTACTCAACAGAGCAGTGCTCCTCCAACTCCTCTGGCCGATCAGCCAGCCTCTACGAGCCATCCTTTAGATCTAGCTCCTACTCTCGAATGATCTTCAGCTCCTCAGGACCCTCCTACTGTGGAGACTTCCGTAAAGGTTCCTTCAGATCCTCAAGCTCCAGATGCACCTGCTAGTACTTAGATAGGAATTTTAAAATTTTTTCCTTATTTCTGCTCGTAATTGTAGAATTGTCCATCCTCTTTTGAGGGTGTTTGATTTATAAGAAACAGAATCCTGCAATTTTCAATATTTTTTGCAAGATATAAGATGCATCTAGTAGGCACGTGCAACTCATAAGTATGCAATGAGCTATTATTAAAGTGACACTCATATTATAACTGAGATTATAAACACATCATAATTGTACTGATAAGTTAACTCATCGGCCTATGACCTGTAGACAGTCAATCACAAAACGGCAGTTTGTAAGTATTTAATCCTGCAAGTAACTCAATCGAGTGCTTTTTGAAAATTGGGTGTATACTCACAGTTCGCGGAGTGCCCGTTTTGGATACAGTTATCCGAGAACGCCTCCTATTAAGGTTTGGCTGGCCTAGGATGGCATTTTCCCCAACTTTGAAGACCTCAGGCTGTCGTGATACTTTGTTGTATTGGTTTGATTTGAGAGCAAACCCTTATCGTGGGTGGCCCCTCCCGTGAGGTCACGAGGCAATTTTATTTGAGAGTCGTAGCCCTTCTCGCAGGTCGCAAGACAATTTTATTTTAGAGCAGTAGCCCCTCTCGCAGATCGCGAGGCAATTTTATTTGAGAACCGTAGCCCCTCTCGTAGGTCGCAAGGCAATTGTAATAGATTAGTGAGTGCTTTTAGTATCGGCTCGGGAATCACTCCCTTCGTGGAGCCACGTACAGATTGGAGGTCCTTAATTGAACCCTCCAGAGTGCGGAGGACGCAGCTCCTTCCGCGGGTGAGACCTTTAGCACCATCGACGGGTCCCAATTAGTGCCCTCCGGGGTGCTGACAGCTACCCTCTTCCACAGGCGAGACCCTTATTGCAACTCCTTCCACAGGCCATAGCCTTCCAGAGTGCAGTGACTCGAGCTCCCAGATGATTCCCTCCAGAGCGTACAGACGGCAGCTCCTTCCACGGGTCACATCTGGATACCCTCTCCCGTCTGCAAGCAATCGCTCTCATGGGGAGGGCGTTATATCTGGATTGAAAATATTATAGCTGGTAAGCGATCCCTCGGACTCATAATAGAGTACAGTTTGCAGATCGCGAGGCCGCTCTATAGTAACTCGTATAGAATGTGGCAACGAGCCGTTCACAGGCAGAGAGCGAGCGTTGTGAGAAGCATTTGCAACAATTGCGCTTGTGTAACATCCATGAGTAGTCCGCTGGTCGCATGATATAGCGGCTGCGAGCTAAAAAACAAGTCTGTCACTTGTCAATGTGAACTTCTCCAGCGAGGAGGGTATAGTTAGGCCGAGCATCGGCTAACGAAGAATTCTCGGATGAGATTTGTTAGCATTTCTTGCCCGATAATATATATGCAGCTTTGGTGAGCATTTACGCAAGTGTTTTGGTCGTAAGCAATTCCTTGGATGTTTGCATAAATATTCTCAGGGAATAATAATATATACAATAATAAACTGCAGCTCATTTTCTTGAGAAAGAGATTTCATTAGATTCGCTCTTTCCAACATGTACATTTGCTGGTTCGACCAGTTTGCTTTCTGCGTTAGATATAGCACATACAACAGAAAACCAGTGAAAGCACTTTTTACAAACAATCGTCAAAGCAAATCATGCACAAAGTTAGAGCGGGCTGATAGTTTTATGTGTAGTAGGGCCGAAGGTGCTCAGCATTCCACGCTCGGGGTAGCTCTAATCCGTCCATGTTGGCTAAGTGATAGGCACCATTCTCCAGACTCTTCCTGATGAGGTATGGCCCTTCCCAGTTAGGTCCGAGGGCTTCATCACTTGTCTTGCGAGCTCCAGGGAGGACTAGTCTCAGGACGAGGTCACCTGCCTTGTAGCTCCGAGCTCGCACCTTCCTGTTGTAGTACCTGACGACTCTCTGCTGGTATACGGCTACCGTCATGCGAGCTACTTCCCTTGCCTCCTCAACTAGGTCCAAGCTGGTAGCGAGCAGCTGGTCATTGTCCTCAAGTCGGAATGAGGCTCTTCACTGGCTGGTGACTTCGAATTCTGCTGGGATCATGGCCTTTGTTCCGTAGACCATGGAAAATGGAGTTTCGCCAGTAGAGCTGCGAGCTGTGGTCCTGTATGCCCAAAGGACTTTCTGCAACTCGTCCACCCAAGCTCCTTTCCTCGCATCTAACTTGGTCTTCAGAGTCTGCTTGATGATCTTGTTCACAGCCTCGACTTGACCGTTGACTTGAGGGTGGTCCACAGCTAAGAAGCTTTTCACGATTCCGAGCTCGTTGAAAAAATCTGCGAACTGCTCGCTGGTGAACTGCGTCCCGTTGTCTGTCATAAGCTGCTGAGGAATTCCGAACCTGCAGATGATGTTGTTCTATACAAATTTTTCTATCTTCGAGGTGGAAATCTCCGCTAGCTCCTTAGCTTCGGCCCATTTGGTGAAGTAATCCCCAGCAACCATAGCGTGCTTGCAGCTTCCTCGAGCCGTGGGTAAAGGTCCGATGAGGTCCATTCCCCAGATTACGAAAGGTCATGGACTCACCATTTGCTGGAGGTAGGCTGGTGGAGCTCGCGAGATTTTGGCAAATCTCTGGCACTTATCACACTTCTTCACCAGATCCGTGACATATTGTTTCATAGTCGGCCAGTAGAACCCCTGTCTAAGGGCTTTCTGAGCTAAATATAATGCTCCTGCGTGGTTCCCACAATGACTTGCATGAATATCCCTCAGCACTATCTCACAGTCTTCATCATCTATACATCGCAGCAGCGGGGTCGAGAATCCCTTCTTGTATAGCTTGTCATCATAAATGCAGTATCGGGCTGCTCTAGCTCGTAAGCGGCGAGCTTCCAGCTTGTCCTCCAACAGCTTCCCTTCCTGTAGGTAACCTAATAACGAGCTCATCCAGGAGTTAGGCCGGATTTGCATGAACATCATTACCTCTTTGTCCTCAATGCTCGGAGTCGACAGAAATTTCACAAGTATAGACTCTAGGAGATTAGCGTCCTGGGAGGTCGCCAAGCGAGCTAGGGTATCTGCATGAAAGTTCTGAGCCCTGGGGATTTGGTTCACTTCGATTCTTGGGAAAGCCCCAGCAATTCCTTGGCTCTTCGGAAGTATTCTGACATCTTCTGTCCCCTGATCCGGTACTCTCCCCGGACATGGCAAACGACAAGTTGAGAGTCGCTGAATACCTTTACCTGTTCAGCTCGCACCTCTTTTGCTAGACGGAGTCCGGTGAGCAACGCCTCATACTCGGCCTCATTGTTGGTCGCCCGAAATCCGAACCTTAAGGCATTAAGGATCTTGTGGCCTTCTGGGCTGATCAGCATTATTCCAGCCCCTGAGCTGTGCTCGTTGGAGGACCCATCCACATATAGCTCCCACGTTTGTCCACCTGCTAGCTCACCCTACTTTGGTACTAGCCTTGTAAATTCAACAATAAAATCCGTGAGGGCTTGGGCCTTGACTGCTGTTCTAGGCTTGTACTCTATGTTGAACTGGGCGAGCTCGATGGCCCATTTGAGGAGTCTGCCTGAAGTGTCTGCTTTCTGGAGGATTTGCCTGAGGGGATATTGCGTGAGGACCTCTATCTGATGAGCTTAGAAGTAAGGACGCAGCTTCCTTGAAGCAGTCACTAGACAGTATGCAAGCTTCTCCATCTGTGAATATCGAGTCTCCGCGTCGGCCAATCTTTTACTGATATAGTACACTGGTTGTTGTATCCTCTCTTCTTTCTTGACCAGGGCCGCGCTCAAAGCGTGCTCAGACACCCCTAAGTATAGGAACAGTCTCTCTCCTTCTCTAGGTTTTGACAGGAGTGGAGCTCGGCCCATATACTCTTTTAGCTTCTGGAATGCTTCTTCACACTGTTCAGTCCATTTGAAATTTTTGGCCCTCTTTATTGCCTCGAAGAATGGTATGCATTTGTCGGTGGCTTTTGAGATAAATCGGCTGAGGGCCGCGACCTGACCACTGAGGCTTTGTAAATCTTTCACTCGGGCTAGGGATCTCATTTCTATGAGCGCTTTGATCTTTTCAGGGTTCGCCTCTATTCCCCTGACATTAACCATAAAGCCGAGAAACTTACCAGATGCCACTCCAAAGGCGCATTTCAGCGGGTTAAGTTTCATTATATAGTTCCTCAGGACCTTGAACATCTCATCTAGGTCGCGGACATGGTCTGGAGTTCGCCTGGACTTCACCAACATGTCATCCACATAAACCTCCATTGTTTTTCCGATCTGCTCCTGAAACATGGCATTCACAAGACGCTGGTATGTGGCCCCTACATTCTTTAGCCCGAAAGGCATTACTTTATAGCAATACAGCCCCCTGTCGGTAACAAATGATGTGTGCTCCTCATCGGTTGGGTACATGGGGATCTGATTGTAACCTGAATATGCATCAATGAAGCTTAGGAGCTGGTGTCCTGTCGTTGCGTCAACAAGTTGGTCAATCCTGGGCAACGAAAAACTGTCCTTCGGACAGGCATTGTTCAGGTCGGTGAAGTCTATACATGTCCTCCACTACCCGTTTTTCTTCTTCACAAGGACTGGATTCGCCACCCAAACGGGGTAATGGGCTTCTCGGACGAACCCGTTGGCAAGTAGCTTCTCCACTTCCTCTTTCAGAGCCGCGTAGCGTTCTAGAGTCATTGGCCTCCTCTTTTGGCGAACCGGCTTGTGCTGGGGATCTATGTTCAATCGGTGGCTCATAATGTCAAGGTCTATCCCCACCATGTCCTCATGGTTCCAGGCGAAGACGTCGAGATTCATCTTCAGGAAGTCCGTAAGCTCAGCTTTGACCTCTGGCAATAGGTCTCGCCCCACCTTTAGGCATCTCTCCGGATCCATCTCACTGACCTGTACATCCTCCAAATCTTCAACGGGTCTACGTCCACCTTGCGAGGATCGAGGTCGCTGTTCACTCCAATTTCAGAGGTAGCTCGAGGTTCACCACCTGAGACTACATTCACCTTCTTACCTCGGACTCCCATTTTCACTGCATCTTCATAGCATTGTCTTGCTAATCGCTGCTCTCCCCTGACGCAGCCAATACCAGTAGGAGTTGGGAACTTTATTGTCAGCGTCCTGGTGGATGTTACCATGTTCAGGTCATTCATAAAGGGTCGCCCCAGGACCACATTGTAGACTGATGGGCTGCTGATGATTAGGAAGTCGGTAAGGACAGTAGCTTACGGTCCTGGTTCTCCGAGGGCGAGGGGTAGCTTGATTTGGCCTACCGGTACTACTGCGTCCCCGGTGAAACCATAGAGGGGTTCTGGTGAGGGGGTCAGCTGCTCGGTTCCTAGCCCCATCTGGTCGTAGCAATCTTTGTACATCACGTTGACTGAGCTGCCCGTGTCAATCATTATTCGTCGCACTTCAATATTGCTGATCCGGGCTCAGATGACTATGGCATCATTATGGGGCCAATGCACTCCCCTCGCGTCTTCCTCAGTGAATACAATGCCATCCGATGACACTTTGGCTTTCTTAGCAGGTCCCTTTACTCCATTATAACTAGTCAACAGAGTATGATCTGCTTCCCTCACATATCTCCGATGCGACCTGTTTGAAATACCTGCCATGTGAGGACCACCGTGGATTGTTAGGATCGTTCTGACAGTGAGCTCGTGCTCGAGCTCCGAAGCTTGTTGTTGTGGCCGCTGCTCAGGTTGTAGGTCTTGATGTTGGGGTTGATGATGTTGAGGTCGTCTACCCGCAGGTCGCAGAACATATTCCCCCAGACGACCCCGTCTTATCAACTCTTCGATAGCATCCTTCAATTGCCAGCAGTCCGATGTGTTGTGTCCATTCTCGTTGTGGTAGGCACAATACTTCTTCGGGTCTCGGCGTCAGCTAGAAACCCCTGTTGGAGGCGGCTTCCCAAAATTCTCCCTATTCCTTTCAGCTGCGAAGATTCTGTCTTACCTGTCTGGCAGGACGCTGTAACTCTCGTACCGGCTTTGACGCCGAGGTCGCTCCCTCCTCGACTCAGGCCTGGCTCGTTTTGCCACGACATTGGCAGATTGGTGTCTGTGCTCGCCCTGCTTGTCCCCACTGTAGTTCTTCCTCTTCTCGTGATGGGGACTGCTTGCCTCATCTCGCTGAGTACTGGGTTTTTTGACACCGAAAGCTTCCTCCCACCTGATTTCCTTAGCTGCCCTCTCATAGAATTCACCCAGATCTCACAGAAGACTTATAGATGCTCTCGTACAGCTTTCCATCTTTCATGAGCCCTGCGGAGATCGCCGTTAGTATACTCTCATCTGAAGGTGCCTCGATGTTACTCACTTCATCTCTGAATCGGGCGATATAGTCCTTTAAGGGTTCGTTGTGCCTTTAGAAGATGGTGGCAAGGTGGTATGCAGGCGCGAGCTGCTTCCTCAGGGCTTTGTACTGATCTAGGAATCTCTTCTGACACTCCCTCCAACTCCCTATGCTGCGGGCTGGGAGGCTCTTGAACCAGGCTCGCGGGGGTTCCCTAGAGTGGCTAGAAAGACCCGGCACTTTACCAGTGAGTCGTCTGTCTAGAGGTCCATTTGCACGTTGAAGGCGTCCAAATAGTCATAGGGGTAGCTTCTGCCGCTGTAAGGAGGGATATTGGGGAGTTTGAATTTGGGCGGCAGGGGTACTATCTCAACTTCCCTAGTAAATAGTATCCTACGATTTTCTCGTTCCTCTCCACCATGAGGCCCAGGTCGAGCTTCTAACTGCCGAACCCTCTGCAACAGTTCCTCTACCATTAGGACTGGGGATTGGGATCGCCGAACGGAGTTCCTTCTGCTAACACTCTCCTGCCCTCCAAGGTGGCGATTTTCCGACCTGCGCATTTCATCAAAATCTTCTACCTGTCTTAAACCTCTCCTTCGCCCGGGCTCGGGAATAGCGCGATCCTCCCGAGCTCGCTCGTGTCCACGACTGTTTTCAACTTGGCGGTCGCCTTCTTGATTCACCTGTACTCTGATACCGGTTGGGTTAGAGGCGATCTGTCTCCCTCGAGCCCGCTGCTTGTCTCTTCTCACATTCAGGTTTGAGGAGCGCACAGATTCCTCCGATAACAACCTGTCTCTGTTTGCAGCTCCCTCCAGGGTGGGGATCTCCTCAGTAATTTGTCGACAAGCTCTTCTTGGGGCGACCTCCGCCTGTCCCCGCGTTGCGTGGGTCTGAACCTCCACTAGCGCCCTGACCGTCTCAGTCAACTGCCTCACTGTATCTTTCAATGCTTGCTGGCGATGTTGCCACTCTTGAGCGACCTCTTCCCCGGCGAGTCGAGTACTTTGCTGATCTTCCTGGCCTTCAAGTCGCTCATTAATCGGACTAACACTCCTGGTCGTTTTTATCCTGACCATAATGGATTGACGGAATATGAGCGGTCAAAGAAAAGTCAAATGAAAGAGGGAATTACCAGGTCGCTGTTGGGCCCTCCTTCTAGCGCCAAAAGATGTTGACGTTCGGAAACGATCAACCAAGAGATTCTGGGGCCCAGACTGCGAGCGAGGTAATTAAATGGGTGATAATGGTGACGGATGTGTGATAAATGAGCAGTAAATGAAGTTTAAAATTAGTGGAGCTTAATTAAGGTGAAGGAATGTTGGTCGTGGTAGTTAGGTGAGTTCAATGAGGTAATTAGTGAAGAAAAGAGGGAGGAAGAAGAATGCAAAACACAAGGATTTTTACGTGGTTCGGCGACTGCGCCTACATCCACGGTCACTCTGAGGTAATTCCGATAAAGTGACGGTATTCTAGTATTTTTCCGCTTATTTGTACAGTAGAGATCTCTCCTATTTATAGAGGAAGTGAGATGATAAAAATGAAAATACAAAAATGTAATACACATTAAAGCTATGACAATTTCAACTAATCCTGACATAGGTCATGCTTCATTTAATGTAACGGTGATCATTGTTCTCTTCCTGCACACGTCTGCATTTAATGCATTAGGAGAGGTCTTTCCTTCATCAATTGCATAACCGCTGCATTGAATGCTTCTAGGTAATTGTGTGGATGGTTTCCGGTGTAGAGTCAAGAGAGTTGGTGATTCTGATGGCTTACTGCAAAAGGTTTCTTCTGGAGCGGACCAAGGGTCTGTCAAATCAAGCAAGCTGGGCGGGAGTTGATATGGGTGAGGTAATGCTGGGACGTCCTGGAAGTAGCACGAGCTCGCGACCTAAGCGACCTCGCGATCTGGTCAAGCTTGCGGCAACGGTTGGGAGTATGAGCCTTCTGGGCCTTTGCCTCTGTTCATGTCCAATTGGGCTCTTACTGGTCCAATTATTAAAATCGAGAAAACGGGTATAACACTACTAATCTAAAATTTATTATTGATGAGTAATGTTACTCAATCAGTAAATTAACAGAACTCTTAAAAATGGATCATGATATATATATGAATTATTCAACCTTTTATATATGACTTATGCCTTTCGATTCTACTATACGAAAAGTGACTAAAAATAGTTTTCATTTAAAAAAAAAAAATGTCACCAAAAATGACCAGTATAATTGGGTGATTGTATTGTTGTTCCTCTTGGAAGTAGTTTAGCTTGATTCAGACCTCATTCTCACATTGAAATTTTTGTTCTATTATATTGTTTAAATTAGTATAAGTTTTAAAAATTAGTATAATTTTAAGTTTTAAAAATTAGTATAATTTTAAATTATATTTTCTGAAGAAAAATATTATTAAATTATTAAAATGAGTTTTTTGTTAATACTATAGTGTTTGTGAATTATATAATCCGCAAGCAAAAAACCAAAATGACAATAATTTATATCCTTTATTCTCAAGTAATTGTTTATGAATATTAATGATGATAAAAAATCTCACTTTTATAATAGTAAGATTTACATTAATTTTAGTGCTATTAATTCAATTTTTTTTTATAATTAATATTTTAATAGTGAGTATTTAACTATTTTTAATTCAAGGGCTACTTTAAAATTGTGCCCTTTGTTAATTATCCGTAAAGCACTCACTGAATCTAAATATTTTATATTATCTTGGTTCTAAGCTAATCATTTGTGCTTGAAGTTGTTGGGATGTCGTCGTAGAAAATACGAACCCCTTTGATATCTTTTTTCAATTCGACACTCACTTACCAATTTTTTATTTCCAAAAATTGACACACTAGCTAGTCATAAGTTTTACATATATTTTATTGTCTAATAAGTCAAAACATTTGAATTCTTTGGATAAAGCTTCTGGTGCTGCAATGCCGATGCATTTTGCATGGAAATTTCATTCTGATGACGTGACAAATAGTGCAATGCTCACTTTTGAACAAATAATACGTTTGTGGCGGCCAATTGGCAACCGTTATCATTGCCGACAACATTGAAGTCACAGTTTATAACCTGTTCTCACGGCATGCATGTTGTAAAATGTTGTAAGGTTATAAAATTAAAGGTTTGACCACCTTATCCCGCTATTAACATTATTCATAAATTATAGTTATTAGATTAAATTCAATAATTACTCATACAATCAATTCAAAAGTCACAATTTATAAATAAAATTACTGATTAGATAAGATAACTAAATCCTAAAATTAATGGTACTCTACCTGCTCCAATATGATCACATGAAGATTTACACATCAGTTACAACATTATATCTCGAAAGTATATGTAGTCGAGATTTTTTGCTTTCCATTTTAGGTTGAATATTGAGAATATTAGGATTTTGGTTTGTTTTCCTTTTATGTTTTGTTAATTTTTATTTAATTTCAGTTAAATTTTAAGTTAATCAAAGGAATGTTATTAATTAATTAACATGATACAATTTTGTAATAATCTTTATAATGCAATTTTATTAAAGTAAATTATGTTAAATGAAATAAATGTTTCATTCTATTATTATTAATATATTAAAAACATTATTAAAAGGATTGTAATTATATTATTTTTTTAATTCAGTAATGCTGTCGTAGAAAATACGAACCCCTTTGATATCTTTTTTGAATTCGACACTTCTTACCAATTTTTTATTTCCAAAAATTGACACACTAGCTAGTCATAAGTTTTACATATATTTTATTGTCTAATGAGTCAAAACATTTGAATTCTTTGGATAACGCTTCTGGTGCTGCGATGCTGAAGCATTTTGCATGGAAATTTCATTCTGATGACGTGACAAATAGTGCAATGCTCACTTTTGAACAAATAATACGTTTGTGGCGGCCAATTGGCAACCGTTATCAGTGCCCACAACATTGAAGTTACAGTTGATAAAGTCTTCTCACGGCATGCATGTTGTAAGATGTTGTAAGGTTATAAAATTAAGGGTTTGACCATCTTATCCCGCTACTAACATTATCCATAAATTATAGTTATTGGATTAGATTCAATAATCACTCATATAATCAATTCAAAAGCCACAATTTATAAGTAAAGTTACTGGTTGAATAAGGTAACTAAATCCTAAAATTAATGGTACTCTATCTGCTCAAATATGATAACATGAAGATTTACACATCGGTTACAACATTATATCTCAAAAGTATATGTAGTCAAGATTTTTTGCTTTCCATTTTACGTTGAATATTGAGAATATTAGGATTTTGGTTTGTTTTCCTTTTATGTTTTGTTAATTTTTATTTAATTTCAGTTAAATTTTAAGTTAATTAAAGGAATGTTATAAATTAATTAACATGATACAATTTTGTAATAATCTTTATAATGCAATTTTATTAAAGTAAATTATGTTAAATGAAATAAATGTTTCATTCTATTAGTATTAATATATTAAAAACATTATTAAAAGGATTGTAATTAGATTATTTTTTTAATTCAGTAATGCTATATTATCCAAAAATTTATCCAAATTCACTACCCAAATGATGTAGTCAATCTATGTGTAATTACCACATCATGGCAAAATTAAGGTGATAACTACAAATCAATTTATTACATTATTTAGACAAAATTTTTTGGTAAATTTTTTAGAAATATAACATTATTTCTTTTAAATATGTTAATATTCAAAGTTATATATAAAAACAATAAAAAAAAAAAAATGTTAATATAGCCCCACTTGTCAATGACCAATGGGCCGAGACTGGTTCGGCAAATCCTGGCCGATGCCCAAACCCTAGATTGGACTAGGTATATAGTTCAATCTAGAACTAATTTTATTTCATCACACCCAATGTACACCAAACAATTAACAATATTATTAACAATATTATTTTATTTTTATCCAATTCATAGTACATCAAATACATTGTAATACTAATTTAGTTTAATCCAATCGTCTTCAATAATACCAAAATAATCTAATATAATGTTACGAATCAAACACACCCTTTGACCTTATTTGTTATATGAGATTGGGTTGGGATTAAACAAATTACAATCCAATCTCATGTGTTAATGGAATGAGATTGGATCTCTCCAATCTCATTAGCCATTTGATCCCATGCTGAAATTTGTGATTAATTTTTTTAATATATTTTTCATTGTATTTATTATATGTAAAATATTAAACGAATTTAAAAATTAATTTAATATATCTTTCATAAATATATTTAAAAATGAATATTTTAACAGCAATTAAAAATAAACATTATATTATTTAATAATTGCAAAAAAATTATTGATTCTTTAGAAAGAAATTAAAGATTTTATAAAAATAAATAAAATTAATATTAACAAAATAAAAGACAATATTATTTTTATCTAATTTTATACTATACCAAATATATTAAAATATTAATTAAATCGAATTCAATTTAATCCAGACTTATTATAATTAATTAATCTGACACAACAAAAACGCACTAAGATATTATATGTAATTGTGGAGGTTGTTGGGATGTTGTCATAGAAGATAAAACCCTCATGATTACCCTCTTTGAATTTGATGCTGACTGACCAATTTTGTATTTCCACAAAATGATCACCGTTTGTAGTATATGATAATTAATTCGTACTATTCTATAATTTATCGCCAAATAAATCAAAACATATGAATTCTTTGGATATGCTGGTGTTAAAACATTTTGCATAAAATTTTATTCTAAGGTGATGACTGTATTTGTCTGCGCCGTTCATTTTGCATGAATATATTTGTCTACGCCGTTCAGCAACTGCTATCCGCCTATCATCAGTAGCCACTACTTTGAAAACGAAGGGCGGAAACGAGGGGTGGCTCCGTGGTATAAATCCACCCCTCATCAAGCCGTGGGTGCTTAGTTCAAACACACCTTTTACTTAATATATAGGTAATTTTCTTACAATATATGGACTGTTCTCTTCTATTTCAGGGAATAAAAATTTAGATCATACTTTAAAATTCTATCTCTGTTAATCTCGGTAACTTTTAGAGATCTAAACCATACTTCAAAATTCTATCTCAACTAATTCAACAGTTCTCTAATCCAGTGCCAATAAATCAAAAAACCAAAAAAAAAAAAAGAAATCAAAGGTATAAAGTTGTCATCGTCCATTTTCATCAACAACTCAATTTCAAAAAGTTTCCCAAAATGATGATGTGAAACTCATACTACAGTATCAGCTTTTCAACAAAAAAATCTACTGTCACTATTGAATCATTTTTGTTACTTGTATAATGGCTCAAAAGTCATAACAGAAACAAGATGACGGCAAAAGTCTATGGTAGAAAACTTTTGTCGGCTATTTACCACCCACCCACCAAAAAAAAAAAAAACCCTTTTTATCGGCATAAAATTTCTTCCATGATTGCCGGTTTATAAAGAGTATAACTTCTTTCGTTAATTTAATAATTTAATTGACATTTCATTTAAACTGTGGAATTTAATAATTTAATTGACATTTCATTTAAACTGTGGTCTTTAAATTTATTATCTGATATTTATGAAATGAATACAATACATAAGTACTTTTAAATTTTTAATATGAAGAGTACAAATGTTAAGAATATAAACATTAAATAAAAAAATTTATAGACAGATATAAAAGGTTGTATCATGAAAAAAAAATATATTTTTTTTTACTAAACATCTGATTTTTAGTGTATATATTTACAAAATTCATAATAAATATAAATGATTATTTTCTAAGAAGTGTTCACAATAATGATAGTGAGGAAATGATCTGGCTGATCAATGTTTTTAGGCAATAATATTAGACTGGAACGTTAATAATATTCGAAGGTGATAATTTTCACTGTATAATGATAGACTTCATGACAATTTTTCTAGTGCTTTAATATAACAACCGAAAAGCATGTCTATGACTACTGGCTAATTTCCTTCAACAAAATATAGTCAAGTCAAAATTCACTGAAAATATTCATGATATATTCCACCGCCAGCCAGGAATATCAATAAATATTATTTTATTTACTTGTGTGTATCTGAAAAACATTTACTGTGAGATACAAGAGCTGCGCAAGTGACTGAATGTAAATAATCAATTAATGGTTGTTTATTTATTTATATTTATTAAAGACAAATTGAAGTCAATGGACTATTTGATCCATCACAGAAAGACAATCAATTTGGGCCCGTATAATGAGGAGAGCTCGAAGATATTATTAATGGAAATGAGAATTCTATCACAAGAAATTGAAAAGTTGATTGTTTGCTTTCCCAATTTTCTGCTTAATTGCTGGTTAAATTTTCTTTGTTATACTAGGGACAATCATATTTGACTGGAAAATAAAGATATATGTTATACGAAAAGTCTATGAACCGAATTTGATCTTATTAATGTGAATAACGTTATACTTTCTAAAAACTTTCTTAAATTTTTTATTCAAATTATATGATAAAATTATTTATAACAATCAACTTAATTTTAGAATGAAGTAATGATGTGATTGTTAAAAATAAGTTTGCCATGTCATTTAATTTGAATAATAAATTTAGATAAAATTTGAATTGTTAGCATTAATTTGGAGGATTTTGTAATTTATGTTTCAGTTATGTTGTCAAATAATTGTAAATTAAAATTAATTTACTTTTCATTTAAATAATCTACTTAAACATTTCATTTTCTAACTTCTATTCCACATAAACTTGGGTGGATGGATTCGGTGTGCAAAACCCTAGTAAAATTACGCCAACTACATATTATTTACGTGACATGAGAATTCACTTATCAAAAAATAAGAAATTATTGCTTTGATTTGTAGGTATATAATCTAATGAATGAAGTCGTCACAACTATATGTAGTTTAATGGTAATTATAGTACTTCATAAAATTTTGAGTTAGATAGAAAGTTCAAAAGATAGAAAAAGGAGAAAACAACTTATTTCTAGACGGTACCTTGAATATCTATGCATGCATGTATATTAATTCAATATTGATCACTTACTATTCATTAATTGACCATACTGATTTAATTTTGATGAAATATTTTCAGAAATGTAACAACAAACAAATGAATGTGCGGCTGCTAACTTGTTTCCATTAACGATCTAAAGTCAAGTCAAAGTTCACTAGTATATTTTATTGGAATAGTCAACAACTATAGTCCCGGTATATAGTCAATCCCATCAATATGAATATCAAATCAGATTTAAATGTGAAGTGACCTAATTAGTCAAGGTTCACTCGTATATTTTATTGGAATAGTATATCACGTCAATAGAATATCAAATAATATTTAAAGCATTACTCATATTTAAATGGGAAGTGATGGGGTGTAAGAATTGGTATTTTGTTTTTCTCAAATGAATTAAATTTAGATAAAACTATCTACGTATAATATTTTAGGACAATGATAAAACTTAATCCTTGAATTTCTTAGGATTAAAAAATACATTCGACCACTTCTACTAAAAGGTTCTTTGCATAAGAATACACTTGTGCTTGCTATACGTAATTATAATTAAAAAATTTTAACTTTCTTTGATAAAAAATTATATATAAATTTGTATTCAAAATTGAGATAATACTGAGAATCTCACTGTTGTTTGATCAAATCACTAAAGGCCTCTCTATAGTTTGGCATAGTCTCATTTTTCTTCTTCTGTTAATTCTGTTACTGAATAGTGTGTTCTAATAGTAGTGGTGCGTAAAAAAACGATATTGCCCCTTATGTTGATAAAAAAATTGTTAAAAAAATTTCCAAAATAATTAATAGATAAAATAAAAAATATATATATTAACAATTTTTTTATAATCTCTACCATCTATAATAGATCAAATCCCAAAATAATTTTTTAAAAAATACTTAAAACGGAAAAAAAAAAATCCAGTCATCTGAAACATTGAAAAACCAATTTTCAGAAATCCAATTTCCACAAAATCTAGGTTTCTAGCCATGGAAACCCAGATTTTTTTGAGTTTACTTCAAACCAATCTTCAATAGAAACATCAAATATAAAAATATAAAAACACAAAAACACAAACACTTAATCACCACAAGGATCAAACATCATCACTAAGACACCAACACAGAAACACAAATATCAAACATCATCACCAACAAATAATCATCACCATCATCATCATATAAACTTTCATCAACACATAAATCACCACATAAACATTCATCAACACATAAATCAAACTAAGTTAAAAAAACAAACATAAACACATAAACCTCATCATCTGAGTTTGAATCGAAGTTAGATAATAATAGTTCATCGTCTGTCATCTGGGTTCAAATTGAACCCAAATGAACCATCATCATTGGTTCAAATCAAACCCAAAAAGGGTAGCAGCAGATGAAGAGTTGATGAGGGAGGAAATTAGCAACATCAACACATGATTTATCATCATCAACCATTTGAAAAAAAAAATGAAGAAAAAAGAAATAAATAATAAACATTGGGTTTCCTTCACCGGAGACTAGGGGGTTTTAGGCGATGGAAACCAATTATAGTTTCCACATAATGGAGACCATTAGGTCTCCTTTACAAGAGACCTATGGTTTTCAACTTTCTAATGAATGAGATGAACCAATTGCCGCAACGTTAGAGCTTGTGCCTCCGTTGCTTTTGCAGCCTATGATGTACGAAGAAGAAGATGAAAAAAGAAGAAGTTGATGATGATGATGATGAGAAGATGGAAGAAGAAGATGATGATGAGAAGAAAAGGGAAGGTAAGGTCAATGGACGATGGAGTTAAACTTATTTTTTTTATTTTAATAAATTTTTTTTTTTTTTTTTTTTTTTTAAAAAAAAAATGTTTTAATTTTTTTTATGTCATTCAATATTTATTTTATTTTATTTTATTTCGTGTCCACTATCCATCCTTATTATAGACGGTGGAGCTGATATTTTTTAAAAAAAAAAAAAACCTATTTTAATATAATTAATTAATTATTATTATTATATATTTTATCTTGTTTTGATGGTTTTACTCATTCTGGTTAACGGTCGAATATTGACTTTTAACATCCAAGTTGATAGTAGAAGATTTTTTTTTTTTGCTACTTTCATAAACAAGAGGGGCTTTTTTATTATTGTTATAAACTAAAAGGGTTCCTTAATGATTTTCATAAGTCAAGGTTTTTTTGGTTATTATGCAAACTATAGAGAGAAATTAGAATTATCACATAAAAATGGATTATAATAATTATAAAAACTAAACAACATTATTGGAGAATCACAAATCATTGGATTACAAGTTAATTATTCAAATCATTGTGAATTCTTTATTTTAGTTAAAGTGTTAAAAACAACTCATTCGATTATTAGATAAAGTAATTAATTTTTGCCCAGTGGAAAATTTATATAAAAATTTTTATTTCTTTTTAAGATGGCAATATAGGTCGTCATATCAGGAGGGAATTAAGTCAGGGGCATTAAATAATTTTGGATATAAACAAAATATTTTAATAACTATTGTGATTGGTTGCCAATTTCACTAGACAGACATTATTTATATATAGCGTAGTATGTACCCTAATATCAAAGAGTTTTTGAGCATAATAATGTATTATATACATAGACTGTATCAAAAAAGAACTTTCCGTTATAGTTTGTAAAGAAATTAATCTAGAAAAGCTTTCTTTCTCTGGTTTTTTTTTTTCAAAAGCATTTTTTTTTTCTTTTCCAACTTTTATGCTTTAATATTGCAGGTTAATTCCTCTGTTGGCCAAGCATACTGGACCAACAAAAATCAACAGCATGTAATTAATGTATTATCTTCATTCAAGTCAAATTATATACGGTGATTTAACTGATCAGCTTAAATAATTATTTTCAGGACTATGCTTTATTGACTAAGTTCATGAAAGCCAATGTATAAAATTGAGTGATTGTGTTAAAAAGAAAAATGATTTAATCAATTTGAAAATTATTTCTAACTATATATATTCGTATATATTTGAATTTTTGGAAATGGCTATTTTTTATTTACCATTAATTTGAGATTTATTATTTTTTTTAAAAGTTTCCTTTTTGTTAATAATATGCAAGGTTATTTCTAACTTCTTATATTATCTTAATTATAGAAATATATTACAGGATTATCTTAATTTTAAGTTGTTCAATTTGTAGTTTATAATATTAGTTTCTTAAAAAATTTGTAATTAATTCAAAATTTGGGATACGAGTCAAACTCTTAGTTTGTAGGATATTATCAGCCAATCAATCTTATCCAGTTGACTCACATGTCATGTGACCAGATTGTAATTTATGATAATAATAATTATTATTATTATTTTGTCTTTTTGAGATAATAATCTATTATAATTGTTGATTACGTGCTATTTTATTGCATACTAATTAAAAAAAAAAATCTAATTTTCTAGATATTCCGACGAATCTGGTACTGACTTGTCTCGGTCCACTATTGTCGTCCCCGTCGGCACGCAACGGCTGCTAGATTTTTCTTCTTTTCGACAATTTTATCAATGTCAAAATCAATAACGAACTCTATTTTAAAATAATGTTAAATTCAGTTTGAATTTACAAACTAATAAGAAAGCATAAGGTTTTTTTTTTTTTTTTTTTTAAACACCCTTCTTATATAGTAAAGACAATAATTCATAAATACGGATGAAACTTAAAAAAGAAAAACTAATTTTATGTTATGTCTTAGTGATTCATATATAAGCTCTATGCCTGATTACTATCAAAACAATAAAATATATAAATTAATAATTTAGTAGCTTGGGTTATAATATGAAAGATAGCTCATTAGCTATCCTTTTACAAGTGAAGGATTCTACATCCACAAGTGATAGTCCTCCCACTATTTATGGTATGTCTCCCTTACTTTTTGTGAGTTGGTCCCTCCTGTTCCTGTAAATTGATCCCTAAACCGTATCACAACATTTATAACCGTTGAATTCGATTATAGTACTAATCATAAAATAATAATAATAATAATAATTCAGTAGAGAGAGAGATAGAGTCAACAAGTCTATCAATAATGGAATAAATTGTGTTCCACGACGCCTACTGTCTCACATCGAATGATGTAATTTAAATTTAATATATATATATATATACATGGTATGATAGACTGCACAAAATTTCTTCTCCTATCATGGAGAATAATACATGCACACAAACGGAGAAAGCCGGCGCTGACTAGTGGAAAAAATTGTGAGATATTTCTAAAATGAAGTACGATTTCAGACTAGTGATGCTGCCAAATTCCAATTTCTCATTGTCCCATAATTTTCAATGAGAAATTTGAGGATCACCCACTCAAAATAGTATTTCGTTTAGAAATGTCTCATCTCACAATTTTTCTTTCGAGCAGCGCCTCCTTTATCCATCTAGAAAGTGCATGCACATAGCTTTAGTATGCACATACTTGTGTGGTGTTAGAGCTGAGGTAATTGAAAAGGTATACATGGCCTGTTCCAGCATTGATTGCGCTTGACTTGTTGCCTCTTACTCTCTCTCTCTCTCTCTCTCTATATATATATATATATATTGTGATATGAGAATGACGTCATTATATATGGGTTTATTGTCTCCAACTATATCACATATGATATAGTATGCAACTCGCATGAGCGAAAATATTTTGCATCTGAACCCAAGAAAATTCACGGATTCGCGTGAGCGTGGTAGAACCGTGAACCCCACACACGAACCCGCGAGGGCCGCAACATTTCAACAAAATTTTTGGTACCAAATTTCATACAATTTTTCTCCTCAAATGATATCATTTTTAAATTCTAACAATAACATCACTCACAAAATAGAATAAAACTTGATAATCCAACCTAATATTAAGTTCTAACGTCTAACATGATAAATTAAAAATAAAAACATAAATCCTTGAATAAGTCTAAAATAAAACACAAAATATACGAAAGCACCAAATACATATAACAGATTTTAACTTCAAATTCCAAAAACATAATAAAAAAATACAAATGCTTTCATCAAATAAATATAATTTGTCATTTGGCTGCTGGCACCGTTGGCACCAGCAGCCCCCACGCTGTGTGTTGGCGTGGGTTAGACACCCGCGTATATTCAAAATTAATATATATAATGTATAATATATTCATATACTAATAATATTCATAATAATATAACAATATATATAAATATACTTGTCTCCTACCAATTGTGTGGGTTGATATCCTATCCCAGTGTGAGTCTCTTTCCCACCCTGTATGGGTGGATCACTTCCAATTGGAAGTAGTCCCTCCGGACCGTACCACCAGTGTCATATCTCGATTAAAAAGTGCCGGATGCCTCTTGGGTTTATCCCAAATACAGTTGTTATACTAAAAAAATAATAATAAATATAATTTTTCTTTAAAATTGCTGGTTCGTCTGATTTGGGTGCCCATTTTTTTCCCACACCCACATCCAAATCTAATCATTTCCAATTTGAAATTTTGCACCCACACCCACCCATTGCAAATGGAAATCCTCGAGTTCACGAGTTCGTGGATAGAATTGTTATCCCTAGCAGACAAGTAGATGAACGAACCAATGTTTGCTTAATTACCTCATCTTAGATTATGGGCTACAAGCCTTGTTCAAACAAAATATATTGCAAACTACATAATATAGTTGGAAGTGCAGAATATGTAAAAATTATAATCGAAAAAAGTGTCATTTTACTGGGAATATTTAAATTTGCAACCACAATAATATTTTAACCTGTAATGTCAATATTTATTGAGCTGTCATTACAACCAAATTATGCACCCTATCACATGAATAAAATTTATGAGAAGCATCTGAAACTAGAAAGGTTTGCCCTTCCCTGTGCTGAAATTATATTTGCAGCTAGTATTACTATTGACATTACTTTTGTGGTTTGGAGCTACTCAATTTAATTGAGTTTTCCATTTTACTCTATTATGTATATGAGAAAGAAAAAAAATACAATAATCTTGACATTTCATTATTTTTAGTACTAATATATCAGTAGATTATTAATAGTTTAGTAAAAAAGATGACAGAGAATCCTTGATTAGTATATATATAGCAAAATTCTAGTGCCATGGCAATCAAACATGTATTAGTGGTCTTGCACTTGGTAGTTTTGCTTGCTCAGTCACCAAAGCTTAGCAGCTACACTAACTAAAACGCCCAAAATCATGAAGAAATCTCAGGTTTTCATTTATAAATCTCTTGCCGACATTCTTTATTATTTTAAGACCCAACTGGAGTTAAGGATCGAGTTCAGCTGAGACCCTAAATAATTTTGAGGCCCAACCTGCCAGCTTATCTTACCTGCAAAACTATTAATATCTTGAGTGGCGATATTGGCACCCCTAATATACTGAATATGCACGCCTCTTCGGATGTTTATCCCATTGATTTTTTTTTTAAATATTAAAAGATTGTAATCACACCTCACAAATTTTCTTATTCCTAATCTCCACTCTACAATCATCATCATACTCTCTATCAAAATTCTCATTTGGGAGGGAAAAAAAAAAGTCTCTTTTCAAAACCTCATCAACAACACAAACCACTTCATGTGTTTTATTACAAACTGTACAACCGTTTCATCTTCTTCATCAACATACAAATCAAACCCAAAACTTCTTGACAACAAACACAAACCCATGAAACCCAATTCATTCAAACATAATTAAAAAAAAAAAAAAAAAAAAAGAAAAACCTATTATAATTTTAATCAAAAACAAAATTAATTAGACTTACATGACAAAAAAAGAGCAAGAGGAAGCGTTGGCTTGTGTGATAGAAGAAAATATGGGCGATTGAGTAATCTTGTAAAAAAGTCTTTCTAACAAGGTTTATAATCTGAAATTATGAGAGTGATACTTTTAGTTTAATCTCTATTACTCTCTATTACTCTACCATCGACTTTGGTCCCTGAAACATCACCAGTCATGACCCCATCAACCTCTTCCTACAGCAAAACAAAGGTTCTTTGCATGACAGATTTGAAATCTCAGTTTTTCAATAATGTTATCAAGGATAATGTTGGTATTTTACAAATAATTATATTGTTTTGGGGTCTTCATACAGTTTTAGTGGGGTGGAAATATCACCACTCTAATTTCTTTTCATTCTTTAAACCCAAACATGCACTCAAACCAAGCCCTCCAGACCCACAGGTTTGATAGTGAAGCCCAACTCACCCCACCATCAGGCCAGAACACAAGCTTGGCCTCACTTTAAGGGAGGCACAGAGGCCGGGCTCCGGCCACCCCATCGGCCATTTTACGTACTAACTAGTTCTCATGAATTTGGATGGTAATACATTGTTCAGATTAACATGCGAGGTACAAATACACCAGAAGGCAAGCAAGCAAGCATCACTAATGACAACAAATCATGCTTTATTCACTTAAAATAACTTGTTTAATGCATAACAAAGCCAGCCTCGAAGACCTTGGTCTTCAAATTCAAAACAATTCTCAAAACCAACATTTTGTTCTGCTTCAAAATGTAAACAGTTTTTCTAAATAATATAACAGCTCCTACCAAGGCAAGTTTACAAACTTTTGATCAGTTCAAAGTTGAACCAAGTACAAGAAGGGATTGTCATTCGGTGCTGGCAGCTTGTTTCAAATATATAACATTTCCCAAAAGTGGCCTCTTCGTCTATCAAAGAGCAAGTTGTTGATAACAACGTTAGCATGCAATTGTTCTTGGACAAGTAGTGCAACCAAACCTTGAGATACATCAATAAAAGACCGATGGATGCTCACCTAAGTTGGAATTTATTTGATTTTTTCTACATATCCAAGCCAAAAATGGCTATCATGTGGAGCCATTGACGTTCCCCGGAATTCTAATAGTTTGATCAGCCTTAAAATTCCCACTCTGCTATACATGATATAAAAACAAAAAGGTGAAAAGTATTAAAAATTAACAGCAGAAAGAATACAGTTTTAAATCCACATGCAGGTAACAAGGTAATATTCATAAATAGTAGCCACTCCAGAGGCTTACCTCTTCATTCCTGGTTAAGGAAGATGTATTTCCACTCTGGGGTGTTGCCTTGGAGAGATCCCTCAAAGTTCCCTAAGGTTCAAATATTTACATTACTATGAGTAAACAGATAGATAAATAAATAGATAAATCTTAAAAAAAGAAAAAACAGCACGCTGTACCTGTGCCACTGAGACAAACAAAATTGATGTCAGGACATCAAATTTGTTCCATTAAAAACACTTTAGAAGTGAGAACTAATGACAAACAAAATCATGCCCAGTGGAAAACAAAATCAACCCCCATAACCAGACCCTTCTTGTCTTCACAACTACGACTCAAACATACACAATAATTGGTATGTAACTAGGTCCTTCAACTCAATTCTTTGAAACTTAACCATTACCACACAACCCCGACAACCATCCACACCTCTTCCTAAAGCGCCCTATGCCTCATCAAACCAAAAAGCCTATAATAACCATGAAACCTTTCTCGAATTCTTATTTACAGAACTTCAGAGTTTCTCCAAATTCAGTTTCTTAATAAACAGAAGGTAATCAAACCTACTTGACATTTCTCTGGTTGTTAAGTTCAATGTGATAACATATATAGTCAAAGGCAACAAGGATTAGTAGAGGGTATTTTCAGCCAAGAGAATTAGCAAGTGAAATGGCCATGTTCAGAGGTCATATCTACTTAAATTTACCAAACAGGAAATGCTTATAGTCATTCCGTATTTACTGCAAAAGAACCTACATAAACACTGGTGGAATCCGCAAAAGTTAGCTGTTGCCATTCTACTTAAGGGTACTAAGTGGAGGATGCTTTGTTAACCTTTTCTTTACCACTTACAGCAGCTGAATTTTAAATGCTTTCATTTTAAGAGGAATAAGAAGTGCAATTAACGTGCATCTTACTGAAACTTTCTTTGCAATTAAAACTAGTAGTAGCCAATTCTATTGCCTATTTTTGTCAATGTTTGCATTGTATAGTACACAATCAATAGGCCAACAGCTTTCATTTCTAGACCAACAGAGCTCAATGCAGTTGGTTTGCAATTTCCTGACATACAATTCATAACTAAACAGGCAATGCTATACCAGCTCGCCTATTGAGTGCAACAACAATATAAATATAACTGCATTATAATACACAAACAAACCCATGGAATTTTACCTTGTTTGCCCACATAAGTCCACAAGCATTGCAAAGGGTCCTTGGCCCTTCAGGTCCACGTCGCATCATTGGGGTAGACTTCTCACTGATACCGCAGTGTCGGCAGCTGACATGCAAGTAAACATTAGACATCATGAAATGTCATCATTGCATGGAATTAATCATAATAACTGAGTTCAAACAGATGTATTTTATACTATGCAAAGGACTGCAGTAAATGCATGTGGAGACCACAATAACACAGAATTGGCTCCCCACTCATTTTAATCATGATTTTGGGTTGTTAAACATGCCTGCATATTGCAGCATTGCTCATTTGAAAAGAAAGATATAACTCAATGTAACCCAATTCTTGGACGTTTTTTCTAGAATCCAATGATATGAGATTGTTCAAGCAATTTACTCTCACCAAGTTCAAACTAAAAGTTTATTTGCTCCCAGAAAACTATTATTGTTCTTTAAACTATTCTTTTCACAATAGATGTCATTTTATGAGCCGTCTTGCTATATTAACAAATTTAAGAATTCTCAGTCCCTCACTCAGTAAATATTCCTATCTATCATTGAAACTTCCATAAGTGACATAGTATCCTAACTATTTCTTCAACCAATTGCCTATGAGATCAGATACCTAAAAATGTCCTATTGTCAGATGCTACAACCTTGGAAAGCGAGAAAGTTATCAAATACAATATCGGGTGGCCCCTAAGCAGATTAACCCCACACCTTGAGGTCATTACTCAACAGAATCTGACAAGGCAACTTTGCATCTATATTATACCTAAAATTCACATGCACCCATTGTTAGTGGTATAAATTTCTTTTATGTGTGTTCAAAGTTCTGTTATATTTTTCCACAAGACCACTTATGGACTTATGTTGTATTTCATATTAATCATACAAGTAAAATTTCCCAATCCCTAGGGCCTAGCAATTCTGCGATTAAACTAGCTTTAAATGCCGTACCAAAAATAACTTACGCAATCTCTTGAATTTGGGATCCATTACCATCTGCTCCCCAGCTCTGGTTTGAGCCCCAGCTTGAAACAGCTGATGCAGAATCTTCATTATTGGACTTTGAAGAAGTAAATTGACCTTTATTCCGTTGCATCCTACAAGCGTAACAGAAGATGTGATCAAAAGAAAGCATAAGATCCTGGACTTGTTATCAAGAGTTAAAATTCACCGGTCATCCAGGTAGCAGCATACAAATAAATATATATATATATATACACACACACACATATATATTATAAAACCATTGACAAAACTAACTTCACTTTAACATGCAATAGTAACGCCTTAACAAATACAAAAAGCATCATCTAAAACATGGTACTTCCTGGACAGAGAACAACATAATCGTACAATGAACAGTATATAAACTTATTTGTGAGCATGTGCAGGTATTTCATATATGTAGCGAAGTACAAAATAAATGTACTAAAATACTAATATTAGCACTTACCACTAAATGGCACAATAAAGCATAAGTTACACTACAACTCAAGACAGTAAGTTCAAGCAGCAGCATCAATCAAAACAACAAATATACAAGTCAATGCAAAATTTTAAGTTACAAATCCAAAGTTAGCTCTTAGTACTTTGCCCCAAAGATGCTAGGACTAGCTCCCTACAAGATAAACCATTAAGTTCCCAACTGCATCCATCTCGAGCCATATTAGACAGATTAAGAGGGAAATTGTGGAACTCACTCAAGGTCTACTCTTGACATCTAATCCAGGAAATGGGATATTTGCTCCACCAAAGATCAACTTTAAGGATCCACATTGAAGTAGTATCAGTACATCAAAGTGCTTCGCCCTAAGAAGAAAATTTAAAATAATCAAATTCAAGGGCAGCCCAACATTCTTGATGTAAGACCATGAAATGTGATTCTGGCCACAACAGAATTTTCTGTTACTATAAGCATATCCTGATCAGCCCTATACTCCAACAAGGCCTCTTCTACATAAAAGCAAACCAATCAGTCAACCAACAGCAATCAGACCTCAACTA
The DNA here is from genome assembly GCA_019925255.1 of Litchi chinensis. Classification (NCBI taxonomy): domain Eukaryota; kingdom Viridiplantae; phylum Streptophyta; class Magnoliopsida; order Sapindales; family Sapindaceae; genus Litchi; species Litchi chinensis. The sequence continues at coordinate 23,065,673 of CM034464.1, forward strand.
TAAGCTTTTCCACTTCCTCTCTTATGTGAAATCCAGGAATTCCGTAAAAAAATTAAAAAAAAAAATTTTATTTAATTATTTAATTATTATTATTTAAAAAAAAAAGAAAGAAAAGGCTTTATAGATGTTATACAAATGTATATGGTACTCATCAAGAAAGTGGATCCTATTAAAAATTATTTTCACTTCTAGAACTGGTGATACAATGTGATACAATCACCCTACAAAGATAAAAAGGAGAAGAAGATGAGACGTGCTGGAGACTAATACGCTTATTTTTGGTCTTTTAATTTGTCTCATTTACACCTAAGAAGTTTATAAGATAACTCCATAGAAGACAAAGATGCATATGAATCTCAGCAAATATATGGCAAATGTTTTCCTTAATTCGGAAAATTTCTATCATTACTTAATTCCTTTATAAATAAATAGCTGGCAGAAGGAAAGATGTAATTCAAATCTTTACTTGTTGAGTTGTTGTTCTTTCACATGTGCAACATAGTCAAAGAATTTCAAATTTCTTTGTGGGTAAAATCTTGGGGTCCTTTAGATGTGATAGAATCTACAGTTGGAAATCAATAAAGAACAGAAGAAAATTTCCACATAAAAAAGAGTAAAAGAAATTCCAAGTGCATAAAGAAGCATGTTTCACATCCTGCCTCAATAAATATCAGGGTTCAATACATGATAACAATCAAATTAATAGGCTTTACTGGATCTATCACTTGCCAGGCAATGTCTATGCCATAGCTTCTGTTTTGATTAGCAAATAAGAAGCAAACCGTACCATTCCGAATCAGAAAATGATCTACCAAATAATTCATCAGGTTAATCCCCAAACGATGATGAACATATAATACAATTACAGCAATCCACATAATAACTAAAGCATTCATCATGAGAAACTCAACATGAGTTATCACAAAGGCAAATTCCATACCTAAGTGCTACTTCTTTACGGACCGTGTAACGAATTTTCTTGTCAAAATTCCTTTCTTTTCTCTTCTCACGGAATCTAATGAGCGAGGCCAATCTTTGCGGAACACTTAAACGTTGTGGAGTACCAGGCAGGCCCTGTTTTAGTGGTTGCTAAGTAAAATATTGAGAAGAGACAAAAGAAATATTCTCTAATCAATTACTTGGTCAACTAAGATACCCGATTATTTTGATGACTACTTATGGGGATAGCAGGCATGGTTGGCGGAACTTCACGGCCCCCCAATAACAGAAGTACAGCTTGGACCTGTGGAAAATTTGCAGAAACGAAATTACGGATATTCCCGTTTAATTGGATGTCAATGATTGAAACACACATCAAATTCATTTCTAACATCACAAATATTCCCATTTACACAAAACTCAATTGACAACAATGCTCAAAGAGTTGAATTAAATTTACAAACTAAGATTCGATATGCTCTGACCAAAGACAAATGTCATCACATAATGCTTCAAACAACAAAAACAAAATTTAGTGATCAGTTAAGATTTCAAAGCAACTCTAATGCAGAGTATACCAATCAAAGGGTTCAAGGAATCACCTTTTCCGCTGACACTGAATCAAACACATAAACCTGACCCTGGAAAGACAATGTCAGTTGGTCCCCATTGTCACCACCTCCACGATTATCAGAAAGGCTCCCAGGATCAGACGGTGCATCCCCTTCCATAGCCTCGCTCCCTCCACCGCCATTCCCATCAACATTACAATCGTCAGGCTCATCTTCCATCACAGTCCCATTTCCCATATGATGCAATTCATGCTCTTGCACATAATGCACATGATGCATTGAATGCTGCTCGTCACTCACCTGCAGCTGGTTATTGCTCCCATGCATTCCATCCATCCTTTCTTCCACACTAACAGCACAACTCACCAAAATTCACACACCATTCTCGTCAAAAACACACAAACAATATCCAATTTCAAAATTGAAAGTCCACAATTTCTTTATGTCATAGTTAATATCATTAAAACCAAACCAACAAATAATACAAAAGATTCAATTTTTTAACCTAAACAAGTCCAAAAGACCCAAAAAAAACACTCAGTCAACACTAACTTCATTCAAATTTGGTTCACATTCACAAATAAACACAAACAGATCATACAAAAGATTCAATTTTCAAACCTAAAACAAGTTAAAAAAAACTAAAAAAAAATGAAAAAAAAAAACTCACTCAACATAAAATTCAAACAAATTCAATTCACATTCACAAATAAAAACAAACAAATCATACAAAAGATTCAATTTTCAAAACAGTAAAAAAACACTCACTCGATATGAACTTCATTCATATTTAATTAACATTCAAAACTAAAAACATAGAAACATACAAAAGATTCAATTTTCAAACCTAAAACAACTTCAAAACACCAAAAATCAGACTCAACATGAAATTCAAACAAATTTGGTTCACATGCACATATAAAAACCAACAAACATACAAAAGATTCAATTTTTGAAACCAAAAGAACTTCAAAACACTAAAAAAACTCCACTCAACATGAAATCAATTCAAATTTGGTTAACATTCATGAACAAAAACAACGTTAAAACACTAAAAAAATCAATTTAATCATATCTGGTTCAAACTTGATTTGAATTCAATTCTGCTAAAATTTTCTCAGCAGTCAGACAACAAAACAGCATGCAACCAATAAGATTGAAACTTGAATGGGATTTAACTGGAGTGGTGGAATAGAGATCGTACCATTCGAGAGCGTGAAAACTGAAAAGCGGGGACAAGAATATCCCAATCCTACACGGAACTAAATGGAAACCGCCTGATAGAGAGAGTGAAAGAGATCGGATAAGAGAGTGGCTTGGGGAGTCGAGGAATGAGGATCGGAGGATGCAGAAATCAACGGCGGAGATTAAAAGTTGGGACAGGAGGAAGAAGATGGGGTGAGAGAAGGTGGTGGTGGTGATGATGATTGATGGTTTTATTTTGTATTTTTGTGGTCAAAGTGTTGTATTTGACTCGAAAGTAGTGATTTGCGTCGTGCACTTTATTTTTGTGCCAAAATCCAGCCTTTCTTTATTTTATTTATTTTATTTTTATATATCCAAGATCGATCAGGAGACAATGGGAGCCGAATAGAATAGGACATTTATAGCATGACACGAAAAATAACTCCCATGCTCACCACTAAGTGAGAGGAAACTTGTCATCTGCTTTTTTGGTGGTTGGGTGTCAAACTTGTGACCCTTGTTGGTCACAAATGGTGTGGTTGTCGTTACAGCTACACACAATTTGATAATTCCTAGTCTTTGCTTGTTTAAATTTTTAGTCCTACATAGACTTTGTTTTGCCTTCTATACATGAAAAAATAAATAAAATTTGTGATTTTGTAATTCTAGGTATAAGTGACTTGAAACTATCTCAACGGTTACCTTTTCCTTATGCACTTTTTATATTTTTCCATAATTATGGACCACTAGTTCTCCATCCGAATTGGTTTAGTGTTTATTTCAACTGAAGAAGAACCCTAACTTTAATAGGGGTTTTATTATTTGACCAGTTAGACGAACACTTTTAGGGGCTTGATTATTGATATTAAGTCAAACTTCAGGGAATACAAGTCCCAGTATTTCTGGGTCAAGGATTTGTCTGTGGCTTAATACAATTTTGTGCTAGCTCTTAGTTAGAACACCTCTTATGCTTTGGTCTTGCCTTAGTTGTAATAACTTGTTCTTCTTGATAAATTTTTACTTGTCTTTTTTCAGTGGCTTAGGTGTTTGTGCCCTCTAGATTACTAAGGACAATAGTAGAGTTTTGGTTTAGATATGTAAGCTCGATCTTACTGAGAGGTCAACTAAAAAACTAGTGCCCTTAAAGAATTTTGTGGCTAGTAGTATTCTTACTGTTGCAGAACAGCCTTTTGTTTAAAAAAAAAAAATGTGAGCTCTAATCCTCAAGAGGACAAGTCTGCTGGTATGGATTCTAAGTTGAACTTGGTTGACTATTTCACTAAGAACACTTCTAGGGGAGCCAATGGCTCTTAGAAAGCAACTATCAATTCTGTCTAGGTTTGATGGGTACCCGATGTGTAACGATCCATCCCTTCTCTCTTGGGCTTAGGTCGGTCAGATTAGGGCTCGCCCCCGGATGGTTAGGGTCCGTCTATCTGGAAGATACTGTCCCCCTACCCCCTAGGGGTTCTCCATAACTTCTACACCTCTCAAACTTATGACCAAGGGTTTATACTCAAGTGGGAAGCAAAGTGTATATTAATTGAGCTAACTTCCCATTTGACTATAAGCCTTCAGTCATTGGTTCGAGAGGTGTGGGAGGCATAGAAAACCTCCAGAGGTTAGAAGGACAGTACTTGTCAAGTGGTCTGGCCCTAACCGTCCGAGGGCCAGCCCTAACCTAGCCAACCCAAGCCCAAGAGAACAGGAATGAGTTGTTACACGGTGCTAGCCATAGGCCATCTTTCGGAAGACCTTCCCTGTCCTCTCTTCATGTCAATGTTCCTATCGATGATAGGGGAAGAAAAAGCAGAAGATTTTAGAATTGTAGAATTCTGCTATTAGCAATTCTCAATCCAAGGGAACTTCTTCTCATATCCATTCCTTTAATAAGGGGAAAAAGATTGTCCTTTCCGAGAATCTTGAGGAGGATGCTAAATTTGGCTCTCTTTGTTCAATTGACTTATGGATAGATTTGCCCTTGCAATTAAGATGACCTTCAACCAAGTCATAATGAACCTTGTGGAAAATGTGAAGATGATCGAATTTTTACCATGGGGCTTTGTTTTTCATTGCAAGTATCTACATTAAAATATGAACTTAACATTTCTTCTTTAGTATCCTAATCCTCTTCTATCCTAACATATTTCCCTTTTATCTTTTCTATTTTTATACAGTTTGGGCTTTTCTCAATAAGGATATACGATGCCTACTATGATGCAAGTGTCAAAGTGGTAAAAGTAAAAGGTGAGCTCAGCATGCAGTTGAAGTAAGCTAAAATAGAGAAGGAAAAGCTTGTCGAGGATTTTATAAAGGCTAAGAGAGGCATGACAAAGGCAAAATAAAGCATAGACTTCTGGAAAAGACAAGTCAAATTTGGATGTGTTAGGGTTACGTAGCAACGGTAAGTTGTTTTGGACAAAGAGAAGTCTCTCTTTGACCTAAAGGCACAGTACCAACCAAACTTGACCCAACTTGCACACGAGTCGTTTTTCTTTTTAAATCTACAACACTAAAACTACATCATATTGGTGTGCCCAAAACGAAGCCGTTTAGGAATAATTTAAATTTTTTTTAATTAACCTAAAATAACATCATTTTGGGTGCACCAAAACAAGGCCATTTTGGTGTGCAAAGGTTAAAAGAGCCAGAAGAGTTACGAGCTATCATTCTTCTTCTTCTTCGAAACCCTTCTCAATCTTCCTCAATTCCACTCAACTTTCTTCTTGTTTTACTTACCAATCTATCTCCACACATTATCATCACCATCCTCATCGTTGTAAGTATTGGGATCCTCACTTTCATCAATTCAATTATTAATTCTTCTTCTTCAAAACAAACCTTTGTCCTTTGTTCGCAGTTCTTCTTTTTCTTCTCTCCTATTTGATTATTCTTTTTCTTTCCTACTTGTCGGTTTAAACCCGTGTCATCGTCGTCACCGCTGCTAGTGAGTTTTTTTTTTTTTACTTTTGTTTTGTGCTCAAGGTCATTGTCGTAGCCATACTTGGACCGGTGATCGAGTACTCCCTGATTACTCACCGAATAATCAAGAACTCATTACTCGTTGTTTCACTAATCATGTAATGAGTAATGAGTTTTAGAACCTTGACTAAAACTATCATGAACTACCAAAAATCTCTACCTATACTACATATATAAATATATATATATATATATACACCCACGCACACACACACACACACACACACACATATATCTATACTCATTACAAATCTATACAGTTATACTATTTGATCATAGTAAAAAACCAGTAAAGTTATTGTGGAGGAAAGGTAAATTTTTTTTTGCTACCAGTTTTGTAAAAGTTGTTAACATTTTTTATCTATCTTTTTCATGTCTTTTAAAGTTCTTATTGAAAAGTTGCTTGACATTCATAAACAGGAAAAATGGGAATGTGTTAGTTGGTTTCAGCCTTAGTAAAGATGTAGTCATCTAGAGCGACTAGAGAGACTTAAGAAGGGAAATTTTCTCTTCTTAAAAACCATTAAAAGATCACATTGATCTATAAAGAGAGAGCTAGCTAAGGTATTAAATTATGTACTACTGTAAAAGCTCCTTGTATATACTGATCAACTGCCTTAGGTGTTGATTGTTTTTTTTTTTTTTAATTAGTTTTTTTTTGCTCAAAATCATCTCATTATAAAAGTGGCAAAAAGGGTTTGTATGTCGAGTTAAGTTGGATTTGATTCGATTCGTTTATGAATTCAACTAACATAACACAAATTCATTTAATAAACGATTCAATATATTTGGATTCAACACGAATTCCTTTATAAACTCGTTAATTCGTTTACCTATTTAACTCGTTTAACTCATTTAATTCATTGGTTGACACGATTATGATATGAATTCATTTAAATCAAAACCACACTCATTTATTTTTTGTGAATTTGTGTCAACCCATTGTGTCATGACCTAAATCACCACCTCTATCTTATCATACCCAAATTATGAATTCATCAAGTGTCAATAGTCTTTTACTAGTACGGACACACAAATATTTGAGTAAATGAAACAAAATCATTTACTTGGTAAAAGTATTTATTTACTTTATCAATGTTTTAGGTCAATAATTCATATCCCAATGTTAGAAAATGAATTTTCACGGAAAAAAAAAAAATCATAAAATCAAAAGTTCTTTATTTTAAAATAACAAAAATAACAATTATAAATAATATTCTTAAATACGTCATCTTGCCCATTTATGGTTCAAGGAAGACATAACAATACATAGCCTTCACCACACCTCTCCACCGCTTCCCCTTCCTCACCTCTCCCCCACCCCCCAAAAAAAGGGCAAGACCAAAACTCATGTAGACAAATATTTCACTATGATGACTAACGATCAATACATAAAATGTCAGTGTTTTAGGTAATGATGCAAAGTTACTATAGTGGTTATTTGTCCATGTAGGGCTTTAGCCTTATGAAGGGTGTGACAAAGGTGGGATGTTGTTGTGTCCTTTTTGAACCACGATCAGAGTGTGATGAGCCTCAAGTCTATGTGTGGTAGAGGTGAGGAGTTGTTATGGCCCTTTGAACTATATATGGGTAAGGTGGTATTTCCAAGATTTGAACCAATAACTTTGATAGTATCAAGTTTGTACTCAAAATACCTATAAAGTTACTATTTCAAATCTTGGGAATATCACCTTGTACATTTATAATTTAAAAATGATATGACAGTATTTCACCTTTGCCACATTCAAACTCATGGTCTGTCACACTTTGACTTGTGGTTCAAAGAGAATACGACATCCTACCTTTGTCATACCCTTTCGGGGGCAAGGCCAAAACTCACATGGACAAATAAGCACCGTGATGAATAACGGTCACGTTTTATGTAATAACCGTTAGTCACTACAATAGTCATTTGTTTACGTGGTGTTTGGTCTCATCCTCAGAAGGATGTGGTGAAGGCACAATACAACAATGTCCTTCTTAAAAACCATAAATCTAATACAAGTCTGAGTGTGGTAGAGGTAGAGTGTTGTCATATCCTCTTTGAAAGATACAAATAAGTAAGGTGGTATTCCTAGGATTTAAACCAATAATCTTATAAGTGATGGTACCAGGTTTATAATCAAAACACCTACAAGGTTATTATTTCAAATCTTGGGAATGTCGTCTTACTGATTTGTGGCTTTCAATTAAGGCATGGTAGCACCCTATCTCTACTACACTCAAACCTATCTTAGATCTGTGGCTTTTAAGAAGGACATAAGAGCAATCCATCTTCGCCACACCCCTTTGAGGGCAAAATTAAACCTTATGTTGATAAATAGCTACCATGGTGACTAAAGGTCATTGCATAAAACACTAGTGTTTTAATCATCATAGTGGCTATTTCCTCATTTGTGGTTTGAGGAGGACATAACAATATCTCGCTTTTGCCACACTTAGATCTGTGGCTTTCAAATAGGACAGGTTGGCACCCAGTCTCTGTCACACCACTCCGAAGGCAAAGCCAAAACCTATGTAGACAAATAGTCACCGTGGCAACCAAGGGCCACTACATGAACCATAAACTAGTAATATTTTTATTTGAGGACTCAATCGTAAATGTTTACAAGCGGTCAACTATTGTTTATATGTATCCTAGATTTAATTTTAATTTTTATTAGTACAATCATACTTAATCCCTCTATATTTAAAAAGGTTGTACCTGACTTTAACACACTTTATGTATTAGCAATTGTATTTACATTTACAATCGATCGACTAGTAAAATACATATATACGACAAAAAATTTATTAAATCTTATCGATCTACTCTTATCATTTGATCCTCAAAATCACTGCCACCTTGAACATGTTTCATTAACCAAATTTTACCATAGCGATTGGTAACACACTAAGGTCTCATTTGGTGTATGTGATAAGATTAGATTATTTATGTGGGATTGGATTAGATTGGATTATATGAGATGAGATTGGATTAATTTAAAATTTATCCCATGTTTGATAAAACATAAGATAGAATTAAAAATAGTGGGTATAAACTTAGATTTTAAAGAAATTTCTCAGGGAAATTTTGCAAGGCTATATTAATTTACACTATTTTCCACCATTTCCAAATGCTTCTCAAAACTAGAAAATCACAGAATTGTCAACCACCACTTTTCTCCTTCTTTTGTCCTCTGTATTGAGCCCCCTTTCTATCATTCCTCCACCACTCCTCACTTCCGTCGCACACTATACTGCATCGAACTCCCCTCTTTCATCCCTTCATAGCTCTTTATCTCCACCACGAAGTTATACCTCTCACTCTCTACCATCATTTTCGCTTCATCTTTAAATCGAAGCCGAGTGATGTCGTTTCCATAATTGTTTCCAGCGTCATTACCAACACCCTTTCTAGCATGATCTCGTCAGACTTTGTGGTGATGCCATCATCGTTTTCGGTGTCTAATTGGATGTTGATGTGGCAGCATGATCTCGTCGAAGAACATGTCGAGGTCAGTGAGAGATGAGAAGTCTAATGGAAGAAAGTTAACCCACAATTTCAATGGGTTGGATTTATCCCACTCCAATGGGATAAAATTATGATGAGTTAAATTTGTCCAGTCTCATTTATTTGCACCAAACATGAGTTTGGATAAAATTTAATCCAAATTTAGTCCAATCCTAGCAAACAAACGGGGCCTAAAGGTGCAAACATTACCATGTACTTCAAGACAAAGTTAAAGGTTACAAGGACACTATTTGAAATTTTATAAAACTTCAATGGAACCTACACTATGAGAAAGCAAGGATTCATCCACTTATTTTTTCATATCGATCATATAAAGCATATGTGGTATGAATCACATGTTACGGTAAATTTCATTCTTAATGAAGAATGCATATGTCCTAATTCATATCACTATACAAATACTTTGATGCTTTTTCTAAGTCCTTAAAAACTTGCCTTCCTTGGGCACCATGTTGCGATCTCATATATGACTTAGTCAAGTTTCAATGATAGTGGTGCATATCATGATCAATTCAATGATAGTGGGACATATCATGATCGATTCAATAACATAATTGTTAAAAGTGAACCTCATCTTGACCCTGGAAAGGTGACAAATTCATTTATTTGTGGAGGAGACTTTCATCTTTTTAAATTTTTAAATTTAATTCTTAAAAACTTTAGGTCATATTTACAAATCTAATTGGGGTAGATTATTAATTATTAAAATATTTGAGATTGGTTTAATGAAATTAAAACAAAGAACAAGACGTGTTTGATGATGCAAATTGCGCATTATCACATGTCTTAAGATTTAAAAGCTCTTAATTAATGGCATGGATATTATGAAACCGTGAGACTTGAGAAAGGATTGAGATCTCCAATTGAGAACCAAATTTCCATCTCTTTTCATTTTTTTTTTTTTTTTTTGTTTTACTTTTCCATAGAAGAGATCAATTATCTCCTCCCATCGAAGAAGTCAATCTCCTCCGAGAAGATAATAATATTTTTGCTTTTTTAATTTTAATTAATAAATTGTTTTAAGTTATTTAACTTTTTAGGGCCAGCGTGCGGCAGCATGTAATTGGATAATTTTGTTTTCTTTGGTCTTTTACTTAGTGATATCTAAGTAAAAAGACTAAGTTGCCCTTCAGCTTTGATTAACCAATGATGGATTGGTGGTCAACTATTAATCAACAAAACAGAGGTGAATGTAATTATGGTCATAGTTGAGGGACGTCGGATGGAATTGGATTAGATATAATTAAATTAATAAAGTTTAGACTAAAATAGTAGTGATATGCTTAATATAATTAGAATTGGTTTAGAAATAGAGTTATCTTTCAATTGGTGTAGTATGCGATTGGATTAAAAATGTGAGATTGATCAATATAAAATCAAATTTTTAAATAATGTAAAATTATTTTAAATTAATTTCATAATAGATTACTATTTTAGATTAATTTTGATTAAAATTTTGTTTAAACTACTTTTTGAATAAAAAAATAGTTACATTATATTTAAAAAATATATAAAACTATTAACAATTAATTTTAAACAAAATATTTACTATTTAGGCAATATTAAAGATGTGATTTTAAAAATATTATTTATAAAATATATTAAATTAATTTTTTTAAAAAAATAAACACATGAGAGCCCTAACTAATCCCACTTGAGTAGAATAAAATAGGAGGTTGTATTAAATTTTGTTTGATCCCAACTTCTTCACGAACTAGGACGGAGCCTAAACTATTTTCCTGAGGGTGCCATGAAATTTTGAGTATGCCAGCAAAATTATTATTATTATTTTTTAATTTTATTGAAACACAACAAATTCATTTATAAATATGTTAAAAATATTCTTTAAAAAAAAAAAACATATTAAAAAGCTTGTGGGCGCTTAATTCATTATTCAAGATAGTAATCAAGTTTTAGCAACAAATTGAGAATTTAAATTATATTCCTAGAATTTTTCTAGTTTTAAAAGGACATTTTTGGTATGTGATGAGAACATCGAGAGAAGGCTTGAGAAGATGAAGCAGACGTCTTCGTGACTTGCATCCATAGTTGTATCCTGCAATGCAAATCCATTAAAATTTCTTAGATGATCGCGACTTGAGTGGCAAGGTGCATCATGTGATGCAAGTCTTGTTCAAAATTTTGAGATGAACATGACGTGCATCGCGAATTGCATTCCGCGATGTAATTCTTGACTATTCGCCTGAGGCGAGCGCGACTTGCGTCGTGAGTTGCAACTCACAGTGCAAGTCACGACTAAAGACTCTAATGCAGGTTGATTGGCAGGATTTATTCGGGTTTCTTTATATTTTATTAATATTTCCATTTTAGGCTGGACAGTCTTTGATTGGTTGATTATTATTTCCTTTTGTTATTAAACAAACTTTTTTTTTTTCAATGCTTTATTTCAAAAAAAATCTTGTTTCCTAAAGGAATTATGAGGCGTTATCTATAAATAGGAGTTTAAACTTAGGGTTTGTATTCTATGATTATTCTTTTAGAATATTAATAAAATCTTGCTTGGTCAAAATAAATAAATAAATATATAAATCTTGAAATTTGCGAGACAAAATTTTCTTTGGTTTGATTCGGCTTTTACACGTATATTTTGGAATTGTTTAGACGAGTGTTAGGTCAGTTTAGTAATATAATTCTAGAGGATCAATTTACTTTATTATGTGGGTTGGTTGGTTTGTTGCTAACCTAATGCGAGACACAAATCTAGGCAGTTAGGCTTGTTGTTCAATCTCTAATTAGGTTCTTAACAATTAGATATGCAAAAATAGTTTAGCTTTTAAAATTATCAAACTGAGTTTATAAAATATCTTAATAGTTAAATCTATTTCTACATTTGGTGGACATGTTTTTGAAACAAATATGGATAATTTATTTATTAAATGATTATATTGTAATTTGTATTCCAATCTCTATTAAACTAATTTTATGTAATAATAATTTATGCAGAATATGAGCTACTTTATGGAAAAAAGAAAGAATATGACATAAAGGGGGGGGGAGGGGGGGGGGGGGGGGGAGAAGGAGAAGGAAGGGGAATGTGAATGTATTCAATCATGACTTTAAAATGCTTTCATAAATATTTTTAAGTGAATGATTTTTATAGAATTTCATAAACTTCTAATGACTTTACAGATTTATAAAAGACTTTCATAGACTTTTATAAATTATCTTTAAAATATTTTCATAAATTTTTATAGATTTTTATATACTTTCACATACTTTCATATACTAAACTTATAATAAATATACACTTTGTAGGTTAATAAAAATTATATTTATCATTTCAAATAACAATGAAAAAATATGGCACATAAATTAAAGTAAAATAATTTCATTTTATGCCTTTTGTGAAAAATAAAATCTATAATATCTATTATTATCATAATTCTAACATCGTTCCATATATCAGCAGCTACAACAACCCTTCATTCATTAGCATACTCTTTTTGTTGTTCTTAGGTCTTAAGAATTAGTAATGATGATCAAAATGATGAAAATTCATAGATATTGATAAACTTTTATAGATTTTCATCTACTTCTAAAATAAAAGTAAATTCCTTTAACAAACTTGTGCAAATTATACACTTTGTAAGTTATATTTCTCATCTTAATGAAAATATTTTCTTTTGACATGATGTAAATAAACAAGTGGAAAATAATTATCAAAACTAATGTTTTATAAAATTCAAACTAGTTAATTTTATGATAGTTTACAAATATCAAAATTAATTACTATACCCCAAATATTAACTAATCAAAAGTAAAATTTCACATGTATAGATATAATTAAATAATCAAATATAAAATTTTATTTTTTTAATAAACCACTAGCTAAAAAATAACTAAATATTAATTTTTTTTTCTTTTTTATTTGAAATAGAGGTTTTTCCTCTTATGTTTTGATATAAAAAACAAAGATTCCATTGAATAATTTCATCAACTTTATTATTATTATTATTATTTAAAAAATTCCATTGATGAATTTCATCAATTTTAAAGCAATGAAAATTTTCATTTGTATATTTGTGAGTTCTATTTTTATTATTTATACACAAGAAATACTAAACTGTTAGCTTACAATATAATCGTTAATAGTAGTTGTATTGTTTATCATAAGAATAATGAGATGATTTATATCAATATTCATCTAGATATATTTTTTGGTATTGTATTTATATCAATATAAATTATAAGATGTTTTCCTTTCTTAAATTTATTTTACCGAAATCTAACTCTTCAATTTTGATTCAAACTTGAAATTTTTTACAAAATAATAAATTGATGTTATTTGAAAAAGAATGAGTCTAATAAGATTCAAAAACTAAAAAACTAACAATTTGAACATAAAAAAAAAAAAAGATATTGACCATTATAATTCACAATAAAATAGAAGTTGAATATATATATATATATATATATATATATTTGTATGTGTGTGTGTGTGTGTATTTTTAAAATAAGTGAAATATTTTTATTTATGAGAGATTCAAATATAAAAGTGATTGTGAGATTTGCTTCTATAAAAGTCTACAAAAATTTTTAAGGGGAGTGGAAGAGAATTTGTGGAGCTTGATTATTATAAATTTAACATAAAAATCTACAAAAGTCATTAAAATTTTAAATTCTATAAAAATTATTGACATTTTGAATGCTTATAACTTTTCCAAACTGTTAAAAAGTTTTGATTGAATATATCATAATTTTTATAGGCTTTTTAAAAATCATTAAAAGTCTATATTGAATACCACATGACTTTTATAGAGCCTTTAAAAGTTGGTATTGAATGTACCAATGTATCTGTTATGCCCATTTTCTGGTTCGGCCCAACTAGCAACAGTACACGCCCATTTAATTTGAACAGAGCAAAGGCCCAGAAAGCCCAAAGACGGAGTCAACAGTTGCAAGCCCAGCTCGCGAGGCCATCCAGGCCGCGCGAGCTAGCAACAGTTCTTCAGCATGTCACCTGCCAGTGCTTTCAGCCCGAGGAGCCCGCGAGGTCGCGCCAATCGCGAGCTCGCGAGCTCGCGTTAACCTCCAGATCGCCACACCTCCTCTCCAGCATACATCTAGCTGACCAGAAAGTCCACCTATAAGAAACCGTGTGCAGCAAGTTGTCAGAACTGCCAACCCCCATGATTTCCAGCAAGACACTGTTTACACAAGTACCCAGAAGCATTTAATGAAGTGAAGACTTCTTCAGGTGTAATTAATGCAGACTTGTGAAGGGAGGAAATCATCATTACCTTTACAATTAATGCAGCATGGCAATGTCAGGATTAGTTGAAACTAGCCATGGCCTATAACGTGTAAACTTTTCCTTTGTATTATTTTATTGTGAGCTCCCTTCCTCTATAAAGAGGGGAGACATTTTCACTGTACAACAAGCTTAATACTAGATAACCATCACTCTGCCGGAATTATTCCAGAGTGACCGTGGACGTAGGTGCAGTCACCGAACCACGTGAAAACCCCTGTGTTTTCTCTCTTCCTTTCTCTCATTTCCCTTAATTACTTGTTCATCAGTTTATTAACTCCGACCAACTACCAGGAGCAACATTCCTCCACCTGAATTAATTGTCACCAACCTAGCATCCCATTAATACACCATTCACTACCCTTCGACCCGTACCAATCAATCCTTAATTACCAAGTCCGCCGTCTGGGCCCCAGAATCTCTGGTTGACCGTTTCCGGACGTCAACATCTTTTGGCGCTAGAAGGAGGGCCCAACAGCGACCTGGTAATCTCCAGTTAGTTATTACGTCATTTTCGTCTGTACTTGTTTGCTATGGCTAGGATCAAGGCAACGAGGAGTGTTGGAGTAGCAGAGGAGCGACGTGAGATTCAAGAAGAACAGAGCGTTTCACCCTCTAGAAACGAGGTCGCTCCAGAATGGCAGCAACGCCAGCGAGCCCTGGAGGATGCAGTGAGGGAGTTGACAACAACAGTGAGGGCGTTGGTGGAAGTCCAAGCCCACGCGGCGCCGAGGCAGGCAAATGCAGCACCCCCAGGCAGAGCTCGCCGCCGACCTTCAGAAGAGATACCAACTCCAGAAGGGGTAGCCGCAAGGGAAAGGTCGCTTACCGAAGGATCAGCCCGCTCTTCGAACTTGCACCCAAGGAGAATCAGAGAGCGGAACCAAGAGCGGGGATCCCACCTCGCCAGAACGAGATGAGGGCGAGGGCAAGTATCGAGGGCGCCAGGCGCGAAGAGGATGGCCGTGGGCCCGAGCGAGTACGTGCACATCGCGCAGGTTACGAGCCCGAGCCAAGAAGGGCTGCCAGACAGGCAGAAGCGCTAGGTGAAGAAGGAAGGTCGCAGAACCGCTACTTTGGGGAGCAGGAGAGTACCAGTAGATGGGACCCCAGTCAGCGGTCATTGACCCAGGACCCAGTAGTCGAAGAGTTGTTGCAGAGGGTTCAGCAGTTGGAAGCCCGACCTGGAGGCCAGACTGGGGGAGAGCGAGACAACCGCCGAGCACCATTCACTCGGGAGATCGAGACAGTGCCTTTACCAGCAAAGTTCAAGCTCCCCAGTATCCCTCAATATGATGGCAGGACGGACCCCTATGACCATTTGGATGCTTTCAACGTGCAGATGGATCTTCAGACAGATGACCCGCTGGTCAAATGCCGGGTATTCCCAGCTACTCTAGGGGACGCCCCGCGAGCTTGGTTCAACCGCCTTCCAGCCCGCAGCATCGGAAGCTGGAGAGAATGTCAGAAGAAGTTCCTAGATCAGTATAAGGCATTAAGGAAACAGCTCGCGCCAGCCTGCCACCTTGCAACCATTTTTCAGAGACAGAACGAATCCCTGAAAGATTATATCACTCGATTCAGAGATGAGGTGAGTAATGTGGAAACACCCTCTGACGAGAGTATTTTAACAGCTATCTCTGCAGGGCTCAGGAAAGATGGGAAGCTGTATGAAAGCATATACAAATCCCCTGTGAAGGATCTGGGGGAGTTCTACGACAGGGCAGCTAAAGAAGTCAGATGGGAAGAAGCCTTTGGGGCTAAGAAACCCAGTGGCCAGCGGGGTGAGGCAGGTGGTTCCCATCGTGAGAAAAGGAAGAATCCTGGTGGTGATAGGCCAGGGGAGCCGAGGAACCAGTCGGCCAATGTAGTGGCGAAGCGAGCTAGGCCAGGGCCAAGGATGGAGAGGCCCAGGCACCAGAACAGATATGACAGCTATAGTCTGTTATCAGACAGGCAGGACAGGATCTTCGCCGCAGAAAGAAACAGGGAGAACTTTGGGAAGCCACCTCCAACCGGACCCCCTAACCGACATCGGGATCCAAAGAAATACTGTGCCTACCACAACGAGAACGGGCACAATACATCAGACTGCTGGCGGTTGAAGGATGCCATTGAGGAGCTCATAAGACGAGGCCGCCTAGGAGAATATGTAATACAGCCCGCTGGAAGGCGACCTCAGAGCCAGCGACCTCAGGGGCAAGACCAGCAGCCCGAGCAGCATCAGCCTCAGCGAGCTCAAGAACCCGAGCGTGAACCCGCTGTAAGAACGATCTTCACTATATATGGTGGACCTCATGTCGCAGGTACATCTAACAGGTCACACCAGAGGTATATCCGAGAAGCCAACCATACCCTACTGGCAGAATATGGAGGGGTCGAGGGACCCACCAAAAGGGCAAAGGCGTCCTCGGACAGCATTGTGTTCACAGAGGAGGACGAGAGAGGAGTACGTTGGCCCCATAACGATGCCATTGTAATCAGAGCTCAGATCAGTAATGTCGAGGTGCGGAGGATAATGATAGACACTGGCAGCTCAGTCAACGTCATGTATAAGGACTGCTATGACCAGTTGGGTTTAGGAGCTGAGCAGTTAATACCCTCGCCCGAGCCTCTCTATGGGTTCACGGGAGATGCAGTGGTACCAATCGGCCAGATTAAGTTGCCCCTCACCCTCGGGGAGCCAGGACGACAAGCTACAGTTCTTGCAGACTTCCTTATTATCAGTAGCCCTTCAGCATACAACGTAGTATTGGGGCGACCTTCGATGAACGAACTGGATATGGTCACCTCCACCAGAACGCTGACAGTTAAGTTCCCGACTCCCAATGGAGTAGGCTGTGTCAAAGGCGAGCAGCAACTAGCCAGGAGATGTTATGAGGATGCAGTAAAAATGGGAGTTCGGGGAAAGAAAGTAAATGTGGTCTCGGGTGGCCAACCGCGAGCTGCCTCTGAAAGCGGGGTAAGTGATGACCTCGACCCTCGCGAGGTGGATGCAGACAGGGCCACAGGACCCGTCGAGGAGTTAGAGGATGTACGAGTCAGTGAGGCGGACTCAGAGAGATATGTGAAGATAGGAAAAGATCTGCTGCCAGAAGTGAAGTCCGAGCTCGTAGGATTCCTGAAGAGAAACCTTGATGTCTTCGCCTGGAATCATGAGGATATGGTGGGGATAGACCCTGGGGTTATGTGTCACCGACTGAATATAGATCCCCAGCACAAGCCAGTCCGGCAGAAGAGGAGGCCGATGACACCAGAACGCTATGCAGCTCTGAAGGAGGAGGTTGAGAAGTTGCTAGCTAACGGGTTCGTCAGGGAAGCTCGTTATCCAGTTTGGGTCGCCAATCCAGTCCTCGTCAAAAAGAAGAACGGGAAGTGGAGAACTTGTATTGACTTCACCGACCTGAACAAGGCCTGCCCGAAGGACAGTTTCCCATTACCCAGGATTGACCAGCTGGTAGATGCGACGTCGGGGCATCAACTCCTGAGTTTCATGGACGCGTACTCAGGATACAACCAAATTCCCATGAGCCCGCAAGACGAGGAACACACCTCTTTTGTCACCGATAGGGGCTTGTACTGTTACAGGGTGATGCCATTCGGACTGAAGAATGCAGGAGCAACCTACCAGCGTCTAGTCAACGCCATGTTTCAGGACCTGATTGGGAAAACTATGGAGGTGTACGTAGATGATATGCTGGTAAAGTCCCAGAAAGCACCAGATCATGTCCGCGATCTGGATGAGACGTTCAGAGTCCTCAGAAAATACCAGATGAAGTTGAACCCGCTGAAGTGTGCATTTGGGGTAGCATCTGGTAAGTTCCTTGGCTTCATGGTGAACAGCAGAGGAATAGAGGCCAATCCGGAGAAGATCAGGGCGCTCGTGGAAATGAGGTCCCCGTCCAGAATCAAGGACGTGCAGAGCCTTACTGGCCAGGTCGCGGCTCTCAGCCGCTTCGTCTCAAAAGCCACTGACAAGTGTGTACCATTCTTTGAAGCCATAAAGAAAGCCAAGAACTTTGAATGGAATGAGCATTGCGAGGAGGCATTCCAGAAGCTAAAAGAATATATGGGCCAAGCCCATCTCCTATCCAAACCCAAGGAGGGGGAGAGACTGTTCTTGTATTTGGGAGTCTCTGAGCACGCACTAAGCGCGGCCTTGGTAAGAGAAGAGAATAAGACGCAGTTGCCCGTATATTATATCAGTAAAAGACTGGTTGACGCGGAAACCAGGTATTCACGAATGGAGAAGCTCGCATACTGCCTAGTAACCGCCTCCAGAAAGCTACGCCCCTACTTCCAAGCTCATCAGATTGAGGTCCTCACGCAATACCCTCTCAGGCAAGTCCTTCAGAAAGCAGATACTTCTGGCAGACTCCTCAAGTGGGCCATCGAGCTCGCTCAGTTCGACATGGAGTTCAAGCCTAGAACGGCGTTCAAGGCTCAGGCACTTGCAGACTTCATTGTGGAATTCACGGGGCCAGTACCAGAGTACGAGGAGCTAACAGGTGGCCAGGTTTGGGAGCTTTATGTAGACGGATCTTCTAACGAGCGAAGCTCAGGGGCTGGAATAATGCTGATCAGCCCGGAAGGCCATAAGATCCTGAGTGCCATAAGGTTTCAATTTCCAGCTACCAATAACGAGGCCGAGTACGAAGCATTGCTCGCCGGACTTCGCCTAGCAAGGGAAGTGCGAGCTGAACAGGTAAAGATTTTCAGTGACTCTCAACTTATCGTTTGTCATGTCAGGGGAGAATATCAGACCAAGGGGAAAAGGATGTCAAAGTATTTCCAAAAGGTCAAGGAATTACTGGGGGCTTTCCAGAGATTTGAAGTGAACCAAATTCCCAGAGCGCAGAACGTCAATGCGGACGCCCTCGCCCGCTTGGCGACCTCCCAAGACGCAGATCTCCTTGAGTCCTTCCCTATGGAATTCTTACCAGCTCCAAGCATCGACGGCGAAGGTGCAATGATGACCGTACAGGTTCGGCCTAACTCCTGGATGAGCTCGTTAATCAATTACTTGCAGGAAGGGAAGCTGCCAAAAGACAAGCTGGAAGCTCGCCGCATCCGAGCTAGAGCAGCCCGGTACTGCATTTACGACGACAGGCTGTACAAGAAAGGATTCTCAACCCCGCTGCTGCGATGTATAGATGATGAAGACTGTGAGGTAGTGCTAAACGATATCCATGCAGGTCATTGCGGGAACCACGCGGGAGCATTGTCCTTGGCCCAGAAGGCTCTCAGACAGGGGTTCTACTGGCCAACTATGAAGCAAGATGCCTTAGACCTGGTAAAGAAGTGTGATAAGTGCCAGAGATTTGCTAAAGTCCCGCGAGCTCCACCAGCCTACCTCCAACAGATGGTGAGTCCATGGCCTTTCGCGATCTGGGGAATGGACCTGATCGGACCTTTGCCCGCAGCTCGAGGAAACTGCAAGCACGCTGTAGTCGCTGTTGACTACTTTACTAAGTGGGCCGAAGCTAAGGAATTAGCAGAAATCTCCACAACGAAGATAGAAAAGTTTGTGTGGGACAATATCATCTGCAGGTTCGGGGTCCCTCAGCAGCTCGTCACGGACAATGGGACCCAATTCACCAGCGAACAGTTCATAGGTTTCTGTAATGAGCTCGGGATCGTGAAGAGCTTCTCGGCTGTAGACCATCCTCAAGCCAATGGTCAGGTCGAGGCCGTGAACAGGATCATCAAACAGAATCTGAAGACCAAGTTAGAAGCAAGAAAGGGGGCTTGGGCTGATGAGCTACAGAAAGTCCTCTGGGCTTATAGGACGACGGTCCGCAACTCCACAGGTGAGACCCCGTTTTCTATGGTCTACGGAACGGAAGCCATGATACCGGCAGAATTTGAAGTGACCAGCCAGCGAAGGGCCTCGTTCCGACCTGGGGACAATGACCAGCTTCTCGCGACCAGTCTGGACTTAGCCGAGGAAGCAAGGGAGACAGCTCGCCTAAGGGTAGCAGTATACCAGCAAAGAGTTGCCAGGTATTACAACAAAAAGGTGCGAGCTCGAAGCTACAAAGCCGGAGACCTCGTGCTCAGGTTAGTCCTTCCTGGAGCTCGCAAAGCAAGTGAAGGAGTACTCGGACCCAACTGGGAGGGACCGTACCTCATCAAGCAGGACCTGAGGAACGGAGCCTATCATTTAGCCTGCATGGACGGGGCTGAGTTACCTCGTGCCTGGAATGCTGAACACTTGCGGCCATATTACACCTAAGAACTGTCAGCTCGCTCTAACCTTGTACATGATTCTTTCTTGACGATTGTCTGTAAACATGCTTTCACCTGTTTTCTGTTGTATATGTCAAATGTGATGCAGAAAGCGGGCTGGATAAGCCAGTAAATGTACATGTTAAAAGAGCAAAGCTAATGAAATTTCTTTCTCAAAGTAATCAAGACCATGTTCTGGCAATAAATCTCCACAAAAGGCCTCAATTGAGAACGCCTCATCAACTGATGCTTAATTCATCCGTGTTACCCCCATTAACGGAGGTTCACGTCATGCATCAAGTTCATTTACTAGCTCGCAGCCATAATTGCCCCGCGACCTCGCGGGAGGGGGTAAGGCCACGCCTCTCATATATAAAGCTGCCCGCGGACTCGCGTATTAATTGCCCCGCGACCTCGCGGGAGGGGGTAAGGCTACGCCTCTCATATATAAAGCTGCCCGCGGACTCGCGTATTAATTGCCCCGCGACCTCGCGGGAGGGGGTAAGGCTACGCCTCTCATATATAAAGCTGCCCGCGGACTCGCGTATTAATTGCCCCGCGACCTCGCGGGAGGGGGTAAGGCCACGCCTCTCATATATAAAGCTGCCCGCGGACTCGCGTATTAATTGCCCCGCGACCTCGCGGGAGGGGGTAAGGCCACGCCTCTCATATATAAAGCTGCCCGCGGACTCGCGTATTAATTGCCCCGCGACCTCGCGGGAGGGGGTAAGGCTACGCCTCTCATATATAAAGCTGCCCGCGGATTCACCAATTTGACTCAGTCCTGGACTGCGAATGAAGCGACGAGTTAAACTCTCAAAGTTTGGGAAAATGCTGCTGACAAGCACGCTCTATATCATTAAAACATGGAGGACAAGGAAATTCCGAAACTCCTCACTAACAGTAAGTCCCTGCCAATCTTCCAAGGCTTACAAAACGTCTTATTCAGCCAAGTTGTTTGCTGAGCCCAAGCCCTTACGAGCTAGCGCTTGAGCAAAACTGCTTATTGCAGTTAGCAGGTTTGAAAGTTAATATAATTTTCGCGATTGTGATCTCCTTAACAAAATTTTAACACTTTAAAATTGTGTTATTATTACCTGCTCGCTACCTATTATGTAACTAAATATACATACATATGCTTGGATAAAATATCGAGATTGTGCAGGAAATTTAGTTTTATAAATCCGAGCTTCAAGCTCGTCATATGAATTCCAACAAATGAAGGAAAGTTACAAAAATTTAAAGGAGAAAATAAAATAAAAGTGCTTCAGATATCAGCAGGTGCGTCTGAAGGAGCAGGACCAACTACTGCTTCTGCTGGGGGCTCTGCCTCAGGAACGGACTCAGAAGCTGGTAAATCAGAAGGAGCTTCTGCTGTGGGTTCAGACATGGGAGGATTCTCTAAAACTGAAGGTACCTCGGGGACCTGCTCTGGCGAAGGGATTGAGTCAGCAGGTAGATTATCTGGAGGGGCAGAGGAAGTATCAGCATGTTGCGTGCTCTGAGCACCTGCAGCCAGCTCCACGAACTCTTGGATCATTTTGACCCCTTCTGACCCAAAGAAGGAATAGTCCAAGTTCGGATGGTGCTCCCACATGCTATACAGGAACTCCCTCTCGACCTCTTCTTCGATCTTATCCCGCTCCCGAGCTACCCTAGCTTCAATACCCTCCGCAGTTTGGGTCAGCTTCTCCCTAGTCTGAGCCAAGCCCGCCTCTGCCTCAGCCCGCTTCTCCTCGGACTTCGCGAGCATCCCTTTGACTGCTGCCAAGTCCCATGAGTGCTGGCTCACTTTATCTTCAGCGACCTGCAGCTTTACCTTTACATCAGCAAGCTCGCCCTTCAGCTTATTTATTTCTGCTTGGGCCTTGCTGGCTTCGGTTTCCCTGCGAGCGGTCTCCTGCGACAAGGCCGCGTCAGCATCTTTGAGCTTGGCAGAAAGCTCACTATAGTTCTTCTGAAGGAGATTGGTCTCTTCCTGCAGCAGCTTCTTCTCCTCATCAAACTGTATCTGAGAAATCCTGAAGGCCTCTTCCTCGTTGATGTGAATGTCTGCCTCCCTTACTAACTTTGCAGACGCCATACCGAGCTGAAACAACAAAAGAAATGGCACAAAATCCTTTTAAAAAGGAAGGGAAAAATCAGAATCAAAGTATGACAGGATATGAACCTTACCAGCGCAACTTGGCGAGCTATATAGGTCGCTAAAGTACGGCCTGAAAGCTCTTTTTTTGTAGCTGCGGGCTTCGTTTTCCCATCACTTCAGGAACGAGCTCAACGAAGCTGTTAAAAAATTCCATCTCCTTGACTGCATCAGGAGGAGGGCCAGAATCTGCCTGTTCAACTGTTGCAGACCTCGCCGGTCGTGCTGGCGCTCCAGTACCTGGCTCCCGTCCGATGACGACCCCACCGACCGAAGGGACGGCAACGAAGCCCTTCTGCTTTGGAGGTGGTGGAGGAGCTATGGCCTTTCCTTTTCTTTTCCTGGTCAAGGCCTCAGACTCTTGCCCCGAAGGTAAGTCCCCCCCGGCAGGGACTGCGGCCCTCTTGGCTGGAGGAGAGCTCCGTCCTGCGGGTGGGGCAGCCCGTTTTTGAGGAGCTGCAGCTGCCCTGGTCTGAGAGGGGGCAACTGCAGCAGCTTGTGAGGTCGCTCTTTGAGAGTGGTCTGAGGAGGTGTCGTCCACGTTGACGACCTCGGCCGGCTTAGCAGGTGGAACTGACCTGAGGGGAGGGACAGACATGGTGAGCTTTCTTCCCATATTATCCGAAGAAGTGCTGGTGGTGAAGCTCGTGCTCGGTGATCTTTGTTGAAGAGGTTGTGGTTCTGGCTCTGATTGGGTAGGATCAACAAGGGCAGAAGCGACCTCGTTCGCTCTCCCCCTTATTCCCAGGTCCCGAGCTGTATTCAAGAGAGGGTTTGAAGCAGATGGTGATAGACCCCGAGCTACCAGCTCGCTGCCGGAAGGGAAACTGTCCTCCTCTGGTTCCTTGGCAGCTGCGAAAGAGTTCAGAATAGCGAGCTCGTCCTGCCTGGGTTTACCCTTAGGAGCTGTGACGTCTGCACAGTAAAAGTCAGCTCGTAAATAAATAAATAAATAAATAAGTAAATGAACATTATGCATGTTTGCACATATGAATAATGCTACTAATGTTGTTTTGAGCACTCATGTCCCTACTAGGTTCCTCCACGAAGCTCGTGTTATTCAGTCCAGCAATCGAGGGGCACGTGAACCAGGCCCAGTTGGACTTATACTCCCCTACGTTTGACTTAGTACATCTCTGAGGCAGAAACGCCCTATAGTCAGAAGACTGGCGAGGAGTGGCGTAGTACAACCCTTCCTTTCCAGTGATCGCTTTGAAGCTGTAAAGGCTGCGGATGATGCGGGGTGTGGGAAATCCTAGTGCGTACTTACGAAACGCCGCAGCCAGGGTGGTCAAATGAGCGTATGAGTTTGGGGTCAGCTGGAACGGTGCGAGATTGAGGCTGTTTAACAAATCCATGAGGTATCCAGGGATAGGGAACCTGAAGCCGAGCTCCATATGCTCTCTGCTGATCGCAATAAAGCCCGTAGGGGGATAAGCGGCTTGATCAGTGCCCGCGGGAACGTTAGCCCTGCACCCCAAGGGGATGGTTACTTCCCGTGCCCAAGCCTCCAACTTATCAAAGGTGAGCGACGAGAACATGGGTTTAAAGGGAGGGGTGTCCGTTTCCTCAGCGACCTCGTCCCCTCCTGCGATCTCCTCGCTCGACGGACCAGCTCGCGAGGTCGTAGCCTCAGCCTCGCTATCCTGGCGACCTGCCTGCCTCCTGGAAGCAGCAGTCCTGCCCCGACCTGTGCGCGAACGACCTGACATCTACAACACAGAAGGAATGACATCAGGACGCCTACAGCACACTGATCCTAACAAGACACAGGAAAAGAACTCCCTAAGACAGTTGTCCTACTTGTCAGGTCGCGCACTTGGTCTCTAAAGGACCAGAAAAGGCCCAGAGACACGAATCTGCCAGGTACAATATCACCCCAAGTCTACATATTTCTAATCCTATGTTTACAGGTCGCCCCTAGCGTACAGAGGTACTCAGGCAACCGACACAGTGACTCCCTAAGGGCCAAACAAGCTCACAGGGACCAACAGACGTGTTACGAAGGCAGAAAACGACAATCCTAACCAGAGACAGACCATGTCACAAAAAAAAAAAAAAAAAAAAACAAACAACAACAAAAAACAACAACAAAGCGAGAAGAGGACTACCTTGCTCGAACCGAGTGCGATATGCTGAGCACGGTGGCTAATCTTCGTAGTAGCGAAGTTCGAAGGGGTTGTCCAGTGACAAACAGTAGGCCAGAAGAAGCAGAAGTGAAGGAAAAAATGGAAAATGGGAAGAAAAGGTACTGTAGTCGTATCAGGAAAGCAAAAAGAAGAAGATGAGGAGACCCGTGGGTTATATAGGCCAGCTCGTCCATCCCTAGCCATCCGATCCAACATAAAGGTGTAACCGCCAAAGATCCAACGACTGAGCATCGATCTCGGTCGCGTGCCATCACGTCTGTCAGTTACAAGACGTGCGCATTTAATGCGTACGGTCCCGAGACACGTTTTTCGGCTCCAACGCCTGAATGGACGCCGCGTGGCAGCGGTTACAGTACGAAAATTGAAACGGAACCAGAAGATTTGAAAATGGGCGCCATTTGTGTGTTTATTTCAGCTCCCAGTCCGCAAAACGCACAGAGAGCTGGGGGGCTTGATGTTATGCCCATTTTCTGGTTCGGCCCAACTAGCAACAGTACACGCCCATTTAATTTGAACAGAGCAAAGGCCCAGAAAGCCCAAAGACGGAGTCAACAGTTGCAAGCCCAGCTCGCGAGGCCATCCAGGCCGCGCGAGCTAGCAACAGTTCTTCAGCATGTCACCTGCCAGTGCTTTCAGCCCGAGGAGCCCGCGAGGTCGCGCCAATCGCGAGCTCGCGAGCTCGCGTTAACCTCCAGATCGCCTCACCTCCTCTCCAGCATACATCTGGCTGACCAGAAAGTCCACCTATAAGAAACCGTGTGCAGCAAGTTGTCAGAACTGCCAACCCCCATGATTTCCAGCAAGACACTGTTTACACAATTACCCAGAAGCATTTAATGAAGTGAAGACTTCTTCAGGTGTAATTAATGCAGACTTGTGCAGGGAGGAAATCATCATTACCTTTACAATTAATGCAGCATGGCAATGTCAGGATTAGTTGAAACTAGCCATGGCCTATAACGTGTAAACTTTTCCTTTGTATTATTTTATTGTGAGCTCCCTTCCTCTATAAAGAGGGGAGACATTTTCACTGTACAACAAGCTTAATACTAGATAACCATCACTCTGCCGGAATTATTCCAGAGTGACCGTGGACGTAGGTGCAGTCACCGAACCACGTGAAAACCCCTGTGTTTTCTCTCTTCCTTTCTCTCATTTCCCTTAATTACTTGTTCATCAGTTTATTAACTCCGACCAACTACCAGGAGCAACATTCCTCCACCTGAATTAATTGTCACCAACCTAGCATCCCATTAATACACCATTTACTACCCTTCGACCCGTACCAATCAATCCTTAATTACCAAGTCCGCCGTCTGGGCCCCAGAATCTCTGGTTGACCGTTTCCGGACGTCAACAGTATCCAAACTTTTAAACTCCGTAAAAATCATCAAAGGTTTAGATCAAATGATTAAATTGTAATTTGTATTCCAATCTCTATTAAACTAATTTTATGTAATAATAATTTATGCAAGAATATGAGCTACTTTATGGGAAAAAGAAAGAAGTGGATTGTTGCCAAAATGATGTAAGTCTTTAAAGGACTGACATAATTATAACTACATTAAATGGGAATAAACTGTAAAGATGCATTTAGATACTTTTTTAAAATGGTGTTTTTGAAAAATATTTTTAAAAGTGAAAAACATGTTTTGAAAATGACATTTTTAAAAACAATAGTGCACTTAATAGCATTTTTGAAAATACATTTTGAAAAAAAGAAAAAGTCATTTTTTACTTCATGGGTTGGAATCGTTTTTAAAATGGTGTTTTTGAGAATTATTTTCAAAATTAAAAAACATGTTTTAAAAATGATGTTTTTGAAAATGTAATGTGCTTGGTAGGATTTTTTAAAAATTATTTTCAAAAATAGAAAATGATGTTAATGTATTTGATATTGTTTTAGAAAATGAGTAAAGTAGTTGTTTGAAAGGAAAAATAATAATTGTTTTCTAAAACATATTTTGAAAATTGTGAAAAACATTAAAAAAAAAATGTTTTTCACTTTTTTAGTTATCATTTTCACAAACATGTTTTACACAATGGTCTATTAAATACTTTTCATC
This sequence comes from Litchi chinensis, assembly GCA_019925255.1. Classification (NCBI taxonomy): domain Eukaryota; kingdom Viridiplantae; phylum Streptophyta; class Magnoliopsida; order Sapindales; family Sapindaceae; genus Litchi; species Litchi chinensis. The sequence goes on from CM034464.1 coordinate 23,092,724, forward strand.
AATTTTTTGTTTTTGAAAATGAAAAAAAAATTTACAAAACGAATCTAAACACATTTTTGAAAATATATTTTTCATTTCCAAAAACATGTTTTTGAAAATAGGTCACCAAACTCATTTTCATTCATTTTTCGTTTTCAAAAATGAAAAACCATTTTGAAAATGGAATCAAACACCACCTAAAATTTTCAAAAAGGGCCAAATAATAAGATAAATTTGGAAATTGGCACATCCCTGTGTTTGTCCTATCCATAGGATGACACTATTAGGTCCAGTTTAGTCCATAAAATTAAATGAGATAATATTATATTGGATTGAATAGAATAGAATAAGATTGAATGAGATTGTATGTAAGTAAATTAGTATTCTAACATATTTGGTGTAACTAGAATTGAATTGGATAGGGTTGAATTAATATTATAGTAAATTGATTTTTTAAAAAATATAATGAATTAAGTTTTAAATATATTTAATTTTAATCAGAAAATAATATTAAAAAAAAAATGAAATTCTCACTTGCCTGGATTTTATAATCCCATGCAAGTGAGACTTTGGTGCGGGACTCACACGAGTCCCACCAAAAGACTGGGGCGCCAGACGGGCCCTTAGTGATAATTTAGGGAAAATTATTTCAATTTATCAAAAACAAAATGCTTATAGAATGCTGTACAACGGGTCTAATCTCTCCACAATTTTTATTTGATTCAATTTTGGTCCGAATCAAAAAGAAGAAGTGATTTATTACTAGTACTACCAATCGGTTCAGTTGTGAATCAGGGTCTGACTGGATGATAAATTAGGCCCAATTCTCCAACATTAGTTGGTGTTTCGATTCTCATGTGCCCTATTATGTGGACGATTTTCAGTTGTTCTTCCTCCCTTCTAGGATCGGCTGTTTCCCTCTGTCTCTTAAGATTTCAGTTTCGGACCGTTTCTTTAAGTGCCTTCATTAAAAGAGTTTCGGCTTGGTGCATTGTGTAGTGTACTCTAATGTGCTAAAAAAAACAATTGATTTGGTTAAAATGTGGCCAACCCCTGCAAGTCAATTGAAAAAAAACAAAAAATCTATCAAAAGAGTGCTTTGAAGAGAAGTGACGGGTGATTTAAACAAGGTAGTAGTTAATGAAAATGGACAGGGCACTTACATGTCGACCTTTCATTGGTCCATCCACCTCACTTGACCAATCCAACATCTGACGCGCCTGCAAGTAATTTACACCATTGTTTTTTTTTTTTTAATTAATTTGACATTGGGTTTTGTCCGAATCTGCCATATTAAACATTCATGCCCCACTTAAAACTCTATTTTCATCCTTAAAAAAAAAAAAAAAAAAAAACCTGTTTTCATAGATGGGATGATATTTACTACCATAATGGTGGACGAATATTTTTTATATACTTTGTAAATACATGCATTGTGCAACTTCAACCTTTATCTTTGATATATAATATATTCCTAAATAAGGGTGTATTTTGTGATGACATTTTTTATTGAACTATTTCGTGATGACATTTTAAGTACAACGTTTATTGAGTAGTTTTTATTTTTTTATTTTTTGGGAAAGTAGCTTTACAAAATACAGTTTTTTTTTTTTTTGCAAAATGTTTAATTTTTTTGTTTACCAACTAAAGAGGGTTTTTTTTTTTTTTAAATTAATTGATGGTTTGAAAAACTTTAAGAAAAGGTGTGAGAAACAATAATCAAGAAAAGATAACTTGATTCTTTGAGTGAGAGAGAGTGAATGTTGATCTGTTTTACAAACCAAATTTAACTGTTTATCTAAGTGTGGTGCTCATATAGTTTTATTCTTTATACTTTATAAATTCAATAAATAATGATCACAAATTAAGAATTAAGTTCCTTTCAACTTTTAATATTCTTAATTAATAAACATGCCATAAATTATTTTCCTATTTCCCTTTAATTTTCATTTTTGGATTAGTAACACAATCACTTTGCAAAAATAGATTGGCACCAATAAAAGAATCAAAAACCATACGTAAAATATAATCACTTTTAATCCTAAACAAAACTTCAATAATTCTTAATCCATTTTCAGTTCACATAATATTACACATATATAAAACATCCAAGATAATTCAAATGGGTAAAAACCATTGAAGTTCCATTTTGAGACAAAAACAATCAACCATATCTTTGTTAAAAAATAAGCTTATCATTTTTAATTTGTTAAAATACATATTCATCCCTGCAAAATTCATATGTATTTGACTACTTTATTTGATGAATAATATTATCTATAAATAAATAAGAGTGATTATTTTCAATAAGTAACGTTATCTAATTAGTGATATATCATTAGATCCGATCCATTAATTGAAAAACAATAAATAAACCAAAAAACTGGTTTTTGACATTTCCACATGGCGCACAGATGTCACCACGTCATTGGAAGTTGCACCTCACGCTTGACTTGACCAAAAACCAAACACAAACAAGCCATCCTTCACTATCCCATCTTCATTCACACGGCACAACGCAGACAATTCCATCTCACGAAACGCGGAGCCAGAGCCATGACCTCGAAACGTTTCTCTTCAGCTTCTTCATAGTCAAAGTCCACACCATTAATAAATAAATAAAAATTCGTTTCTTTTCTCTGAGATCTGATTATCAGATGGCGAGGTCCAGATCGTCTTTGTTGTCGTCTTCGTCGTCGTCGTCGTCGTCATGGTGGAGGTACTGCAATCCGTCTTATTATCTGAAGAGGCCGAAACGCTTGGCTCTGCTCCTCATCGTCTTCGTCTCCGCCACTCTCGTCGTCTGGGATCGCCAGACTCTCGTTCGAGAACACGAGGTCTTCCTTTAAATTTTTGAAATTTTTTTTTCCCGCAGTCTTGTTGTTTGTTTTACGTTCAAGATTGTTATAGTGGGTTTTTGTGATGTTGTTATTGTTATAGGTTGGTTATGATGGAATGTAGACAGTTTAGGTAATTTGAATTGATGGTTTGTTTGTTTGGGATTTGTGTTGGTTGGATGGTGATCATCGAGAATTGATGGACGAATCGAAGTTTGGAGATTGTAGAGGGGGTACGTTGTGTTAATTTTAGCTGAGATTGGGATACGAGTTCGAATGATTCGAATTTTTTGTCGCTCAATTGATGTTGTGAGAGGTTTGGTTTTTGATGATATAGAGCAAATTAGGGGAATGAGAGACTAGTAACAAGAAGAAATTAAACAAATTGGAGAAACAGAATGCAAAGCTTATAACTAAATGGATGGATCAAAGTTTGGTGATTGTAGGGGGGTATGTTGTGTTAATTTTAGCTACGATTGGGATATGAGTTGGAATGATTTGAAGTTTTCGTTGCTTAATTGATGTTGTGAGAAGTTTGACATTTAACGAGTTAGAGCAAATTAGGGAAATGAGTGACTAGTAACAAGAAGAAATTAAACAAATTGGAGAAATAGAATGCAAAGCTTATAACTATAGTCTTTAAGTTTTTGTCTTGTTTATAGCCTTGTTATGCTGTGTGGGGATGCAAGAGGAACTGATTTCCAGCGAGCAAATGCTTTCTTTTGTGTGTGCTGCTGCCTCATCTGCTGATCTAGCACTAGGTTTTGTTGTTGAGAAAGTTTAATATGTGCATAATTGATAAATTTAGAAAAAGAATAACATAGGTAAGTGGTGGTGGAGATTTAATTGCTCGAAAAAGTTGCCTTTAAGTATCAACCTTAAGCACCAAATATTGACTAGCATCTAGGCGCTTGTTTGGTGTGCAGAAATGAATTGGCCTATTTTAATGTGATTGGATTGCATAGGAATGAAGTAAATTAGTATGGTGATGTGTTTGTTGAAGTAGGGATAGGACTAAAAATTATATTGTCTCTTGCTTGGTGTAATATGGGATTGGTCAAAACATTGAGGTATATTACTATTATGTTTTCACAATGTGGGATAGGTTGGTATACAATAAAATAATTTTTTTAATAAAATGAAGTCATTTTAAATCAATTTTAAAAATAAAATTATTTTACATATTTTGATTAAATTAAATTTGATAAAAAAAATTATTTAAATTAATATTTAACTAAATAAAATATTTAAATTATTTTTTAAAAATAGATATTACTTTTTAAGATCAATTTTTAATAAAATAACATTAATTTTATAATTGATACTGAAAATTATTGCTTTTAAAATATTTTAATGAAACATATCAGATTAATTTTAAAATTAATTATATAGTTTTATGTTCTATATAAGATTATCTAAAGGAAAATTAATAAAAAGAAAAAGAGTAAAATGAAAAGAAACCCAAAAAAGGGAAAATGTAGAAGACAATGGCCTTGGATGCTGTGGCTGCATGAAATTGGTGAGCAATCCCATGCTAATCAACAAACATGCGCCTGGACTGAGATTTGTTAAATTTCAGTTCAATCCCATCTACCAAACATGCCCTAGATGTTCTTTAGTTTGTCTTTCTTCACAAACTCCACCATGGATTTGCAAAAACATTTGTTGGGTTATGATGTAATAAACAAAGCAACAAAGTTGTCAAGCGCCATATTCTAAGTGATTAGTGGATTTGGATGAGACTAGGTGGGATAGGAATACAGAGTACAGAAGAATGAGAAAGAGATGGAATGGGAAACCTTTTCCTGTCCCACTTTCAATGTTGTTTTGATGTAATTATGATTGAATTAGGACTGTAAGCTTTGATGTATGCCCAAATATATGGTACTTGATAACAACTATGTTGATACTTGTCCATTTTCCTGCGCATTACGTGACCGGAGATTGAATTTTTTAGCAGCTAAACAAAGTTTTATTTCCAAGCATTATATATATATATATATACATTGTTTCTTGGTATGCATTTTTTGGAAATTGTATTTTTTTTTAATTGCCAATATATAACAAATTTCAATCGGTCATGCAGGTTGAAATTTCCAAGTTGAGTGAAGAGGTTAAACAATTGCATGAAATGGTAGGAGGTCCCTGATTCATTCTTGATCTTAGTGCTCAAAAGAATTTATTTCGTGTGTGTGTTGATGGGTTTTAGGGATGGGTTGTTGGTGGTGGAGTTGGGCTCCCGGTTCTGGCTGGCATTAATTTTGCCTAAGCATATTATCTTAACAGAAAGAACAAAAATCTCCTAGAAGGCTATGGTTTTTAGTTGCTTTACTAAAATGGACCTGAAAAGGTCTATCATTTCTTCTATACCCATATGGGTGATAATGCTTGAAGCTGTCTTTAAGCAATGAGTAGAACCCAGGATTGAGTCTGAAAATAAATGTTATTACTCATCTCTCTATGGACTCAGTGGGAATGTTATTCTTGCAGCTGGAAGAGTTAAATAGCGGAAGGGGTGGAATTGGAAATAATGAAAATGGAAAATCTGGTACACACAGTAGAAACAAGGTTGTTGAAGATCCCATTGATATTGAGCGAAGAGAGAAAGTAAAAGAAGCAATGATTCATGCATGGAGTTCGTATGAGAAGTTTGCCTGGGGCCAAGATGAACTTCAGGTATTTAAAGTATATATGTCCACTTATTAATGTTTATGTTTGTGGTTGTGTTCTAAATGTGACAGCTTGCTAGCTAGTGGCACAGATGTGAGTCGAACATGCTGATATTATTTTATGAGTTGGGTCATACTATCAATCCATCAATGATACCTTTACTTATTTTAATCAGCCTTTTTTGTCAAATTAAAAGGGATTTTTGCATTTTTTGTGGATACAAAGGAGGAAAATTCTATATTTATGCCCCATCCCTTGAGCAATTCTTATTTCTATTTCTGAAGTTTTCATGATTGTATATTAGTAGGCAATTATGTGTGGGTATAATACAGATTTGGGTGTTTGTATCACCTTAAGAATCTGCTTATTGATCATTCATATGATGAAGTGGGAGTGTTCTTCTGTCATCTGTTCAACTAAAATCCAAATTTTTTCATAGTAAACTTTAAAATGCTTAAAATTTAATCTCATGCATACTATAATCTGAAAAATTTTACTTTCTTGAACTAGTGTATAACAAAACATGCATACTAATAGTTTTAGGGTCTTGGGTCTTGAGTTATTTCTTGAAGACATGTTTTTGTTTAAGCGTGGTGAATTTGTCTCTTTAACGGTACTCTAGGTGATATATACCACTTCGTAGGAAGGCTCAAAACTTCTTTACTTGTTGGTTTGACAGAGCTAATGGGTGAGAAAGTCAGGAGCATTCTAGATCATATAATGTTTTTAGGTAATTGGTTCTGAATGGCTATTGGGTAATTAGTTAAGATGTCTTTATTGCTATCTATGTGATGAAATCAAATTGTCACAATCTTGTAAATTTATCTACATCATCATGCATTCTTAAATTTGATTTTCTGCCTCTTTGGGAGTAGAGGCGTGTTGGTGTGTCATATACATATGGGTTTTGTGCCTCTAGACCGTTGCAAATTTACCTGGTTGTTGGAAACTTTGCATGCATATTCTGAATTTCTTTCTAATGCTCTCCATTTGATTTTTGGAAATGTTATGGACTAAAAAAGTTGGAAATGAACAGCGAACAAATTTTCTGATGTTTCAAGCTTGGTCTGTAGATCCCCTTGCTCTAACAAAGAAAACCAAACCCTTGCGCTTTTATTAAATGTGACATCTACATTGGTCTGGATTTGATACCTTGGATACATATCATCCTGAACCATTCTTAGCTTAATTCATTGAAATATAGAATTTTCTTAATACGTACAAAGCAGTGTCAATTTATATCCCGATACGATTAACATGCTAACATTGTTATTTTCTTCTTTTATTTGTTTAACAGCCACAGTCGAAGAATGGTGTCAATAGCTTTGGTGGTCTTGGAGCAACACTAGTAGATGCTCTTGATACATTATATATAATGGGTCTGGATGAGCAATTCCAAAAAGCTAGAGAGTAAGTTTAGTTTTCTCTTTTTCTTCTATTTTTAAGATAATTTTCTTTAATTGTCTGTTTGATTTTTGATGCATGTGTTCCTATTTGTCTTGTGGTTCCTACTGCAGCACTTCTCAATTTTCTTTAAACTGTCTAAGCAGACTTTTTTGGTTCTAAATTTATCTTTTTCTTCCCCCCCCCCCCCCCCCCAAAAAAAAGGGCAAAAGAGCAAGGGTTTTGGAATGGTTTCGTAACTTCCGTTGAAGTAGATGTTGCCTTGTTTATGTATGTATGTATGTGTGTATATATATGTGTGTGTAGCAATTTTCCTGGTGGGCAATACAGAATGCTAATTGAATATTTAGTGTTCATGAACTGTGCTCATACGCACCTTGCATGATGATATGAAACAACCAGCGGTTAACGATTTTTGCACCTCTGGTTATTTATTGTTTAGATGTCTGTTCGTTGGAAAACCCAACAATGCAAGAGGAAAGTCAGATTCAATGCAAGTCAAATTACTATCACTATCCGTTCTGTTTATATTGTGCAGTCAATGGAATTTCAAGTTAATAATTCCTTGAGTTAGATGTTTTGTCAACTATAAACTAGGGTTTTTCTTGCTATATCTCCTTTTTTCATTATCTTTTTGATAAGAAACAAGGATATCATAGGAAAGAGACGACAAGTCCATGTTTTCCTTTTCCTTTACTTGTTGAACATTCACTTTTTTTTTGTGGGTTTCATTTTTTCTTTTTTCCACTTTCCATTCAGTATACTTCCTCTTAACCTTGTTTAGCTGAATGGACTTTCATTTCATGTACAGCCTGGCTTCTCTTCTTATTAATTCCATTGTTCAAATAAATATTGCCTAGGTTGTCCATTTGTTTTTCCCTTCACTGTGTAAATTTGTCCATGTTATTTTCATTCTCAATGTATATGCAATTTTAAGGTACTTTAATCAGTGTTTATTAGTGATAAAACGTTTGTTCATTTTTAATGCCATTCTTTGCAGGTGGGTTGCAAACTCATTGGATTTTAACAAGGATTATGATGCTAGTGTTTTTGAGACAACCATAAGGTTGCGTAATCAGGTTTAATAATTAGTTGATATTTAGTTTGTGAAACAATTCTTAAGGTGCATTTTTACCTATAAGCCTGTGGAAGTGGCAGGTATAGTCTTTGCTAATTTTTTATTTTTCTTTTTCATGATAATTCAGAGTTGTAGGTGGGCTTCTTAGTGCATATGATCTTTCAAATGATAACGTATTCCTTGAAAAGGCTAAAGATATTGCAGATAGATTGCTGCCTGCATGGAATACTCCCTCTGGGATCCCTTATAACATTATCAACTTGGCACATGGAAATGCACATAACCCTTCATGGACTGGGGTAAGTTGTTAATATTTAACTCGTAGCAATCACTTGGTACTTGGAATTGTAGATTGTTGATTTGAACACGGTTTCTAATATTTCAAGTTTACATCTTCCTACTATTTTATAGTTTTCTAAATACTCACTCCATTATTTGTTACATGGTCATCCAGCAATTAAAATTAAATTTACTGGGATTATCATTGTTGATCTGTTTATTATTGCACTTTAAGTCATCATGCTGTCGTTTCGGACGGCTGTGTTGTATGACATATCAACTGGTCTTGGATATTTTGTTGATTCTAGTACATTCATATTCTTAAATGCTGATTTAATTGTTAATTCCATTATTTACTTTTTGCTTAGGGTGACAGCATTCTGGCAGATTCTGGAACAGAACAGCTAGAATTTATTGCTCTCTCACAGAGAACAGGGGACCAAAAGTATCAGCAGAAGGTAATCTTTGCTTGTGCTTATATGTGTACACGAGCTATTTGTTGTTGTTGCTAATTGTGTTAAAGTTTGCTTGCATGCTGTCTATATCTATTCTACTTCCCTCATCTTGAAGATCTGAAAAATATGTTGAACTTTACATTTCTTAGTAAGAAAATTTTCTGGAGGTAAATTTGCTTAGTTTTCACTGGTTGGTTAAAATGATGTTTCAGGTGGAGAGGACTATAGCAGAGATCAGTAAAAACTTCCCTGATGACGGTTTGCTTCCCATTTATATTAATCCTGAAAGAGGAGGTAGATCATATTCTGTTATAACATTTGGTGCCATGGGTGATAGGTATTGACCACTTGAAATTATATAGATTTATGTGAACTTTGTTGGGCTCTAAATTTTGTTATCTTTGGTTTAGTGCTCTTTTATTTTCAAGTTCCACTCCTGGAGGTGGCTCATTGAATGTGGTTTTGTTAGTTATTTGAGTTCATGATTAACACTAATGCTTGATTGCAGTTTTTATGAATATTTACTCAAAGTTTGGATTCAAGGGAACAAAACTGCAGCTGTGAAACATTATAGGTGAGGAGATTGTTATCATACACATTTATATTTGTTGGATTCGCATTTACCAGATCTTGATGTTTGCATTGTATCTATAATTTTTATTACGAAAACAAAAAAAATATTCTTTTAAAATTAGATATTGTGGGAGCTGGATTCATGATTCATAGAAGAAAAGCAATAATGTTTTTCTGTTTTGTTAAGTGAACATCTCAAGTAAACAGAATTTTTAAATATGCAATAGTTGAATAGAAATGTAAATAAATAAGAAGCAACACGCAATTGGTTTAAATGATATATTTTTATTTTGGTATGAAAAGTAGTAAATTAAAAAAATATGTTGATCATTTTAATGTAAATGAAAAAATATATTGATAATTTTAATAAAAATATGATCTTATAATTATATATATTTTTCAAGATGGGCCAGGGCAGGCTCAAACCTACCCTAGCCCCTGCACAGCTCTGTCCCTAGGTGTGTACAATCTTATTGTACTTGATATTGAAATTCTCTTGCTCTTTCTGAAGTTTTAACCTTTTTTTTTTTTTTAAAATTATAAATTTCTTGATGCCTTGTGAATCTTGGATACAGGGAAAAGTGGGAGACATCAATGAAAGGTCTATTAAGCTTGGTTAAAAGAACAACACCATCATCTTTTGCATACCTTTGTGAGAAGAATGGTCAGTCCTTGACAGACAAGGTAATATTTTACCTGTTTACCTCCTAAGAATGGCTTTATTAATATTAACTAGGAAAAATTGATTTCTTTTTTTAACCCTCCATGTGTATGCAGATGGATGAATTAGCGTGCTTTGCTCCAGGAATGCTGGCTTTAGGGTCATTTGGTTATGGGCCTGGTGATTCTGAGAAATTTCTCTCACTTGCAGAAGAGGTATTCATAATGGCTCATGGAAACTTATGTTCTAACATTAATTTTAGAGTAAATTCTACTTGAAACATATGTAAAAGATGAGCATAACATCTGTAAATGGGTAATATAACTATAAATAAAGAATAGAATCAACCAGAACTTATGATCAAAAACTTTGAATATCTCCATGAAAGATGAAGAACGAGCAAAAATTTTTATAAACTTTGTATTATGTTTGATTGACAATAAAAAAACTATCTTCACTGCAGGTCCAGTTTGACATGGTTTCTTGAAATTTGGGTGAAGTTTTGATCTCAGATTGTCTGAATCTTATTTGATATAGAATCATCTGAGGGTAGCAAAGTTGCTGCAACGATAAGTTTGTAGGCTCGTTCAAACATACACATGCATGTCTATATGTGTGTCTCTGTGTTATTCTGTTTTCCTGGAATCTGTGTATGTAGTGACATGATTCTTAGCATATCTCATATTGAAAAAATTTTAGTACGGACCAAATTTAAATCTATTCAAATGTATGAATATAAGTAATTATGTATTGCTTAGTAGACATTTTTGTGTGAATCTCATATTTGAGTTCAACTTTAGAAGTGTTTCGTTTCACTTCCTCCGTTATTTTGTATCTAGTTATTTATTGAAAATAAAAAGCAGAAACCCAAAATCTTGAGTTAAAAACTAATTTTAATTTAGATTGTTGAATGATCCAATTTCTTTAGTGTATATGTATGTGTACTACTGTCTTTCAATTACGCCAACAAAGACACTGCTTTAGACTTGATTCACTTTTCCGTTTTGTCTTGCAGCTTGCTTGGACATGTTATAACTTTTACCAGTCCACACCCACAAAATTGGCTGGAGAGAATTATTTCTTTCATGCTGGGGAGGTTGGTTGGTCAGCCTTATTCTCATTTTGTGCATCGGGTTAAACTCTACTTGTCTGACAGTTTTGATACATTTTGTCTTCAGGACATGAGTGTGGGTACATCGTGGAACATATTGAGACCGGAGACAGTTGAATCACTTTTTTACCTGTGGCGTTTAACTGGCAACCAGACCTACAAAGAGTGGGCCTGGAATATATTTCAAGCATTTGAAAAGAACTCCCGCATAGAATCGGGATATGTTGGCTTGAAAGATGTAAGTACAGCACAATCCTGCTACATCACTTTTTGACATTGCAGTTTTACAAGGCCTACAACCCCCTTTTTTTTTTCTATTCTAAATTTTCATTTAATATCTTGGTCATATATATCCAATCAGGTTTCATATATTTTGTACAGTGAAATTAGATTAGTTTGTATAAAATGTTTGTTTTCATTTGGATATTTGATTGCTTTTTCTGTTCATGGACTGATCCATTTCGAAAGCAATCAGTGAATTGGTTGCATGATAATTGGAAGTAATTGAGATTGTAGGTGTGACAAGTGGAAAAGGATATTGATATACATTTTTGCGTTGTGATTTGTTAATCAACGAAATCATGAGATTTCCTGTTTTTTAATTGATGGAACCGAAATGAAAATGGAGCTCTGTTACTAATAGCTTGTTCTATTATTGAGTCTGAATCTGAATCAACTTGAACATAGCCCACCCTTGTATAAGTAAGTGATGTATGTTAGAAATTGTGGCCTCTCGCTGCTTTCATGATCAGCTAAATCACCTTTAAACTACAGTACATTCAATCTTTTGATCTAATTCTTTGTTAACGAAGAGTTTACATCTGACCGGCAGCTTTCATGATTGGTTAGTTCCATGAGTGATCATTTGCCAATCATCAATTGATGTTGGATGCTATCATTTAGTGATTAGTAGAGTTATCATTCTCACCACATGCAATCTTAAGTTACCATCACTGTCCATTTTGCGTTTAGAAACAGAGCTTGTGAGTTGATTGTGCTTTTACAGCTAACAATGGCTATTTTATTTATCGTTGATCGTCATTTGTACAGGTCAATACTGGTGTCAAGGACAACATGATGCAAAGCTTCTTTCTTGCAGAAACACTAAAATATCTGTATCTTCTTTTTTCGCCTTCCTCGGTGATCTCCTTAGATGAGTGGGTTTTTAACACAGAAGCCCACCCATTAAAAATTGTGAACAGGAATGATAATCCGAATTTTGACAAATTGAATGAGGAACCTAAACCGAAGATCAGGATACGTGGTAGGAAGGCAGGTCGACTAGGTGGTGGTGGTGAGTAGGATTCATTCACCATCAATCGTTTTTGTATGAGCTCATTTTACAATTCCAATCTCCCAGTAGATGAGGAGTTGAGGGGTCTAAATTTTATAGTTCCAAAATTGGATGGAGAGCTTGATGGATCATGCTATTCCCTCCATGGCGAATAACAATGATGACAGATTTTTCGCCATTTTAGTTGGTAGATGTTATTGTATCCTATGATAAAAAAATTTTAGTATAGCCTTTTTCAAAATGGACATGTAACATAGAATATAGGTTATTATTGCCAACACTTATTATTCACAAGAATGTGGGTTTTGTCCCAATGCCAAACTTGTTAAACAACAACGAGAAGGATTACAATTTGTATTTTTTGTTGAAGAATGTTTGTGATTCCTAAATGTTTTTATTGCACTTTTGATTTTTCACTACTAAAAGCATAGGTTATTGAAACTTGTTGCCATTCTAATTTAAGAACATGTGTTTGGTTCTATGAAATTCTTTAGAACTTTTTTGTTGAATTTGGTCTCAAACAAGTGAGACGGGTAACATGTATTGGTGTGAGGGAGTCATCCCAAGTATCCCTAGAGATTTGGGTGGGTATGGGCAAATGGATGATGAATGGTTAGGGCAGGAGGATACTAATCTTTGTATCCGTTTGATTCATTGACATCCCTGGTGAGTAATTATCTTGATAGGTAAAATTATATATCTTAAACACAATTTTAAATGCTAGTTAGATAGTTTGGAGTTATTATTTACCTATTAGGATTACCCCTTGTGTTATTTGACATAATTATGGCTGGATGTTCAACCTATTTCTTGTAACTAGGTTGAAACATATTTTTTAAATAATCAATTAAGAAACATACACACAAATAGAGCAAATCAAGTTATTTTGCAATTGACTCACTTTAACAAATAGAGTAAAATATGGTGGTAGAAATAATTTTCACGTGGAAAAAACCCAACATGGAAAAATCATAAATCAGTTTTGACTAACTTTTAAAAATGTTATGATTGATAAGTACGTATATCTATTCTTAAGCTTGATAAAGAAGAATATACCTCCATTGGACTATCTCACTTAATCTACTTTTGGGAATATACCTCCATTGGACTATCTCACTTAATCTACTTTTGGGTTTTTTTAATAATCTTTTAAGACTTTTTAGTAGGGTTGGGTAAAAAAATCGAGATGGATCCAACATGAACCAACTCAAAAATATCGGTTTTTAACTTTCCTTCGGATCGGTTCGGGTCGGGTCGGTGTAAAAGGTGGAAGATCGAATAATATTGGTTTTAGGTAGGTTTTGGGCCCGCAAAAACCGACCCCAATCGAAACGGATTTCAAAGTTGTGAAAAAAAAAGAACCGCTATATAGCCAACATTCACAACCGATACGGTGGCGTTTGTTTATCGATATAAATAAGCCGCAGTTCTCTCTCTCTCTTTCCTCTTCTCTCTTTTGGTTTTTGTTCGTTTGGGTTTTTGATTTTCTTGTCTTGCATGTTCATTTGGTTGTCTATTTCGTTGGTTTTTGCCGTTATACAGTTGGTTTTTGTTGTTTTTTGTTGTTATACAGTTCAAGTGTTTGATGTTTTGTCTCTTTGTTGGTTTCTGCTTAAAGAGTTTTTGTTGATTTGTCTCAGTTCTTATGTTACTTTCTCTGATAATGCAATTTCTTCCCTTTCTATTATTTTCATTTGGTGGGTCTTGTTCGGATTGAACGAACTTTGGCTTGTTTTGTTACGTTGGTTAAAAGTGCTTGCCTCCCTAGCACTACTACCCCTGTCAGCTTCCACCATCTCCTCTTCAACAACAACAGCACTTGCCTCCACACCTCCACCAACAACAAAACAACAGACCACCTCAAAATCAAATCTTTAATCCGCAGCCTAACCCTAGAGTTCCACCACCACCACCATCTCTTCTTATTCTGATGGCCTTCTTCAGCATTCAAAATCCCAACTTGCCTCCTCCTCCTGCCCCCTCTGGTCGAATCCCCACGACTCCCCTTGTCAGTTTGCGAAGCACCAAAGTCCCCGAAGGCAGGCAATTTATTGGGGGTTCTCGGCTTGCTGGACTGATCGTGATTTCTCTGTCCAAAAACTCGTGCCTGGTAATCCAAAGCTTTCTCGCTCTGTTTATTTTGTTTTTGTTTGGATTCAGAATTTACGAATATGTTATTTCAATGGTTGAGAATACATTCTGTTTTTATCCGTGGGTTTTCACCCTCAAATCCCAGATCTGGTTTCATTCACGTTGTCAGATGACATTTTGGTTTTCGCTGAGTCAGTGCACTCTCAAGTGCAGATATTTTAAACCAGGTATTTTTGTTAATGAATGATAATTGCTAGGCTGGTAAGGATGTACTTTATTGCTTGCAATGTAACTCAATCTGAAGTAGTGCACTCAATCTGTTGCTTAAAATGTAATTCCTATTGAAATTGTAGATTGCTCTAGCTGTTGGTTTGATAAGCTCAAGGCATCCACCAAATGCAACATATCCGTAAGTTCTCTATATCATCTGCCACTACAATTCATATTGTTTTGTTGGTGTTTCCATTATTGTTATCTATCAGCCTTATTAATCTAATTGTATGTAATTTTTAGATGGATATATACATTATTTCTTTTGAAAAGGATAATGTTTCAAATAAAACAGAATGTCTTTCTTGAATAATTTGTTTTTGTCATCTGTTTACTCATTATTGTGATGAATTCATTACTTGAACTGATTTGGAACCTGAAATTTTTACTTGGTTGTTTTAAGGACAGGAGTGGATGCACTCAGTAGCCTATTGAATATGCACATATCTGTCTTGCTATATGATGATTATTATTTTTTTGTTTGGAAAAATCCTGAGATTTCTTGTGCATAAGTGCCATAACTTGTGCTTCATATGTGTGAAATATAAGCATGTTTAAGCACCTAGAGAGGGTCAGGTTAATGTTTAAAGTGAAGATGCAATGACGTTATTTTTGTTTTACTATTGCATTGATATCATTTTTGCTCATGTTGTACAGTTATGGCCAGTCAAAAGATGTATTTGTTGTTTGATATTTGCTAGCTGGATCTTTGTTATTGGTTGGGGTGGTACACTATATGAAGGATTTCAACACTACTAGTCTCTAGAGGTAATGGAACCAAATTATGTTACCCAAGATTCTTCTTCTGATACTTAGCTGTTTACCATGGTGAATGTAATCAAATTTTATGTATTTTATGTGTTTTTTCATTAGGTACCGGTGCACAGTTGGATTGCAGCTTCTGTGTTTGTGTTGTCATTTATAATTGAAGGTATAATCATTGCATTGTAGTTTTAGATCAATAGATTGTGTTTTCAGTTTCAAACTTTTCATTTGCTTTTCCATCTATAACTATCTACAACTTTCCACAATTGCTACTCTTAAGGTAGCTATACTAAGTGTCAAAAAAGGAGCAGCTGCCAAAGAAATGAAGATGAAAGATTATGTTTGGCGTAGTCTTGATCCCATGTCAGTTGCTGTCATGATTAGAGGTATGCGCTTAACTCACTGTTAACTGTTGGAACTAAGTCAGTTCTTAGAAAATAAGCTTATTGAATGTTGCTTTAGAATTTCATTGTATGGCACCTCTATTTTCTCCTCTTTTATTACCCCCAACTTATTTTATGTGAAATAAGATCAGATTAGAACCATAAGGACATAATAATAATAATAATAATAATAATAATATTTATAGAAATAAGCATCAAAGCTAGAAAGATCAGACTTTTGAGTACATGATTTCTGATGTCATAACTGATGAATTCTTTAAAGCTGAAACTAAGTAGATTATTAAATTTATTAAAACTTCGGACTACCACATTATGGTTTTGTCACTAATGTTTTGTTCTCTAATTTTGTAGATTTCAAATATTGCTCTAATTTTAGTCCTTAACCAATAACAAAATATTTAAATTTTGCAGGATGGTGCTGCAGTTACTGGCTTGATTATGGCTGCAGCATCCCTGGTTGTCGTGAAGATAACTGGAAATCCAATTTATGATGTTGGTTCTGTCATGATTGCCAACATTCTTGGATCGGTACATAATATTTCAACCTTCCATTTTGTGCGTTTTGATAAGATTGTATGTGATTACTACTGCTTGCAAGCAAATGATAGTACTAGTTAATTGTTAGATCAAAAACTTAAACTTGTAACTTAGCACTTAGAAAATATTACAAGTTTTATAAATTATTTTCTTTGTTTGTATCTCTTTTATTTTTGGAAGTCTATTTCTTTGAGGTCCTACAACGGACAACATTTTGGTTTTCTTTGAAGTTGGGAGCTTGGTGGGTAACCTCTAGCCAGGTTGTGTTGGCTGAGGCAGTGTACCTAGCTGCAGATATATTTTAAACCTGCTATTTTTGTCAATGAATGTTAATTGCTAGGCTAGTAAGGATGTACTTTATTTCTTTCTTACAATGTAACTCAATCTGAAGTAGTGCACTCAATCTGTTGCTTAAAATGTAATTCCTATTGAAATTGTAGATTGCTCTAGCTGTTGGTTTGATAAGCTTAAGGCATTCACCAAATGCAACATATCCGTAAGTTCTCCATATCAATGTTCGAAAATATGTTATACGGTACGGTACGGGCACCTCGATATGGTCTGATACGGTATGCTCGGTATGGTTGGTACGGGCGTATCAACCAAAAATGGTTTAAAAAAAGAAAAAATTTATAAAAAAAATACAAAATGTCATAAATTTCTAAAACAATAATATATTTAAAATTAATTGTCCAAAAATAATATAACCAAACAATCAAAGTGCCAAACTAGAAATAATATAAAAGTCATTAGAAAAAAAGATGATCTAGTCAGTGTCATAAAAAGAATTGCCTGTGGCAAATGGGCGAAAATTAGGATCAAAATGAAATGTGTCATCTCCAATATCATCATCATCCTCCTCCTCTTGACCAAAGATGTCGTCCCTATCTGATTCATCTTCCAATGATGAAATACGCTTTCCTTTTCTTATATTAAAATAATTTAAAGTAATATAATTAAAAACTTAATCGTATATTTAACTTACTCTATTGAATTATTGATAAACTTACGTGCATCTCTATTCCTCTTTTGTCTTTGTTGTGTTACTTGTGCATTTCCACTTGGTTCATTCATGTCCACGTTTGGTGTATAATGTGTGGACATTTGCTCAAGGTTCGTAAATACATGGTACGGTATGGTACGGGCATCCTAAAATGGTACGGTACGGTCGGTATGTATTATACGGCGTATTATACGGCAGAATTAAAAAAAAAAAAACAAAAACAGTAGGAAATATCATGAATTAGTAGAACAACAATGTATTTAAATATCAAATCAAACAAAAAATAATACATAAGTCATAAAAACCAAAGGTGAACCATAATGTATTGCTCGTACATAGTAACAAACTAATAATACCAAACCAAAAACAATACAAAAATCATAAAAACAAAAGATGATCTAATCATTTGATTCTGGTAGAGTCTTTGGTCGAAAATTAGTATTGAAATGGAAACGAAATGTGTCATGATTGTCATCTTCTCCATCATCATCATCATCACAATCATTCTCCTCCTCATTAGGGATGTCATCACACTCAAATTCATCATCTACTGATTGAACACCCTTTCCTTTGCTTACGCCAAAAGAATTTAAAGTAATATAATTAAAAATTTCTATGTATATTCAAGTTACTCCATTCACTTAATGATAAACTTACGTGTATCTCTAATCCTCTTTCGTTGTTGTGACCTACTTCCACTCGGTTCCACAACATCTTCTCCTGTGAGCCACTCATTATCGGAAGGCAAGTCAGCAGAAACTAAGGGATCAACATCATCAGGTAAACATTGGAGCTTCTCAAATTTCTGCCACAATTTTCTATTGTACATTATATATACCAATGAGTTCAATTTCTCAGTAGCCAATCGATTTCTTCTCTTAGTATGAATCTACAATAATTAATAATGAAAAAATAAGTATCAATGAAAAAAATAATTTTATGGTATATTCTAATTAAACTCATACCATATTAAATGCACTCCAATTCCGCTCACAAGTGGAAGATGAGCAAGTAAGACTTAAAATCTTTATTGCAAAAGATCTTAACTCTGGGGTGCGATCTCCAAATTGCATCCACCATTCAACTACAAGGTAGAATCCCTTTAGTAAGAAAACACAAATGATTGAATTACACCTAAAAGAAAATTCCACATACCAGGAGTACGTTTCGTGATAGAATTTTTGGCTTGTGATATGCCAAACATCCCCCTTGCTTGCTTGAAATCTTCAAGCTGCAAATCAGCCTTCTCTCGTTCTCTATCATCTGCAATAAGCCTATCCATGCATTTATACAACCCCCACTTAATCTCATGATCGGTCATTTCTTGTGAATATTGATATTGAGGATTTAGAAAGTAGGCAGCTGCATGTAAATGACGGTGCATCTGAAATTCCCATTTCTCATCAATTATATTCCAAATCTCACTGTAAGTTGCAACATCACCACCTAAGTTTTTGACTATCTCCTCTTTAGCCGTATCCATTGCTCCATAAATAAATCCCATTGCAAGCACTTTTTTTGAATCCGCTATCCTCAACACATGAACGAGAGGTCTAGTTGTTTTCAATGCATACGAGATACCTTCCAGAAAGTCAAATCTGTCAGTATGATTTTCTTGACTTCCTTCCCCTCTGCCTTCTTTGCATATGAACATCCCTCCCACTCCACTGAAGTAAACATATGTTGCAAAGGTTGCCGCAGTTCAGATATACCTTGTAATGTCAAATATGCAGTAGCAAACCTTATAGGAGCAGGTCGAACTAATTCTTTGTTTGTAAACTTTCTCATCAATGCCAACACCCATCCATGATTGTAAATGAAATTAGTCACCTATTATAGGACATAAATTTTTTAATTAAAATATGAGTTAAGTTAAAAAAATATAGAAAGAAATAGTAATACTATAACTATTAGAGTACCTTCTTCGCTTTTCTTAATGCATTTCTGTGTTGGGGTAATTCTCCAAGTTTTTCAAGCATTAAATCTATGCAGTGAGCTGCACACGGCGTCCACCATAATCGTTTTCTCTTTTCCATCAACATTTCCCCAGCCTTTTTGTAATTGGAGGCATTATCTGTCACACCTGAACAACAATATCCTCTCCAATTTCTTCAACCACATCATCAAGTAAACGAAACAACAATGCCGCATCCTTCACTGCATCACTAACATCAATCGAACGTAGGAAAACTGTGCCATATGGATTGTTTACAAGAAAATTAATCAATTGTCTACTCCTCATATCTTTCCACCCATCTGACAATATCGACACTCCTGTTTTCACCCATGTCTTCTTCACTTCAGCTACAATAGCTTCAGTGTTTTGTTCCTCCCTTACTCAATATAGAAGTCCTCAACTCATAGCTATTTGGTGGCTTTAAACCTGTCCCATAGCGCCCAATTGCCCAAGTCATTGCCACAAAAGATGGACTATCAGCAACATTAAATGCGATGCCATTTTCAAAAAAGAATCGTCCTATCTCATCGCATGTTCGATCACGTAACTCCTTATCAGTTCCTCCCTTTCTAGTTCCCCCTAACTCTTCAATTTGATCATCTTCTACACTATTTAGAAACCTATCCATAGGTCCTCTAATCCCTCTTTGACTTTCGGTCACACTACCACTACCCGACCCATCTGTAGACTTCGATCGACTATTCAATGTCACACATTTGTCAATTCTTTCTTCCCTAATTAACTGATTAAATCTCTTAACTTTCTCTGAATTCTCCATATAACTTTTAATGTCATCCCTAATGTCCGGCGGAACACTAATACACGGAGCAACATTTCCTTTAATACCCGTAAGGTGCTCTTTCATCCGATATATTCCTCCCTTCATTATTTTATCACATAAAGTGCACCTCATATTTTTTTTTCCATCTATCTCAATCTCAACCCCATACTTCCATGCTGGATCCTTTTTACTACTTGCCATCACAATTTATAATCTACAAATCACAACCACAAATCACAACCACAAATCACAATCACAAATCACAATCACAACCACAAATCACAACCACATTCACAAATCACAACCATAAATCACACACAACTAGTTCATAAATCACAACCACAACTGAAAATGTTCAAAGAGAGAGTCTGAAAGTGAGAGAACAGTTCAAGAGACAAAAAAAAAATACCATTGGAAAAGAGAGGGAGACAGCCGGGTGCGTCGTCGGAAATGGACGATTTCGGCGCCGGAAATGGGAGCTTTTTTGGCGTCGGTGAAGACAGAGGTGGGGAGGGAGGG
Source organism: Litchi chinensis (assembly GCA_019925255.1). Classification (NCBI taxonomy): domain Eukaryota; kingdom Viridiplantae; phylum Streptophyta; class Magnoliopsida; order Sapindales; family Sapindaceae; genus Litchi; species Litchi chinensis. Next base: position 23,113,392 of record CM034464.1, read on the forward strand.
ACTGTCGTTGAAAATGGTGGTGTTTGCGCTGAAAATGGTGGTCTTCGCGCCGAAACGGTGGTTGTTGTGTCGAAAACGGTGGTGTTTGCGTCGAAAATGGTGGTGTTTGCGTCGAAACAGTGGTTGTTGCGTCGAAAACGGTGGTTCTTGTGCCGGAAAGGGTGGATCTTGCGCCGGAAAGGGTGGTTCTTGTGCCGGAAATGATGGTTTCTCGCGCCGGTGAACTGGGTGTGGGTGGGAGGCGGCGGATCGGGCAGAAATGGAGGAAAATAGGGTAAACAGCCTTATATACCCCCTCCGATCTGATGATTTTGCCCCTCTGCTACAGATACGACCCGTACCGGTGCGCAAAAAATGGGAAAAAACAGATATGGGCGAGATACGCCCGTATCTGTTCGTTCGCGATCGGATATGGCCGTATCGCCGTATATACGGCCTGATACGACCGTATTTACAAACAATGCATTTGCTCGACATCATCTTCTCCCATCACCCATTCATCATTAGAAGGTAGGTCAGTAGAAATATTGAGCTCATCATCATTAGTTGAACTCCGGTGCCTTAGGAATTTCTGATGCAATTTTCTATTGTACATTATATACACCAATAAGTTCAACTTCTTCGTAGTCAACTGATTTCTTCTTTTTGTATGAATCTATTAATGATGAAAAAATTAGTATCAACAAATAAATAATTTTATAATATGTATTGATATATTCTAAGCTTCAATGTAGACTCATACTATATTAAATGAACTCCAATTCTGCTCACAAGCGAAGGATGAGCAAGTAAGGCTTAAAATTTTCACCGCAAAAGATGTTAGTCTCTGGAGTTTGATCTCCCCATTGAAGCCACCGATCAACTACAATGCCAATAACAATTCCTTTAGTAAGAAAACACAAACAATTGAGTAACATCTAAAAGAAAACTTCACATACCAGGACTACGTTTGGTGGCAGATGTTTTTGCCAACTCAAAAGAAAACATTCCTTCCATTTTTCTAAACTCATCGAGTTGTAAATCTACATTTTCTCGCTCTTTATAATCTGGAATAAGTTTCTCCATACACATTATCAACCCAAACTTAATCTCTGAATGAGTGGACTTATTTTCTGAATATTGAAATTGAGGATTCAAAAAATAAGCAGCTGCGTGCAAATGACGATGCATCTGGAACTCCCATTTCTCATCAATTATCTTCCAGATCTCATGGTAAGCTCCAACTTCATCATTCAAGTTTTTGGCTATCTCTTCCTTAGCCAAGTCCATTGCTCCATAGATAAATCCCATTCTAGGCACCTTTTCTGAATCCACTAACCTCAACACACGAACAAGGGGTGTAGTCGTCTTCAACGCATAAGACATACTAGGCCAGAAACTCGGATCCCTCAATATGATTTTCTTGACTTCCTTCCCCTCCGGCTTCTTTGCATATGTACATCCAATCCATTTTGATGAAATACACATTTGCTCCAAAGGTCCCTTCAATTCAAACATATGTTGCAATGTCAAGTATGCAGTAGCAAACCTTGTAGGAGCGGGTCGGAGTAATTCTTTATTTGTAAACTTTCTGAACAATGCCAACACCCATCCATGATTGTAAATGAAGTTACTAACCTATTATAAAACATAAATTTTTTAATTAACATATGACTTAAGTAAGGTTATAAAAAGAATATAGCAAGAAATACTATAAATCTATAATAATATCTTCTTTGTTTTTCTCAATGCATTTTTATGTTGGGGTAGTTCTTCAAGTTTCTCAAGTATCAAATTTACACAATGAACAACACATGGTGTCCATCACAACCCTTTCCTCTTTAGCATCAACATTTCCCCAGCTTTCTTGTAGTTGGAGGCATTATCTGTTACCACCTGAACAATAATATCCTCTCTAACCTCTTCAACCACATCATGAAGTAGCTTGAACAACAATGTCGCATCTTTCACAAAATCACTAGCATCAATCGAACGAAGAAAAATTGTACCATATGGATTATTTACAAGGAAGTTGATCAATTGTCTACCCCTTACATCTTTCCACCCATCTGACAATATGGATACTCCTGTTTGCTTCCATGTCTTCATTACTTCAGTTACCATAGCTTTCGTGCTTTCTTCCTCTTTCTTTAATATGCTAGTCCTCAACTCATAGCTACTTGGTGGTCTCAAACCTGTACCATACCGCCCAACTGCTCGAATCATATTCACAAAAGATGGACTATCAACAATATTAAATACAAGGCCATTCTCAAAGAAGAATCGACCTATCTCCTCACATGTTTGGTCACGTAGCTCCTTATCAAATCCTGTCGTTTTAATTCCCCCTAATTCCTCTGTTTGTAAAACATCATCTTCCACCCCCCTAAGAAACCTATCCATAGGCCTTCTAATCCCTCTCGAAGTCTGAGTCTCAGTCTGAGTCACACTACCACTATTCGACCCTTTCTTGGATCGATTATTTAATGTCGTACATCTATCGATTCTTTCCTCCCTCACTAATTGATTAGTTCTTTTTGCCTTTTCCATATTCTCCATATATCTTTTGATGTCCTCCTTAACTTCCGGTGGAGCAGTCGGACATGCAGAAACATTCCCTTGGATACCCACAAGGTGTTCTTTCATTCTTAACACTCCCCCCCTCATTACTTTCTAACAAAAAATACATTAAATAAACTTTTTCCCATCAGTTTCCATCTCAACCCCATACTTCCATGCCGGATCTTTTTTACTAGCCATCACAACACAACACAACTACTGCTGTGTTTATATAAAAAAAATTAAGCATAAAAACATGGCTACTACTCTATGTGTTGAAACAGAAACTGATGAAGAACAAAAATGAAGGCCAGAAATAGAAACGGCAACATAGCTACTGCTGTTGTACAAAAAGGGAAATTGATGAAGAACAAAAATGGAAGAAACGACAACATAGCTACTACCGTTATACAAAAACAGAAACAGAATGCTTGAAACAGAAACAAAAAAGGGGAAAGAACCAAATGGAGATACCGACGCACCTTTCTAGAGAGAGGAAGCTGCTGTGTTTGTTTTTCACGTCGCCGAAAATGAGAGAGCTGCTGCGATTTTCTTTTCCGCCGTCGGAAATAGTAGAAATGAGACGGAAATGGTCGAAAAAGAGGGAAAGATTGCCGGTGAGGAGGAGGCAAAGGTGGGTCGTCACAGAGGAGAGTGGGTCGATTGAGTTTGTGAGATTTTAGGGTTTTTTTTTTTTTTTTTTCGTTTTATACCCGATTACTTTTTTTTTACCAAACCCGACCCACTGTATAACTCAATATACAACCGTGTCGGGTCAGAACGACCGTATACGGCTGTACGGTACGCAGGAGACGGATTTCATCATTTTCTAAAATCGGAATGGGTGTACTGAAACGTTTTTGGTGCCATACGACCGTACGGGCGTATATACGCTCGTACCGTACCGTATTTTCGAACATTGCTCCATATCATACGCTACCACAACTCATTGTTTTGTTGGTGTTTCCATTATTGTTATCTATTAGCCTTATTAATCTAATTATATGTAATTTTTAGATGGATATATGCATTATTTCTTTTAAAAAGGATAATGTTTCAAATAAAACAGAATGCCTTTCTTGAAAAATTTATTTTTGTCATCTGTTTACTCATCATTGTGATGAAGTCATTACTTGAATTGATTTGGGATCTGGAGTTTTTACCTTGTTGTGTTAATGACAGGAGTGAATGCAGTTATAGGAAATGGTAACCTATCAAATATGCATATCTATCTTGCTATATAATGATTATATATTTATATATATATTTGGAAAATCTTGCGATTTCTTTTGCATGAGTGCTGGTAACTTGTGTTTCATATGTTTGAAATATAAGCATGTTTAAGCACCTAGAGAGGGTCAGATTAATGTTTAGAGTGAAGATACAATGACGTTCTTTTTGTTTTACGATTGCATTAATATCATTTTTACTCGTACAGTTATGGCCATTCGAAAGACGTATTTGTTTGCTATTTGATATCTGCCAGCTGGATCTTTATTGTTGGCTGAGCTAGTAGACTATATGATGGAATTCGACACTACTGGTCTCCAGAGGTAATGGAACCAAATTATGTTACCCAAAATTCTTTTTTTGATACTTAACTGTTTACCATGGTGGATGAAATCAAATTTTAATTTTATATATTCTATGTGTTTTTTCCTTAGGAACCTGTGGACATTGAGGTTGCAACTATAGCGATTGTGGTGTCATTTATAGTTGAAGGTATAATCATCACATTGTAGTTTTAGGTCAATTGATTGTGTTTTCAGTTTCAAACTTTTCATTTGCTTTTCCATCTATAACTACCTACAACTTTCAACAAGGCGTTAAGAAAGGAGCAGCTGCTGAAGGAATATAAATGAAAGATTATATTTGGCATAGTCATGATCGCACATTAGTTGCTATCGTGGTAGAGGTGGCTTGCTGTATGGATATGATTTCAACGAAGGGAAAGTTATGCAGATTTATTTAGAGAGGTTTGGACGTAGAGAATAGGTCAGATAGGTTAACAATTTGATCTTTTGTCTCAATTTTTAATCAAAAATTTGTTATTAGGTATATGTATCGCTTTAATGCTTACAAATGTGGTATGTTTTGTTGAATTTGAATGTATATGTTTTTTTTTTTTTTTCACTTATTGATTGCAACCGACGCTACATAGTTTTGTGAAGTTGCAAGGCAGAAGGATGATTTCGTTTTGCAAAAAGCCATGGTTGACTATAGTAAGCATTGCATACTGTTCCTAGATTAATTTATCAAATTTACATCTCTAACCTGTCAACTTTACTTCCTACTACTGTAATAATTTTCTCACTTGCATTCAAAACTCTTAGTATATATCATGCCATAAACTTTAAGTCATAAATCACCCATAGAATTGCGTTGGTGATTTATGACTCGAATTTTATGGCGTGAAAAATATTGTGAGTTCTCAATGCAAGTGAGGAACTGGTTACAGCTTTAGGAAGTGAAGTTGATAGACTAGAGAGGAAAATTTGAGAGATTAACCGATATTCGGCATGTAGATATCAAAGTCTACAACCCAACAAACCTATCTTTGTCATTTAACACTATATTTGAACAATATATTCTATGCCTTTTTTTTTGGGTACATTCATAGATATGATTTATATTTGGAGAACTTTGGTTGTGAGAAAGTTTTGATTTTAAAGGTGAAGTTCTTGCAATCAAATTAGTTGAATTGTTTTCAAATAATTTCTGTAGGTGGTTGAACTTGATGGCTTTTAGCATTTGGCAACTGAATTTACTATGCATTCAAATTGAAAGCCTTGAGATTTCTCCTATCCTAATTTTGTAAGCAACTCTCAGAGGAGGTCTTAGTAACATTACTCCTGTGCTAATTTTAGAGGTCTCAATTTGGGCTGGTTATAAGTCAGGCCTCAAATATTTTTATAAAGGTAGGTGCTACCCAGTAGTGTGCCTATGAGCTCTACCTGGAACAGGCTTGCCCACAGGCTTGGGCCTGGTTTGGATCGAGCGGAATATGTATATGTGTCTATATATATATATATATATATATATATATATATTTGTATATTTATTGATTTGGGGATTTAGGAAGGGAAAAATAGTCAGCAAATTGTCGCAAGTTGTCGGTATATATTACAAAGTCAGCAAATCAAAATGACGCCAAGGAATGGTACCATCCAACTCCAAGGTGCAGTTTAATGAGTCTTGTCATTGTATATATTTTTATATTTTATTATTATTTTTTTCCATCAGAAAAAGAACTTAATGCTCTTCTAATGGTAAGCCCCCACAATTAAGATCAATGGTCAATGGCACCTTTCTTGTCTTTAGAGGAAAGCTCATTTTATCTTTACATTTACCAATTGTCGGGCTAATTTATTTTAATTTGCCTTTATATTTAGCTTTTATATTAAATGGTTGATTATCATCACTACGTAATAATATACTTCTAAAACAATATTCCAAATACCGAATTGAGTTGTTTTTCCAAGTTACAATATAGTATGAGTTATGAAATATAGTGCGCAGCGAGTAATATGACAAATTCACCTAGCAACATATATTTTTTTCATATTTACAAATTTTAACAAATTTAAACAGAAAAAAGAAAAGATTAAAAGCTAGTAGACTATTAAAATTTAAGTGGAAATTTCAAAATCGATCGTCATTTTGAAACTAAAAATTGTTTTCCCCCCCTTTCAAAATGAAATTTGTTTTTAATCTTTCAAATAAATAAATTACACCTAATATCCCATGATTTTCAAAATGCCATTGTAAAATTTTAAAAATACTATAACAGGAGGAGTGTGATGGAAGACTCTCCTGTCATGCTTGTTGTACATCACGCATAAGCGTTACAGGAGGTTCTTCTGTCACGCTTGCCTCCTGTCACACCCAAGCGTGATGTGAGATTCTCTTGTCAAGTTCAAGGATGTTTTGGTTAGTAGGGAGTACTAGATGCAATTAATTTGTTTAATTTAATTTAATTTTTTTTTGAATTTGAGTAATTTTTAATTTTTCTGTAAAATTAATGCATTTATGATTTTGGTTACAAAAAGTCTCTAGCTGAGATATCAATGATAAAAGCCATGGTCATTGGATGTGATACATTGTCTCCACTTATCTAATTTGACCAACTATGGTTGTTATCACTAAAAAGGACAACCGAGTATTTTATACTGTGATGAACTTACTCTTTTTGGAAAAAGAACACTTATTATTTATTTACTTTAATCTAAAAGAAATGTTAGCATAGAAACCAATAATTATTTTTGAAACAATAAACACAATTGTGTTGAGCTTTTCTTTAGATTGTTCCATAACACTTGATGTTATTGTCGACGTAGGGCTAATTATCTTCATTTGTATGTGATTTATTCATTATCATTAACTAATAATTTAATTTAGGTAAAGTTTATATAATGAGTTGTATGAGTTGTCTTGAATCAATTTTGAAATAATTAGTATGGTATAAAAGATTTATAAGAATTTATCAAACATCGAATGACTTTTATTTTATTATGGATTTACAATTGTACATGAACTGTACAATTGATTTAATTAATAAAGGTTCAATTTCTAATATGTGTATTTATCTCTATGTATGGTAAGGAAATTACAAAAGCCTGCCCAAAATAGATAATTGGGCCTTGGGTTATGGGTTGAGTTTTGCCCAAGATCCATAACCCAACATCCAATATCCAATTTGAGATTGGATAATGGATGATGATGATCAACTACCAGAGTAGTTGACATCCGTTAAAACTGCTTTGGCAGTTTATGGCAAAACACGTTATTTAATGGGATGCTGATATATTTCACAGAGATTTCTTCTTCAGATAGTACATAAACACAAAATCTATTATTTTAGGTTTTTACATTGTGAACAGTGTCTGCTTTCCTTATTGTGATTGCTCACCAGACTTGTAACATTGTTTATTTTGATCATACTACAATCGAAAAGGTATGTGCAATAATATCTCTCAATTTATTTTGTTGTTATAGTTAAATTGTTTTTATTATGTAGTTGTTTGTTTTATGCCTAAAAAAACCAACACTTTTATCCATTTATAATGGAAGTAAATACTCCTAATGTTATGGGAATAGATTTTTAGACTGCCACATAATGATTAATCTTGGTAAATTCAAGCAGTCCTTTTACGATTAATCTCAAATTGCCTATTATAATCTTTCAAAAAATGAAAAGAATTTCGCCCTTATATTTCATTATTTTGGCTTTGTTTTTTGAGAAAAGCTTCAGTACCTTATACACAAAAGATGAGATGGCACATCATGCAATATAATTTCACCATATCATAAAAAAATTGCCAACTCATGCATTTACAAACCCTTAAATTTGATTGTAACTTGAAAGTACCAAATTATCCCAATTTAATATATACCATCATCTATCTTCCTCAGGCCTCACCTCTTTCAACACCATGCTTTAGATCATTCCGAAAGGTCGATAGCCATGGGACATCTACAGAACAGTTTTTAAAAAAGCCCCTATCCAAGCATGCCTTTTAACCAGAGTTTTAAAACTCAATGAGTTTCGTCGATTTCTTGCTGATCGACGTTCAGCCCATCCGAGAACCCCCCCAAATCATGGGTTCTACTTGTTAGAGGCGTATGCTGACTGAGTTGGATCGAGTACTCGACCAACTCAAATTATTATTATTATCATCATTATTATTATTATTATTATTATTATTATTATTATTTTACAAAAAGATAATCAACACACTTCAACAATCTCCCCAAACCAGTTACCACCAAACTTCAACTTTGACCCCCAATCACCACACCAAACCTTAACTTTGACCCCAAAATTTAATCACCATACCATACCCAAACCTCCAATCTCTACACCAAACCTAAATAAGTTTGCTTACCTATCATCGATTGTCATTGCTTGTCCTCACCATCACTCGCCCATTATTGGAACTTGTCTATGTCAACCATAACGATTTTGGAGAGATTGGTTTTGGCACCAGTGACGGCAGTAGTTTATGATCTCAAAGAGACAACGGTGATGGCAATGGTTCATTTTAATGACAATGACGACTGTTTACTGTAATTGCGATTGGAGAGAGAAAAGGGATGTTAGAGGAGAGGAGAGAGAGAGGAGTAGCATGAGAGAGAGAATATAAGGGTTTGGAATGGTTTGACTATGGGGTGTGCTCCATATAGTGAGGATAATTTGGCAGTGGCCCCTGACATTTAAAGGAATGTTAGTTTACGCCCTCAGATTTCAAAAATAATAATTTCTCTCTACTATCTCGCAATTGTTAATGCTTGTAAAAGGGGATAATTATGCACTCACATTAATGTTTGGTGGTCATATGATTGTATTTTGATTTCTATTATTTTTTTTAATTTTTCGTTATAGATTTGATCAAGTTTGACTGTTAGTCAACTAGTTAACTGTTGATCGACGGTCAAATAGTGATTGCCGAGTAACTGAATACTTATTACTCACTAGCTGCCAGTCAAGTAACGAGTGACCTTGCTTTTAACAATACTACATTAAACACATATTCTTATTTATTACAATTATAAATTAAAAAAAAAAAGAAGTCAAATATTAGAATAAACTCACGTAGTAGATGGCAATTGCATCGTTAGTTTAAGAGTCAACTACCCCATGCCTGTGACATGGTTCTACACCCCAAAGCTAGAAATTAAATAAATAAAAGCTACCCCACCTATATGTGTGAGTTGCCACCCTACCCTTTTGTGAGCTATTCCTCCACCTCTATATAGGCGAATCTCTATCGTATGAGAGCAACACCCCAGGTTATATCACTAGTGTTTCCAATCTCGATTGGTCTCGATAGTCCATTGAGTCAGTCCCAAACCTTTAAAAAAAAAGAGAAAGAGAATAAACTCACTTAATAACTCCTTTAGTACTTCATTTCTCTCCCTATTGTCTTTTTTACAATGATGGCTATCAATTTCCAATCTCTAATGAGTTCGAATTCAGTTAGGTGCACCAACACTGACATCGCGTTAAGAACAAGGATCTGATGTAGTTGTTATGTCAAATCTTAGCCATTATCAACTTTGTATATTGGTGAAAAATATAAACAACAAAATGAGAAAAATAAAAAATAAGAATAATAATACAGGACATGCCTTCGTGTAGATGGTGAAGGAATCATTTAAGTGTAGTGGAGATAGTGAAGGAGTTTTCATCAGCATTGCAAGGTGACAAAAGTCATGAATGAAGATGGTGGAATTGAAGCACGTGGAGCTAGGGAAGATAATGGCATGTGTAAGATTGGGGTAGTTTGGTACTTTCACATTACAACAAATTTTTAGGGCTTGTAAATATATGAGTCGGAATTGTTTTTTTAAAATTTTTTTATGATGTGGTGCAATTACATTAGATGGGCGTGCCATTTCATCTTTTGAACAAGGCTAAACTTCTCCAAAATTTTCCCAAAAAATTTGTCCAAATTATGTGGCGAAATTATTTGTAGTTACTGCATTAATTTTAACTGGGATGATGTATTGATGATATGATAATTACATATAAGTTTTCCACATTATTTAGACAATAAATTTGAACAAATTTTTGATAGTGTAGCATTACTCTTCATCTTTCACGCTTGAACTACTGAAGTTTTTTTCTTGTTTATATTACTTTTCATTTACTTAAGTTGCTTGTATGAAATTTTATGAAAATATCTGTTTACTTAGAAAAAAAAAATGCCTGTTTAAGTATGTCCTTTCATAGCACATCCTTGTCATTTGTTATATAGATCTCATGACGGTTTCAATTGTTTGATAAATCTTTCTCATTTGTTTAACTAAAAGTTATAATCGCACCATAACCATCCAACTTGTATGATTGGAGTCAATAAGATTGACTCATAGCTATGCTCTTTCTATTATATATTTTTTAAAAAAATCAATTTATACCACGATTTAATGTATGCCTCTAATGAATTCTTCATTTGCGTGTGATTGGTTCTTGTAATCTTCCACACAACAATATGAGACTTTACTTATATGTAAAGTAATAATACCCACAATTTTTAATTTTTCACTTATTGACATTTAATTAAATAAATTTCGCACGTATCACTACATTAAAATATAAGAAATTAGTCTTTTTTGAGTTATTGTTATTGGGTTTATGGAACAGTTGTAGGGATAGAAATATTATTGCTCATGGTGGAGCATCTAAGAAGGAGGAGCTAATCTTGGAAGAAGTTGCCTCTTAGTTTTCTGAGTACCAAAAGTTAAATGATGTTAATAGAGAAATTCTAGTTGTTTTTTCTCCTGTTTCGCATTTAAGTGGCAACTTCTTGATAGGGGTTATCTTGAATTGAATGTGAATGTAGCAACTTGTACTAGGTCTGGTTTTGTGGGGATTGGAGCTTTGATTCAAGATCATCTTGGGGTTGTTAAAGGTCCTCTTTCAATGAAGATGATTGATTTTTTCTTTGGTAGAATATATGGCAATTTGAAAGGGTTTGAAATTTGCCTTGGCTCATGATTTGAAACCTCAAGTTATGGAAACTAATGTTGGTTTGGCAATTTAGGCTCATAATTATTTAGCTGTGGAAGGTCCTTTTATTAGAGATATGTATTTCTTTAGTGTTAGTAGAGTTGGATAATGTTCGATGTCAATTTACTCTTGGAAGGGCTAATGAGATGGCTCATAGGCTTGTTATTTTGGTTTTTAGAAGTAATATTAATCAATCTTGATTTTATTCTATTCTAGATTGTATTTTTACTATTGTACTTGCAGATGTTTCTTAAATAAAATATACTTGCTTTTTTTTTTTCAAAGAAGAAAAATATAAGAAATTTGGTAGCCATGGAGTGTGGAAACAATTAGCTTTAAATAAATTGTTATTCATGGATGACAAAATTAATTACTCTAAATTTTAGAAACATTTGTTCTTATTTCCATATTCCAATATTTATTGATTGAAATTATAATTTCCTGCCATTTAACTTGTTTCAAGGTATTAGATTCTTAAAGCCTTTCCTACTCATTTTAAAAAAAATATAAAAAAATAAATAAATAAAAAAATTCCTGCTCTCTCTCTCTCTCTCTCTCTCTCTCTTTTGTTCGTAAACATTATATTAATCAGCCTACTAAAATTCATGCTGGACCGAAGTTAAGAAATTTACAAGTTTTTTAAACACTCTCATTTGATGATCCATCATCCTTATGACCCATGTGTTGCTGTCATTTCCTAAAATCTGCCAACTTCATTAAGCAAAATCTAAAAAAGATTAAGTCATAACTCATATCTCATTCATTAATGCTATTGGCCTTTAGTGAATAAATTTTGTTATAGTCAATCTAATATTTTAATAAGGAGAACTTCATTTTCATATGTCATTCATTACTTTGTCTCCGGTGATCCCATAGGTTTTAAAAAGGGATCATTTTAGCCGCTTTGACCAAAATTTTACGGTCACTATCAACAAAAAAATTGAATAAAAAGACTATTTTACCTTAACTATTTATAAACTCTATAAAATAACTATTTCACCCTCATTTAAAAATTAAGAAAAGTAAATTATAAATTAATAAAAATTAATTTCCACCATTTAACTATGAGATGGATGATGGGGATCAAACCATAAAAAAAAAATAAAAAAATTTTGACAAAAAAGAAGAATTGCAAAAAAATAAAACGATGGAGATCCATATTAGATTTCAATTGTCAATCAACGGACAGTGGAAATTCAATTTAGATCTATGCTAACCATGTATGGAGATGGATTCTATCTCCATCCATGATCGATAGAGATCTAGAGAGATCTCCATCGAGACTCCATCCCTGATGATACAGGGCTAGAGATGTGTTATTGCCGGATCGTTATGATAAATGTGATGCCGCTAGATCATTTCCTAAAATCTATCACTTCTTTAAACAAAATCTAAAAAGGATTTAGTCATATCTCATTCATTTATGCTTTTGGGCTTTGATGACAACATAAATTCTATTATAGTCAATCTAGTATTTTAATAGGGAGAATATCATTTTTATGTCTCATTCATTAATTTGACTCCCATGATTCCATAGGTTTTAGAAAGGGATCATTTTAGTACCTTTGACAAAAAAGTTGACGATCAATATTAACAAAAAAAAAAAAGGAGAAAAATGACTATTTTATTCTTAACTATTTATAAATTCTATAAGATAACTATTTTACCCTCATTTAAAAATTAAGATAAGTAAATTATAAATTAACAAAGACTTATCTCTACCATCCAACTATAAGATGGATGACGGAGATCAAATCACATAATCAAAATATAAACAAATTTGAAAAAAAAAAGGGAAAAAAAAAGTGGAGATCCAGGTTGGATTTAAACCATCTCTCCAATTGGATGGATGGTAAATATTCAATTTGGATATCCACCAACCACGTATGGAGATGGACTCCATCTCTGTCCATTATAGATAGAGATCTACAAGGATTTCCATTGGGACTCCATCACCGATGATGGAGGTCTAGAGATGGGTTACCACTAGATCATTTCCTAAAATCTATCACTTCATCGAGCAAAATCTATAGAAGATTCAATCATACCTCATTCATTAATGCTTTTGGGCTCTAATGACAATATAAATTCTGTTATAGTCAATCTAGTATTTTTCTAGGTTATTTTCATATCTCATTATTACTTTGACTCCCATGATCCCATGGGTTTTGAAAAGGGATCATTTTACTCCATTTGATAAAAAATTTGACGGTTAACATTAACAAAAATGATAAAAAGACTATTTATAAAATCTATAAAATAACTATTTTACCTTTATTTAAAAATTAAGAAAAGTAAATTATAAATTAATAAAACTTATCCCCACCATCCGACTATGAGATGGATGGTAGAGATCAAACCACAAAATCAAAATATTAATTTTTTTTTTTTTTAAAAAAATTGCTAAACAAAAGTGGAGATTTAGATTGAATTTCAACCGTCCATGTAATTGAATGGATGGTGGAGATCCAATTTGGATCTCCATCAATCATATATAGAGATGGATTCTATCTTCATCCATTGCCGATGGAGATTTAAAGGGATCTCCATGATTGATGATTGAGGTCCAGAGATATGTTGCCGTTGAATCATTATAACAGATGTATTGTTATTTGATCATTTTCTATAATTTATCACTTAATCAAGCAAAATCTAGATCTTCATTGCTGACAATAGAGGTCCAGAGATGTGTAGCCACACGATCATTATGATAGATGTGTTGCCGTTGAATCATTTCCTAAAATTTGTCACTTAATCAAACAAAATCTAAATAAGATTAAGTCATATCTTATTCATTAATGTTATTGGGCTCTAATGAGAATATAAATTCTGTTTTAGTTTAAGCATTGTTTATCATACCAACTACTTCTCTTCTTAACCTGTGTTTTCTCTCGTCTGTGCCATCACTTCTGTTCATATTTTTTCTTTGCTTTTATTTTTGTCTTTCCCTCAAGAGTCTCTCCTAAAATTAAACAGGAACTCTCGCATATATAGGAAGGATTAATATATGTGGATACAACATATAAGTTTCTTTTTTGTTCCAACATGTTATTACAAAACTAAAGGGTACTTGTGTCTAATCCCAATCGGATCAATAATTTACCAAAATTTTCACAATGTTCTCCTCCATACAGGTATGTGTTCTTAACACTTGGGGAAATAATTAATACTGACGTGTTGATGTGTACGTGAATCCTTATTTGTTTCTGGGAATGCATTTAAAATATTGCAGGAGATGTCAAAAGTCAAGTGCCTGTGCCAATTGCAAACAAAAGAATTGCAGCCCTTCCAACAGTGAGAGAAGAAATGTAAGTTTTCACTTCCCTTCTATTTGAGTGAATTACAACAATCATGAAATACCTACGACTTGTAGATTGCGTTATTTTGCTATTTGAGTGAACTTTTTTCCATCGCCAACAGGTTGCAGATTGTGGACTTGTTCAATTTTGGTCAAGTCTGCAAACAATGGAGATTATGTTTCTCAACATATAAACAAAACTTGATGAACATACTGCCACCTTTTCTCATGTGCATAACACGCAATGCCACGAGGCCGTGTTATTTCTATGACATATCCACTGGATCTAAATATATGACAAAGCTTCCTACTTTTGTCAATAGATCCTGCATTGGTTGTTCCAGTGGATACTTAATTCTGGGAGATACTCAAGACAATGTTTGGGTTATTAGTCCTCTTACAGGATGTGAACTCCGCTTCACAAACATAGCTCATGCTCTCATCTATAACTGTAGTTCCATCTTTGCGTCTTTTGGGTCTGGTTCAGATTTTGCTCTTATCGTGTTTTCCGAGAGGCATATCTGGTATTGTATCTCAAGAGTAAGTAGTAGCTGGACGAGTTTGTCTTTTGCAGAAGAAAGTTGGGATATTGCGGATATGGTTATTTTTGATGGCATGGTATTTGTTTTGACTCAAGATTTAAGAATTGGTGTGTTCCCTCAAACTATCAGCAAACGTGACTAACATTACCTTTTTATACAGAGTCACGGAAGGCCACTGAAGCTAAGAGCAAATATGAGAAAAGTGGGACTGGGTTAGAAGGGGCACAAGAGACTAGCACCATCAGAGGTCCCAAAACATTATTTTATAAATTTGAGTGCTTACTATTAGTCAGCTGAGAGTGGCGTATTTCTCTGCTACTGGACATCAGAACTCATGTGCTTGGTCATGATCACTTGCATTGTTTAATACATGATGTAGCAAAATGATAAATTAAGTACGTAGAAGTGCGTCTAGTGAAACATACATGCGTAATCAGACTGGTGTATGGTTGGTTTACCTGATTGCTTACCTATTACTTTCGTCTGTGTAGCCATGTGCACTTGTATATACATTTTGATAGCTTCACAGAAGTCTTTGCTTAAACGTCGGTTTAGATGGGAGAAAACATGGAGAATGTAGATTCCTTTACTTCAAATTTCCGAAGAGTTAATATTTCCTCTTTTGATAAAAGGGATGCCCAACTTGGCACCCTTTGGTTACAAAGTATGGTAAAGCTTATTCCGAGAAAATGTTGTTATAGTTCACTCCGAATATCTTCTAGATAGAAAGATGGTACAATATTGAAGATCGTTATTCAATATGGTACAATATCTTCAGCTTTTACACAAATGAGTAGATTATATAATATATATAAGAAAACTTTGGTATAAAATAATTATATTGTTATTGAAGATGTTATTCTAGCAGAATGTTTTAGATTCCTTGTAAGAATTATATGGGGAATGAATGAGATGGGCCATTTTACGGTAATATTTTGGCATAATATTGTAGAATTGTAACTGATCTGGATTGCTATTAATCCTTATGCCAAGTGTCGCAATATCTTCTCCAGGTTGGAAAAGTTATTTAAAAAAAAAGGTTGTAAAATTCCCTTAAAGGTATCAATTAATTTCTTTTGATAGACCAATCAGACGCAGCACTATTTATTGGACTTGAAGGATGAATTATAATCCAATATTTCCTATCCATAGATATATAGGATTTTAAAAAAAATAATAATAGAAAAAAATCCTAGCAAAGACACTAAAATATTCGTTGATATACGAACTTCTGTGCAACAATTTAGATCAACTACATACTAACTAATTGCTCGTTAATATTATCATTTCATGTGATTTGATAATACAGTACACTAATTTAACTTAACAATCATTTAAATTTGAGTGATTGTAATGCGTGTAGTATTTTTATTTTATTTAAAAAAATTTGCAAAGTTTTTCAATGAATTTGAGGGAAGGTTACGATAAATTGATGAAGAGACTTTCAATGAATTTTAAGGAAGGCTTTGACATAAAAATAACTTAATAGTGATCAATTTTAATGAACCACACATATAGAAATTTCATTTAGAAGCGATCTCAATTAATGTGATCTGAAGAAAAAAAAAGGTTGAAGATCACTTATAAAGTAATCTAGTTGAACTCAGTAAAGAAGGCTGTTGTATTTTTTTTCTTTTCTTTTCTTTTCTTTTTTGGAAACTAACTATTGTTAAATATTGGTGATTGCTATTAAGAGAGTAACCAAAAAAGTGATTTGTTAATTATTTTTCGTCAAAATATGTTTTTTTTTTTTTTTAGTATGAGGTTGATAAAACATAATCATCCAAATGACAGTACATACAACAACTTTATAATTTGAAAAAAACAGTAAAAGAAATGCACAAAACATACTTAAATTTGCAGTCAAATTTGATTTAAATCTCTAGTTGTTCAACTGGGGTCGGATTTCACCACGAAATCGGATAGAAACCTCGATTCACAATGTAAATTACCTTGCCTTTTGGTGTTTTTCACTCTATTCCTCTCTGTTTTTTTCTATATTCTTCTTCTTACTCGTTTTTCTCTATATTTCTTGATCTCACGAGAACAGATATATATATTGCACTAGTTTACAGTAGTTGATTTTTAAATCACAAAAACTCCTCAAAAACTGCTATCAGCAGTTGTCCACAAAATTGCCACCGGTAGTTAAGAAATCATATCCAACTTTGTAGGATCCGGGTTTGGGTTTTGGGTCATCTTGAGTGAACCCAGCCCAAGACCCATATAACCCAACAGAGGTGATATTATATAAAATTATCACTTTTTTTTTTTTTTAGTTGACTAATACTAATTGATTAATTATTTGATTGTTTTTAGTAAATTACAATCATTCATAAAAACTTACTGTCACGTGTCAATCTCAAGTGTTAAATACTATAATTGAGTAATTTCTTATCAGCTTAAACTTGTGGGTTTGATGGTAAATAACATAGTATCAGAGCTTGGAGGTTTCTGATTCAAACTCTCTCTCCCTCTTTTATTTCAAGATTATCTCGTTACACATGTTATATGGTAAGGGATGTGTAGCATGTGTCCGCCATCTGTCATCTATCCACATTATATGTGAGGGGGCCCATCCGCCATCTATCATCTATCCATGTTATACGTGAGGGAGCGTGTCGCGTGTCAATCTCAAGTCTTAAATACTATAGTTGAGCAATTTCTTATTAGCTTAAATTTTTAAGTCTAATGGTAACTAACACGTACAATGCCATTGATTTCCTTTTCCAATAATTGTATTAATCCGAATTCAAATAAATATCTACAAGACATCCTAAAACCCAAAAAAAGACAAAAGAAATCTTATAAAGTCAAAGTTCACAATGCTTGGTTAAAAAATACAGCTTTAATCAAAATTCAATATTTCAATATTCATAAAATCCTATCACCTCACTTGATGTTAATAATTTCTAGGTATGAGAACTTTTCTTTTCGAACTTGCATAACATCAAATAAAACAATGATTTGAGAACTTTAGGACAAACAATTGAAATAATGCAGTACAATAAAATTAGTTACATGTAATCCAAGTTTTTCTTGTGGAAATAAAAGATGAACAAAAATTGATAAACCTGTGACATAAAAAAATATCTTTATTGAAATATTTTATTGAACAATTGGTAGCGATATGAATTTGTATTGAAATTGCAATGAATAAAACTAAAATAAATAACTAAAAATATGCATTTTTCCCTTTTTTTTAAATCAATAGCAAATCATATGAAACTGAAAAATTAACTTTAATTACAATTAGAATTATTAAGTTAAAAAAGAATTGTTATATCTTGTTAAAAGAAAATTTTCAAGTAACGAAGTAAGTAATTGAATTTTCCACCTGAAAAAAAAAAGAAAGAAAGAAAGAAAGAAAGAAACATGAAACTAAACGAAACCATAAAAACCTTTGATCAACATCTATCAATTTCAAAATCAAAATCAAGAAATAAATAATTAAAAGAAAAGAACAATGTATACTCTCTGCGATGCTTGTGCTTCTTTAAGTAATAACTAAATTAAAAGAAAATGAACTTTAAATAAAAAATAAAATTGTTAAGGGAATTAAGGATTTTTATTTTTGAATAATGGAATTGAGTAGAAAGAATTTCAATTGATTGGTATTATAAAAAAAAAAAAAAAGTTTAATGAAGGAGAGAAATGGCTTCAGTTAGTAGTAGAGCAGAAAGAAACTATTTTAAAGTGGAGAAGGAGAGAAGAGGTGTGTGCTTTTTTACGAAACCTAAAACTCACATGTACATTATTTAAAAGAAATAAACATAGATTTTTTATTAAATGATTTGCAAATTTGTAATAAAAATGATAATGACTTTTCCATGAAGTGATCTATTTTAAATGATAAGTGTATGGATCATGATCAGTTTAGTTTAGTTTAGTTTAGGGATTTTTTAAAAAAATTTTATTATAACTTTTTTTTCCTACAACTGATTTATTTAAAGGATCCCTTTTATAAAGAAGCTATCACTTTTAGTATAAGCAATCTGTTGGAAATTAAAGCATAAAGATAAACTTACTTTGATTTTGTCGGAGAACGATTACAAAAAAATTTGCCTCTAAACATTGTGCAAGTATCCCTTTACTCAAAATCGGAAAAGATCTATGAAAAAAATTAACACCCTATATTTGAATGTATACTATTTAGTTTTTAGTTGTTAACTATTGTTATGTCTAAAAATAACATCAGGGCACAAAGCAAAGTTGGCTCCGTGGTATAGAGACTACCCTCACCCAACCATGTGCTTGGTTCAACTCACACCTCTCACTTAATGTGAGGGTAGTTTTTCCATTTTATATGGGTCGTCCTCTCCAACTTCTAGGAGTAGAGTTTTGGGCCGTTCTTCAAAGTCTTGTCTTAGCCGATCCTGACAGCACTTTGGTTTGGTGCCAGTAATTGAAAAAAAAAAAAAAAAAAAACACTAGGACTAGAAACCCAATAACGACATGACAGGCTAATAAGCTCAAAAGCCTAGATGAAAATAGAGCAATATAAAGCCCATCACACCATTTGATAGCAAAATGCCATGATAGCAAAATGCCATGATAGCAAGAACACCAAACAAGTTCAATCACTCCAAGACGATGAATTAGCTTAGGAAAAGGAGCATGCATAAGACACAGCTTAAGGCTATAGTTATAGAGTAGGCCACGACACATCCTCAACTCACTATTTCTTTAATAGTGAGAAAGAGTCGAAAATGGGAAATTTTCTACTAATTAAGGGATACTGGTATATTTTTGTATTTTAATGAAACTCTTGAAAAATGAAAAGAACTTCATCAAATAGGAACATTCTTATGAGGTATAGAAGAACTCTTCAAATTGGAAATTGCCAGAGTTATATTTCCAGTCAAATATGGATATAATTAATTGCAGTTTGATTTAGTATCTACGTGTTTGATATAGTTTCATATAAAATAGGAAAGATAAATTTTCATCTTTTCTATATTGTAGCAGATAAATTGTATATAAAGAAGGAACCCTAACACTATATAAAGAGTCATTCACATGTAAACATGCATCCTGCATCCCTTCTCCTAACAGAAACTTTACTAAACCAAGTTTCCTCTCAATAATAACATAATCATAGACATAGGCTTTATCCTCTAAGCCAAATGACGTTAAAAACTCATTTGTCTTGTTCATTTTATCATCCTTTTCTTTTATATATTTTTATTATTTTATTGTATTTATTTGTGTTTATTCTATTTTTCTTGTTGTTTATCATACTAACATTATTGCCAGATTTCATTTAACTCTCCAAATTTCATACTAACCACAATTTTTACATTAATCTAGGTTTGATTGATTTTTGACATTAATATTTTGGTGCTAGAATGAGGGCTAGAAACTTTAGTTCTATCAACCTTAATATTAGATTTACTTTTCCTTTATATATTTGCTAACTATGTCTAGGTTGTCTCTAATGTAAAGTACTAATGGTCATCGTAGAAGTGCACATTTAGGTACTATCGATAGCTTGGACAATGGAATGAACTCAGCACAGGAAACATTGGGTATAGGAAACCTGTAAGAAGAAGGTTTTAGCCATAACCAGCTGAATTTAGACTTTACAATAAATCACCTATAGGGAGCTATACAGAATCTGCCTCCTATAATTGTACCAAAGATGACTTTAACATAGAAGCAAGGTAGAGTGGAGGAGATCTTCAAAACGTTTATCAACACCATCTAATATATGATCTAGTGCTTCAAATTCATATAACTAGTAGGCAATGTGCGATAACAAGCCTTCCACCTAATTAGAACTCACTCGAGATCAAAAGCAATGAGTAGCTAGTCGATGTGTCCTCAATTAGGAAGTTCGGAATAAGGACCATAACTGCGAAGCACTACCAAGGCTGTTAGGATGGTGTTCTTGAGTCATGCTTCCACAACCAACAGTTTGGAATACAATTGGGAGGTTAGAGTTATAGGAGGATTGAATGTCACTCAGAGTAATGGTTCATCTTATAATTCATCTAATAAGAAAAGCTCGCTTATATGGACCGGTTCAATATTGTTGGATGTACCCTTTTGAAAGGTTATTTTTACATTATTCTTCATATATGAATTAAGATTAATAATATAAACACATTTAATTTACCTTTATATAGTCATTTTATAGATTTATGAAGGTGTTAAAATGATATATAAGAAATCGTGTACAACCAAATGGTTGCATAGTAGAATGCTATTTAACTGGTGAATATATGTAGTTTGTTAGTAAGTATGTACCACAAACAATAGATGTTGGTGAGAAGCACAATAGAAATGAAGATATTGTGTTTCAAAATATAATGAAAGAACATCCTACATCTACATCGACATTAAAGATGATTTCTACGAACATGTTACGTATTGTACACATCTATATGCTATTGAATAGTGTATTAGTGGAACCATATATTAAGTAAGTGGTTTAAATTTAAGATGAATATAGTATAAATATTAGTAAAAATTATTAATGTTGTACTTATTTGGTCATGTTGTTTTTATTTATATAAACGTTTTATTAGTATACATCTGAATGAGCTTCAACAATTAGATCATAATCTTTTAAGTAAACCAACTTTGTTTCAAACGACACATACAAGAGAATTTCCAACATGGTTCAAAAATAAGGTGAATTCATTACCCTATACGTTAATAATATGATATCTTTACCTTAGCTTTTTGTCCTTAATAATCTAAATCGTAATGTCGTAAAATAGGTTATTGATGAATCAAATAGCATGGATATGCCTCCAACTCTAAAGTTGCTAGCACTTGGACCAAGTATGCAAGTCACATGCTATTCAAGCTATGTTGTGAATGGAAACGATACTGCATAAAAAGTAGTGAGAAAATAACACATCATTTGAAGTAGAAACTATTTGTAATGAAAGAGATGACACTTAAGTTATTAAGAAGATGATTTACTATAGAATTTTAAAGGAAATACTTTTGTTAGATTTCTTAACATTTCATGTTTCATTGTTTAAATATGATTAGATGGGTAGAGGGAGTGATGTTAGAAAAGAATATGGGTTCAGACTACTTAATTTTAGCCCATGTGTAAATAAATGGGATAGCGATCCTTTCATTTTAGCCTCACAAGCAACATAAATATTTTATTCTAGGGAAAATCATACATCTAATTGGTATATTATTTTAAAAGCACCTCTATGGAGTTTTCATGATCTAGAGAAGTTTAATGAGCATGCTTATATGAAAACTACACTATTAGATGTATCTGAATTTGACTCTAGTGTAGATGATAGTGAGGATTATGCTCAGATAAATTATGAAAGATTGGTTGTAAATATCTAATGTTAATGAGTATAATCATATTTTTATATTTTTTGAAATATATGTGTATATATATTGTTTGTGTATATGCTTGAGGAGAGATAGAGTCTCTAAAATGGTTGAATCTATTATTGTTGATGTCTAAATCCGGTCGACCCAAATTCTTGACCCCATATTGCAAATAAAGCAAAATAAAAATAAAAACAGGATAAAGGGAAGAGGAAGAAAAATGAAAGCGAAAAATTTTTTTACGTGGTTCGACCCAAAAAGATGTTTATGTCGACAACTGTTTCTCTGATTATTTTGACAAAGTCAGAGTATCTCATTGATTGTTGTTCTCTTTTTATAATGAATTTTCAACCCTATTTATAGTGTGGGGTGTTATAATTTGAATATAATAAGAATAGGAAAGAATCCATTATTAATTACACTTCTAAAACCGGTGTCCATCAATTCAGGGATATGCTTCATCAAAACAGGAATTTGATTTTGCTTCTAATTCTGGTAGTTGACTCTTCCTCAACTTAAGTTGTTGCATTTCTAGAAAAGTTCTTTTAATGAGTACTTCGAGCTACAAGTTGGACCTCGTTCTGGGTGACCTAGAACTGAGTATAAGGGAGTCTTGACTATAGTTGACTAGTAACCTAAGAACTGTAATAACGAACTGAGAGCTTGTTCTTACGAGCTAGATATTGGCGAACTGGACTTTTATCTATTAGATCAATTTTTTGGGCTTTTACTAACCTACTTATGCAACCCCAAATATACTTACAATAATTATGAAATTACTTTGTTATTTAAATTACAGGTAAATTAAATTTTTGGTAACTTCGAAAAGTAGGGGAAACTCTATCAAAATTTTCATAAAATGGATTGATTTCATATGTATAGTTTAATATATTGAGTTTGTTATCCATGTGTTGGCCACTAATATATGTCATTTCCATAACATTTTCAGATGTCAACTGAAGGAATATCAATTGGTCAGTCCTTAGGTGGCTCCAATGGAGAGAAGAAAAAAAAAGGAAGAGGTCCTAATCATTTTGGATTATGAAAAAATGGCCAAGGTCAAAGTCATAGGGATACAAATTAATGAAGTTAGACAACTGGTTGGAGAGAATTCAGTGATTTTAGTTCAGGTTATGAAACCATTACAGTTTAGATAATACCTAAAACCTATGCTAGTTTGAAAAAGATATGACAAAGTTTAAAAGATACAGTGTGTGAAAATATAAAGATATGTTTATATTATGATATCGGTTTCATTTATTTATAATATTAATATTACATATTTATTTTTAAAAAACTTAGAACTGTAGTTACGATTTGGTGCTAATGAATCAATGAAAGCTCATACATTAAAAACATGAATGAGTGTTGGAGACACTATAAAGACAAAATAACAAGACAAATTAGAGACGTTTCTGTTGGTCATGATGAACAAAGAAGATACAAAATGGTAGAACCACCTAACGTTAGTAAATAGGATTGGACTGCATTTGTCAATCAGTGATTGTCTCTAGAATTTGTGGTAATTATGCATTCATATTATTAAGCTGGCATGTTAACATTTAATAGATTTTGATTAAAGTTTAAAATATTTAGGTTACCAATAAGCATTATTTTGAGTAATCAAAGAAAAATCGTACCCCACATATATCAAGTCGTAAAAAAATGACACGACTACGAGAAAATTTGGTAAAAGTTAAATATATTGTGGTGATTGTCTTACATGTGTATAGTTTTTATTTTTTGAACTTGAATGTATTTTTGTTTTTCTGAATATCAATGTTAGAGAGGGAAAAAAGTGACCGCAAATGAAGATCCTAAAGTCAATAGAGTTGAAACATGGATATTCAGTTACAGGCACAAAATAGGAGTGCAGTAAATGAGGAAGTTGTTGAAAAAATTGTATGTTACTTTGATTTGATTAATTATTGTATTGATTGTATTACATTTATATTTTTTTCTTAATGTTAATATCATATGACATCATATATAGGCATATGTGGAGACATTACTGTTAATATACAATCAATCAAATCAATATTTTCCATTTATGTAATATATTATTTTGCTTCCATGTATAAATTATTCTCTTGCCTTATTTGTTTTCCTCTTTGGCCTATAAATAGGCTTTATATTGTACATTGTAAACATGGTGAAATAAACAATTCTTTTATACTCATCATGGTATATATTTTATTGGTCTTGTTGAATGTTAATATACAATCAATCAAATCAATATTTTCCATTTATGTAATATATTATTTTGCTTCCATGTATAAATTATTCTCTTGCCTTATTTGTTTTCCTCTTTGGCCTATAAATAGGCTTTATATTGTACATTGTAAACATAGTGAAATAAACAATTCTTTTATACTCATCATGGTATATATTTTATTGGTCTTGTTGAATGTTAATATACAATCAATCAAATCAGTATTTTCCATTTATGTAATATATTATTTTACTTCCATGTATAAATTATTCTCTTGCCTTATTTGTTTTCCTCTTTGGCCTATAAATAGGCTTTATATTGTACATTGTAAACATAGTGAAATAAACAATTCTTTTATACTCATCATGGTATATATTTTATTGGTCTTGTTGAATGTTAATATACAATCAATCAAATCAATATTTTCTATTTATGTAATATATTATTTTGCTTCCATGTATAAATTATTCTCTTGCTTTATTTGTTTTGCTCTTTGGCCTATAAATAGGCTTTATATTGTACATTGTAAACATAGTGAAATAAACAATTCCTTTATACTTATCAATTACATTAAGAATTCCAATATTCAATTGTTGATGATGCTGTCTTACAAGTTATAGATAAGAAGCATCGAGGTCGAGTTCAAGGAATTAATAATGGTGTAACACTATCTATTATACAAGCAATTGTGGTTGGTAGACAAAACTTCGCACAATACCAACAACATGTCGATTGTGAGATGACAACCATAAAGTAGACAATTACTAATTTGACAAACTTGCACATGACTCATTTGTCGAACGTAGATCAAGTTCAAGTATTGACATATATTCCTCACACACAATTAGTAAACAACTCATAAGTTTTAAAATTTATTTATTTCCATTTTTTGGTTCTTAGTATTATTATTATTTCTTTTTTTGTCGTATCCATGTTTTCTCACAAGTAGGTCCAATTATATTTTCATAGTTTTTGCTAGGTGCGTGTTTGAATTTATATATAAATATACATATTGTTTGCGTATATATTTATGGAAAGACACTATTTTGGTTGGATTGATTATGAAAGTACTGAAATGTATAAATTACAAGAGAATTAAATTTTTGGTAAGTTCAAAAAATAGGGAAAACTCTGTCAAAATTTTTATAAAATTGATTAAGTTTATATTTATTATTTTACATATTGAGTTTGTTACCTATATGTTGTTGAATAGAGGTACTTAGAATTTTTTTTTCTTGATATCCATGTTTCCTTACAACAATGCTATTTATTTTTTTTCATAAATATAATATTCAAGTGGCTCAAATTTGTTGGAAGTTGGTAAAAGTGTTAAATTTGTTTAACCTTCAACTAAGGTAAATATTCATGAAATTTATATTATTCACTGTTTCAATTTAGTTTCATATATAAATGTAATTATTCAAATTTTTTGATAGAAGTAAATATTTAAATTCTTGTGCATATACAGTCCACATCTCGGGGTTTCTCAAGTCAAGTTGGTGGATCAAGTACTAGAAACCACTACAAGTTATTAGACTGGATGAGTAGAGGAACAGTGGTGACGAAAGCGCAAATTGACTCAAAGGACCCAATCCTAAAGTTCATCACCTCGAGCTTGGTCCAGATTATTGGCATGTTTTTGTGAAGAAAGTAATGGTTAGTGTTTTACTACCTCGATCTACCAACAAGCTGCTAACTTTAGAAAATGCATTAAACTCATTTATTGCTTGACTAGTAAAATATATTGTACCTTAAGATTATATATTGAGTTGCTATAACATTTCACAATGTACGACGACTTTGGATGATGTACGTTAACTTTAAGTGATGTACATTAACATTAGGTAATATATATAATCTATTAGATAATATATATAAAGGCATTTTAGATGTATATTGTTAGTTTTATTGTAATATTAAATTATATATATTTAACTTAATTTAATTTTTTTTAGATTAAATGTTTTCCATACCTAGCACAAGCTCGGTTTGGATAAAAGTAATCATATCGAACTGTCCGATATAGATAATTATCCATTATGAGTGCCAACTTGGCATAGGCAAAGGTCTCTATATCAAGTTGAAGCTCAGAATGGGTACAACTATACATACTGGGTACGCGCTCTATATGGATAATATTATCAATATTCGGCATATGTTTGGTATGGATAGTAGACAAGTCACTGGTCAACCCATATTAAGTACTACCTGGCATGGATATCAAGTATTTATACCAAGCATTCGCCCGATATGGACACTATTAGTATCCATACCGATAGCATCCACGCTAGGTCAGCTACCCGGTATGGATAGTCAACTATACAAAGTATGGTTGTTTTATTTTAGTGATAAGGAAAAACACAAGGTTGGAAAAGAAGATTCCCACGAAAGAGAAGCTAGAAATGGACCAAAGGCACCTAAAATACTAGACTTTTATCAAAAACCATATTTTGGCAAGTTTTAGAGTTGATCTTACAAACCTAAAATCATGTACTTGTTCAAAATTTGAATATTGATTTCACATAATTCATTCAAAAAAAAAAAGAATCTTAGATCTAAAAGCAAAAGACACGCCACCAAATTATGAACACATAAAAATGTCAAAAAAAAATATATATATATATATATTGAAAAAAGAAAAAGAAAAAGAAAAGAAAACCCACTAATCATTTCTTTAAAAAATTTGCACTTTCTCAAGCTTTACTCAATGAATGAAATTTTAAAAAGACACAATCCCACTAATCATTTCTTTATAGAAATTACACTATTAATAAAACAAATTTGACATATAAGCAAATCAATTAAACAAAATAAATCATGACAAACAAAGCAACTGCATATTAAACCATTCATTTTATATACTAATACACAACCCAATCATTTAAGTTTTTACTCTAAAAATGAAACTTCAAATCACAAACAACACTTAGAAGTTAGAAGCAATTTCTCATCATTGATGTCCAACATTGATCAATACCTCCACACAAAGATCAAATCTTTTCTTCATAGATTAACATAAACAATTAAAAAAAAATAGAAAATCAAAAAAAGGAAAAGGAAAAAAAAATGCATGAGCAATCGGTGGAGGTGAAGCCATAGGCAACCAACATAGGTAGAGTTATGAACAACTAGCGACAGATCTGAAAGGCAGTTCGACGCCGGTAGATCTGAAAATAAAAAACGAGAAGAAGAAAAGAAGAAAAGAAGAAAAGAAGAAAAAAAAAAAGAACAAGAGAAGCAGAAAAGAAAGAAAAAGAAGAAGAAGAAGAAACAAAAATAGTAGTCTGACGATCGGTGATATGAAGGAGGAGAAGAAGAAGCAGAAGGGAAGAAGAGGATAAAGCAGTGTACCAAGTTCGGTAGTGCAGAGGAGAAAGTAAGGCGAGCGGTGACAATTCCGTGAATGAAGAAGACGAAGAAAAATAAATGAAATATGAGAAGAAGGAAAAAAAAAGAAGAAGATGAAACAGATGTACGATGGTCGGTGAAGGAAGAAGATGATGGAAAAAAATGGTAGCGACCGATGATCGATGGTCAAAAGAGTAAAGAGATGAAGAAGAGAAGAGTGAAAAATAGGTATGGAGGCTTTGAAGTGTGAGAAAGAGAGCAGAAAATGTGTGGAAAGAAACTAACTTACATTGACAGGCCCCTTTCCTTACTAGGCCTGCCGGCCGCCTTCGGTAGCCTTCCAGAGGATATATGATCCAATTGGAAAGTTCCCGTAAAGCTACGCTGTTTACTTTCCAAAACTTTCTGTAAATGCAGGAGTGCGGGAAAATTTTTTCATTTTATTTTGAACATTTATAAAACAGATTTATAAAAATTTGAGTAGCATAACAGCTGTTTTTCGAACATGTCACCCTGTAAATTTCAAAATTTAACACTTCTATAACAAACATTTCTCCACTACTGGGCCTCAGGCCCTCAAATCATCTCCACAACCCAACCACAAACATTTTTCAATTTAAAATCCATAAATATACTTCATTTTTAGTCAACATACATATATAATTTAATTTTTATAAAACAAAAAGCTATATACAACCCAAAATATTATTTACAACTATTTTCATCAAAATGGAATGTAATGCATGATGTACACTTTCAAAAATAAAATTATGCAGTGATATTGTTGTGTTCGTCCACTTACGCGTCTGAAGGAGCCTTTTCTGATCGTCGGCTCGTTCCTGCACCTGGGGAGGATTTTTTCAAAAACATAGAGAAAGAATGGTGAGTATAAAAACTAAGTGAGCGGCTAACTGTTAACTAAAATTCCCTTTTCTAAAATACATACATCCTCCCAAAATAATTCATGAAACTGAAAATGTTATTATAACTTTATTTAAATTTACGAAACTAATTAATTCTTGTAAACTTTTCTTTATTTCTCAAAACTGAAAATAATTTCTAATTTAATAACCTTTATGTCTATTGACATACTTTTCTCTTTTATATCACCAAAGGCAACCCAGGGAAATTTAGCTCTATTGTGACGGAATTTCTCATCGCCACTAGAGCTCGAGAATGCTACCATGCGTAGTCGTAGATACGGGAAACTCTTGGGGTCGCGATTCCTCTCCCAACATCAGGCAGACCTACACTACCATATACGTGCAGAGAGTGACTCATTGACTCATACTCAATCCCCCCAAGTTAGTGACTGACTCTCCCAACTACTTTTGCCATACACGCATACGGTACTTCGGCCGATAATCTCTGGGGTTTAGGGTAAATCAAAGATATCTAAAATTTTTTCATATAATTGTACTTTCTTTTCTAATCTCAACTTTATAATAGAAAATGGTTTCGAAATATCTTATCAACTTAATTTCATGCATGTATATATATATATCAAAAGCTACTACTTTACTTTACTTAAAACAATTACAATTACAATATAATCTTAAAATTTAATGCAATTCATATAAAAATAAATCACATGCTAAAGTAACTTTACAATCACAAAATAAATTCTTTCATTAAAGCAACAATTAAATAAATTCATTGTAGCTCAATAAATTTCATAAACACTTTAAATAAAAATATAACCACTCACTATTTTACTTCACCACTACCAGTTATTCCACCTCCCTTTTTGATGCTTTTGCTTCCAATCCTATAATCACATTTCCACCATTAACTTCACATATACTAATTCATTCAAGAATTCCATCATTCACTCACATAAATCTTCAAAGAAAATACTACTAATCATTTAATTTATCTTTCCATATATTTGCTCAATAAATTCATAACTCCATCAACTTTCCAACTAATATTCTCACATCCATTTCCATTTATTTCTTTGGCATTAAAGTACTCAAACACCTTATAGACATCATCAAAATACATGAAAAAGATTGAATAATACTTTAGGAGTCATTTCTTTACATTGAACACCTTAACACCCAAACTTTTCCAATTTCCATTTTTCTTACATCCTTTTAATTCCAATCAACTTAAATTCATTCCCAAACCTTATACCACTTCTTCAAATATTAAAGTCAATTTAAATACATGCAAAAACACAATGATCCATACACTAATATATATATATATATATCTCCAACAACTTACTCACTTGATGTTTCTTTTCAAAGTTTCATTTTAATCATCATACAATCTCACATATAACTTCATCTAACCATCCAAATAATCTCATCACCTATACTTTTATAATTTAATCACATACTAATATATGACAACTTCATCCATCCTCTTCATTTCAAACCTAATAATCACACATAAATAACTCAATAAACTATCAAATAACCAATTACAACCTTAAACTAAAAAAAATCAATCAATTTCATCAACTTTAATTATCAAACCCTAACCCTTACCTCTCTAAATCTTGATCCAAAGCTTCTTTATTCTTTTCCTTCACTTCTAAGCTTAGATTAATGATGATCAACCTTGATTTAGTCCATAGAATTCATCAAAACCTCATATAAATCGCTAACCTTAAAAGTCCATCAACCAAACATAAAATCAGTTCTTCTTACCTTCATCTTTTCTTGTAGAAGCTTGATGGATTTGAGAGGTTACCTAGGGTGGATCATCTCTTCTTCTTCTTCTTCTTCTTCTTCTTCTTCATGGCTGCAACTTTTTCTTCTTCTTCCCTCACGGTTTCAGCCTGCACGGTTTCAGCTTTGCTCTCACGATTTCAGCTTGCTTCTCACGATCTCTCTCTCTTTCAGCCGAATGCTCACTCATTCAATCATCCATCAAGCATTCACTTATATACTAACACTCTTTCAATGCCAAAATTGTCTTTAAACTAATTTTAAAATCACACAAATGCCACTAGTCATAATTGAATGCATTTGATTGGTTATTTACTCTCATCCATTTACTTACTAACAAATCATCCAATTTCTTAATTCCATCTTAACTAATCACTTGCTTTTTGACTTCAATGTGTCTCCACATCATTGGCCTTCTCACAAGCACATGGATTGTGCTTCTTTAGCGCATATCTTCTCCTACACATCTAACATTGCATTTAACTTAAATTTTAATCCTCCTCTAACATCAATAAATTCCAAAAATATTCCATGATCATCCTATCATCAAATTGATCGCGCAATACCCTAATTGGGTGTCTTAACCTTTAATTCCATGTTTCGAAAAAAATTCAATCGACTATAAACTCATTAAAATTTACAACGTTTCTCACGAGGGCATTTTTATCAATAAATATTCGGAACCTTTAAAATCCATTTAAATGAACTCATTTTTACTCTGTTTCAGTTTCTAATAACTCTAATTCATATTCCAGGGCATATGATGTCCTAAGTCCGTTTTTCGAAAAATCACTATTCATACGGATACTATTCACTGAAAACACTATTCACCAAAAAAATTTTATTTCGCGAAACTTAAAGAAATTTTTGTTTCCTAAAAATCACTATTCACTCAAAATCACTATTTCGTCCGAAAATACTATTTATCTGGGAAATACTATTTCTCCCAGGGAAATGAAATTCTGGGTTTTACATACATCGCACGACCTAGGTCACTTAACTTACTTTCTATAGTGGCCACCAGTGTGCCCGCTATTGAAATCATGATCCATCGCGGGGTTTTAAAGGCCCACTATGGATACTCTTCCTTATTTATCACGGGCATACTTAGGGCCCGTTTTCCTTTCATTAACCATTATAAGCCCAATTGTTCTCTTGATGGATATTGAAAAATATAATACCAAGCCTCTTAAGGCTTATGACACCTACCTTATCCATTGCAGGCATTACCCCGTGACAAATATCATATTTTCTTGCCATGTTAATTTTATATTGTATATAAATGAATGCAAGATGACTATAATATGATTATTGTAACCAATTATGAGTCTACCTACCATAATATTCCAATATTTTGTGGAATAAAGCAAAAAACATGTTAAGTTTGAGTTATTTTTCAACTCATGAGTCCCAAAAACATTACTTTTCAATAAAACCTTTAAAAAAAAAAGAAAAGAAAATATGGGTTTGGAAACCTAGATTTTTGGGTTTTCAATGATTGGTAGCCCAAGTTTCAAGATTTCAGTCATTGGAGACCTAAAAATCTAGGGAAACACACAAAATGGCTTTCTAAGTAACTGAAAATATAGATTTCAGGGTTTCCAGTGATTGCAAATTGGAGATCTCAGATGGGATGGATAGTGGACATCCCATCTAGGATCTCCACCCTTTAATTTGTTTTTAAATTTATTTTTAATTTTTTCTGTTATGTGTTATATATATAAGGGTATTTCAATCATTATACAAGTTTAAGAGTATGATAGGGATTTCATATGGTCTTAATAAGGGTATTTTGTTCCTTTCATGATTTTGTACAGAATATGCCAACTTTTTAGATGGAAATCTAATGATAGAGGATTTTATCGAATGTTTTAAAAATTAGGTGCAAATTGCTATTAGTTTGTTTTCTAGGAATTTTTCATAATATCCTTACTTAAATTAAAGTTGCGGCATGAGCTTCATATTGTTTTCTATTAATATGATATAAGAACATTATGTTAACTATCTTAATTCATTTTAGACTAAAAGAAGGAAAAAAAAAAAAAAAAAAGATAACCTTTGTGAGTTTACAATTCGGTATGTATAGTTGGGTGGACAAAAAAATGGAGATCGACTTGACCTAACCTAAGGCAACCCAAAAATATCGGTTTTTAATTTGACTTTGGGTCGATAACGTAAAATAAAAAACTGACTATTTTTTGTGTCAAGTAGGTTTTGGGTAGGGAAAAATTGACTTGAAATTGAAGATAAACTTTTATTAAAAAAAATAAAAAAAAAATATAAAAAATAAAAAATAAACCAATTGGAAATTAAATTGATGATGGTTTTTGTAGGAGGTTAATGATGGTTTTATGGGAGATTGATGATGATGTTTGATGACTGATTGGACTTCAAAAGCCAAATCCTGGGTGAGGGGAGAGAGAGAGAGAGACAGGAAGAAGATGGAGAGGATTATGATATAGGTGGATTTGTGTTGATGGTGGTAGATTGATGTTGATGATGGTGATGACAATGATAGGTTGATGATGATTATGGATGAATGATATTAAAGGTTGTTGATAAACTAGATCATGGAGAATGAGAAAGATGAAATGGGTGGATGGTGGAAATCTATTGTTTTTATTCTTTAGAAAATTTTAATAAATTTTTAATTATTATTATTAAATTTTATTTTTAATGTTAATTTTCAAAAGCCAAAGGGCATTTTGTTCTTTAGACTACAAACCCAAGTCAATAGTCAAATTTAACCATCTTTAACCGTTAAAATGGGGTTTTTGTTCTAAAACTAAACTTCGTATCCTTGTATTTAACATCTTACCTCAAGAGTTGAATGCAATTTCCTCTTTCGAAAAATATGCTTTTATGGGGTTTACATGCAGGTTTTAATGGGCGCAAATATCGTCCAATCCATATATGCGCCATCAAAAATTAGACTCTAACCAAATGCTGTCCTATACAAAACAGATTGGATAGGTATGAACTTACCAAGACGTACCACCTAGCCAAATCGAATCATTGCATAAATCTTAGGTTGAGAATCAAAGTCAAATGCATTCGACAACTAATCCTATAACCTATCATTATTGATTAAAAAAAAGAAAAAAGAAAAAGAAAAAGGAGGTATTGCATGCCACAACACAAAGAAAAGAAAAGCATCTCAAACAATATTTTGTTTTTTAAAGTGGAATCATCTTTCACCGAACCAACAATGACAACTAAAAATAAAATAAAATATATATAAATATAAAATTATGATAAGACAATTAACAATAAAATAGAAGTAATATGTTATAGTATATATGGATTAAATTCTATATAAAATAAGTCTCTTAATACAAGTGTGTATATATATAAACTAAATTGAAGATAACACTTGTAAAAATTTTCATTGGTTGGGAGAGCCATGTTCTCTATGACTCTGCCTTTGCCTCTAAGTATAACTCATCTTAACCATTTTTTTTTCATCCTTTATTTTTCAATTTTATCATTATTTTATTTATTAGTGTTAAAATGAATAATTTTTTAACTCCTATGCTGAGTGAGTTGTGTTTTGAGTCAAATTTTTATTTACTAGTGGTGGATGGAAGATAATGGAAATCAAAATAAAAAAATAATTAATAATAATACAAGATATTTAACTTAACAGCATAATTGAAGTGTAACTTATTCAAATTGACAGTTGATTTCATAATATATATATATATATATATATATATATATATATATTGAAATGCCACATATATTTGTGGGTGGAGGTGCTCAAATCTGCCACCACATGCATGGGCAAGTGGGTTGTTGTCCAT
Source organism: Litchi chinensis (assembly GCA_019925255.1). Lineage (NCBI taxonomy): Eukaryota > Viridiplantae > Streptophyta > Magnoliopsida > Sapindales > Sapindaceae > Litchi > Litchi chinensis. The sequence continues at coordinate 23,147,631 of CM034464.1, forward strand.
CATTGCAACTCACTTGGAGCAGATGATGTATTTGTTATAATTTAAAACTGACCTTTTTACTGTTAACTTCATTTAGTGATTTTGATTCATTTTTATATTTCGTAATCAATTTACCTTCTTCGAAAAAGTTCAATATTTAAAAGAGGTTAGGATTTAAGAAAATAAAAAGAATATTTTATGTGAGAAACCGATTAATAATTTGTGGGTAATTAACAAACTATTGAATCTTTTTACCAAATTTTGCTTAGGAATAATATTAGATTTTGAATAGAATGAATAAATTACATGACCCCCAAGCCTGCCCCTCTCCCCCACACAACAAACCACAATAAAGATGTTAAAATTAATGATTGACCTTTAATTCTATGCAATGACAAATCGCTCTCACTTTTTATTTTGAAAAGGAAAACTAAAAAATAAAAAATGAAAAATAAATTTAAAGATAATTAAAATTGGAAAAATTATAAATAATATTTATTAAAAAAGCTGATGCATCTCCATCATCCATCTCTAAGATGGACCGTGCATATCAATTGATGTAAACAAGGAAAAAAAATGTTAAAAACGAGTTTACGATGGATCTAGATCCATCACCAAACTCATCGCTCTATCGCTAACTTCAGCGATGTAGCTGTAGGTTGTCACTGTCGATAGAGATCCATCTCCAAGCAAATGGGTGTGCCTCTGTTTCACTTTCTCATCTAACACTAATAATTTCATTTTAATATATATATATATATATATATTTGTATTATGTTGGATAGATGATTGATGATGTTGGTCTGATGATTGATGATGGTTTTTGTGGGAGATTGATGATGATATTTGATGATAGACTGGGTGTCAAAAGCCAAATTCCAGGTTTATATTTTGGATTTGATGATTGACGATGTCGGGTTTCTAGTGTAAACCCAAAAATTTGGGTTTCTATGAGCTAAATACCCAATTTTTGGATGGAGATTAAGAATAAAGAAGGGGGAGAAAGAGAGAGAGAGAGAGAGAGGATGATGATAGGTGGATATGTGTTGATGCTAGTGGATTGATGTTGATGATAGGTTAATGATAATGATAGATGGATGACATTAAAAGTTGTTAATGAACTAGGTGATGGAGGTTGTGGAAGATGAATTAGGTGGAGATCTAACACTGAGTGGATCTGCACCATCCATTTTAAAAGATGGATGGTGGAGATCCAATCTAAGTTCGATCTCTTTTTCTTCTAATATTTTTTTTCAATTGTTTTGATTTGGCTTTTTAATTTTTTTTTTTAATCTCCACCATCTATACCTAAGATGAACAGTGAAGATTTTTTTTTTTTTTTTTTTAATATTTTAGAAAATTTTAATAAATTATTTATTATGAATTTTTTTAATATTAATTTTCAAAAGTCAAGGGCATTTTCATCTTTGGACTACAAACAGCAATCAACATTAAAATTTAATACTCTTTGACTGTTGATGTGAGGGGTTTTTGGTAGAAAAATCAAACTTCATATCCATATGTTTAACGCCTTTCCTTAAAGGAATTGATTGTAGTTTGCTCTTTTGAAAAGTATACTTATTTGGGGTGTACATGCAGTTTTTAAGGGGTGTAAAATATCGTCCAATCCATATATGTGCTTTCGAAAATTAGACTCGAACCAAATGCGATCTATACAAAAAGGAATTGGATAGGTCTGAACTTGATCGAGACGTACTACCCAGCCCTTTTGATACCTCTAATTGAAATTGAATCACTGTGTAAATCTTGTGCTGAGAATTGAAATCAAATGCATCCGACAACTATACTATCTTTACTGATTAAAAAAAAAAAAAAAAAAAAGAAAAAGAAAAAGCAGGTTCTACCGACCACACCACAAAGAAAAGAAAAGTATCTCGAACAATATTTTGTTTTTCAAAGTGAAATCATTTTCACCAAACCAAAAATGATAACTAAAATATACATATATACAAATAAATATAAAATCATGATAAGATAATTAACATTGAGATGTGAGCAATGTGCTGTAGCATATATAAATTAAATTCTATATAAAATAAGTCTCTTATATATAATTAAAATAAAGATAATACTTATAGAATTTTCATTAGTTGAGGGAGCCATGACCCCTCTGAGTCCCTCTCTACCTCCGGGTCTTGGTATATCCCATCTTAACCTTTTTTTTTTTAATAAATTTTATCATTATTTTATTTATTATTGTTAAAATAAATAACTTTTTAACTCCTATATTGAATGAGTTGTGTTATGAGTCGAAGTTTTATTTACAAGTACTGGATGGAAGATAATGGAAATCAAAAACAAAAATAACAATAATGCAATATAGTTAACTTAATAGCATAATTGAGGTGTAACTTATTCAAATTAACAGTTGATTTCATAAAAAAATTATTTTAAAAAAATTGCAATGCCTATGTTAGAGAAAAACAAAATAAAAATATTATAATCAAAGACATAGCTTGTTGGTCGAGCCAACCAGAGTCTTATCAAAGGAATATAGAGATTTTTTTTTTTTTTTTCAGCTAGATTATTATCAAATATCAGTGCGTCCAAATAACCATCGCATCCTATTTCTATGTCTTGTCAGATAAAAAAAAATTGGTGGATCTAATTGGAAGGAGATGATGTGTTTGTTATTCTGATAACAGTAATAAAAATGTAATTTAAAACTAAAAAGAAATTGGTGGATCTAATTTAAAGCAGATGATGTATTTGTTATTCTGATAAAAATAATAAAAATGTAATTTAAAACTTACCTTTCTACTTTTAACTTCATCCGATGATTTTGATCCGTTCTTTATATTTCATAATCAACTTGTCTTCCTTGAAAAAAGCCAATATTTGAAGTTAATATTTAAAACAGAAAATTAAGATTTAAGAAAATAAAAAGGATATTTTATGTGAGAAACTAATTAAAAACCTGTGGGTAACTTACAAACTATTCAATCTTTTTAGCATATTTTACTGAGGAATGATATTAGATTTTGAAAAGTGCACTCATTTGGAGTGTACTTATGGTTTTAAAGGGGTGCAAATATCGTCCAATCCTTATACGCACTTTCGAAAATAAGACTAGAACCAGATGCGTCCCTGTATGAAAAAACAGATTGAACAAGTCCGTACTCGACCAAGACGTACTATCCAGCCCTTTTGATACCTCTAATTGAAATTGACTTGCGTAAATCTTCAGCTGAGAATCAAAGTGAAATGCATCCAACAAATAATCCTGTCTTTACTGATTGAAAAATAGAAAAAGGAAAAGGAAAAGCAGGTTCTTCCTACTACACCACAAAGAAAAGAAAAGCATCTCAAACAATATTTTGCATCTCAAAGTGATATCATCTTTCACCGAACCAAAAATTAGATCATTAGACCCTTCAAAGCGATATCATCTCAAACAATATTTTGCTCTTGATCGATCTCCTTGTTACTAAGAGCAACATGGTTGATACAATAGTCTCATTCGTGGTGGATAGGCTTGGGGACTTTCTCATCGAAGAAGTAGCCTGTTTACAAGGAGTTAGAGATTTTCAGTCATTGGAGACCCAAAAATCTGGGGAAAACCCGCTAAATGGCTTTCTAGGTCACTGAAAATATAGATTTTAGGGTTTCCAATGATTGAAAATTAGAGACCCCATCCCATTTGGGATCTCCACCCTTTAATTTGTTTTTAAATTTATTTTTAATTTTATCTATTATGTGTTATTTATATAAGGGTATTTCAATCATTATACAAGTTTAAGAGTATGATAGGGATTTCATATGGTCTTAATAAGGGTATTTTGTTCCTTTCATGATTTAGACAGAATATGCCAACTTTTTAGATGGAAATCTAACGATAGAGGGTTTTATCGAATATTTTAAAAATCAGGTGCAAATTGCTATTAGTTTGTTTTCTGGGAATTTTTCATAATATCCCTACTTAAATTAAAGTTGCGGCATGAGCTTCATATTATTTTCTATTAATATGATCCAAGAACATCGTGTTAACTATCTTAAATTCATTTTAGACTCTAAAATAAATAAATAAATAAATAAAATAATAACTTTGTGAGTTTACAATTCGCTATGTATAGTTGGGGGTGGACAAAAAAATTGGGACCGACTTGACCCAACCTAAACCAACCCAAAAATATGAATTTTTAATTTGACTTCAGGTCGATAATGTAAAATAAAAAACTGACTATTTTTGGTCTCAAGTAGGCTTTGGGTATTGAAATTGAAAACTGACTTTTATTTCAAAAATAAAAAAATATGAAACTAAAAAATAAAAAATAAACCAATTGTAAATTTAATTGATGAGGGTTTTTGTGGGAGATTAATGATGGTTTTATGGGAGATTAATGATGATGTTTGATGACAGATTGGATTACAAAAGCCAAATTATAGGTTTATTTTTCAGGTTTGATGAATGATGATGTTGGGTTTCTAGTGGAAATCCGGATTAACCCAAATTCTGAACGGCGAGAGAGAATAAAGAGGGAAGGGGGGGGGGGGGGGGGGGGTGGAGAAGAGAAAGAAAAAGGAAGAAGATGGAGAGGATTATGATATAGGTGGATTTGTGTTGATGATGGTGGATTGATGTTGATGATGGTGATGACGATGATAGATTGATGATGATTATGGATGAATGATATTTAAAGGTTCTTGATAAACTAGTGATGGAGAATGTGAAAGATGAACTGGGTGGGTTATGAAATAGGTGGATGGTGGAGATCTATTGCTTTTATTCTTTAGAAAATTTTAATAAATTTTTAATTATTATTAATAAATTTTATTTTTAATGTTAATTTTCAAAAGCTAAGGGCATTTTGGTCTTTAGACTACAAACCCAAGTCAATAGTCAAATTTAACAGCCTTTAACTGTTAAAGTGGGGTTTTTTGTTATTTAAACTAAACTTTGTATCCGTGTATTTAATGCCTTACCTCAGGGGTCGAATGCAATTTCCTCTTTTGAAAAATATACTTATATGGGGTTTACATGTAGTTTTTAAGGGGCACAAGTATCGTCCAATCCATATATGCGCAAGCGAAAATTAGACTCTAACCAAATACTGTCTTATACAAAATTGGGTTGGATGGATATGAACTTTACCTAGACGTACTACCCAACCAAATCAAATCATTGCATAAATCTTAGGTTGAGAATCAAAGTCAAACGCATTCGACAACTAATGCTATGACTTATCATTATTGATATATTAAAAAAGGAGGAGGAGGAGGAGGAGGTATTGCCTACCACACCACAAAGAAAAGAAAAGCATCTCAAACAATATTTCATTTTTTAAAGTGGAATCATCTTTCAGCAAACCAACAATGATAACTAAAAAAATAAAAATAAAATATATATAAATATAAAATTATGATATGGTAATTAACAATAAAATATAAGTAATATGTTATAGCATATATAAATTAAATTCTATATAAAATAAGTCTCTTAATACAAGTATATATACAATTAAATTGAAGATAACACTTGTAAAAATTTTCATTGGTTGGGGGAGCCATGGAAATTTTCATTGGTTGGGGGAGCCATGGCCTCTGTGACCCTGCCTCTGCCTCTAAGTATACCTCTTCTTAACTTTATTTATTTTTTTTTCCCTTCAATTTCTCAATTTTATCATTATTTTATTTATTAGTGTTAAAATAAATATTTTTTTAACTCCTATGCTGAGTGAGTTGTGTTTTGAGTCAAATTTTTATTTACTAGTGGTGGATGAAAGATAATGGAAATCAGAATTAAATAATAATAATAATAATAACAATAATGCAAGATATTTAACTTAATAGTATAATATGGTGGATGAAAGATAATGGAAATCAGAATTAAATAATAATAATAATAATAACAATAATTCAAGATATTTAACTTAATAGCATAATTGAAGTGTAACGTATTCAAACTAACAGTTGATTTCTTAAAATATATATATATATATATATGTATGTATATATTGAAATGCCACATATATTTGTGAGTGGAGGTGCTTGAATTTGCCACCACATGCATGGGCAAGTGGGTTGTTGTCCATCATGGCAACTCACTTGGGGCAGATGATGTATTTGTTATTCTAATAAAAATAATAAAATTATAATTTAAAACTTACCTTATTACTATTAACTTCATCTAGTGATTTTCTATCATTTTTATATTTCATAATCAATTTACCTTCTTCGAAAAATTTAATATTTAAAAGAGGTTAGGATTTAAGAAAATAAAAAGAATATTTTATGTGAGAAACCGATTAATAATTTGTGGGTAATTTACAAACTACTTAATCTTTTTAACAAATTTTACTTAGGAATAATATTAGATTTTGAATAGAGCGAATTAATTACATGGCCTCCAAGCCCACTCCTCTCCCCCACACAACACCTCTACACCCCTTCCCCAACCCCAACCAACACCCCCACGCGCGCCCCCTCCCCCAAAGTTAAGGCCTTAAAAAATGCAAATACGAAGTTTCGTTTTTATAATAAAAAAAAAACTTTTACTTTAACAGTTAAAGATGTTAAAATTAATGATTGACCTTAAATTCTATGCAATAACAAATTTCTCTCACCTTTTTATTTTAAAAAGGAAAACTAAAAAATGAAAAATGAAAAATGAAAATAAATTTAAAAATAATTAAAAATAGAAAAAATATAAATAATATTTATTAATAAAACAGATAGATCTCCATCATCCATTTCTAAGATGGACCATGCATATTAATTGATGTAAGCAAGGAAAAAAATGTTAAAAATGAGTTTGCGATGGATCACTAGATCCATCACCAAACTCATCTCTCCATCACTAAATTTGGCGATGTAGCTATGGGTCATCACTGTCAATAGAGATCCATCTCTAAGCAAAGGGGTGTGCCTCTATTTCACTTTCTCTTTTAACACTAATAATTTCATTTTAATATATATATATATATATATATATATATTTGTATTATTTTGGATTGATGATTGATGATGTTGGTATGATGATTGATGATGGTTTTTGTGGAAGATTGATGATGATATTTAATGACAAATTAGGTTTCAAAAGCCAAATTCTAGGTTTATTTTTTGGGTTTGATGATTGACGATATTTGGTTTCTAGTGGAAACCCAAAAATATGAGTTTCTATGAGCTAAATCCCAATTTCTGGATGGGGATCAAGAATAAAGAGGTGGGGGGAGGGGGGAGAGAGAGAGAGAGAGAGAGAGAGGATGAAGAATAATGATAGGTGGATATGTGTTGATGCTAGTGGATTGATGGTGATGATGGCGATGATGATGATAGGTTGATGATAATGATGGATGGATGATATTAAAATTTGTTGATGGACTGGGTGATGGAGGTTATGGAAGATGAATTAGATGGAGCTCTAACACTGAGTGGATTTATACCATCCATTTTAAAAGATGGACGGTGAAGATTCAATCTAAGTTTGACCTCTTTTTTTCTTATATTTTTTTTTCCAATTGTTTTGATTTGACTTTTTAATTTTTTTTTATCTCCATCTTTTATCTCTAAGGTGGACAATGAAAATCTCTTTTTTTTTTTTTAAATATATTTTAGAAAACTTTAATAAATTATTTATTATGAATTTTATTTTTAATATTAATTTTCAAAAGTCAAGGACATTTTCGTCTTTGGACTACAAACCGCAATCAACAATAAAATTTAACACTCTTTGACAATTACAGTGAGGGATTTTTTTGTTAGAAAAACCCAACTTCATATCCATATGTTTAACCCCTTATCTTAAAGGAATTGATTGCAGTTTGCTCTTTTGAAAAGTATACTTATTTGGGACGTACATGCATTTTTTAAAGGGTGTAAAATATCGTCCAATCCATATGCGTGCTTTCGAAAATTAGACTCAAACCCAATGCGTTCTATACAAAAACGGATTGAATAGGTCTAAACTCGTTCAAGACATACTACCCAACCCTTTTGATACCTCTAATTAAAATTGAATCATAGTGTACATTGTGTGCTAAGAATCAAAGCCAAATGCATCCAAAAACTATTTAGTGGGTGAATTTTACAGTATGTTGACTTTGACCAGAGCTCGTTAGTCAAATTTCTTGGAACCTAGCAACCTTTGTCCTGCACAAATCAAATAAAGAGAACACGAGTGATCTTGACACCGGTGGGGTGCCGACCGAAGAAACTCCGACACTCGAGTCAGAAAACTGATTGTAAAATATACAAGTAAAATAAGAGTAAATCATCATCAGATTGGAGGGAGTGTGTCGGAGAAGGAGAAGGACGGAAGACTATTGGAGTCTTGACTGCCTTGATTGGAAGACTGGACAGAATATGAACACAAAGATATTGAGTGTCAGCGGGCAAAACGTCATATAATAGAACAATGTAAGTGGGTTATGAATAATACACCAAGTAAGTTCCCAAGAAAGAGAGGTCGGTCACAATGGACCCGTTAAACACCAAGTCTTTCCTTAGTCAAACATTTCCTAGACATGCACTTCCGTACCACTATATTGAATCTATCACAGAGGAACACTAAATCTGAAGTAGAAAAATAAGAACACAAGAGAAAAGAAGAAGAAACCTCAACAGAGGAGCAAGAGAGGAGGGATGAAGCTCTTTCTTGGTGAAGCCTCTATTTATAGGTGGAGGTGGTGCCATAAGCACTTATTACCATAGTTAATGACTTATCGGTTACAAAGATTTAATGGTATGATTTATGATATGTCGGTTATAGGTTTTAATGGTATGATTTATGATATGTTGGTTACAGGATTAATAGTATAGTTTATGACATGTCGGTTACAGGGTTTAATGGTATGATTTATTGACATATCGGTTACAGGGTTTAATATCTTTTCCGTTATAATGCATTAAGAGCAATCATAACTTGAAATTATAACTTATTTGAGCTAAGTCAACCAAGTTCTGGGCTATCCACTTGGGCCATTAGCTTGGGCCAATCGATATGTTGGGTTAATATATCATAAAAAAATTTTGACCACTACAATTTGTCCCCCACTGCTTTGATCGACATAGTCGATCAAATGAGTAGAAGTTCTAATAATTGACTTGAAACTTGATTAGTCGTCTGATGCCATAGTTAGGTAGTCAAAGATAACATTAAACCTTATTTACTACCATGTCGATCGATCTTATAAATCTAGAATGCAAAATGTTGACAAATAAACACTTACTGTGGATGGTGGCAATTACATTAGTCATTGTGACAGATGTTGCTTTAATTGATGAACATGTGTCCCGGTAGTGTTCCACATCCGTTGCTTTTTGAATTGTTGAATACTTGTAATCTGAAAAGTAATCGAACAATATATATATTTTTGTAAAGCACTTTTATGCTTGGTTAGCTGAAAATCTGTTTATTATTTGAACACTATAATTTGAATGCGTTCGACTTTTGGGTTAATGCGAACGACTTTTGAAAATGCATTCGGATCGAATGACTTTTGAAAATGCGTTCGGGTTGAACGACTTTTAAGAATGCGTCCATAGGGAACGTCTTTTGAAAGTGCATTCGCAAGGAACGGCTTTTGAAAATGCGTTCGCAGGGAACAACTTTTGAAAATACGTTCATAAGGAACATCTTTTGAAAGTGCATTCGTAGGGAACGGATTTTGAAAATGCATTCGCGGGGAACGACTTTTGAAAATGCGTTCGCGGGGAACGTCTTTTGAAAGTGCGTTCACGGGGAACGTCTTTTGAAAGTGTGTTTGTGGGGAACGGTTTTTGAAAATGCATTCATGGGGAATGGCTTTTGAAAATGCGTTCACCGGAAACGTTTTTTGAAAATGCGTTCACGGGAAATGACTTTTGAAAATGCGTTTGCCCAGACATCTTTTGAAAATGCATTCGTGAGGAACAAACTTTGAAAATGCGTTCCTGGAGAACGACTTTTGAAAATGCATTTATAAGAAATGACTTTTAAAAGTGCGTGGTGGGGCTAGGTGTTGTCGTGTCCTCGTGAATCATTAACTTGTTTGTATGGTAGAGGCTGGATCCTTAATTTTGTCACCTTTAAAGCTCGAGTTAGTAACTACTGAAAATATAATAATTTCAAATTATGAATCTTACCGAATGTCCCTAGCTTGCATGTAGGATCCAATATATGTGAACTCAATTACTCTCCTTTTTCTCTTCGGGCTGGTCAAATCCAAACGTCAACTAGAAGAGATTATTTTATAAGAGCTACTTGAGTTGTTTTGTTGTCTAGTTGACTAGATTTTTTTTCTCTCCGGTCATTTGATTCTTTTGGTTGATGTTTTGAGACATTTCATTTTCAATTTATGCCCATGCTTTAGCAAACACACTTTCCATAATTTTCGGGGGGCACTTTATTAATTCTTTGTACTGTTCTGGGCCGTGGAGTAATCTTTTCCTGAAAACATGTATTATAATAAAGATATTAAATTTTAGTTTTGATACCTTTTCCTTGTTTGATTTTTCTTGTCGTATTGTTGAACATAACTTCTGAGATGTTTGTGATGTTGCATTATTGAATATAAGTCATCCGGAAGCATGTGGTTGACTATCATATTTCTAACTAGATTTTTATAGAGTCTAGTGGCTTTGACACCTAACACTGGATTTACTAGTCATCAAGATGGAACTGATTGAAACCCGAGAGTTGATGTACCTGTCCCCAGTGAAGTCTGACGAACCGAATTTCAAATGAAAAAATATACATACATATATATATATATATATATATATTAAATGTAGTCATCTTAGCACTACCATGCAGGTGGAGAAATCGATTGATGAACTTCATTTGTATGTAATCTCATTGTTTTATAAATTTATGGATGATTGCTTTTATCATGAAAAAATTTGTAGCAAATCAGTGTACTAGTATATCTTCTCATTTCTCATGCAGAAGATATTACTGAGGATTTTGAAATTCAAAAATATTTTGTATAATTAATTGTATTAATTATACTTCAATTTTAGTACATACTTAAAGTAGGCAGTTAAACTTTTGTAATTTGATTATGTTATGTTTAATCTAGCTTCCTTCCATAATATTATTATAAAACACCATGAGAAAGTTTAAAATCATACTAGAGCAATGTCGTGAAAACGCAAACATAGAGTAATCCATGTTGATGTGATCAATAACCCACTATATTATAGCTGAATAGTAGTTCTTAATAGGAAAATCATTCATAAATTATAAAAAGATATATTTGGTGATAGAACAAACTAAATTCCCAAAAATTTATTCATTTAAAGAATCTTTCAAAGGGCTATAAGAGCCTAAACAGAAATTAAGTATATAATTTTTGCCTTACAAATTTATCATTAAATAATTCTCACTGCATCTTTGAGAATTAATGACAATGGCAATCAAGTTCAATGACAATGACAATGATAACATAAAGTTTTAATGCATTGACAAATCTATAGGAAACATGGAGAATTTTAGGTAGAATGCCATTAAAGAGCAAGGTCCACAGACATTGACTTACAATTTATTGTAGCATTTTATTACTCTAAGACATGAAAAAGATATGCTTAGCTTTATTTAGCGCGATTTATGAAGGACTAAAAAGGAAACCTTCCATTCAATAAAATTATATGCAATGATCTCTCACAAAAATGAAAAATCCTAAACACATCAAGTAAATGTGGAATAATTGGATAATCAAGTTCAATATAGTATTGACAATATAAAAATTGGACTTAACAAAAACAGTCCAAAAAAGGTAACATAGTTAGAAGTCTTAATATAAAAGCCAAACTTTAATATAAAAACTATAGACTATCTGCAAAACTTCTTTCAAAAGCATAATGTTGAGATCAGATAGAGTTGAACAATTGCATGCTTGATTTGGGAGTTCAAGTTGTTAGATCTAATTTTTAGAATGTGCATAGAATATATTTTTTTAGTAATAGATTGAAACTATGTTTTGACTTTAGACGTTATATGGTTTAAATATAAAACCAATTCAAGGAAATAATATCATTTTTTGTAAGTGATTTTGAGATTTTTAAGATATATTTATCATTATACTACATAAAGTGATCTGACTTGTGCTAGATTGGGTTGTTAGATTCTTCCCATGGACGGCGCCAATTGTAGTGGGTGAATTTTACAGTATGTTGGCTTTGACCAGAGCTCGTTAGTCAACTTTCTTGGAACCTAGCAACCTATGTCCTGCACAAATCAAATAAAGAGAACGCGAGTGATCTTGACACCGATGGGGTGCCGACCGAAGACACTCCAACGCTCAAGTCAATAAACTGATTGTAAAATATACAAGTGCAATAAGGGTAAAGCGTTGTCAGATTGGAAGGAGTGTGTCGGAGAAGGAGAAGGACGGAAGACTATCGGAGTCTTGACCGCCTTGATTGGAAGACTGGACAGAATATGAGCACAGAGATATTGAGTGTCAGCGAGCAAAACCTCATATAATAGAATAGTATAAGTGGGTTTTGAATAATACACCAGGTAAGTTCCCAGGAAAAAGAGGTCGGTCACAATGGACTCGTTAAATACCAAGTCTTTCCTTAGTCAGACATTTTCTAGACATGCACTTTCACATCACTATATTGAATCTATCACAAAGGAATACTAAATCTGGAGTAGAAAAATAAGAACACAAGAAAAAAGAAGAAGAAACCTCAAGAGAGGAGCAAGAGAGGAGGGATGAAACTCTTTCTTGGTGAAGCCTCTATTTATAGGTGGAGGTGGTGCCATGAGCACTTATTGCCATAGTTAATGACTTGTCAGTTACAAAGATTTAATGATATGATTTATGATATGTCGGTTATAGGTTTTAATGGTATGATTTATGATATGACGGTTACAGGATTTAATAGTATAGTTTATGATATGTCGGTTATAGGGTTTAATGATATGATTTATTGACATATCGGTTATAAGGTTTAATATCTTTTCCGTTACAATGCATTAAGAGCAATCATAACTTGAAATTATAACTTATTTGAGCTAAGTCAACCAAGTTCTGGGCTATCCACTTGGGCCATTAACTTGGGCCAATCAATATGTTGAGCTAATATATCATAAAAAAATTTTGACCACTACAAAACTATCCTATCTTTACTGATTAAAAAATAAAAAATAAAAAGGAAAAAGCAGATCCTACTAACCAGACCACAAAGAAAAGAAAAGTATCTCAAACAATATTTTGTTTTTCAAAGTGAAATCATTTTCATCAAACCAAAAATGATAACTAAAATATACATATATATAAATAAATATAAAATTATGATAACATAATTAACAATAAGATGTGAGTAATGTGCTGTGGCATATATAAATTAAATTCTATATACAATAAGTCTCTTATATATATAATTAAATTCAAGATAATACTTATAAAATTTTCATTGGTTGAGGGAGCCATGACCCCTCTGAGTCCCTCTCTACCTCCGCCTCTTGGTATATCCCATCTTAACCTTTATTTTTTTAAAAAAAAAACATCAATTTTATCATTATTTTATTTATTATTGTTAAAATAAATAACTTTTTAACTCCTATACTGAATAAGTTGTGTTACGAGTCAAATTTTTATTTACAAAATGCTGGATGGAAGATAATGGAAATCATAAACAAAAATAACAATAATGCAATATAGTTAACTTAATAGCATAATTGAGGTGTAACTTATTCAAATTAACAGTTGATTTCATAAAAAAATTATTTAAAAAAAAAATTGTAATGCCTATGTTAGAGAAAAACAAAATAAAAATATTATAATCAAAGGCACAGCTCGTTGGTCACGCCAACAAGAGTCTTATCAAAGAAATATAGAGATTCTTTTTTTCAAGTAGATTATTATCAAATATCAGTGCATCGAAATAACCATCCCATCCTATTTCTATGTCTTGTCAGATAAAAAGAAATTGGTGGATCTAATCGAAAGCAGATGATGTATTTGTTATTCTGATAAAAATAATAAAAATGTAATTTAAAACTAAAATGAAATTGGTGGATCTAATTTAAAGTAGATGATGTATTTGTTACTCTGATAAAAATAATAAAAATGTAATTTAAAACTTACCTTTCTACTATTAACTTCATCCAATGAATTTGATCCATTCTCTATATTTCATAATCAACTTGTCTTCCTTGAAAAAATTCAATATTTGAAGTTAATATTTAAAAGAGAAATTAGGATTTAAGAAAATAAAAAGGATACTTTATGTGAGAAACTAATTAATAATTTGTGGGTAACTTAAAAAATATTCAATCTTGTTAGCATATTTGACTGAGGAATAATATTAGATTTTGAAAAGTGCACTCATTTGGAGTGTTTATCCTTTTTAAGGGGTGCAAATATCGTCCAATCCTTGTACGCGCGTTCGAAAATAAGACTAGAACCAGATGCGTCCCTGTAAAAAAAGAGATTGAACAAGTCCGTACTCGATCGAGACGTACTATCCAACCCTTTTGATACCTCTAATTGAAATTGAATTGCGTAAATCTTCAGCTGCGAATCAAAGTGAAATGCATCCAACAAATAATCCTATCTTTACTGATTAGAAAAGAGAAAAAGAAAAGGAAAAGGCAGGTTCTTCGGACTACACCGCAAAGAAAAGAAAAGCATCCTAAACAATATTTTGTATCTCAAAGTGATATCATCTTTCACCGAACCAACAATTAGATCATTAGACCCTTCAAAACTTTAGTTGTTCATCTCTTGCTCTTGATCGATCTCCTTGTTACTGAGAGCAACATGGTTGATACAATAGTCTCATTGGTGGTGGATAGGCTTGGCGACTTTCTCATCAAAGAAGTAGCCTTTTTACAAGGAGTTAGAGATGAAGTGGCGTGGCTGAAAGATGAACTGATAGTCATGCAGCGTTTCTTAAAAGGTGCAGAAGAAAAACAATATGAAGATCCTACAACATTCGGTTGGGTATCTGACATTAGAGAACTTGCTTATGATATTGAAGATTTGTTAGATACATTCCAGCTCGAAGTCCATAGTGAAGCTGAAGATGGTGAAGAAACTACGAAAGAAAAGCGTAAGTCAAGGTGCATAGGCTTTTCTTCCATGTGTTCTTGCATATTTAATAAAGGTAAGGAACAAGTCAATCTATATCACATAGGCAAGGAGATTGAAGAGTTCAAAAAAAGACTCAGTGAACTCTCCCGTAGACGTCAACAGTATGGACTTCAAGATTCTGGTAGCAGCAGAGAAGGAAGGAGTAGCGCTCTTCTCAAAAAGGAACTAAGAAAAACCACCTCCTTTGCAATTGAAGAGAATGTTGTTGGCTTTAAAGATGATGTTGATCAATTGTTGACTAAACTTCTTGAGGATGAACCACGACGCTTCGTGATTTCCATCTCTGGAATGGGTGGTTTAGGCAAAACCACTCTTGCTGGAAAGCTTTACCATTGTAGTGAAGTTGAGAAAAAATTCAATCGTCGTGCTTGGGTGTCTGTATCTCAAGATTACACAACTCAAGATCTTCTTGTAAGAATTATAATGTCATTTAGCATCCCAGATAAAAGATTGAACGATCTAGAGAAGATGGATGAAGTAGATTTGGGCCGATATCTTCATGAATCATTGCAAGAGTATTCTTACTTGGTGGTGATGGATGATGTATGGAATAAAGAAGTTTGGAAGAGCTTAAAAAGATATTTTCCAGACAATAAGAAAGGAAGTCGAGTTATTATCACAACTCGCGATCAAGAAGTTGCCAAATGTTCGGATGAGAGAACTCATCCACATAATCTTCGAAAACTAAGGCCAGATGAAAGTTGGCAACTATTTCGTGAGAAAGTATCTGCTCCATATTTCAATGCAAATGATCAATTGCAGAACTTGGGTAGCGAAATGGTACAAAAGTGTGCTGGCTTACCACTTGCCATTATTGTACTAGATGGGTTCTTGTCTAGAAAGAAGCCACAAGAATGGTGTGTGGTGCGCGATCACCTTTGGCAACATTTAAAAGATGACTCAAGTGAAATTAATTTCATACTAACTTTGAGCTTTGATTGCTTGCCTTATCCATTGAAGCAATGCTTTCTTTATCTAGGACTTTTTCCAGAGGACTTTGAAATAAATGTGGAGACATTAATACATCTTTTTGTGGCAGAAGGCTTCATACCACAAGTTGAATACGATATTATGGAAGATGTGGCTAAAACTTACGTGGATGAGTTGATTCGTAGAAGCTTGATTCAAGTAGAGAAAAGGTATTGGGGGAGGATTGCAACTTGTCGAGTCCATGATCTTTTGCGCAATCTTTCAATTGAAAAAGCAAAAGAGTTTAACTTTTTTTATATTTATGATGAAGTTAAACATTCAAATATATTGCCAACCTTATCATCATGCACACGACAAGCCATTTATTCTGGGGTAAAAAATCCCTTGTGGCTTCAAAATTGTAATCCACGCTTGCGCTCTCTTTTATTATTTGCCCAAGTCCAAGACCAACTGTTGGCACGAGGTGTATTCAAGAAATCCAATTCTCTAAGAGTGCTCGATGTTTCCAAGTGTTACATGGACCATTTACGTGAAAACATAGGACAATTGATCCATTTAAAGTATTTGGGGTTAAGGTACAGTTGGTTTTATCTTCCTCCATCATCAGTTTCCAAGTTGCAAAGACTACAAACTTTAGACACTTACGGAAATAATTCGTTTGTGAAGCTATCGACTGAAATTTGTAAGTTGCAGGAGTTGAGACATTTAATTGGAAACTTTGCAATGGGTTTGCAGATAGACAACTTGACAAAGCTTCTTACTCTCAAGTATGTACAAGTCGATTGCTGGAGACAAATCAAAACTGAAAAGTTAGTTAATCTTCGAGAGTTGTGGATTTATGGTCAAGGTGGAGGTGCATTGTCTTTTGATTCGATGTCCAATTTAGCAAGCCTTCGAATACTATCAGTTCAACCGGATTATGGTGATACATCGTTTGCATCACTGCAGCCACTCTCTCACTGCCAGCATCTCATAGAGTTGAGACTACGTGGGAAGTTAGAGAAACTGCCAACAGACATACATAAACTCTTGCCAAATCTCCAACTTCTCTCGTTATGGGAATCACAACTCGAGGAAGACCCAATGCCTCTGTTAGAGAAGCTGCCATACCTCACTATTCTTCATTTAGGTGAAGGATTTTACGATGGAAAACAAATAATGTGCAGCGACAGTGGTTTTCTTCTACTTGAAATTCTTCTATTTGATGAGCATAATTTTGAAATAGAGGAGTGGCAAGTAGGAAAAGAAGCCTTGCCTAGGCTTAGAGGTTTGAGGATCCCAGAAAACTTCAAGTTGACAATTCCAGAAAGATTGAGATCACTCCCAACCCCTAACCGACGGGAATACACCATCTTGTCGCCTGATGAAGCTCTGAAGGTACTCCTCATTCTAGATTTCTTTGTGATCATATTTCTGTTCCTGCGTGCATTTATCAATGCAATTCTCTTTTGTTACTGTATAGAATTCGAGAATTTTAACGTGATGTTTTTGCAAGGTGGATGGATTTCACATTTTCTCAAATTTCAACATATGTATACACTCATTTCATTTTGTTTTTATAGTAAAAACCCCACAGACATGAGAATGGTCCAAGTAATGATTTAATGAAAGGAATAATCTATGTATGCGCTATTAAAACTTTAGAATAATAGTTACAGGAGCAATACTGGTCCTTTTGAAAAGATTCTCAATTAAATTCATTTGTATTTTCATAGAAATTATTCAAATACTAAAATGTGATGATATATTTGGATCTTTGTCCATTTCTAGGTAGACCATATTGTCTGAAACGAAATTTATTTTAAAATAGCTAAGAAAAAAATCATAGATTTTTATACAGTAAACCTTATATGTTTATACTCTTTCTATGAATTTTCATAATTTTACAATTTGTAGATAAATTATTAAAAAATGCGATTGAACAACTTAAGTTTCCATAACTCACTGGTAATCTCTAGTTTAAAATTTCAGCTTCCTTATATATTGGTAGCATTATTTTTGGCCTAAAATATTGTTTAAGAATGTCATTTATAAAATTAAGTGATTTTAGATGAAACATTGCACAGTTAACTTCACAGAAGGTTTGCTTTGATTTGGATCACTTCAAGGCTTGCATATTGAATTGTTTACCTAGAGTATATGTGTTTACACGCTTTAGAAATGTTTGAATATAATTTGTGTGAAAATATGTGCACATTTGATAATATGAGATATGTTTAATCTTGAATATCTTAATTCATTGCTGCTATTTGACATATAATTTATTATGTGTGTGATAATACAACGGGAAATGTCACTAAGATACTTTGGGTACTAATGATGTGTATTAGTGTGTAGAATCAGTGCTTTTAGAAGAACTCACTAGTGTTTAACTCTCTTACCTTCAAACAGAAGTGTTTTTGTGTTTTAAAACTTATGTGCTCCTCACTTAGATTAATCACCCCACATATATTCGTTGCCAACCAGCAACTTTAGGTTCGATTTTATGATATGATATTTTAAGTCCTATGGGACAATGTACTGTAAAGGAAACATAACTGTTTGTTAGGAATTTGATATCCAGGTGATATTGAGGCCATGACATACTATTTTCTATGGTTTTCCTTTTCTGTGGTACGTAACTAGTAATTATATTTTGTTTTGGAAAAAAAATTGCTTAATATACAATATTGAATTGTAAACTCACAAAGGTTTTCTCTGACTCCATCTCAGATCAAGATGGAACAACCCTTCATCTCCATTTGTTGGATTCTATGTATTGAAGTTTTCGTTTGTGTTTGGGTTGGAATGTTTAAGGCAGAGAAATTGATTTAAAGAAAAAGATTTGTAGTTTGAGAGTTACATATGGAATAAAATGGAGAGAATTTGATTACCTAGTTTTTGGAAGAATTGAGACTCTTATTTTTAGGTTTTTTTTAGTGTTAATTTGTAGTGAACCATTTTCTACGACTGTTAGTTTAGTTTTTTTTTTTTTTTTTTACTGTTTATAATTAGTTTTATTTTCTATTTGTGACAGGAGCATCAAATGTCAACCTGAGAGAATAACAGGAGAAGGAACAAGTTGCTGTTGTGGAGAACTGTGTTTATCCGTGAGATTGTGAGAGATTGTGTTCTGTTAATTGTGAAGTGTTTTGGTTTGTCTATCCTCTGATTTGTTAATTGTCAGAGATTTGTTCTGTTAATTGTGTGCTGTTAATTGGAGATTCCATTAGTTCTTGTATTAGTTGCGCGTGCTTTGCCACCAATGATTGGTTGAACTTGCAACTCTTTTCTGGTGTGAGGGATTTAATGTGTAATATGCCTACTCTCTATCTAGTTGCAATTTGATCTGTATGCCATAATGACATTTGAATGGAATAGTATTTTGTAATGTACTCTTTATTTATTTAATATGTTGTTCCTTACATCTTTCTTCCCTTGTCTCTTAAATTTGTATGGTCCTTGATACGATGATAGATAGATGCAAAATTGTCATTAGACAGTGCCCAAATAGGTGTCAATTACTTCATAGGACCATATACTTGCTTAGGATTCTATGCTTTAAGCTTGTTGCGATACTGTTATGTTAAATATGTTTTCTTTGATTCGATTGAGCAGTTGGAGACATTAAGATCATGGTCATGCTTCCATGGCGATTAGCCATCCCTCGCCACCCCTAATCGCAGAGACCCAATTTATTATGTTCAATGGTTAAAATAGTTATATTTGACGCTAGACCCAAATCGTTATATTGTAATGCTCTAATTGATATGTCAGTAAATTCATGTTGCATAGCTATCAACTACATGAGACCTTCATCAATTCCACCAACAGTTGGGCATAATTCAATTTGATCACTAGATGACAAAGTTTATAATGGCATTTTACCCTTTTTTTTTTCGCATCACCATTGTTATCTGGCAACTAATTACAATTTTATTGCTAATTGTCTCATTTTATTTTCCTTTTTGCTATTTGTTATATATATTTTTCGGACTCATTAAATGGGCTGGTAAAAGCCCAATTTAGACCCAATAAGAAGGCCCGATAAGGTCAACCCAGTCAAAGCCCATCAGACGAGGCCCAATATTGACTCTAAGCCTAGCAAGCTCTTCAGCTCGCTCAAGGAGATTCTCCAGCTGGCATCAACAGCCCCATAAGCACAATCAGGTCGCAGCTCGCCTCATGCACAGCTCGCCTCTTAGCGAGCTCGAGCTCGAGACCGCCATAGTAAGCAGCTCGTCCAAAAGCGTAATAAATGCAATATCTTCCAGAAACAGGCAGTTACCAAGTTCAGTCATGATTCTCTCTTCGAATATGGCAATTACCCAGTCAAACCGTGATTTCCTCATCAGATATGGAGATCTATTCGAATTCAAATTCGAATCAACCTTATCTCGAGATAATTATAGTAATTTCCTGATATTATCCAAACATATTAGGAAGTATAATTAATGTATAATTCTTTTCCTTATTTTTCCTGATTATTTGGAAAGTGTAATTAATTCAGGATTCTTTTCCTGATTTGCTACAACCAGAATTGTAACACTTCTTTCCCTATAAATAGGGATAAAAATCATTGTAACATGGACAAGAGAATAATCAATAATATACTGTCACTCTGCAGAATTTAAGAGAAAGACGGTCGTGGACGTAGGCCTATTATTGCCGAACCACGTAAAAGTTTGGTGTCCCTTGTTTGATTCTCGGTTCTTATCTTTGTTCTTTCTTGGTATTTGTGCTTTCTCACATTGATTGCAGATATTGGGCATTGATTACTCGTCGACTGAAATCCAACGTCAACACTATTTAATAACATTGTCAAACATCATTCCATGACCAAAAGCAGTATGAATTTACCCCTAATATTTGATTGACATTAAAAATGGTTTGATGTACATCTAAGTACTTCAAATGGAAATTTATATTCAACCAATTTCACATATTTTCAAGCACTCAGACCATCTCAAAACCAAAAGATTAATTGTAAGGGATATCTGACAGTCATCTCATGTCTAGACACTAGAAGGATACAAGAACTCACCAACAACTCGACAGCCTAACACCTCATTGCTTCACATATTCACACTTGAATTTCCCCTCCTTTAACACCATTCCATGGCCTAACATCTCTTTGCTTTCACATATTCAAATGCATATCATCATTCAATCTGGAATCAAAACAAAAACCGAACGAACTTCACATTTGTCCCAATGCCACACTAAATTAGGGATTTCTAACTGTATTGGAAATTTCCAAGCAATTCTATACCACCAATAGTGCTCTTCTAAAAGTTCTTTTGAGAAATAAAGTAAAACATTCTCAAAATTGTTTTATTGGGTTTTTAGTTCCCAAATTTGTTTCCTCACTTCCGAGGTTTTAAGTGGGACATTTATAAATATTTTGCACTATTGAAGGTATTATGCATTGTTAGACCAAAAGTTTCAAATACTACCAACAATCGCAACTAAGTTGAAGTTACTAGTTTCCAGCTTATATACCATCCAACTAAAACAACAAATTTGCATGCTCTGATACGATATGTGAGAGTGTTATAAGCCAATTAGTAATTCTCAATAGAGTCACAAATTCTCAACCATGCTAGGAATTCCCAACTTGCTTGAGAATTTCCATCAGGTTTAAGAATTCTTAACCCCATTGTGTATTCCTAACAAGGGTTAAGAATTCTTAGCCTTATTAGGAATTCAAAACAGGGTTAGGAATTCTCAACCCGGCTAGAAACTCCTAATTTGGTTGGGAAAGGTAAGAATTCCTAACCACATTGGCCATTCAATCCTCCATGTCGTCGTGTCGTTCATTCCTTCAAGTTGTCATCATCATCTCCTTCCTTTAAGTCATCGTCAGACTGTGACAGTGTGAGATGAGGGAAAAGACCTTAAGAATATGATAGTGAAAGTGACTTTATAATAGGTAAGTGGAAGTGAAATGGAAAAGTTAAAGGATATGCTAATTTTGAAATTTGATTATATAAGAAGGACATTATTATCCTTTTACCTCTTTAAATTGGTTAGTTGTGCAAAAATTTTAGATTTAAGTTATTGTCTAACTCATGAGTCCCAAAATGGTTACTTTTCAAATAAACCTTTTGTTTTTCAAAGAAAATATGGGTTTGGAAACCAAGATTTTTAGATTTCCAATTATTAAAAACCTAGATTTTTGGGTTTCTAACCACAAAAACCCAAATTTTTAGGTTTTCGACCGTTGGAAACCCAAAACATCTAGGTGAAACCTAGAAAATGGGTTTCCAAATGATTAGAAACATAAGATTCATGGTTTCCAAAGATTGGAAGATGAAGATCCCAGAGGGGATGTCCGCTGTCCATCAATCTGATGGATGATAGTGGACACTCCATCGGGGATTTCCACCCTTCAATTTACTTATAATTTTATTATTTTTTTTTTGTATTATGTTTTGTGTATATAAGAGTGTTTCAATCATTACACAAGTTTAACAGTATGATAGAAATTTCATATGGTCTTAATAAGGGTACTTTGGTCCTTCCACGATTTGAATGGAATATGCCAACTTTTCAGATTGAAATCTAATGGTGGGGGTTTTATCTAATATTTTAAAAATCAGGAGGCAACTGCTATTAGTTTAGTTTTTAGGGCCTTTTCGTAATATCCCCACTTAAATTAAAGTTATGGCAAGAACTTCGCGCCGTTTCAAAGCCATCTCTGTGTATGCCCTTCTGAACCCTCCATGTGTATGCAGATGGATGAATTAGCATGCTTCGCTCCAGGAATGCTGGCTTTAGGATTATTTGGTTATGGGCGTGGTGATTCTGAGAAATTTCTCTCACTTGCAGAAGAGGTATTCATAATTTAAATCTCAGATTAAAAACATTTTAGTACGGACTAAATTTGAATCTGTTCATGTGTATGAATATATGTAATTATGTATTGCTTGGTAGACATTTTTGTGTGAATCTCATATTTGAGTTCATTGTTAAAAGTGTTTCATTTCACATCCTCAGTTGTTTTGTATCTAGTTATTTATGAAAAATGAAAAGCTGAAACCCAAAATCTTGAGTAAAAACTAATTTTAATTTAGGTTGTTGAATGATCCAATTTCTTAAATAGTGTATATGTATGTGTACTATTGTTTTTCAATTACCCGAGCAAAGACACTGCTTTAGACTGGATTCACTTTTCCACTTTGTTTTGCAGCTTGCCCGGACATGTTATAGCTTTTACCAGTCCACGCCAACAAAATTGGCTGAGAGAGAGATTATTTCTTTCATGCCGGGGAGGTTGGTTGGTCATCCTTATTCTCAATTTCTCATTTTGTGCATTGAGTTAAACTCCACTTGTCTGACAGACTTGATACACTTCGTCTTCAGGACATGAGTGTGGGTACATCGTGGAACATATTGAGACCGGAGACAGTTGAATCACTTTTTTACCTGTGGCGTTTAACTGGCAACCAGACCTACAAAGAGTGGGGCTGGAATATATTTCAAGCATTTGAAAAGAACTCCCGCATAGAATCGGGATATGTTGTGTTGAAAAGAACCCTGCTACATCACTTTTTGCCATTGAAGTTTTACGAGGCCTACAACCCCATTTTTTCACCCTAAATTTTCATTTAATATCTTGGTTTTATATATATATATATATATACATATATATATATATCTCCAATCAGGTTTCATATATTTTGTACAGTGAAATTAGATTAGTTTTTAAAATTTAAAATGTTTGATTTGATTTGGATATTTGATTGCTTTCTCTGTTCATCGATTGATCCACCTGGAAAGCAATCTGTGAATTGGTTGCATGATAATCATTGGAAGTAATTGAGATTGTAGGTGTGACAAATGGGGAAGGATATTGATAGACATTTTTGGGTTGTGATGTGTTAATCATCAAAATCATGAGATTTCTTGTTTTTTAATCCATGGAACCGAAATGAAAGTGGAGCTCTGTTAAAAATAGCTTGGTTTGTTATCGAGTCTGAATCTGAATCAATTCGATCGTAGCCCCCCTCTGTATAAGTTAGTGCTGTATGTTGGAAATTGTGGCCTCTCACTGCTTTCATGATCAACTAAATCACCTTTAAACTACAGTACATTCAATCTTTTGATTTAATTCTTTGTTAACAAAGAGTTTAAATCCGACCAACAGCGTTCATGATTGATTAGTTCCATGAGTGATCATTCACCAATCATCAATTGATGTTGGATGTTATCATGTAGTCATTAGTAGAGTTATCATTCCAACCACATGCAATCTTAAGTTATTATCACTGTCCATTTTGCTTTCGGAAACAGAGCTTGTGAGTTGATTGTGCTTTTACAGCTAAAAATGGCTATTTTATTTATTGTTGATCGTCATTTGTACAGTTCAATACTGGTGTCAAAGACAACATGATGCAAAGCTTCTCTCTTGTAGAAACACTAAAATATTTGTATCTTCTTTTTTCGCCTTCCTAAGTGATCTCCTTAGATGAGTGGGTTTTTAACACAGAAGCCCACCCATTAAAAATTGTGAGAAGGAATGATAGTCCGAATTTTGACAAATTGAATGAGGAACCTAAATCGAAGATCAGGATACGTGATAGGAAGGTAGGTCGACTAGGTGGTAGTGATGATTAGGATTCATTCACCATCAATCGTTTTTGTATTAGCTCAGTTTACAATTCCAGCCTCCCAGTAGATGAGGAGCTGAGGGGTCTAAATTTTATAGTTACAAAATTGGATGGAAAGCCTAACGGATCATGCTATTCCCTCCATGACGAATAACAGTGACGATAGATTTCTCGCCTTTTTAATAGGTAGATGTTATTGTATCCTATGATAAAAAAAACATTTGAGTACAACCTTTTTTTAAAATGGACATGTAACATAGAATATAGGTTATTATTGTCAACAATTATTATTCACAGAAATGTGGGCTTTGTCTCAAATCCCAACCTGTTAAAACAGCAGCGAGAAAGATTACAATTTGTAATTTTTGTTGAAGAATGTTTGTGATTCCTAAATGTTTTATTTACTCTTTTGATTTGTCACCGCCAAAAGCACAAGTTATTGAGGTTTGTTGCTATTCTAATTTAAGAACATGTATTTGATTCTATGAAATTCTTTGAAATTTTTTAGTTGAATTTGGTCAAATTGGGTCAAACTAATGAGATGGGTAACATGTATTGGTATGGGGGAGTCATCCCTAAATATCCCTAGAGATTTGGGTGGGTATGGGCAAATGGATGATGAATGGTTAAGGTGTGAGGATATCAATCCTTATATCCATCTGATTTATTGACATCTTTGGTGAGTAATTATCTGGATAGGTAGGATTATATAATCTTAAACATATAATTTTAAATGCTAGTTCAATAGTTTCGAGTTATTATTTACCTTTTCAAGATTACCTCTTGTGTTATTTGGTTATTTGAGATAATTATGGTTGGATGTTCAACTTAATTTTTGTAACTAGGTTAAAACATATTTTTCAAATAATCAATCCAAAATCATACACACCTAGAGCTATCCATAATTGGAAAGAGCTTTATTTATTTATTTTTGAAATAGCAAGAGCTATATTTATTAACCTACAAATATATCTTAGTGATTTTTAAACACTTCAAGAGGTAACTATCACTTTTTACTCAAAACATGGTTAGAAATAACCTCATAAAATTTGAGTCTATTATGATAAAAATAATGAGATATGTGTTAGAATGCAAAGCAAACAACTCCAAATACCAAGGCCTAGCCTACGATCTAGAGAATGGAAGCATCCATTTTTGGTCTCGAGTTGGGTTTGGATTGGGAAAGCTAACTTGAAAACCAAAACCAACTTTTAAATTTGAAAGTATAAAAGGTTTTTAAATCTTTATTTTTTAAATCTTGTAAGAATAACTGTTTTTGAACAAAAATATAATTGGTAAAAATATAGAATTTAAGGAAAGAGATAATTTTTAACTTTAGTTTCAAAAAAGGATTATTTCCACAATTTTTTTAATTACAAAACCAACTCTTCTCTTACTCTTCACCATGGTTCCAAAAATTGTTACTCATTAATCAATTGATAAGATAGCAGTTAGCAATTTATCGATTATTCGGTGAGTAATTGATATTTAATCGATAAGTACTGTTTTTAAAAAAATTTATTATTTTGTAAAATATAGGGGTTATGTTGATTTTTCTTTTAAGGCCAAATCTTAAATATTAATATAATTTCAACGTACCTCGGGGGCGTGTGTAAGTTTCCTACATATATATATATATATATATATATATATATATATATATCTATACACACAATCTTACTCGCACTTGTCCCCTTTCCGCCGCTCTCTACCCCCTTTCTCTCCTCTCCTTCTCTCAAGCCACCAGACGACTTCTTCTCCTCATTTTCTCCCGACGCCGTGCGTCCTTCCGCCGCCGCTGGGCATCCTTCTTCTTCTCATTAATCCTGTTCATGTATGTAGGATCTGCCGCTGCCGATATCACTTCCATCAGTGATTTGTCGCCCGATTGACCGGCCCGTCAGTTTGGTCGCCGATCTCGCCGTTATCGGCTGCCGGTCAGCGTTTGTCGCCGGAAAATCGCCGATTCCGGCGATTATTGAAACACTGCGCTTCACAACAACCTTCACTCTCAACAGCCGACAACCTCTCTCTTCCCCCTATCCTCCACCTTCTCCTTCTCCGCCGCACACAGACACTCTCAGATCTCATCTCGCTCAACCAGCCGCACCTTGCCTCTCACCCTACCCGCTCAACCTCACCGTTTACACCAACATTGTTTCACCTTTGTTTTCATCTTTTCGGACACCGATATTCCCTCTATTCTCAAAAATATTGAGACGCTGACAAAGAAGAAGAGAAAAAAAGTATTAACAGATGGTTTCAAATTTTTTTTATAAGCTTTATTTGAATCTTATTTCTCTTTTACTACTTTCTCACGAGATTTTGTGTTTAATCAGTGGGAAATGCAGCAACTGAACTTTGCATGTTCGGAATGGGAGGTGTTGGAAAGAAAAAAGGTAATAGAAATCCTTAACATCTGAAGGTGGTTGTTTTTCTTGTTTCTTCAATCTATTACTTGTGTTAAGATACACTAGTTTGCGGCTAAAATGTTTGATGAAAGTTCTCGAAAATATTTTAGTGCTTCGGTAATTATTGGTAATTATTGTTTTGAAAAGGGTAATAGAAAAAGGTAATGGGCCTTTGTCGAGCCCTATAGTGTTTGGGGAATGACGTTGACACGTGATGTGGGTTGTTGGATACATTATTAGTATTGCTAAATTTTAATTAGGAAAAAAGGGGTCTTTCTATGGATGTGCTAGCTGGTACAGACTCTGTGCTGAGTGTCTTTAGTGAATAGCTGTTCTCATCTTTAGAAATGTGCAAGTAGAATTGTGGCAAATGGAATTGTAGGACATGTGAGCATTTTAGAATTTTTGTTTATATTCTAGCTTTTATTGAAACATTCTTTCTTGTTTATGGTTTGATGCACAAACTCTGTTTTGATGCAATCTTCTCAGTGACTCCTTTCTTGCCTCCTCCACCCCACCAAATGGAACGCTGTTTCAAACCCATCTCTGCTTGCAATCCATCATGGTGTTGTTGTTGTTGTGTCTCCCTTGTTATACTCCACCACTACCACCACCACTACCACTACTACTTACACTGATCAGAAGAAAAATCTCAAATTTGTAGCTCAATTTCAATGCTTGTCCTCTCTTCCTTTCCTAAAACTTTCGCTTTGGAGAACAATGATGCCCATCATCACTAGTCTTGTCATCGCAGTACCTCTTTGTTCTTGAATTTTGTATAAAAATGTGTATGCAAAATGATTGATTTGTGTTGGTTTTGTTGTTTGAGATTTCTCGTCTACCTCGTCCAACGACGCGAAGAAAGATCTAATTAATGATGAGCACAGGTATCATGTTTTTTTCCGAAAGTTAGTATTTTTTAGTTAGTTTGTTGTAATGGGGTTGCAAAGTCCCCGAACACACCTCTTATTTTAGACCAATTGCATCATGTTATTTCAAAGGTTGAGAATACATTTGATGTGCATAAGTAATGCATACACACACTAGCTACTAAAATCTTGGCCACCACATTCACACACACACACACACATATATATGCCATCTGATCTTTTTGTCCATCGGTTTTTGCCCTCAAATCCCAGATCTAGGCAAAGAGTGGTTTTGTTCGCGTTGTTGGGCAACATTTCGGTTTTTCCTTTAAAGCTGGGAGCCTACTGCATAACCTCTAGCCAGGTTCTGCTAGCTAAGTCAGTGCACTCTATTGCAGATATTTTAAATCAGGTATTTTTGTTAATGAATGTTAATTGCTAGGCTGGTATGGATGTACTTTCTTTCTTGCTTAAAATATAACTCAATCTAGAGTCGTGCACTTAATCCATTGCTTACAATGTAGTTCCTATTGAAATTGTAGCTTGCTCTAGCTTGTGGTTTGAGGGGCTTAAGGTGTCCACTAGATGCCATATATTTTTAAGTTCTCAATATCATACACCATCGCAACTCATTGTTTTGTTGGTGTTTCTGTTATTGTTATCTATCAGCCTTATTAATCTAATTTCTGTAATTTTTAGATGGATATATGCATTATATGTTCTAAAAAGGATAATATTTCAAATAACAAGAATGCCTTTCTTGAAAAATTTATCTTTGTCATTTGTTTACTCATCATTGTGATGAGGTCGTTACTTGAATTGATTTGGAATATGGAATTTTTACTTTGTTGTTTTAATGTCAAAAGTGGATGCAGTTATAGGAAATAGTAACCTATCGAATATGCACATATCTGTCTTGGTACGTAATGATTATATATATATATATATATATGTATTTTGGAATGTTGGGGGGGTGGGGTGGGAATCTTGAGATTTCTTGTGCACAAGTGCTGATAACTTGTGCTTCATATGTTTGAAATATAAGCATGTTTAAGCACCTAGAGAGGGTCAAGTTAATGTTTAGAGTGAATATGCAATGACATTCTTTTTGTTTTATTATTGCACTGATATCATTTTTGTTCTTGTTGTACAGTTATGGCTATTCCAAGGAGAGATTTGTTTGGTCTTTATTGCTTACTAGCGAGATCCTTATTTATGGCGGGGGTGGTACAATAGTAAAGGGAATTCGACACTTATGGAACCAAATTATGTTATTCAAAATTCTTTTTTTGATACTTAGTTGTTTACCATGGTGAATGAAATCAAATTTTATATATCTGATGCGTTTTTTCATAAGGTACCTGTAGACATTGAGGTTGTAGCTTTAGTGATTGTGTTGTCATTTATAGTTGAAGGTATAATCATCACATTGTAGTTTTAGATCAATTGATTGTGTTTTTAGTTTCAAACTTTTCATTTGCTTTTCCATCTATAACTACCTACAACCTTCCATAGGTGCTGCTCTTAAGGTTGCTATATAAGGTGTAAAAAAAGGAGCAGCTGCCAAAGGAATGAAAATGAAAGATTATATTTGGCATAGTCATGATCCTACATCAATTGCTGTTATGGTAAAGGTGGCTTGCTATATAGAGCAGATTTTCAACGGAGAGAAAGTTGTGTAGATTTATTTAGAGAGGTCTGGACGTGGAGAATGGGCCAAATAGGTTAATAGTCTAATCTTTTGTCTCGATTTTTAATTAAAACTTTGTTATTGGGTATATGTATCGCTTTAGTGCTTACATATATGGTATGTGCATAAATTTTTGTCTTTCAAGCATGTTTTGTTGAATTTGAATATATATGTTGTTTCTTCCTTTTTTTTTTCATTTATTGATTGCAACCGGTGATACACAGTTCCATGAAGCTTTAAGGTTGAAGGATGATTTCACTTTGCTTAAAACAATGGTTGACTATGGTAAACATTGTACCCTGTTCCTATATTAATCTTTCGAATGTTCCTCTCTAACTTGTCAACTTCACTTCCTATTGCTATAATCATTTCCTCGCATGCATTTAAAACTTTTAGTATTTATCATGCCATAAAGTTCAAGTCATAAATCAACCATTGAATTGCATCAGTGATCTATGACTTGAACTTTATAGCGTAAAAAATACTAAGAGTTCTCAATGCAGGCGAAGAACTGGTTACAACTTTAAGAAGTGAAGTTGACAGACTAGAGAGGAAAATTTGAGAGATTAAATAGGATATTCGACATATAGATATCTAAGTCCACAACCTAACAAACCTGTCATTGTGTTAATATTTGAACACTATATTCTATGCTGCCCTTTTTAGTACATCCAAAAATAATATTCATGGATATGGTTTGCATTTTGAGAACTTTGGTTGTGAGAAGGTTTTGATTTTAAAGGTTAAGTTCTTGCAATCAAATTAGTTGAATTATTTTCAAATAATTCTCTGGTTTGAGCTTGATGGCTTTTTGCATTTGGCAGCTGAATTTACTATGCATTCAAATTAAAAACCTTGAGATTTCTGTAAGAAGTACAGCAAGTTATGCATTAACAAGAAATCCCTCTTTATGAGCAACTCTTCGAGGTTTAAGTAACATTACCCCTATCCTAATTTTAGAGGTCGCAATTTGGCCTGGTTATAAGCCACGCCTTAAATATTTTTACAAAGATAGGTTTTGCCCATGAGCTCTATTTGGAGCAGGCTTGCCCACACGGGCCTGGGCCTAGTTTGGATCGAGCATGATAGATATACTGAATTCGGGATCTGGGAAGGAAAAAATAGTCAGCAAATTGTCGGTATATATTACAAAGTCAGCAAATCAAAATGACACCAAGGCATTTTTAAATTTAAATTTCATAGGGTAAATTTCTTAATCTTAAACATTTTTAATAAATTTCTTATAATGGTTTATGATAAATTGAAAGAAGAGATTTTAAGTTCATTTTCGAGAAGTTTTTAATGATGAAATTTTGGTGCATTTTGAACCTAACTAGATAAATTCGTAGAGGAAACGACACTCACACATTTCGAACTGGATTAATTTGTTGGCATGTCCATTGACCTGAAGATGTGTAATTTGAATATTTGTATGAGGCATTCCATGTTCCATATCTGGAATGAAATAATTTTAATTAAAAATTTTATTTATGCTATTGTTGTGAGTATTTATTGTTAGTGAAATTGTCTCTTTCGGATGGAATATGTGTTTTTGTGAGGGACAAAAGTTCCTAAGTAGTGAAGTTGAGTTATTATTTATTTATTTTGTTTTTTAAATACGTATCTTGATACTTGAGACCTACGTATATAGCTATTGAATGTATAGCTCATAAATCCATTCCCAAAACTATCACTATAAAGATGGCCACGTTTTTAAAGTGGCTCGAGTATTTGAACCGTGTATTTGCTATTAGAACAAGGTAAGGGTGACTGCCACCACTGTGACACGCTCAGTGAAGTTGAGGTGTTTATAAAAAATTGAAGTGTTGTATTGAACATTCTACAGGTTTATAAAATCGAAAAACATGTGAAACTTTGTAGGTTTTTTAGTTCGAAGGTTCCTTCTTGAATTTTTATGCATGGATTTTTAGGGATATCACCTAGAAAGAATATTTTTTTTATAAAGTTATTACAAAATCAGCAAATCAAACTGACACCAAGGCATGATGCTGTCGAGCTCCAAGGTGCGGTTTAATGAGTCTTGTCATTATATATATATTTCATATATTTTTAATTTTGTTTTTCAACTTATAATAAATTATACTTGTTTGCAATTTTTTTTTTAATCACAAAAAGAACTTCATGCTCTTCTAATATTAAACCCACAATTAAGATCAATGGTCAATGGTACCCTTCTTGCCTTTTGAGGAAAGCTCATTTTACATTTACCAATTGTCGGGCTAATTTATTTTAATTTGCCTTCATATTTACTTTTTATATCAAAAGGTCGGTTATCATTACTAGGTAATGCTACGCTTCTAAAACAATATCCCAGCTACCCAATTGAGTTGTTTTCCGTGGTTAAAATTTAGTACGAGTTATGAAATATAGTGTGCGACAAGTGAGTAATATGACAAAAATGTTTGAATTCACTTGGCAACTTTTCTTTTCTTATTTACAATTTCTAACGAGAAGAAAAAAGAAAGATTAAAAGCTAGTAGACTATTAAAATTAATGCATTTATGATTTTGATTACAAAAAATCTCTAGTTGAGATACCAATCATCGATGGATATGACACATTATCTTCACTTATCAAAAAGGACAACCGAGTATGTTTATACGATGATGAACTTATTTTGTTTGGAAAAAGAACACTGATTATTTATTTACTTCTATCTAAAAGAAATGTTGACATAGTAACCAATAATTATATTTGAAACAGTAAACACTAATTGTGTTGAGCTTTTCTTTAGATTATTCCATAGCACATGTTGTTATTACCGATGTAGGGCTAATGATCTTCACTTATATGTGATTTTATTAATTATCATTAACTAATAATTTAATTTAGGTAAAGTTTATATTACGAGTTGTATGAGTTGTCTTGAATCCATTTTGAAATAATTAGTATAGTATAAAAAGATTTATAAGAATTTATAAAACATAGAATAGCTTTTATGTTATTATGATTTTACAATAGTACATGAACTGTGCACTTGATTCAATTAATAATAATGAACCATTATTGTATATCCTCTTATAGCTGATTTTTTTTTTTTAATTTTTAATTTTTTTCTTTTTTAGATCCTCAATAAAGGTTCGATTTTCAGTACGTATATTTATCTCTACATATAGAAAACTTTTATCTATTTATAATGGAAGTAAATACTCCTAGTGTTATGGGTGTAGATTTTTAGATCGCTATATAATTAATGATTAATCTCAGTAAATTCAAGCAATTATTGGTCTCAAATTACCTATTCTAATCTTTCAAAAAATGAAAGGAATTTCTCCCTTATATTTCATTATTTAGGCTTTGTTTTTCGAGAAAAGCTTCAGTACCTTAGATATAAAAGATGAGATGGCACACCCATTCAATATAATTTCATTATGCCATAAAAAATTGCCAACTCATGCACTTACAAACCCTTAAAATTTGTCGTAACTTGAAAGTACCAAATTACCCCAATTTAATACATGCTATTATTTGTCGTCCTCAGGCCTAACCTCCGTCCACACCATATTTCTTATCATCTCGAGAGGCCGATAGCCATGGGACATCTACAGAACAGTTTTTAAAAAAGCCCCTATCCAAACATGTCTTTTAATCGGAGTTCTAAAACTTGGCGAGTTTTGTCGACTTCTCACTGATCAACATTCAGTCGCTTTGAGAACCCCCCAAATCAAGGGTTCTACTTGTTAGAGGCGAGCACTCATTGAGTTAGGTCGAGTACTTGACTAGCTCGGATTATTTTTATTTTAAAAAAAATCAACGCACTTCAACAATCTCTCCAAACCAATCATCACCAAACTTCAACAATCTTCCCAACTAAACTTCAACAATCAACCTCCAGTCACCACACCAAACCCCAACTTTAACCCCCAAATTCAATCACCATACCAAACCCAAACCTCTAATCTGCACACCAAACCTAAATCAGTTTGCTTACTTGTCATTGGCTATCGGTGCTCGTCCTCGCCATCCCTTGTGCTTTATATGATGAGGATAATTTGGGCATGACCCCTAATGTTTAAAGAAATGTCAATTTACGCTCTCAGATTTCAAAAATAATAATTTTCCTCTACTATCTCACAATCGTTAATGTTTGTAGAGCGGATAATAACACCTCCACATTAATGTTTTGTGGTCATATGATTGTATTTTGACTTTATAATTTTTTTTTCTTTATAAGTTTGATCAAGTTTGATGACTATCAGTCAGCTAGTTGACTATTGATCGATTGTCAAATAGTACTTACCGAGTAATTGTATAATTGATACTTGCTAGTCATCGGTTAAGTAGTGAGTAGCCTTGCTTTTAACAATACTACATTAAACACATATTCTTTATTTATTATAATTATAAATTAAAAAAAAAAAAGAAACCAAATATCATAATAAACTTGCATAGTAGATGGCAGTTGGCATAACTGGTTTAAAAGTCAATTTTCTCATGCCTTTGGCATGGTTTTACACCCGAAATCGAAAATAAAAAGAAAAAGCTCACCCACCTATATGTGTGGGCAGATTCCTCTTCTATAGGAGTAGTACCCCTTGCTGCCCTATTGATGTTTCCATCTCGACCGTTCTCAGTAATCTCCGGATTAGTCCCAATTGTCAAAAAAAAAAAAAAAAAAAAAAAAAGAAAGGAACAAACTCACGTAAAAACTCCTTCAATACTTCACTTCTCTCCCTATTGTCTTTTTTATAACCATGGCTACCAATTTCCAATCTCCAATGAGTTCAAATTTGGTTAGGCATACTAACATTGACATCGCTATTAAGAACAAGGATCTCATATTAGTGTTATGTTGAATGTTTGCCATGATCAACTCTCTATATTGTAGAGAAAAATAGAAACAACAAAACAAGAATAATAATAATAATAATAATAATAATAATAATACAAGGCATGCCTTGGTGTAGATGGTGAAGGAATCATTCAAGTGAAGTGAAGGAGTTTTCATCAGCATTGTGTGATGACATGAAGTCATGAATGGAGATGGTGGAGTTGCAGCAGGTGGAGCTAGGGAAGATGATGACATGTGTAAGATTGGGGTAGTTTGATACTTTCACATTACAACAAATTTTTAGGGTTTGTAAAAGTATGAGTAGGAATTTTTTAATGATGTGTTGCAATTACATTGGATGGGTGTGCCATTTCATCTTTTGAACAATGTTACACTTCTTAAAAATTTTTTCAAAAAATTTATCTAAATTATATGACAAGCTTATTTGTAGCTATTATATTAATTTTAGAATGATGTATTAATGATATGATAATTACACATAAACTTATCACATTATTTAGACAAGAAATTTAGATAAATTTTTCATAGTATAGCATTACTCTTCATCTTTAATGCTTGAAATACTTAAGTTTATTTCTTGTTTTATTGCTTTTCATTTAGTTAAGTTGCTCATATGAATTTTATGAAAATACCTATTTACTTAAAAAAAAAAAAAAAGCCTATTTAATTATATCCTTTCCTAGCACATTAAAAAAAAAAAAAAAAAAAAAAAAGCCTATTTAAATATATCATTTCATAGCACATTCTTGTCGTTTATGACATAGATCTCATTACGGTT
Source organism: Litchi chinensis (assembly GCA_019925255.1). Classification (NCBI taxonomy): domain Eukaryota; kingdom Viridiplantae; phylum Streptophyta; class Magnoliopsida; order Sapindales; family Sapindaceae; genus Litchi; species Litchi chinensis. The sequence goes on from CM034464.1 coordinate 23,182,736, forward strand.
TCAATTGTTTGATAATCTTTCTCATTTGTTTATCTAAAAGTCATAAACGCACCATGAACTATCCAACTTGTATAATTAGAGTCAATGAGATTGACTAATAGCTGTGCTCTTTCTATTATATTAAAAAAAAGGAGAAATTTTAATTTACTCCCTAACATCTAACAAATGTTACATTTTTACTTATTCATTTTTAATACCTATCATCCCTAATGTTTCAAAAATTCCTCATTTTAGTCCCTCTGTTAATTGACTATTAGTCAAACTTAATGGTTTGATGGGTATTTAATTTTTTTTGTTCCACTAATCATTTAAAATGAATTAATGAAAAACTATAGATCTCTACCATCCATAAAAAATGTGATAGGTGGTGGAGATTTAATTGAAAAAAATTAAATGAAAAAATAAATTAAAATTAAAAGCATAATAAAAATTTAAAAAATCAAGGGGAGATATTATTAAATTAAAATATTAAACAATTAAAATCTCTCCAATCACCATCTCAACTCTAGGCCGACCCTCTATCAGTCCATCTCCAATCGCTTTTCTTCATCATAATCTTTTTTTTAAAGAATTAAAATTAAATAAACAACCTTCAAACAAGAATTTAAGAAAAAAAAAAAAGAAGTTCTGAAAGCTCGACCTTCTCCAATCTGAGTCAACTCTCTCCTTTCTCCAATAACAACTCGCTCAAGATCCACATCTAGAAGCTTAGCTACGTTGACCTCTCCGCTTCTCGCTCCTTTTCCATCTTCTTCATCGAAATCGTTGCTTCTCTCAGCCACGTGATTGCCGACCTCTGCTCCCTCTTTGTGTCTTCTTCTTCTTCAACCTCTGTTAAGATCCCATCACCACCCTCCTTTCCTTCCTCATCCGCCTCTCTTTTTCTGTGGCCATCGTCACCCTCGCTCCTTACCTCATCCGGCCACTACGAGGATGATGCCGTCATCGGAGAGATGCAAGGTTGCATTCGTGGTAGAAAGAGGGTATTTTGGTTTGTTTTGGTTAGGTTTCTAGCAATTAATTTGAGTTTTGTTCAATTTGGATTTTTTCTCTTTATTTTTTTCAATTTTCGTTTCATATTGATGTGGAGTTTTTAGATATTGAACTATGGTTGTTGGCGAAATTGCAATGTTTGTTTTGATTGTGCTGATCATGAAACTTGTATATGATCGCAGTTGGTTGTTTTTGTGTTAGGGCTGCTGAATATTGATTCAGAGTGTGTAAACCCAACCCAAATTTTTTATTTGTTATGTTGTGTTGAGTTTGTGTTTGGTTGTTTTGAGTAAGTGATGTAAGAGAGAGGAGCGATTGTGTTTTTAGTTTTGGTGAAGGAAGAGAGTGAGTTTTGCTAGAGGAACATGAAGTTCTGGGTTCGATCAAACCTGGTACTTCATGTTCTAATTCTTTTTTCCCCATTAACTAGCCTTTTTTCTTTTTTTACATCGTCTGTAGTTCTAAGTGAGTTTTGTTTTGATTTTGATGTGGTTGTGTTTGAGTTTGATGTGGGGTTCTTAATGTGAATACATTTATTATAAGCAACAACTCATGTACGTACAATACAAGCTGTAGTAAAATAGTAAAAAATGTTAAGTTAGTTGATTAGTTAGTGCAGTTATTAGTTGGACATATGACTGATGCTTATTGGATAAGTGCGTTTAGATTGACTAACTCTACTTGATCCTTATATATGAACTTTTGTTGCTTCGTTAGTTAGAAGAAAAAGTGAATATACAACTTTTGTTCTCCATGCTCTCAATTCTACTTGTTTTCTTGATAAGTTTAGAATTGTTCATGGTATCAAAGTGAGTTAACTCAATTTTGATTAGTAAGTTTTGATTCGTCTTTGGAATCTTTTCTTGAATTTATTGATTTGCTTGCTCTTTGATCATGATGGGCAATTTGAGAAACTCGATTTCTAGGTCAAATCTAGGAATAGATGGTGATGACATAGTGGAGGCAAGGTTATACAACAATGGAGATCCTTTTAACCTGCAAAATTCGGATCACGCTGGAATGATTTTGGTTACCACTCCATTCATAGGTAACAACTATCTCTCATGGAGTCCATCAATGAAGATTGCCTTAGGTGCTAAAGTAAAATTAGGGTTTACAATGGAAAATGTATGATGTCTGATGTTGAGTCACCTGAGTTCGAATAGTGGAATAGAGTTGATTGTATGGTTACCTCATGAATACTGAATTCAATTTCTGAGGAGTTAGTAGAAGTTTTTTATACACTACTTCTGCTTAGAAATTATGGAGTGAGTTATAGGAGAGATTTGAGGAATGTAATAGGCCTCTCTTGTATTAGTTACAAAGGGAAATTAGTTTTATTTCACAAGGAAATATGACATTGGTTCAATATGACATTAAACTAAAAAAATTGTGGGATGAGTTTAATTGTTTGATGCCAATACCACAGTGTCCTTGTGGACTTGCAAAATTTGCTACTAAAATGACAAAGTCTAACAATTTTGTGCAATTTTTGATAGGGCTAAATGATAGATATAATCAAATTAGGAATCAAGTCTTATTGATGGATCCTTTACCTAGTGTGAATAAAACATATTCAATGGCAAATTCATATTGTTTTTGCTAAAAATGTTGAAAATATAGTCATGCTTGCATGAGAATAGGGTCTTAAAAAGGATGGACTTAGACCTAATAAAGGAGGTTTCAAGAAGAAAAAAACTAGAAGAAAGGGTGATAGGTTCTGTGATTTCTGCAAAGCTGAGGTTCATGTCAATGAGACCTTTTTAAGCTACATGGGTGTCCTGATTGGTATAAGAAGTTGAAAGAACAAAGGGTAAAGAGAAGGCTAATATGGTAGAGACTATATTGGATTTTGGCAGTAACACAATGGTAGCTAAAGGATCAGAATGGCTAGCAACAATGACTGATTTAATTCAATAGAAAGTGGCAAAGTTTATGAAGGGGAAAAGTGCTAAAAGAAATAACCAAGTGAACCTTGCTTTTATGGGGGACTTTGCAGGTACTATACTGAATTACTCATTACATGTTCTTGATTTTTTAGAACTAGATATTTGGATATTAGATACATGAGCTTCTAACCATATGTGCACATATTTGAAATTCATTGATAAACGAATCCCTTTAACAAAACCAACCCTTGTTTTCTTGCCCGATGGAACCACTAAGATGGTTCATCACATTTGGAAATATTATTTTACACCCTAAATTGATTCTAATAAAAGCCTTATATGTACCAAGTTTTCAATTCAATCTTTTGTCAGTAAAAAAACTATCGGAGACAACTAAAGTGAGATTTATTTTTACCCCTACATGTTGTATGTTATAGGACCTGCTGAATAAGGAAACATTGGCAGTAGGAAAAGTGCTAGGGAATTTGTATGTGTTGGATAAGTCTAGTTTTTCAGTCGAAAACTTACAAACCTATAAAGCACAAATGGTGCAATCTATAGACCAAAAAAAGTGTATCTCTTGTTAATTCCAGGTCATTTGATTGTGATAAAGTTTGTTACATAAATAAAGCTTTTGTTTCATGTGATTTAGTTTGGCATTGAAGGCATGATCATGCCTCTTCCATTTTATTAAGCCATTTACCGTTTTTTGATTCAAAAATTGTAAAATCTTATGAACCTTATGACATTTGTCTCATGTCTAATCAACAAAGGTTGCCATTTCAAGTGAATATATTTTTGAATTGATTCATATGGATCTTTGGGGTCCATATAAACAGGCATCTTTTACATGAGCTCATTATATGCTTATTATATTTGATGACTTTAGTATAGCAACATGGATTTTTTTTGTTGCCCCATAAACAACATGTGTTCAAACCTTGTGTAAGTTTTTAAAAATGATTCAAAATCAAGTTTGTGTTTGTTGACGTTCAGAAACGGTCAACCCAGAAATTTTGGGGCCCAGATTGCAAGCGAGGTAATCAAAGCGTAATAACTGTAATGACAATGGCGACGGTTGTGTGATAAATGGGCAGTAAATGAAGTTTAAGGTTGGTGGAGCTTAATTAATGTGAAGGAATGTTGGTCGTGGTAGTTAGGTGAGTTCAATGAGGTAATTAGTGAAGACAAGAGAGAGGGAGAATAATGCAAAAATACAAAGATTTTTACGTGGTTCGGCGACTGCGCCTACATCCACGGTCACTCTCATGTAATTCCGACAGAGTGACGGTACTCTAATCTCTCCAGCCCCTTTGTACAGTAGATATCTCCCCTATTTATAGAGAGAGTGAGATGATGAAAAAGAAATACAAAATAATGTCATACACGTTAAAGCTTATGACAATTTCAACTAATCCTGACATAAGCCATGCTTCATTTAATGTAAAGATGATCATTGTTCTCTTCCTGCACACATCTGCATTTAATGCACCAGGAGAGGTCTTTCCTTTATTAATTGCATAGCCGTCGCATTGAATACTTCTGGGTAATTATGTGGATGGTTTTCGGCGTGGAGTCATGAGGGTTTGGTGATTCTGATGACTTGTTGCAAAAGGTTTCTTCTGGGGCGGACCAAAGGTCTGTCAAATCAAGCAAGCTGGGCGAGAGTTGATATGGGCGAGGTAATGCTGAGACGTCTTGGAAGTAGCGCGATCTCGCGACCTGGGTGACCTCACGAGCTGGTCGAGCTCGCGGCAGTGGTTGGGAGTGTGGGCCTTCTAGGCTTTTGCCTCTATTCATGCCTAGTTGGGCTCTTATTGGCCCAATTATTAAGATCGAGAAAATGGGTATAACACAAGCCTCCTAGCTCTCAGTGCAGTCTGCGGACTGAGAGCTGATTTGAAAATGTGGTTCTGATGCCCGTTTATGAGTTTTCAGTTATCATTTCAAATTTCTGTCCTATAACTGCCGACACGTGGTGCTCATGGAGTCGTTGGAGCCGCAAATCACGCTTCGGTCCGTACGCTTTAAATGCGCATGTCTTGTAACTGTCAGTGCATGATGGCAAGGGGTCGAGGTTTACGCTGAGCCGTCAGATCTTGGTGGTTATTCTCTTGTTGGATCGAACAGTCAGGGAGAATGAGCTCGAGTATATAAATTGGACGTCACCTTCATTTTTCATTTTTTGCTTCTTCGGGACGGAACACAGACATCTTTCTACTCCATCATCTTCTTAGTAGCCATCTTTTGCACTTTTCCAGCAGTTTCTTTGGAGCACAACCCTTCAGAGTTCAGATTCCGCCTCAAGTTTATACGGTAAGTCTGCTAACCCTGCTCTTCCCGTTTCTTTATGTATTATTGGTTCATTCTGATTTGCAGTGCGCCTTTCTATTTCCTCGTCATAGCTGCACTTGTGCATTTGCTTGTATCGAATTTTTTGTTGTGCTTGTTCATTTAGACAGTTTCACTATTGGTAGTCCGTAGTGATAGAGACGTCATATTGCGAAGGTTGTGTGTAGTTTTGGATTGCTCGGATTCACTGTTACCTGCTGACGTAGCTTAGATACATTGAACATATAACCCTTGCATTTTTGATAGGGTCCCTACAGTCATAGGGTTAGAAATTTAAACTTTAGGATGAGATTGTACTTGGTGGGCCCGTGTTTTGGGCCCACATTATCCCTGATAGTGGGGTGGGCGACCTGGCGCATAGGATAGCGGCCTTAGGGATATTTTGTCGTAGTTTGTTGGATTCGGTATGCTCTCAGAGCTCTGATGTCGTTCCCTTTCTGTAGATGTCAAGTTGCTCACGCCGTGGTCGCGTTCGTAGTGGAGTTTTCGCTCGGGGGGAGCGGGTAGGACAGCGGGTTAGAAAAACACAGGGAGCGACCTCTCGGAGCGGTGAGGTCGCGGAGGAACCTGTTGCCCAAGCTGGGCCTTCTACTTCCCGAACTGAGGCTAAAGAGAGAGAAGCTCGAACTACATTTCACCATACTCCTTCCAACATGACCCTTGCAGGCCTGCAGGTCCTAGCTCGAGAGTTCGATCTCCCCATAGGGTGTAGGGCTAATGTGCCGGGGGATACTAATCACGCAGCCTATCCACCTTCTGGGTTTGTTGCAGTAAGCCGCGAGCACATGGAGTGCGGGCTTAGGTTCCCTATCCCTTGCTACCTTGTGACCCTGCTGAACGATCTGAAGCTTGCCCCTTTCAGCTCACCCCAAATTCTTATGCCCATTTGACCACTCTAGCTGTCGGCTTCATTAAGTATGGGCTTAGAACCCCTACTCCTCGCATCATCCCTACATGTATAGCATCAAGGGGACCCATGGTCACTTGACCGGACCCAAGGACGAGCTGTACTATATTTCTTGTCGCCACCCTCGCTATAAACGGTATCTGTCCCAGAATTGTACTAAGTCTAATGTGGATGAATATAAGTCCCACTAGGTTTAGGTCACCTGCCTCTCTGTCTCTGACCTGCATCGTACCTCTATCGTCAATTTGCTTGGTAGTTACAGATGTTTGCTCGTGGAAATTCATTATTATTATTATTATTATTATTTTACGAGTCCGTTCTTTCTTTACAACTGTTTTCGGTCCTGCGATCGAGCTTACTGGAGAGGAGACCAAGCTCCTAAAGATCTTTGCAGCGGCCAAGGATGAGAGTGATGACTCGTTTCCTTCGAACTCCGAGCTGATAGTCCTAGGCCTTACTCCATCTATTTCTGGCTCTCTTTTGGATATAAACGGAGATCTAGGAGTTTGCGGACGGGCAAGTGAAGTTCGTTCGGTCCTCGCTAAACCTCTCGTCCTAGACCCTGAGTCCACACCTCAGCCCAAGCCCGTGCTCGAGCCTCAACCCGTGCCCGTATTTGTGCTCGGGCTCGAGTCCGAGTCTTCCTCAGAGAGCCTTTCCACCACGAGCACTTCGTCTGACGATATGCACAGGTTTATACTAAGGGTTCCTCCCCTTCAATCTGTTGCACCGCCTAGGGAGACAGAGGTCGTCACGGTGGACGACGATTCTTCAGACTTTCCTTATCAGGAGCCTTCTCCTTCCATTGATGTAGTTGCTGGGGTGCCAGCTCCGGAGTCGGGAGGTCAGGAACAGACTCCTCCACCTGCACCAAAAGAACAAGGACCCCCGCTGAGGAGGGTTCAGCCTCCCCCGACCAGGAGCCTTTGATCAGGAGGAAGGGGAAGGCCACAGAGTCTCCAGCCTCTAAGTGTAGGAAGGTAATGAAGCTCAAGAAGCCCAGGGCTGTCGTCATTGCGAGGAGCTCGAATGCTCAGATCTCATAACGATCTGAGCGAGTTGAGGATGAAACAACTGAGGACCCTGATCTGTAAGCTGATAGGGAGGCAGAGATGGAATATTTCAAGGATTTTCTTTCCTGTGCCCTAGATGTTTTAAAAAACCGTATCCCGAAGCTCCCGAGGTTGGACCTTACTGATAGGAAGCTGATAGACTATGGAGTTCGTCACACAGCACTGGTAAGCCTCAAATCCCTTCATTTTTACTTTGCTTCTGTCGAATCTCTCTGTCTTGAGCTTACCACCTTCATCTTCCTCAAGCGGGCATGACTTTCATGAAGCTGCTGAAGAGGATCAAGGATCAGATGGGCGCGGAGGTCGCCTTTAGAATGACCGAGGAGTAGCTTACGGACGACAGAGAGAGGTTGCAGGGCGAAGTGAATCTCCTTCAAGAGGAGCACCAAATACTGGCAGACAAGTTTAAGGAAACTAACGTGGCTCTGTTTCAGGAAATAACACGCAGGGAAGTAGCTACTTCCGAAGTTAGGAAGATTTAACAAGAGTTGCTAAAAGTAAAGGGCGAGTTGGGCGTGGCTGCGAAGAGGGCCGAGTTTGCAGAAAACAAAGCTAACCAACAGCAGCAAGAGGTGGAGGCGATTAAGGAGGAGCTTGCCAGAGCTCGAGAGGAGATCGTTAGGGCTAATGAAGAGGCTGCTGGAGCTCAGGAAGAGGTTGCCAAAGTTCGAGAGGAGATGGCTCAGGCGGAGAAGCGCCACGAGGCCCGGATTGCTCGAGAGATCAAGCTGTCTCAGAGAACGAGAGGGCCTTCCTGTTCACCATCTGGGAGCGCTACCCAGATTTAGATTACTCGTTCTTCAAACCTCCCGCTGTTGAGGCTATCCAGGGGTTTGTGAAGCACGCGGCCAGCACTCAGGGTACTCAACAGAGCAGTGCTCCTCCAGCTCCCCTGGTGGAACAGCTAGCCTCTACAAGCCAACCTTTAGACCCAGCTCCTGCTCTAGAAGGGTCTTCAGCTCCTCAGGACCTTCCTGCAGTGGAGATTTCTGCAGGGGTCCCTTTAGATCCTAAGGCTCCAAATGCACCTACTAATACTTAGATAGGAAATTTAATTTTTTTTTTTTTCATAATTATGAAACTACCTATCCTCTTTTGAGAGTGTTCGATTTATGAGAAACAGAATCCTGCAGTTGTCAATATTTTTTGCAAGATATAGAATGCATCTAGTGGGTGTATGCGACTCGTGAATATGCGATGAGTTATTCTTAAAGTGGCACTCATATTATAGCTGAGATTATAAACATGTCATAATTGTGTTGATAAGTTAATTCATTGGCCTATGACCTACAAACAGTCATAGCAATCATAAAATGGCAGTTCGTAAGTATTTAATTATGCGAGTAACTCGATCGAGTGTTTTCTGAAAATTGGGTGTATACTCACAGTTTGCGGAGTGCCCATTTTGGATACAGTTATCCGAGAACGCCTCCTATTAAGGTTTGGCTGGCCCAAGGTAGCATTTTCCCCAACTTTGAGGACCTCAGGCTGTCGTGACACTCTGTTGTATTGGTTCGATTTGAGAGAAAACTCTTATCGTGGATGGCCCTTCCCGTGAGGTCACGAGGTATCTTTATAGTTGAGAGCCGTGGCCATAGCCCCTCCCGCGAGGTCGCGGGGCAATTCTTTTCGCGAGGTCATGAGACATCTTTATATTTGAGAACCGCAACCATAGCCCCTCCCGCGAGGTTGCAGGACAATTCTTTTCACGAGGTCGTGAGTGCTTTTAGTATCAGCTCGGGAATCACTCCCTTCATGAAGCCACCTACAGATTGGAGGTCCCTAGTTGAACCCTCCAAGGTGCGGAGGACGCAGCCCCTTCTGCGGGTGAGACCCTTTGTACCGTTGGTGGGTCCCAATTAGTGCCCTCCGGGGTGCTGATAGCTACCCCTTCCATAGGCGAGACCCTCATTGCTACTCCTTCTATAGGCCATAGCCTTCCAGAGTGCAGTGACTCGAGCTCCCAGATGATTCCCTCCAGAGCGCACAGATGGCAGCTCCTTCCGCAGGCCACATCTAGATACCCCCCTAGTCCGCAAATAGTCGTCCTTATGGGAAGGGCGCTATATCTGAATTGAAGAGATTATATTTGACAAGCGATCCCTTGAACTTATAATAGAGGACAGCTCGCAGATCGAGAGGTCGCTTTAAGATAGCTCGAATAAAATGTGGTCACGAACCGTTCATGGGCAAAGAGTGAGCGTTGTGAGAAGCATTCGCAACAATCGCACCTATATAATATCCATGAGTAGTCTGCTGGTCGCATGATATAGTGGCCGCAAGCTAAAAATCGAGTCTGCCATTTGTTGATGCAAACTTCTCCGGCGAGGAGGGTATAGTTAGGCCTAGCATTGCAGAATTTTCGAATGAGATCTGTTGACATTTCTTGCCCGATAATATTAATGTAGCTTTGGTGAGCATTTATACAAGTGTTTTGATTGTAAGTGATTCCTTGGATGTCTACACAAATATCCTCAAGGAATAATAATATATATAATAGTAAACTGTAGTTTATTTTCTTAAGAAAGAGATTTTATTAGATCCGCTCTTTTCAACGTGTACATTTGCTGGTTCAACCAGTTTGCTTTCTGCACTAGATACATCACATACAACAGAAAAAAAGTGAAAGCACTTTTTTATAGACAATCGTCAAAGCAAATCATGTACAAAGTTAGAGTGGGCTGATAGTTTTATGTGTAGTAGGGCCGAAGGTGCTCAACATTCCACACTCAGGGAAGCTCTGATTCGTCCATGTTGGCTAAGTGATAGACACCATTATCCAGACTCTTCTTGATGGGGTATGGTCATTCCCAGTTAGGTCCGAGGGCTCTATCACTTGTCTTGCGAGCTTCGGAGAGGACTAGTCTCAGGACAAGGTGACCTGTCTTGTAGCTTCGAGCTCGCACCTTCCTGTTATAGTATCTGGCGACTCTCTGCTGGTATATTGCTACCCTCATGCGAGCTGCTTCCCTTGCCTCCTCGACTAGGTCCAAGGTGGTAGCGAGTAGCTGGTCGTTGTCCTCAAGCCGGAATGAGGCTCTTCGCTGGCTGGTGACTTCAAATTCTGCTGGGATCATGGCCTCTGCTCCGTAGACTATGGAAAATGGAGTTTCACCAGTAGAGCTGCGAGTTGTGGTCTTGTACACCCAAAGGACTTTCTTCAACTCGTCCACCCAAGCTTCTTTTCTCGTCTCTAATTTGGTCTTTAGAGTCTGCTTGATGATTTTGCTCACAGCCTCGACTTGACCGTTGGCTTGAGGGTGGTCCATGGCAGAGAAGCTTTTCAAGATTCCGAGCTCGTTGTAAAAATCTACGAATTACTCGCTGGTGAACTACGTCCTGTTGTCTGTCACAAGCTGCTGAGGAATTCCGAACCTGCAGATGATGTTATTCCACACAAACTTCTCTATCTTCGAGGTGAAGATCTCTGTTAGCTCCTTAGCTTCGACCCATTTAATGAAGTAATCCACAGCAACCACAGCGTGCTTGCAGCTTCCTCGAGCCATGGGTAAAGGTCCGATGAGGTCCATTCCCCAGATTGCGAAATGTCATGGACTCACCATTTGTTGGAGGAAGGCTGGTGGAGCTTGCGAGATTTTGACAAATCTCTGGCACTTATCACACTTCTTCACCAAATCCGTGGCATCTTGTTTCATAGTCGTTCAATAGAACCCCTGTCTGAGGGCTTTCTGAGCTAAGGACAATGCTCCTGCGTGGTTCCCACAATGATCTGCATGAATATCCCTCAGCACTATCTCACAGTCTTCATCATTTATACATCGCAGCAGCGGGGTCGAGAACCCCTTCTTGTATAGCTTATCATCATAAATGCAGTAACGGGCTGCTCTAACTCGTAAGCGACGAGCTTCCAACTTGTCCTCCGGCAGCTTCCCTTCCTGCAGGTAACCTAACAACGAGCTTATCCAGGAGTTAAGCCAGATTTGCATGAACATCGTTACCTCTTTGTCCTCAATGCTCGGGGTTGGCAAGAATTCCACAGGTATAGACTTCAGGAGATCAGCATCCTGGGAGGTCACCAAGCGAGCTAAGGCATCTGCATGAAAGTTCTAAGCCCTGGGGATTTGGTTCACTTCGATTATTGGGAAAGCCCCCAGCAATTCCTTGGCTCTTTGGAGGTATTCTGACATTTTCTGTCCCTTGGTCTGATACTCTCCCCGGACATGGCAAACGACTAGTTGAGAGTCATTGAATACCTTTACCTGCTCAGCTTACACCTCCTTTGCTAAACGAAGTCCGGCGAGCAACGCCTCGCACTCGGCCTCATTGTTGGTCGCCTGAAATCCGAATCTTAAGGCATTAAGGATCTTGTGGCCTTCTGGGCTGATCAGCATTATTCCAGCCCCTGAGCTGTGCTCGTTGGAGGATCCATCCACATATAGTTCCTAAGTTTGTCCACCTGTTAGCTCGCCCTGCTCTGGTACTGGCCCTGTAAATTCAACAATGAAATCCGCGACGGCTTGGGCCTTGACTGTTATTCTAGGCTTGTACTCTATGTCGAACTGGGCGAGCTCGATGGCCCATTTGAGGAGTCTGCCTGAAGTGTCTGCTTTCTGAAGGATTTGCCTGAGAGGATATTGCGTGAGGACCTCTATCTGATGAGCCTGGAAGTAAGGACGCAGCTTCCTAGAAGCAGCTACTAGACAGTATACGAGCTTCTCCATTTGTGAATATCGAGTCTCCGCGTCGACCATTTCTTATTGATGTAGTACACTGGTAGTTGTATCCTCTCTTCTTCCCGGATCACGGCCGCGCTCAAGGCGTGCTCAGACACCCCCAAATATAGGAACAGTTTCTCTCCTTCTCTAGGCTTCGACAGGAGTGGAGCTCGACCCATATACTCTTTTAGCTTGTGGAATACTTCTTCACATTGTTCAATCTATTCGAAGTTCTTCGCCTTCTTTATTGCCTCGAAGAATGGCATGCATTTGTCGGTGGCTTTTGAGATGAATCGGTTAAGGGTCGCGACCTGACCATTAAGGCTCTGTACATCTTTCACTCGGGCTGGGGATCTCATCTCTATGAGCACTTTGATTTTTTCTGGATTTGCCTCTATTCCCATAATATTAACCATGAAACCAAGGAACTTACCAGATGCCACTCCAAAGGCGCATTTCAGTGGGTTAAGCTTCATTCTGTAGTTCCTCAAGACCCTGAACATCTCATCTAGGTCGCGGACATGGTCTGGAGCTCGCCTGAACTTCACCAGCATATCATCCACATAGACCTCCATTGTCTTTCCAATCTGCTTCTGAAACATGGCATTCACAAGATACTGGTACGTGGCCTTTGCGTTCTTCAACCCGAAGGGCATTACTTTATAGCAATACAACCCCCTGTCAGTAACAAACGACGTGTGCTCCTCATCGGCTGGGCTCATAGGGATCTGATTGTAGCCTGAATACGCATCCATGAAGCTTAGGAGCTGGTGCCCGATCGTTACGCCAACAAGCTGGTCAATCCTGGGCAACGGAAAATTGTCTTTCGGGCAGGCCTTGTTCAGGTCGGTGAAATCTATACATGTCCTCCACTTTCCGTTTTTCTTCTTCACAAGGACTGGATTCTCACCCAAACGGGGTAATGGGCTTATCGGATGAACCCGTTGGCCAACAGCTTTTCCAACTCCTCTTTTAGGGCCGCGTAGCGTTTTGGAGTCATTGGCCTCCTCTTCTGGCGAACTGGCTTGTGTTGGGGATCTATGTTCAATTTGTGGCTCATAATTTCAGGATTTATCCCCACCATGTCTTCATGGTTCCAGGCAAAGACGTCGAAGTTTATCTTCAGGAAGTCAGTAAGCTCGGCCTTGACCTCTGGCAACAGGTCTCGCCCCACCTTCAGGCATCTTCCCAGATCCGTCTCACTGACCTGTACATCCTTCAGGTCTTCGACTAGTCTTGGGGCTCAATTCGTGTCCACCTCGCGAGGATCGAGGTCGTTGTTCATTCCGGTTTCAGAGACAGCTCGAGGTTCACCACCTGAGACTACATTCACCTCCTTACCTCGGACTCCCATTTTCACTACATCTTCATAGCATTGTCTTGCTAATCGCTGCTCCGCCCTAACGCAACCAATACTAGTGGGAGTTGGGAACTTAATTGTCAACGTCCTGGTGGATGTTACCATGTTCAGGTCATTCATAGAGGGTCGCCCTATGACCACATTGTAGGTTGATGGGCTACTGATAATTAGGAAATCGGTAAGGACAGTAGCTTGTTGTCCCGATTCTTCGAGGGTGAGGGGTAGCTTGATCTGGCCTACCGATACTACTGCATCCACGGTGAATCCATAGAGGGGCTTTGGTGAGGGCGTCAGCTGTTCGATTCCTAGCCCCATCTAGTCGTAGCAATCTTTGTACATCACGTTGACCGAGCTGCCCGTGTCAATCATTATTCGCTGCACTTCAATATTGCTGATCCGGGCTCGGATGACTATGACATCATTATGGGGTCAGTGCACTCCCCTTGCGTCCTCCTCAGTAAATATAATGCCATCCGAGGACATTTTGGTTTTCTTAGCTGGTCCTTCTGTCCCATTATAGCTAGCCACCAGGGTATAGTCTGCTTCCCTCACGTATTTCCGGTGCGACCTGTTCGAAATACCTACCATGTGGGGACCACCGTGGATTGTTAGGATTGTTCGGACAGCGAGCTCGTGCTCGGGCTCCGGAGCTTATTGCTGAGTCTGCTGCTCAGGTCACAAGTCTTGATGTTGGGGTTGATGATGTTGAGGTCGTCTACCCGCAGGTCGCAGAACATATTCCCCTAGACGTCCCTGTCTTATCAACTCTTCGATAGCATCCTTCAATTGTCAACAGTCTGATGTATTGTGTCCGTTCTCATTGTGGTAGGCACAATACTTCTTCAGGTCCCGTCGTCGATTAGGAACCCCTGTTGGAGGTGGCTTCCGGAAATTTTCCCTATTTCTTTCAACTGCAAAGATTCTATCTTGCCTGTCTGACAGGACGCTGTAACTCCCATACCGGCTTTGACGCCGAGGTCGCTCCTTCCTTGGCTTGGGCCTGGCTCGCTTCGCCATAACATTGGCGGATTGATGTCTGTACTCGCTTTGCTTGTCGCCACTGTAGTTTTTCCTCTTCCCATGAAGGGGACTGCTTGCTTCACCTCGTTGACTACTGGGCTTCCTGATTCCGAAAGCTTCCTCCCATCTAATTTCCTAGGCTGCTCTCTCGTAAAATTCACCCAGATCTCTCACTGGAGACTTATAGATGCTCTCGTACAGCTTTCTATCTTTCCTGAACCCTGCAGAGATCACCGTTAGTATGCTCTCATCAGAGAGTGCCTCGACATTACTCACCTTATCTCTGAATCGGGTGATATAGTCCTTCAGGGATTCATTATGCCTTTGGAAAATGGTGGCAAGGTGGCACGCAGGTGCGAGCTGCTTCCTCAGAGCTTTGTACTGATCCAGGAATTTCTTCTGACACTCCCACCAGCTCCCTATGCTACGAGCTAGGAGGCTCTTGAACCAGGCTTGCGGGGCGTCCCCTAGAGTTACTGGGAAGACTCGGCACTTCACCAGGGAGTCGTCTGTCTGAAGGTCCATTTGCACATTGAAGGTGTCCAGGCGGTCATAGGGGTCGCTTCTGCCGCCGTAAGGAGGGATGTTGAGGAGTTTGAATTTGGGCGGCAGGGGTACTGTCTCAACTTCCCTGGTAAATTGTACCCTGCGATCTTCTCGTTCTCTTCCACCGCGAGGCCCAGGTTGAGCTTCTAACTGCCGAACCCTCTGTAACAGCTCCTCCATCATTGGGACTGGGGATTAGGATCGCCGGACGGAGTTCCGTCTACTAGCACTCTCCTGTCCTCCGAGGTGGTGATCTTCCAACCTGCACATTCCATCAAAGTCTTCTACCTATCTTAAACCTCTCATTTGCCCGGGTTCGAGAATAGCGTGACCCTCCCAAGCCCGCTCATGTCCATGACTGTCTTCAACTCGACGGTCGCCTTCTCGGTTCACCTGTATTCTGATACCGGTTGGGTTAGGGGCGATCTGTCTCCCCCGAGCCTGCTGCCTGTCTCTTCTTACGTTCAAGTTTGAAGAGTGCACAGATTCCTTTGACAACGACCTGTCTCTGTTTGCAGCTCCCTCCGAGGTCGGGATCTCCTCAGTAATTTGTCGATGAGCTCTTCCTGGTGTGACCTCCGCCTGTCTCCACGCCGCGTGGGTCTAAACCTCCACTAGCGCCCTGACCGTCTCGGTTAACTGCCTAACTGTATCTTCAAAGGCTTGCTAGCGATGTTACCACTCTTGAGCGACCTTTCCCTCGGCAGGTCGAGTACTTTGTTGATCTTCCTGGCCCTCAGGTCGCTCATTAGTCGGACCAACACTCCTGGTCGTTCTTATCCTGGCCATAATGGATTGATGAAATATAACGGTCAAAGAAAAGTTGAATGAAGGGGAAATTATCAGGTCGCTGTTGGGCCCTCCTTCTAGCGCCAAAAGATGTTGACGTTCGAAAACGGTCAACCCAGAGATTCCGGGACCCAGACTGCGAGCGAGGTAATCAAAGCGTAATAACTGTAGTGACAATGGCGACGATTGTGTGATAAATGGGCAGTAAATAAAGTTTAAGGTTGGTGGTGCTTAATTAAGGTGAAGGAATGTTGGTCGTGGTAGTTAGGTAAGTTCAATGAGGTAATTAGTGAAGACAAGAGGGAGGGAGAAGAATGCGAAAACATAAGGATTTTTACGTGGTTCGACGATTGCGCCTACATCCACGGTCACTCCCAGGTAATTCCGGCACAATGACGGTACTCTAGTCTCTCCTGCCCCTTTGTACAGTAGATATCTCCCCTATTTATAGAGAGAGGGAGATGATGAAAAAGAAATACAAAATAATGTCATACACGTTAAAGCTTATGACAATTTCAACTAATCCTAACATAAGTCATGCTTCATTTAATGTAAAGGTGATAATTGTTCTCTTCCTGCGTACGTCTGTATTTAATGCACCGGGAGAGGTCTTTCTTTCATTAATTGCATAGCCACCGCATTGAATGCTTCTGGGTAATTGTGTGGATGGTTTCCGGCGTGGAGTCAGGAGGGTTTGGTGATTCTAATGACTTGCTACAAAAGGTTTCTTCTGGGGCGGACCAAAGGTCTGTCAAATCAAGCAAGCTGGGCGAGAGTTGATATAGGCGAGGTAATTCTGAGACGTCCTGGAAGTAGCGCGATCTCGCAACCTGGGCGACCTCGCAAGCTGGTCGAACTCACGACAGCGGTTGGGAGTGTGGGCCTTCTGGGCCTTTGCCTCTATTCATGCCCAGTTGGGCTCTTATTGGCCCAGTTATTAAGATCGGGAAAATGGGTATAACAGTGTTCAAATTAAACAAGTTAGAAGTGATAATGAGATGGAATTTACAAATCAAGATTGACAAAATTAGTTTTCACAATTAGAGATTCAACATCAAAGATCATGTGTGTATACCCTATGATAAAATGGAGTTGTGGAGAGGAAATACAAACATTTGCTACAAATAGCTAGATCTGTGATGTTCCAATCACATTTGTCAAAAAGTTATTGGGGAGAATCTTTACTAACAGCCACTTACATTATAAATAAGCTTCCTAATGTAGTTTTCCATTGAAAAACATCTTATGAGTTGCTTTATGAAATATCACCAAATTATGATTTCATCAAAACTTTTGATTGTCTTTGTTATGTCACAAATACACAACCACACAAGGATAAATTTGCTCAAAGAGCTTATATATGTGCTTTTGTTGGATATAGGACTGGTCAAAAGGTATACAAAGTTTATGATACGCATTCACGTACCATTTACACCTCAAGAGATGCTGTCTTTCATGAATCTTGATTTCCTTATAAGACTGTACCTATTTCATCTACTTTTATTCTTTTATTAGCTATTTTTATTAATGAAGACATGAATTCCACTCCTTTGAATACTAGCATAACTATTCCTACTGCACTTACTATGACAGAACCAGTTTCATCATTAAATATTCCTATAGTAACAGCTCCTTCACCCTCTCAATCCATTAGACAAAGCACTAGGATTAAACAAAAACCAAGTTTATTAAAAGACTTTGTTTCCAACACAATATAACTTGTATGTACTCTTACTGTCAATGAAATTTCAGTTAGCAATATTACACATTCATCCCAACATACTCCTAATACCTTTCCATATTATACATCAAATGGTTTCTCATCTACATATATGAAATTCTTAGCTAATATATCTTGTATACAAGAAACAAGTTCCTATTATCAAGCCTGTAATAGTAATGAATGGGTAGAGGCCATGAATAAGGAGCTTAGTGTTTAGGAAGCTAACTGAACATGGGAACTAACAACTTTACCTACAAGAAAGAAAGGCATTGGGTTAAAGTAGGTTTATAAATTTAAACTTAAACCAGATAGTAGTGTCGAAAGGTTTAAAGCGAGACTTGTGGCCAAAGGATATAATCAAGTAGAGGGTATAAACTATTTTGATAGCTTTTCCCCTGTAGCACAGTTGGTAACAATGAGGATATTCCTATCCATAACAACAGTTAAATCTTGGTCTATTTATCAACTTGACATCAATAATGCATTCCTTCATGGATACTTAAATGAGGAAGTGTATATGTTACCACCTGAAGGGTATGTAAAGGCTAAACAAGGGCAAATTTGTAAGCCTAAATGCTTACTTTATGGATTAAAGCAAGCTTCTGGGCAATAGAACCAAGAATTTACATCTCAGTTACATCATTATGGCTTTCATCAATCTGCACATGACAACTGTCTGTTTGTTAACATACTTCTTCTTTTATGGCTTTAATTGTCTATATGGATGATGTTTTCATAGCTAGAACACATGAGGAAGAAATTGTTGCCATTAAAAGGTTCCTTCATTCTTATTTTACTATCAAAGATCTTGGTTATGCTAAGTGTTTTCTTGGTCTTGAGATTGCTAGATCAACTAAAGATACTTACATTAACTAAAGGAAATATGTTCTAGATATTTTGAAGGATGTGGGATTATTAGGAAAAAAACCAATCTTTACACCACTTCCTAAAGGACAAAAGTTTGCTGACAATGATGGTGATTTGATCCTGAAAGATATAGAAGATTGGTAGGATGATTGCTTTATTTGGGTTTTACAAGACCAGGCATTACTTATGTTGTCCACTAACTAAATCAGTTTATGAGTAGCCCTTGCAAGACACATTGGGATGCTACCATATATGTCACGACTCGGGTCCTAGGTCGTGGCAGAATCGTGAATATTAATTTATAAAAATTTTCTCTATTTTAGATACTCTGGAGCACTAAATTAAAATATAGAGGAAAGTATAATGAAAAACTTCAAACAATCTAAAATAATTCTGGTGAAAAATCATCCCCACAGATATGTGAACACTTGTTAGAAATCATGGATTCATAATCACAATAAAATTTTTGAACACTTAGCCATGCAATCAGCTTATCACATTTAAGCTTTCACATTCTACTTAGATTTCCAAATAAAAATCCTCAAACTCTGGTGTTTAGAATACAATGCTTTAAATACATCAATAAGAGTCCTTTAAATTTGGTTTCAAGACATTCATCCATAAATATCCAAATGGGAAAAGAAATAACTAAAGAAATACACCACAAGCCAAGCACTTGATTTCTTTGGTCATCTACCTACTCCGTCGAGTGGTCACCTTAATCACCCTGTACATTTCCTGGAGGGAGAAAAATAAAAGGTGGGTGAGCAAATGCTCAATAAGATTTAAATCCTGATATGGTTTCGAAAATCTCTTTCTAAAATCATGGTTAAAAACCTACATGGTCTACTGCCTAAATGAATCTCATAAGTCATTTCATAAATATATATATATATATATATACATGCTTCCAAGATAGAAATAAAATAGAGATAAAACATCTAAATTTTAAAGTCAAGTCATAACATTTACCGAATCAAGATAGATCCCGTCCCCTAGTCATATATTCAGTGGCCTATAATTTCAATAAATTATTTTGAATAAGAAAACAACATTTGGCACACCGTGACCCTGGTAACCATACCAGAAAATACCCTGCGCAGTAATATCCTATGCAGTGACCCCGACATAAAGTTGTATAATACGAATAGTTCATGATAATCTCACATAATGACTAGGATGGTGGATTTTTATCTCATTCAAGTTTCAAAACAATTTAAACAAATTCACAATAAGATCAATACAATATACATAGAAATCGATCCTTTGAAAACCCTCCTATTACTTTTGAAAAATTTCAACAACATAACGATTGCTCATTCAGTAAACCAAATCTTTTTCAAACCTATCATAAACAACAATATACTCTCAAAGTAATCGACAATATATTTCCACAAATAATTATTACACTTTCAAAAATATAAAAATTCAAATAAATTCCAACTTTAACATAAAAATTTCTAAAAGATCAGGGTTGAACTCCTACCTCAATATGCGCTATTCACTTATCTGAAGTCTTAATTCTCGAGGTAATTATCGTCTTCTCAAACCAAATCTACAAAGTAGCGAAATATAGAGAATTTTTAATACAGCTATCCTAAGGGAGAAATATCCCTAAAAATGGATTATACACTTAAAAACGAGTTGGTAGACACGTTTGGAGTTAAATTTCAAGTTTGGGAGATTGAGGAACTTACTTCTATCGTACGCGGTGGCCAACAGTGACTTTCCCACGGTGGATTTCGATGACCACGATGGTGAGAGGTGCACCCGAGGTGAGTTTTGTTGTCCTCGACACACTTGTCACGAAAATGGGGTTAACCGGAGTCGAAATCGCTTGGTTTCGTCGAGATCTAAGAAAATCAAAGTTGGTTAATGGCAGAACTTCTTCTACAAAATTGGAGACCCAAATGGTGATAAAAATTGATGAAATTGGTACCTATAGAATTTACGTCGCACAAGCTTTCCAACAGTATCAAATTTGGTCGGAATGGAGTTCAGATGTGACCGAAATGAGAAGTCAAAGTAGGGCTTGTGAAAATGGAAAACTGAAAAGAAATGTGGAGAGAAAGAGAGAGAGAGTGTTTCGGACCATGGGAGGAAGAAGAAGACAGATTATATAATCCCGAAAAATTATCATTTGACCCCTTAACTATTTATAAATTACGACTTTAAACTAAAACCTTAAAAATCCAACTTTTTAACCTTTGCACTTTTATATAATTTTCATAAAATTTTTCAATTTTATCCTTAAGAAAAATTTAAGGTTTTACATTCTACCCTCCATAAAGGAATTTCGTCCCCAAATTCAAAGTGCAACCTTAAGTCAAATTTCAAATAAATAAGGGTACTTATGGTACATCTCTAACTCTAGCTCCCAAATAGTCTCATCTCTAGTATCATTCTGCCATAATACCTTAACCATAGGTATCTCTTTATTTCGCAACTCTTTAATCTCTCTCACTAAGATCCGTACCGACTGCTCTTCGTATGTCATATTTTCTTGTATAGGAATCCCAATATAAGGGATAATGTGAAACGGGTCTGTAGCGCACTTTCTCAACATGGACACGTGAAAGACATTAAGGACATATGCCAACTGAGGTGGTAGGTTCAATCGATAAGCGACCTTTCCAATTCTTTCCATGACCTCAAATGGCCCAATGTACCTGGAAGCTAGTTTTAGTTTAACTCCAAATCTAGTTACACCACGTATAGGAGTCACCTTTAAGAAAACATAGTTCCCAACCTCATATTCCACCTCACGTCGATGAAGATCAACATAGCTTTTTTGGCAAATTTGGACTTCTTTAAGCCTTTCCTGAATGCTCATTATCTTTTCTGTAGTCTCTTCAATAATCTCTAGTCCAATGGTAATGCACTCGTCTGGTTCAACCTAACACAAAGGCGATCTATATGGCCTTCCATATAGAGCCTCATATGGAGTCATACCAATATTAACCTGGTAACTATTATTATAAACAAACTCCACCAATGGTAGATGTTCACTCCAATTTCCTCCAGAGTCCAAAATATAAGAACAAAACATGTCTTACAATAGTTGAATAATCCTCTCAGACTGCTCATCAGTTTGAGGGTAATACGCGGTGCTAAGATTTAGTTTCCTCCCCAAAGTAGTTTGTAAGGCTCTCTAAAATCTAGAAGTGAAACATGGATCTCTATTTGAAACAATACTAGAGGGTACATCATGCAACTGGACAATGTTCTCAACATAGAGTCTAGCTGGTTTAACAAGCTTGTAGTCCTTTCTTATGGGTATAAAGTGAGCCATCTTGGTCAATCGGTCCATAATTACCTATATCGCATCATATCTTTGAGAGGTCAAAGGTAATCTTGTCACAAAATCCATAATGATCTTATCTCATTTCTATTCTGGAATCGGTAATGATTGAAGTAACCCCGACGGTCACTGATGCTTGGCTTTTACCTGTTGACATACCATGTATTTAGCAACAAACTCAGCTATGTCTCACTTCATTCCGGACCACCAGTATTGTCTCTATAGATTTTGATACATCTTTGTGCTACTAGGATGTACCGCAAATTTCGACTTGTGAGCCTCGACCAAAACAACTTCTTTAAGTTCTGGATTGTTGGCAACAACCACTTTTCCATGGTGATACACAAATCTGTCCGTTTTAAGCTGCCAATCCTTTAATTGTTCCCCATTTTGCAAGCGATTCCAAATATTCCTCAATTCCTCATCTTACAACTGACTTTGCTTAACAAGTTGTAGGAAACTAGGTATTGCTACCATGTTGTAAATATAAGTTGTGGTACAGTCCTCATATAAACACAAATCATAGTCCCCAACGACCATTATTCTCTTCCAATGCTAAGCTAGCTAATGTCCCCTGTGGTTTTCTACTCAATGCATCTGCAACCATATTTGCCTTTCTAGGATGATATTGAAGGTTGAAGTCATAATCTTCCATATACTCAACCCATCTTCGTTGTCTCAAATTTAAATCTCATTGGATAAAGAGATACTTTAAACTTTTATGATCAAAGTAGATATCAAACTTTGCCCCATAAAGTTAACACCTCTATATTTTTAGAGCGAAAATCACAGCAGCAAGCTCTAGATCATGAGTGGGATAATTCTTTTCGTGTGGTTTCAATTGACAAGAAGCATAAGACACTACTTTTCCTCCTTGCATTAGAACAGCACCAAGACCAATGTCTGAGGCATTTGTATATACCACATAGGGCTCATTATTATTTGATACTGTAAGAACAGGCGCTGTGGTCAATCTTTGTTTTAGCTCTTGAAAAGCAGCTTCACAATCTTCATTCCATATAAACTTCACATCATTTCTCGTTAACTTGGTTAATGACATAGCATCCTTGAAAAGTTCTCGACGAAACGATGATAATAACCAGCAGGGCCAAGAAAACTATGAACTTCTGTTACATTCTTTGGTCGTTCCCATTTGAGGACAACTTCTACCTTTGCTGAATCTGCGGATATTCCTTCTTGGGAGATCACATGACCTAAGAATTTTACCTTGGTTAACCAGAAGTCACACTTGTCTTTCTTAGCATACAACTGGTTCTCCCTAAGAGTTTGTATAATTATCCTCAAATGCTCTGCATATTCCCTTCGGGTCTTAGAATAAATCAAGATGTCATCAATAAACACCACCACAAACTTGTCCAAGAAAGGTCTGAAAATCCGATTCATACGGTCCATAAAAATTGCAGGGGCATTAGTCAACTCGAACAGCATAACAAGAAACTCAAAATGACTGTAACAGGTTCGAAAAGTTGTTTTTGGAACATCCTCCTCTCGAACCTTTAGCTGGTGGTACCCGGACCTTAAAACAATTTTTGAGAAGAATTTTGATCCTCCCAATTGATCAAACAACTCATCTATCCTAGGCAAAGGATACTTATTCTTCACCGTTAGCTTATTCAACTTTCGATAGTCCACACAAAGTCTTAAAGAAGCATCTACTTTCCTTGCAAACAAAACAGGGGCTCCCCAAGAGGAAGTACTTTCCCGAATAAAGCCCTTCTCTAAAAGCTCTCCAAACTGCTTCCCCAATTCCTCTTTTTCTGCTAGTGCCATGCGATGAGGAGTGATAGAGATTGGTTGAGCTTCAGGGATTAAGTCAATATAGAACTCAACCTCCCTATCCGGTGGTAATCCTGGCAACTCATCGGGAAACACATCTGGGTACTCCTCAATCACATATAATGGGGAATGTTGGTTTACCATTTCTATTTCTCCATTAACAGCAAACAGACTTCCATAGGTCTCTAATCTTCTTCTTCCACCTAATACTGGTTTCAAAATTGGACTTGGTTGCCACACTCTTTGAGTTGCTTGGTAAACTACCGTACCATTCTTGGTGTGAAGTATCACCCTCTTATTATAACAATCAATTATAGCACGATACTTAATTAGCCAATCCATACCAAAAATCACATCAAATTGCCCTATGGGCATCACAATCAAATCATCAGAAAATCTCCTACAATTTATTCCAATGCTCACTGATTTACAAGAAGTTGTCAAATCATAAGCTCTACTCAAAAAGGTTCTCACGCTTAAAGGCGTGCTAAGATTCTCAACACCTAATCTTAAAGTATTTGCAAATAACATAGAGATAAAAGAATGGGTTACACCCGTATCAAATAAAGCATGTGCCCAAGAACGGGAGATAAGAATCATACCATCAATCACCCCTCTGCCAGATTGGTCATGTAAACTCCTAGCTCCGACTTCTAAAGTCCCAATGTTAGAAACTAAGGTAGAGAGATAATATATAACTCTCTACGTTTAATTGATTTAATTTTATAACCTCCGAAATATATTCATTTAGAATACGATGAAATTCGTCGTATTAAAAAGTTTAGTAATGTCCCAATGAAAATCTAAGTCCAGAAATCCAAGATGTTAGTAAATGATAATCGAATTAAAATTCGATTAAAAAGAGAGAGTCAAGATTAATAAAATAAGCTTAGTTTTTTTTTTTATAATTCAAGCTTGACGAGCGAACGAAAATGTTAACGAAATAAGAATTTAAAACAAGTATAGAGGGGCTAATATGAGAATTAAAGAAAGGAGATGAGAGTTTAATAAAATTAAAAAGAAATGGGACAAGATGCAAATATTGGAAGTTGTTGATTATAAGTATCAATACTTAGTGGATTTTCAGCAGAAATTTCAGCAATTTCAGCCTTCCTTCGAGAGAAACCGAGAGAAATCGTGAGAGAAAGAAAAAGGGTGGTTGCTGCCGTGAGAGGAGGACCAGAAGAGAGAAGAGAAGCAGCTGCTGGTTGTGAATCACAGCAATAGAGGAAGAAGAAGACAGCAGCAGCAGCAGGTGGACGCGAGCAGAACTCTCGCGCGACAGTGCAGGTCGTGGGTTCGGGCAGCTCGCGTGAGGAGGATCTAGAGGCCGTGAACTGTACAAACTGGGCACCAAAGGAGGAGGAAAGGGAGGAGGCACGAAGGGGAAGGAGTATCAGCTACTGGTCGAGCAGAAACAGAGTAGGAACAGAGCAGAAACGGGTCAGACCGCGAGCTGGAGCAGAATCGCGTCAAGGCTGGTCGGCCAGGAGAAAAAGGGGAAGGATCACCATCCAAGTTGCCTTCCAAGCCTTCAAACATCCTTCTTAGACCCCTCTCAACTCCCCAAACAAAGAACCAAGTAAGAGAAATAAGTTTCTTAATCTTTTCTTGCTGAAAATTTCAGCAGTGCTGCTGAGAAATTACTGCAGGATTTTTGTTGGTTTATATGATTAGATTGTTTGTAAATCTTGTTAGAACCTTAGGAGATTGTTATAGAATCATCAAGGATGAGTTTTGGGTGTAATTGATGCCTTAAATTGATGTAAATGGGCTTTTACACCCTCCCTCAAAATAAAAACCGAGATTGGTGTTTTATGCACACCAAGTGATTGAGAAAAGTCTCGAGTAAATTTTGAGCACTCTAATGACCAAGTTAGACCTATGTATGTATTAGAGACTTGAAGGGCAGTAGTTAGACCTTGAAATTTGATGGTTTTGAAACCAATTTCAAGCCTCAAAGAGGTTAGAAAAGTTAGAGAAGTGTTTAGAATTGCAAAGACATTGTTATAGACAAAAAGTGGATTCCCGAGCTCAAATTTGAGCTAGAAGAGACCTGACCATATTTGGCTTATTTGGGGGTGTTCTACACCTCAAATGATGCCTAGGAACTATAGAAAACCATAGGTTTTGGAACGGATCGAATCCGATAAAAATTGTGCAAGTTATGCACAATATAGTGCCGTTAGAACTCTGAGAAGTGAAACGGTTAGCCTAATGCAATTTTTTTGACACGAAGTGAGTTTAGTGAGTCATTATAAGTTAAATGAAGCTTAGTTATGGAATAAAATCTAGCGTCGCTAACCCGAAACCAAGAGTTTGTAAAACGGACCCTTAATTGCGCCCGAAAGTGTCCAAAACGGACGTTTTCCTTAGATTTGACATAGCAAACGATAGAGTTTCTCGACGAAACTTTACAGGCGACTTAGTTATGTGATAAGGAGACTCTAGAAAAAAGAACAGAGGTGAAACCATGGCTGGTTTCAATTCTGTTTTTCATGGTCAACCGTATAATTAAAAAGTTGACTTTTTGTTTTAAGCTTTTGGAGACCAAACGAAACATATGGGGATGATCCTAGGGGTCTAGAAGTAAAAATTTTACAAAGAAATCGAAGTTAGAGAGTTTCGGTTGAGTTAGAAACAAGTTAGGAGATTATATAGAGAAAAATGGGTCTTAGTTGAGATTATTAACCTTGAAGTTGAGATTCTCAACTTTTCAAATTATCACTAGTAATGATGAGATCATGTTGTGTAGGTGACGAGCACGTGAGCGGCGTCCAGGAGCCTCGTCGAGACGCTTGACGCGGCCCCGAGGTAAGTGGTTCACCACTTTATAGCTTTTAAATTGACATGCAAATTCTTGATGATTTTAAATGACTATAGTAGCTATCTAATAAAGGAAATCGGAAATAATATATAATGATATAGTTAAAAGTCAAGCGTATGGATTCCTATGTAATTCATATGTTTCTAGAAAATGATTATGAGTTGTATGTAGAGAAAATGAACTAAGAAAGCTTTCAAGATTTTCAAACTAAAGTCATTTGTGCTTTTACACTTAAAGAAATTGATTATGAAAACCCATATGTATACCTTAAAAGCTATGAGATTTAGCGTTACGTGACGATGCAGAGAATTCCGTCCGTAATCGCTCAGTTTATAGAAAAGTATAGCGCTACGTTGCGATGCAGACAATTCCGCACGTAGTTAGTTAGTTGACAGTTAGCGCTACGATGCGATGCAGTAAATTCCGCTCGTAGTCGTCTAGAGATTCAGCACTACATTTGCGATGCAGGGAATTCCGCATTGTAGTTGTTCAGTGAATAATTTAGCGCCCTACGTACGATGCAGTAAATTCCGTAACGTAGTGGTTGAGATGCATTAGTAAGTTTCACGTTGGTGTTAGCTAAAATCGCCCGTGACGGTTAGAACGAGTCAAGGATACACATGGAAGAATTTAAAAAAATTGTAAAATTTGAGTTAATAACGAATTATTATGTTAGTGTATGTGATATTGTATATCCTTGTCGCACTAACCCCTTGTTTATTTTGTAACTTATTGAGTTTTGTTGCGTGCCGCCGTCGGACGAGATCGCGGTCTTTTGATTGTATATATATTCATAGGTGGGCGATCGCGCAAAACGCTTAGAAACATTTTGTATATATATATTTTGATCGTGAATGATGTTGAAATTGTAAAATATAAATATATTCATGCATGCTACATATATATATGATTCATGTATGTATACTTGGCATTAAAGTTGTTGTTTATGCTTATGGAAATGTGATGGTTATTGCATGGTTGTGGATATAGAAGTTGGGAGGTTTTCAGAAATACTCGAAGTGTATTTTCTTGATAGGTGAAATTTTTGGTTTATCAAAAATGTAGCCGTTATGCTGCCGAAATTTTTATAAAATAAATTTGAAATTGAATCAAACAAAAGATTTAACCCTCCCAACCAGTAATAGATAAAATCAAATCACTAAGTTTTAACGAGTAAACCGGATACAGAAAGATAGGGTTCGCTTTCCGAATGTTTTCGATCCGACGAGTCAGTTTCGAGGAATCCGTTGAAGTGCCCGACAAGATTCTCCAGACGAGAGCTTAGATAAGGTTTGGGAAGGGTCCTGTCAGGTCACGTGTCTCTTCAGCGGTGGTAGCATAAGCTTGTCTGGTCCTTCCCTTTCCTTTCCCTCTTCCATTCCTCGGACGACTTCCACTAGCACTAGAACCCATGTTGTAGTCGTGGGTACCTTGGCTTCCAGATGTCTGTGGGGTCTGAAAATTCTGAAAGAAATTTTGATTAAACCCCATGGTAGGCGTACGGTATTGATGTAGATACCGAGAAGGAGAAGTGAAAGCTAGAGACGATGTATGTGACAGGTTGGGCAGGGGCTGCCTTTGGAAGGAAACAGAATTTGAACGGTTCCTTGAAACTCCCCTACGGGATGATGACGATCTTCAGGTAGGGGCAAACTTTCTTTAAGTGACATTGTTGTCCACAGTTATAACAATTCCCATATGGTGCACTTCGCCCGGAGGATCCACTACTTGTGTCACTTCCACTAGTAGCATTACTGTTACCACGCCATCCCCATTGATTTTTCCTCGTCATCTTCCTATCCCTACTGCCACGACTTTGATTCCGGTGGGATGGACCATCTCCAACGATTGTCTCAGCTAAGGTGGCCACAGCTAAACAATTTGTGATCTTTTTAAATTCTTGAGTATAGATCCTGTTCCTTATGGCGGGCCTCAAATGCATCAAAAACTTGGATAGCAATAAAGACTCATCAGCTCTACCTGCATACTGGGATAACTCCATAAAATCTGGTATAGTATTCATTCACAGTCATCCCTCCTTGTTCAATAGTCTCAAACATGTCAGCTAACGTCCGTCTGTGGCCTGTATTGAAATAGTTCTCACGGAACAGCTCATCGAAAGCATCCTAGTCTATGTCCGTAAGATCACAGTGTACTCTCAAATTTTTCCACCATATAATTGCATCCCCAGATAATCTGTAAACAGCAAAATCCACCCAAAACTCCCTAGGGGTATCAGCTTGGGAAAAAGATCTCTTAATTGCCTTTAACCATCTGTTAGCGGCAATAGGGTCTTGTCGATCATCAAATTGGCTGTCAAAAATTCTGCAAAAGTCCCTCAACCTTTCATTTTTGTCCTTGGCTCGGGAGCATGAGAGGCAGACATCGCGATAAAAGCCTTAAAAAAATTTGCTATTTGTTCACTTGTAGGTTGCGGCGAGATTAGACTATCAGTCCTAGACTCTTGTCCTCGAGTTCTCCTTCTCGGAGGCATTCTCCCAACCTATAATTCAGACACCAAAGTACTAACAAAAATGCGGCGGGATTGGACTGTCAGTCCTAGACTCTTGTCCTCAGGTTCTCTTTCTCGGAGGCATTCTCCCAACCTATAATTCAGACACCAGAGTATTAACAAAAATAACGATGCAGGCTAAATAAAATATCATCAATTTGCTCTAGTAGGTGTCACATTTCGAGGTATGAAAAATCAAGAGCTCTGATACGATTTTTTTTGTCATGACCCGGGTCCTAGGCTGTGGCAGAATCGTGAATATTAATTTATAAAAATTTTCTCTATTTTAGATACTTCGAAGCACTAAATTAAAATATAGAGGAAAGTATAATGAAAAATTTCAAACAATCTAAAATAATTCTGGTGAAAAATCATCCCCACAGATATGTGAACACCTGTTAGAAATCACAGATTCATAATCACAATAAAATTTTTGAACACTTAGCCATACAATCAGCTTATCACATTTAAGCTTTCACATTCTACTTAGATTTCCAAATAAAAATCCTCCAACTCTGATGTTTAGAATACAATGTTTTAAATACATCAATAAGAGTCCTCTAAATTTGGTTTCAAGACATTCATCCATAAATATCCAAATGGGAAAAGAAATAACTAAAGAAATATAGCACAAACCAAGCACTTAATTTCTTTGGTCATCTACCTACTCCGTCGAGTGGCCACCTAAATCACTCTGTACATTTCCTGGAGGGAGAAAAATAAAGGGTGGGGTGAGCAAATGCTCGGTAGGATTTAAATCCCAATATGGTTTCGAAAATCACTTTCTAAAAGCATGGTTAAAAACTTGTATGGTCGATTGTCTAAACAAATCTCATAAATCATTTCATAAATATATATATACATGCTTCCAAGATAGAAATAAAATAGAGATAAAACATCTAAATTTTTAAGTCAAGTCATAACATTTTCCAAATCAAGGTAGATCCTATCCCCTAGTCATATACCCGGTGGCCTATAATTTTAATAAATTATTTTGAATAAGAAAACAACATTTGACACACCGTGACCCTAGTAACCATACCAAAAAATACCCTACATAGTGACTTCGACATAAAGTCGTATAATACGAATAGTTTATGATAATATCACATGATGACTAGGACGGTGGATCTTTACCTTATTCAAGTTACAAAACAATTTAAACAAATTCACAATGCAATCAATGCAATATACATAGAAATCGATATTTTGAAAACCCTTCTATTACTTTTGAAAAATTTCAACAGCATAACGACTGCTCATTCAGTAAACCAAATCTTTTTTAAACCTATCATAAACAACAATATACTTCCAAAGCAATCCATAATATATTTCCACAAATAATTACTACACTTTCAAAAATATAAAAATTCAAATAAACTCCAACTTTAACATAAAAATTTCTTAAAGATCAAGGTTGAACTCCCACCTCAATAT
Source organism: Litchi chinensis (assembly GCA_019925255.1). Classification (NCBI taxonomy): domain Eukaryota; kingdom Viridiplantae; phylum Streptophyta; class Magnoliopsida; order Sapindales; family Sapindaceae; genus Litchi; species Litchi chinensis. The sequence continues at coordinate 23,212,805 of CM034464.1, forward strand.
GGGCTATTCACTTCTTTGAAGTTTTGATTCTCAAGGTAATTATTGTCGTCTCAAATCAAATCTACAAAGTAGTTAAATATAAAGAATTTTTAATACGGTTGTCCTAAGGGAGAAATATCCTTAAAAATGGATTTTACATTTAAAAATGAGTTCGTAGACACATCCGGAGTTAAATTTCGAGTTCGAGAGGTTGAGAAACTTACCTCCGTCGTACACGGTGGCCGACGGCGATTTCGGCGACCACAGTGGTGAGAGGTGTACCCAGGTGAGTTTTGTTGTCCTCGACATGCTCGTCATGAAAATGGGGTTAACCGGAGTCGAAATCGCTTGGTTTCGCCTATATCTAAGAAAATCAAAGTTGGTTAATGGAAAAACTTCTTCTACAAAATCGAAGACGCAAACAGTGATAAAAATTGATGAAATTAGTACCAATAGAATTTACGTCGCACAAGCTTTCTAACGGTACCAAATTTGGTCGGAATGGAGGTCGGATGTGACCGGAATGAGAAGTCAAAGTGGGGCTCGCGAAAATGGAAAACTGAAAAGAAATCTGGAGAGAGAGAGTGCTTTGGACCATGGGAGGAAGAAGAAGACAGATTCTATAATCCCAAAAAATTACCTTTTGGCCCTTTAACTATTTATAAATTACAACTTTAAACTAAAACCTTAAAAATCTAACTTTTTAACATTTGCACTTTTATATGATTTTCATAAAATGTTTTAATTTTACTTTAAGAAAAATTTAAGGTTTTACAATATATGTTTTCATTACCTTAAAAGATGTCCATTTAAAGGACTTTTATATTCTTCAACTAACAGCCTTGAAATTCAAGCCTATTATGATGTAGGGTAGGCATCATGTCCAGATACCAGATGCTCACTCATTGGTTACTGTGTTTTCTTAATTTCGGCTTTGATATCTTGGAAAACCAAAGTTTCCAAGTCTTCAACAAAGGTAGAATATAGAAGCATAGCCTCCATCGTTTGTGAGTTGCAATGGATCACTTATATCTTGCAAGATTTCCAGATTTCATGCTTATTATCAGTTCCTTTTTGGTGTGATAACCAGGTAGCTCTACATATAGCTGCCAATCCAATCTTCCATGAACGCATAAAACACTTGGAAATCAATTATCATCTGGTTAGAGCTCAATACAAATAAGACTTTGTTTTCCCTCAACATATTCCGTCAAGATAGCAGCTTGCAGACATATTCACGAAATCTCTCTCAATACCTTTATTCACTCAGTTATTGTCCAAGTTGGGCTTGTTTAATTTTCACCAAGCTCCAACTTAAGGGGGGGATGTGAATATATTTATTATAAGCCATAGCTCATGTACATACATTAGAAGCAATAGTAAACTATAGTAAAAAATGTTGAGTTAGTTGATTCGTTAGTGCAGTTATTAGTTAGACAAGTAGCTTATGCTTATTGTGTAAGTGAGTTTAGATTCGGATATGGTTATTGTTGACGATCGGAATCAGTCAACATCCGAGGGGTCGGAACCTCACCTACGGAACGATTTGTACGGGGCTCGCGGTGAAGACCGCGCCTGGGCCTGAGGTGAAGATATCCTGGGAATCCCTTTTGACCTCTTGAGGTCGCGTCCGGAGTTGAACTCATAACCTCTTATAAGGTTTTTTGAGTGCACAACTCCTACCACCAAGCTGACTCATATACGATATGATAAGTTTATTTGTATTTATCTTTTCATATTCCAATAGAAGAAAAAAGAAAACACAGATACGAGTCATGTAAATACATTTAGAAAATTCATGCCTTTTTAAAGCCTTTAGGTTGGGAGATATATGAAATGGGAATGGGGAACCTTTGCTGGCTTCTTTGTCCGTACAAGTCTTCAGTTTTGATTGTATTTGTGACCTTCTCCATCATAACAAAAGAGAAACATATTTCTCTCTCTCATTTTCTCAAAAAAAATTGAAGTGCACTATGTCAACCCAACACATTTTAAAAACATGTTGTTGACCAATAAAATCAGATAACATTTTATTTAACGCGAATTGAACAAAATTAATGAATGAACTAAAACAATTATGGCATAGTTATGATGCAAATATAATATAAGAGCAATAAATAAAAAAGATGAGAATTTTTTAATGGTGTCTGTGTCTACAATTATTTTATTATTTGGGTGAGAAAAGAAATTTAAGGTTTCAGCGGGCTCAAAAAGTTGTCCCTTTAATTGTGTAAGGGCTTTGTTTATAATGTTAGGGTTCCTTGTTTTTGTACAACTAGGCCACTAAAATGTAGGAAAGACTAATATTTCTTTCCTAATTCAATTAAATTGATTTTAAATTAAACTGCAATTCTAAAAATTTCTTATCTAATGCGATTTCCTATTTAATGCAGGACTCCTTCAGCTTCAGAATCCTATTGAATTAAGGAATATTGCGAGCTACTATGCTTTGAGCTCGTGAACTAGAGCTACTTGACATGCGAGCTACTTGGTGTGGGCTGGCTGCACTACAACCTAATGTTTAGAGCAATGGATTTTGTTCATTTTCTGATAATGTGACACATTCAGACGGGACATTGTATTGCGGGTTTCATGGTGATTTCCTCCCATTTAGGCCTTTTGGCTTTTGGGCTCTATTGGGCCTCATTTGGTCTCAATGTCTACCTATTTTTGGGCACAGCACATCTCTAGAACATATGTAATATTTTTTTTTGAAGCAACATTTCATGACAAAAGCTTGAATTTTAAACCCAAAAAGCAAAGCAATTATCAACCTTTCTACATGTAAAAAAAGAAGCAGTCAATAATTTCAAAGCACTGGTTGAACATCCAATTTTATATCGAAAGGCATGGAAAATCTAGTTTAAGCAAATGCCATCAATTGGATGAAATTGGGTTGTCAGTAATTTAATGGGTTTACAGATAATATAATTATAATTGCATTTAATAAGGTTACTTTTGTCATTATGTTGGGTGTTTATAATAATTATTATGGTTTTAAATTTTAAAATTTGGTTTACTTATAAATTGGATGCATAAAACACATTTATAGGCTATGATATCGGCACCCTTTTTATATAATATTCCAATCCTCTGATGTTAGATAACCATTATTTTTTCATTTTTTATCATTTTTTCAAAGATTTTTTTTTTTTTTGAAACATTTTTTTTTTTTAAGATATTACTGAAAGTAATTTTGTAGGGATAAAAAGTGTTTATTCAATGTTTTAGATTTGATTTGTTGCATGGAATGTAATAATTCAAAAAAAATAATTATAGTTAAAACGTCTTAAACCCCATTATAATTTAACAAAACCAGATGATCATATGGGATAATACAAATTGAATTAATCTTACACGCCTCACTATTAGATATTTAAATGCCATAAGTCATCATACAATGACCACTGACTACCTACTATGTTGCTATCATTTCCCGCCAAATTTATTAGCTATACCCTATCTTCGATTCTTCTAGAGACATGACAATATCACACAATCTGATTAATTCAGTTTATTCAATGTTTAATCATTAAAAATTTGATTTTTGGCTCCTTTAGGAAATTAAGCAATTACAATTCCGAGCATATCCTCCTTGGATACCTTGTTCATGGCTTACTGGTGCATACGATCCACTTATGATCTCTCAATCGGTTTCCATCCTCTACAACCAATGCACATACAATTTCCTACCATTCATCCAATCAAACGCGTGCTTTGATGGCATAATTTTTAAACTCATGGCCAAAGTGGGACTTTCACTTAACATAATAAGGGTAATATCATCATATATATTTTTAGTTCTAGATAAGAAAATAAATGTTTATTCTCATAATTTTAGTGACATTTTCAAATTTATGGTGGTATCAATATCATTAACATGATGTAGATTATATACATATATATATTGACATTATAAATACATTTATAATCATCTGGCTCTTTAACTATATTTTTAAGATGTTGCAGATTATATTATTATGTACATAATTGATGGTTGATAATAAATAAATACCGATAATATTCTTTAAATTTTGATAATACTTCGAATTTACAGTAGTATTAATGTTATTAATTGTCGACATTGATTTTTGATCGATTGAATATTCTAGGCCCAATATCTGTAATTAATGAGAAACAAAGTAGAAAACAAAGAGAAGTGCAAGAGAAAGAACAGAGAGTGTGAAGAGATTTTTACATGGTTCGGTAATGGTGTCTACGTCCACCGGCCACTTTGAATATATTTTGACAGAGTGACGGTCTCATAAAAATGGGGGATTTACAATTTAAGTATAATACATGTTAAAAAAATAATTATTATATTAACTGCTTTGATATGGCCTATACTGCATTAAATGCTCTAGCATGGTCATCACTACATTAACTACTCTTCTAGGTCAAGGACTGCAGATATTTAGTCAGCACAAAATTAGTGAGTCTGACTCTTTCTCAAATTTGATCATCACAAGCTTCTAGAAGATTATCCAACATGAACTTAGTGAGTTGACACATTAGTCTCATGAGCTAAAGGTGGATCCAGGTTGATCGATTACCTGAGAGCTGAGAGTTGAGAGCTGAGAGCTAAGAGTTTATTCTTGCGAGCTAGACGGTTAGCGAGCTGAAGCCTGAGAGCTTATTCTTGCGAGTTAGATGTTTAGCGAGTTGAGAGCTCAACCTTGCAAGCTATATGTTTAGCGAGCTGGGGTCTTTGTCTATTGGGTTCGTCCTTTGGATTCTGAGCTTTATCTATTGGATCAACCCTCTGTGTTAGTTTATTGGACTTTTATCAGCTCATTCATGTAGTCCAAAATATACTCACAATATTAGCCCCTCAGCTCTTAGTGCAATTTTTAACGACCTAATGCCTTGAGCTCTTTTTCTGACTTTCACTTCCGTTTCCATCATTACTTCCTTTTGTACAACTGGTTAGGACTGCCCGATTTATTCGTTTGGTTAGACTTATTGAGGCCGAAAATTTCGTCCCATCTAATCTCCTTAGCAGTTCGCTTATAGAACTCGCTCAGATCCCTCACTGGAGATTTGTAAATGTTCTCATAGACTTTCCCATCCTTGCGAAGCTCAGTTGAGATTGTAGTTAGAATGCTGTCATCTGAGGGGTTCTCCACGTTAGTGACCTCACGTCTAAACTTGGTAATGTAATCTTTCAATGACTCGTTATGCCGTTGAAAGATTATAGCCAGGTGGTAAGGGGGTGCAAGCTATCTTTTCAGAGTCTGGTGCTAGCCGATGAATTTTTGTTGACATTCCTCCCAACTATCTATGTTGCGAGCAGTGGCGGACTCAGAAAATTTGTTTAGGGGGGGCACATGAATAAAGTAATAAGGTCTCATAGGAAAATTGTATTATCGAGGTTGACAAAGACCTTTTAACATATATGCTCTCCGAATTTGCTCACGGACATTAGGATTATAGTCTCATATTTTAGTTTGAAGCCCTGGATCGACAGGGAGATCTGATAAATTGATTTCAACATAATTTTTCTTTGAAGAAGATGATTTCAACTCAAGTGATGATTTTCTTTTCATATATTTCTCCATAACTGTTTCACAACAAATAAAACATAATTAAAAATAAAAAATAATAATTTAATAATAATTTATTGATTCTAAATAAAATAAACTATAAAGTAAACAATATTTTTTATATATATAAAATTGAATTATGACAATACATTATACATGAATAATTTTAATGTAATAATTTATTGTTTAAGATTTTAGAGTTTATTGATGTAATGTATATTAAATTCAAATTATTAAAAATAAATAAATTAAAAAAGTAATTAATTTAGGAGACTAACTTGGTAAGTCACAAGATGTCAAAGTGAAAATAAAGAAAATCAAATAAAGATGAAGAGAAAAGGAAAAAAAATTTGTTCACTAAAATTGTAAATTGTCAATGGATTTTGTATAATATATAAAAAATAAAAGTGAATAGAACTTATATAGAAGAGAACTAAAAAAATAAAAATAAAGAAATTATTAATTAATTAGGAGTAGGAAAAATATTAGAAATAGAAAACCTAGATTTTATAGGAGTAATAAATAAAAAATGATGTTAATTCTATTAAAAATAGGAAAAATAGATAATTGAATAAAAATATAATAAACAATTAAAAAAAAAAAAAAGAATAAGGCACGGGTATACAGAAAACATTTGAAAAGTATATAAATCAGTTTTTAAATAAAATGCTGAAAGATAAATGATAACAATAATAATAATTAAAAATAAAAAAAAATTAATTAAAATTAACAGCTGTCACTTGATTGCACAGCATATACAGTAGACACACATTGTTGCACGCTGCAGTTTACAGACGTGCAACAGTCAAGGCTTTTTTCTTTTTTTTTTTTTTTTTTTTTAACTATAAAGCAAATTAACTATTTTTTTTTTTCAATTTTCAGGGGGGGCACGTGTCCCCCCTGGCCTGTACGTGGGTTCGCCCCTGGTTGCGAGCTAGGAGACTCTTGAACCAGATTCGTGGAACGTTGTCCAAGGTGGCTGGGAAAACACAGCAACTTTACCAAGGAATTGGACATCTGTTTGTCCATTTGTATATTGAAAGCGTCCAGATGGTCGTAGGAGTCACTATCCCCTTTATAAGATGGAACGTTGGGGAATTTGAACCTGAAGGGGAGATGTTTTATCTAGATCTCCCGGGTAAGGGGGGGTTCTCTCCCTATGTTGCTCTTTTAGATTTTAGGGTCAGGTTGCGCCTTTAGCTGCTGAACCCTCTAAAGGAGCTCTTCTATTATTGGTTCTGAGGGTTATATCCTCCTCCGAGCTCGTGACCTGAGGAGTTGCGATCTAGCACATATTCTAGACGAGACCTTTGTAAGCTCCCAACTCAGTACGACTTCACACGTCGTTGATCGTTTATTTTATCCTCTTCACAAGCTTAGTGACCTTTAATTCTCGAATGCGAGCTGGAGGAACAAACTGAGTTGGCAGGTCGTTGCTGATCTCTGAGTGGTCTTTCAGGAGTTGGTACTTCTTCTTACTGCTGCTAGTAAATTTCTCTAAGGGTAGCAATCTCGGATCTGGGTGCGTTTTGTATTTGGCTTGTACCAACGCCCTAATTGACTCAGTGAGTTACTGCATTGTATTCTCTAATGCTTCCTACCGTTGGTGCCATACATGCAACCCCTCGGCCATAAAGTCCAATAGTGTTGGCTGGTGAGAGGCCGGCGAAGGCATGCCTACAACGATACCTGTCATAGAGACATGAGATGTGTCTGATATGGGCACGACAGTATTCTCCGTTGGTTACAGATCATGCTCCTATTGATCTGTTTGCCTTTCAGGTGGATCAGCTGCCTGATATGAACTTCTAGTTGTTCTTCCTCTTGTCATGATTGCTGAAAACTCAATATTGTAGTCTAGACCCTTCTTCTAGCACAAAAATATCGATATTGATTTTTGGTCGACCGGAGATTCTAGACCCAATACCTACAATTAATGAGAAACAAAACGAAAACAAAGAAGAGTGCAAGAGGAAGAACAGAGAGTGCGAAGAAATTTTGCGTGGTTCGGCAATGATGCCTACATCCACGGGCCACTCTGAATATATTTTGGTAGAGTGACGATTTCACTAAAAAATATCAAGCCTTATTTATAGATAGGGGATTTACAATTTGAGTGTAATACACGTTAAAGAAATAATAATTATATTAACTACTCTAATATAGCCCATACTGCATTAAATGCTCCAGCATGGTCATCACTGCATTAACTATTCTTCTGGGTTAGGGGCTGTAAAGATTTGGTAAGCAAGTCTAACTCTTTCTCAGATTTGATCGTCACAAGTTTCTAGAAGATTATCCAGCACGAGTTTAGTGAGCTAACATATCAATCTCGTGAGCTGAAGGTGGATCCAAATTAATCGGTGGCTTGAGAGCTGAGAGCTAACTCCTGCGAGCTAGATGGTTAGCGAGCTGATACTTGAGAGTTTATTCCTGCGAGCTGGATGTTTAACGAGTTGAGAGCTCAACCCTGCGAGCTACATGTTTAGTGAGTTGGAGTCTTCGTCTATTGGATCCGTCCCTTGGATTCTGGGTTTTATCTATTGGATTAGCCCTCTAGGCCAGTTTATTGGACTTTTATCAGCTCATTTATGTAGCCTAAAATATACCCATAATATTAATAATATCAAAGAATCAAAATTCTTGTAATACTTTTCTCTTTTTTTAAAAAAAAAAAAAAAAAAAAATTATTTTTTAAAACTAAGTCGTATTGGAAATTAGTATTTCAGTGATACTTTAGTGAACACGATAAAATTATTTTATAGTTGATGTGATAAGATGAACTAATATAAAATATTAGAAAAAAATTATATTATTTTATTCATATATCTCATCACATTAATTATAAGATAGTCCAATGGAAGATTTTTGGTCTTCGGTAATATTATCATAGGAATAAGAATGAAACTGGTTGTTGAGGATCATATCCTAGCGCCGTGGACAGTTAGGTACAACTAGCAAACACGTGGCGCGCGACATCGTAATTGTTTGTTTACACGGAAGAATTAATTACATAGAAACAAAACTGTCACTTTCCATTCTTTATTGCAAAATTGGCACTTCAGTTTTTCATTATTTCAATTCTTTTCCAATATTTCCTCATGATTTGTGAATTTACCTTGTTTAATAACATTATTGACTCTATCCCACCAACTAAATGAAGATCATCATCATCGTTTCAAGGTCTATTAGAGACAACAGAAGAATCCGAGGCATCATGGAAGAATTTGGAGGGTAGGGCTACCATATATGCTTGTATAATTACGATATTGGTTATTGGTAATTACATAAATATTATATTAACGATAAATCGTAATTTAAATAATGAAAATTTATTATTTTGTTTTGTTTGAATACCACTTAATGTTTAACGATAAAAAATGATATGAAATTAGTTCAATAGTACTTCATTAATGTAACTTCTTTGAAGTTGTAAGTTTGAATCATATTCTTTGCCCTAAAATTTTAAATTATTATGAGCTTGACATTATAATTCAAATTATTGCTTGAATTAAATATAAACACATATAACTAATGTCAATAATGGTTTTTAACTAATTTTATAGCCACAACAAATAACTAACTTGAAAAATATTTTCAATGTAATTTGAAAGAATTTATATATTTTCTTTTTTTTATATTTTTTTCTGGGGAGATTTTCTTTTAGAAAAATATATATATATATATATATTTAAATACCACTTAAATTGCATCAATTCAAACATAAGCCTATTAAATAGAATTAGCAATTTATATCATAATAATAGGAATGCATCATTTTTACAACACAATACTCTAAGATTAGATAACGTGTTTTTACTTGATTTATATTCTTGTTAACTAAAATTTGTGAAAAATGTTACATTGCAATTCATTTAGTCCAAGACTAATGTGAAATGTTGTTTTATCACACAAAATTAATTACAATGAGTTTGTCTAAATCGTCAAAAAGCCCTCCCAATTCTTTTTGTTTTTTTTTTTTCAAAAAAAGTTGATAATTTAGGAGTATAAATTATAATTAATTTTATTTATCGGTCAAAAATAATTTTAAATAATTTTGAATTAAAAACAAATTTAATATTTGAATTTTGATTTATTTTAAATTTGCCCTTTCTTTTTAATTTCAAAGCACTTGACATGTGCTGCACCATTTGTTAACTCTTTACTAATATTCTACATTTTGTTCTTCAGCAGCATTGTTGGGCCTAATAGATAGCTTTAAGATAGTGACATTTGTAGATAATAATTTTATCTAGTAAAGTATTATTTTTTCATTGTTACAAATATTAAGATTGACCAAACCAACTCATATTACCAAAAACTATAAACTTAAATTTGTCATTTTTCTAAGCAAAGTTTTGCTTATAATATACATATATTTTTTAAAAATAGATTTTACTTAACAATATCAACCAACTATTTTATGGTCAGAAAGTAATCAATTTCATTCAATCAAAATCTAATCATTCAAAAACTTTGACATTAAAAGTTAAATATCTTACATCAGATAAGAGAGATAGAGAAGTTTCAAAACTTAAGAATATAATTTTACTTGATATCTAAATGATAATTACAACTGAAAGAGGTTATGCCTTATATATAGAGAAAGTAGAGCTTATCATCTTTTCTTAGAGTTATTTAACAGTTCTAAATTATTAAAAACTAATAATTATATCTAACAAAGAAAAGAAAAAATGCTTAATTATTACAACTTTACAAAAAGAGATTCCTTTTCATTTAACAAAATGGTGTCTTAAAGTGTTAGTATATTGTTGACGTCCGGAAACGGTCAACCAGAGATTCTGGGGCCCAGACGGCGAACTTGGTAATTAATTAACGACTCTGGTCGTACTAATGGAAGGGTAGTAAATAGGCAATTAATGAAGTTCAAGGTTGGCAGTGATAATTTCAGATGAAGAAATGTCGGTCTTGGTGGTTGGTCGGATTTAATAAGGTGATCAACAAAGAATTAAAGAGAAAGGGAGAGAGAGAGAGAGAAGGAACACAAGGATTTTTACGTGGTTCGGTGACTGCACCTACGTCCACGGCCACTCTGGAGTAATTCCGACAGAGTGACAGTTCTCTAGTCTGTTTTTTCTTTTTCTGTACAGTAAAATGTCTCCCCTCTTTATAGAGGAAGGGAGATCACAATAAAAAATATAAAGGAAAGTCATACACGTTACTGGCAACAGCTAGTTTCAACTAATCCTGACACTGCCATGCTGCATTAATTGCAAAGGTAATCATCATTCTTTCCCTGCACAAGTCTGCATTAATTATACCTGAAGAGGCCTTCACTTCATTAAATGCTTCTGGGTAATTGTGTAGGCAGTTTCCGGCGGGAAATCATGAGAGTTGGTAATTCTGACAACTTGCTGTACACGATATCTCCTGGGCAAGCCTTTTGGTCAGCCAGATGATGCATACTGGAGAGGCCTTTCGTTGGCTGGTGACTTCGAACTCTGCCGGTATCATGGCCTCTGTCCCATAGACCATGAAAAATGGGGTTTCACCCGTCGAACTGCGGACTGTGGTTCTGTACGCCTAGAGAACTTTCTGTAACTTGTCAGCCCAGGCCCCATTTTTTGCCTCTAACCTGGTCTTTAAAGTCTGCTTGATGATCTTGTACATGGCCTCGACCTGACCATTGGTCTGAGGATGGTCTACAACCGAGAAGCTTTTCACGATTCCGAGCTCATTACAGAAGTCTATGAATTGCTCACTGGTAAACTGAGTCCCATTGTTTGTGACGAGCTGCTGAAGGATCCCGAACCTGCAGACGATGTTGTCCCATACAAACTTTTCTATCTTTGCTGTTGAGATTTCTGCTAGCTCCTTAGCCTCAGCCCATTTGGTGAAGTAATCCACAACGACTACGACATGCTTACAACCTCCTCGAGCCATGGGTAAGGGTCCGATGAGGTCCATCCCCCAGATTGTGAAAGGCCATGGACTCACCATCTGTTGGAGGTAGGCTGGTGGAGTTCGCGGGACCTTAGCAAATCTCTGACACTTATCACACTTCTTTATCACATTTATAACATCTTGCTTTATAGTTGGCCAGTAGAACCCCTGTCTGAAGGCCTTCTGGGCCAAGAACAATGCTCCTACGTGGTTCCCACAGTGATCCGTGTGAATATCATTCAGCACCACCTCGCAATCCTCATCATCTATACATCGTAGCAGCGGGGTCGAGAATCTCTTTTTGTACAATCTGTCATCATAAATGCAGTATCGGACTGCTCTAGCTCGTATGCGGCTAGCTTCCAGCTTGTTCTCTGGCAGCTTCCCTTCCTGCAAGTAACCCAATAACGAGCTTATCCAGGAGTTAGGCCGAACTTGTATGATCATCATTACATCTTCGTCCTCGATGCTCGAAGTTGGCAGGAATTCCACAGGGATAGACTCAAGGAGGTCTGCATCTTGAGAGGTCGCTAAGCGAGCTAGGGCGTCTGCGTTAAAGTTCTGTGCCCTGGGGATCTTGTTCACTTCAAACCCATTGAAAGCCCCCAGTAACTCCTTCACCTTCTGGAAGTATTTTGATATCCTTCTTCCCTTTGTCTGATATTCTCCCCTGACATGGCAAACAATAAGTTGAGAATCACTGAAGACCTTTACCTGCTCAGCTCGTACCTCCTTTGCCAGGCGGAGTCCGGCGAGCAACGCCTCGTACTCGACCTCATTATTGGTAGCTCTGAATCCGAACCTTAAGGCACTCAGGATCTTGTGGCCTTCTGGACTGACCAGCATTATTCCAGCCCCCGAGCTTTGCTTGTTAGAAGATCCATCCACATAAAGCTCCCAAGTTTGATCACCGACTAGTTCTTCCTGCTCCGGTACTGGCTCTGTGAATTCCACAATAAAGTCTATAAGTGCCTGAGCCTTGAATGCCGTTCTAGGTCTGAACTCTATGTCGAACTGAGCAAGCTCGACGGCCCACTTGAGGAGCCTGCCTGAAGTGTCTGCTTTCTGGAGGACTTGTCTGAGAGGGTACTGCGTGAGGACCTCTATTTGGTGAGCTTGGAAGTAGGGACGTAGCTTCCTGGAGGCGATCACCAGACAGTACGCGAGCTTCTCCATTTGTGAATATCGGGTCTCCGTATCAACCAACCTCTTACTGATGTAATACACGGGCAGCTGCATTTTTCCCTCTTCTTTCACCAAGGCCGCGCTCAGGGCGTGCTCAGAAACACCCAAGTACAGAAACAGCTTCTCCCCCCCTTTGGCTTGGACAGGAGGGGGGCCTGGCTCATATACTCCTTCAGCCTCTGAAATGCTTCTTCGCAATGCTCATTCCATTCAAAGTTCCTGGCCTTCTTTATAGCTTCGAAGAAGGGCACGCATTTGTCGGTAGCTTTCGAGATGAACCAACTAAGGGCCGCGACCTATCCGTTGAGACTCTGCACATCTTTGATTTTAGAGGGGGACCTCATTTCCACCAGCGCCCTGATCTTCTTCGGGTTGGCCTCTATCCCTCTGCTATTTACCATAAATCTGAGGAACTTACCGGACGCTACCCCAAAGGCACACTTCAGGGGGTTTAACTTCATCCGATAATTTATGAGGACTTTGAATGTCTCATCCAGGTCGCGAACATGATCTGCTGCTTTCTGGGACTTTACCAGCATGTTATCTACGTATACTTCCATGGTTTTCCCAATCTGGTCCTGGAACATGGCGTTGACCAGTCGCTGGTAGATGGCTCCTACGTTCTTCAGTTCGAATGGCATAACCCTGTAACAGTATAACCCCCTATCGGTGACAAAAGAGGTGTGTTCTTCGTCTTGCGGGCTCATTGGGATTTGATTGTATCCTGAGTAGGCATCCATGAAGCTGAGGAGTTGGTGCCCGGCTGTTGCATCTACTAGTTGATCAATCCTGGGTAATGGGAAGCTGTCTTTCGGGCAAACCTTATTCAGTTCGGTGAAGTCAATGCAAGTCCTCCACTTCCCGTTCTTCTTCTTCACGAGGACCGGATTTGCGACCCATACAGGATAACAGGCTTCCCTAATGAACCTGTTAGCTAACAGCTTCTCGATCTCCTCCTTCAAGGCTGTATAACGTTCTGGGGTCATTGGCCTCCTCTTCTGACGGACCGGCCTGTGCTAGGGATCTATGTTCAGTTTGTGACACATGACATCAGGATCTATCCCCACCATGTCTTCATGGTTCCAGGCGAAAACGTCAAGGTTCATTTTTAGAAATTCTATGAGTTCAGTCTTCACTTTTGGTAGCAGGTCCCTTTCTACCTTCACACACCTCTCCGGGTCTACTTCGTTGACCTGCACATCCTCCAGCTCTTCAATAGGTCCCGCAGCCTTGTCTGCATCCACCTCGCGAGGGTCGAGGTCATCGCTTACCCTAGTTTCAGAGATAACTTGCGATTGGCCACCCAAGACCACGTTCACTTTCCTTCCTCGAACTCCCATCTTCACTGCGTCTTCATAGTATCGCTTGGCCAACTATTGTTCTCCTTTGACACAGCCTATCCCATTGGGGGTTGGGAACTTGACTGTCAATGATCTGGTAGAGGTGACCATGTCTAGCTCGTTCATCGAAGGTCGCCCTAAGACCACGTTGTATGTTGAAGGACTGTCAATAACCAGGAAGTCCGTAAGAGTTGTAGCTTGTCGGCCTGGTTCCCCAAGGATGAGAGGTAACTTGATCTGACCTATCGGTATCACTGCATCTCCCGTGAATCCGTAGAGGGGTTCTGGCGAGGGGGTTAACTACTCAGTCCCTAACCCTATCAGGTCATAACAGCTTTTATACATAACATTGACTGAGCTGCCGGTGTCGATCATTATCCTTCGTACTTCGACGTTACTGATCTGGGCCCGGATTACAATTGTGTCATTGTGGGGCCAACGTACTCCCCTCTCATCCTCCTCCGTGAATACAATACTGTCTGAGGATGCTCTTGCCCTTTTGGTGGGTCCCTCGATTCCTCCATATTCTGCCAGTAGGGTATGGTTGGCTTCTCGCACATACCTCTGGTGCGACCTGTTTGATGTACCTTCCGCATGAGGCCCACCATAAATGGTAAAGATTGTTCTTACAGCGGGCTCGCGCTCGGGCTCCTGAGCTCGCTAAGGCTGCTGTTGCTCGGGCTGCTGGTCTTGTCCTTGAGGTTGTTGGTGCTGAGGTCGCCTGCCAGCGGGCTGTACTACATACTCTCCTAGGTGACCTCGTCTTATGAGTTCTTCAATGGCATCTTTCAACTGTTAGCAGTCTGAGGTATTGTGCCCGTTCTCATTATGGTAGGCACAGTATTTCCTCGGGTCCCGACGTCGGTTAGGAGGTCCAGTCGGGGGTGGCTTCCCGAAGTTCTCCCTGTTTCTTTCTGCGACGAAGATCTTGTCTTGCTGTCCGACAACACACTATAGCTTTCATATCGGTTCGGACGTCGGGGTCGCTCCATCCTCGGCCCTGGTCTAGCTCGCTTTGCCACAACATTGGTAGTCTGGTGTTTCGGTTCTCCTGGCTTATCACTACCATAGTTCTTCCTCTTCTCGCGGTGGGAACCGCTCGCTTCACCCCGCTGACCGCTGGGTTTTTTAGCCCTGAAGGCTTCTTCCCATCTGATTTCTTTGGCAGCCCTTTCGTAAAACTCCCCCAAATCCTTCACTGGCGATTTGTAAATGTTTTCGTATAGCTTCCCATCCTTCCTGAGTCCTGCAGAAATAACTGTTAAAATACTCTCGTCAGAGGGCGTTTCCACATTACTCACCTCATCTGTGAACCGAGTGATATAATCCTTCAGGGATTCGTTTTGTCTCTGGAAAATGGTAGCGAGGTGATAGGCTGGCGCGAGTTGCTTCCTCAAGGCCTTATATTGGTCCAAGAACCTCTTCTGACATTCTCTCCAGCTTCTGATGCTGCGGGCTGGGAGGCCTTTGAACCAAGCTCGCGGGAGCATCCCCTAGGGTAGCTGGGAATACTCGGCATTTGACCAGCGGGTCATCTGTCTGAAGATCCATCTGTACATTGAAAGCGTCCAGATGGTCGTAAGGATCTGTCCTGCCATGTATGGAGGGATATTGGGGAGCTTAAACTTCGCTGGTAAGGGTACTGTCTCGATCTCCCGGGTGAATGGTACCCTGCGATTCTCCCGCTCTTCCCCGGTTTGACCTCTAGGTCGAGCCTCCAATTGCTGGACCCTTTGTAACAATTCTTCTACCACTGGGTCTTGGGTCAGAGATCGCCGACTGGGGTTCCATCTACTGGTACTCTCCTGGTCTCCAAAGTGACGGTTCTGTGACCTGCCCTCTTCGCCGAAAGCTTCTACATGTCTGGCGGCCCTTTGCGGCTCGGGCTCATAACCTGCGCGGTGCCCGCGTACTCGTTCTGGCCCACGACTACCTCTTCGCGCCTGACGCCCTCGATGCTTGCCCTCGCTTTTATCCCGTTCTGGCGAGGTGAGATCTCCCGCTCTTGGTTCCGGCCCCTGGCTCTCCTTGGGTGCAAGTTCGAGGAGCGGGCTGATCCTTCGGTCAGCGACCTTTCCCTGGCGGCTACCCCTTCCGGAGTTGGGATTTCTTCTGAAGGTCGACGGCGAGCTCTGCTTGGTGGCATGACCTCCACCTGTCTTTGCACCGCACGGGCTTGGACTTCCATCAACGCCCTGACTGTCGTCGTCAACTCCCTTACTGTATCTTCCAAAGCTCGCTGGCGCTGCTGCCATTCCTGAGCGACCTCGTTTTCGGAAGGTGAGGCGCTCTGTTCCTCTCGAATTTCATGTCGTTCTTTTGCCACTCCGACACTCCTTGTTGCCTTGATCCTAGCCATGGTAGACAAGTATAAATGAATGTGAAATAGTGATTAGATGGAGATTACCAGGTCGCTGTCGGGCCCTCCTTCTAGTGCCAAAAGATGTTGACGTCCGGAAACGGTCAACCAGAGATTCTGGGGCCCAAACGGCGAACTTGGTAATTAATTAACGGCTCTGGTCGTACTAATGGAAGAGTAGTAAATAGGCAATTAATGAAGTTCAAGGTTGGTGGTGATAATTTCAGGTGAAGGAATGTCGGTCTTGGTGGTTGGTCAGATTTAATAAGGTGATCAATAAGGAATTAAAGAGAAAGGGAGAGAGAGAGAAGGAACACAAGGATTTTTACGTGGTTTGGTGACTGCACCTACGTCCACGGCCACTCTGGAGTAATTCCGCAGAGTGACAGTTCTCTAGTCTGTTTTTTCTTTTTCTGTACAGTAAAATGTCTCCCCTCTTTATAGAGGAAGGGAGATCACAATAAAAAATACAAAGGAAAGTCATACACGTTACTGGTAACGGCTAGTTTCAGCTAATCCTGACACTACCATGCTGCATTAATTGCAAAGGTAATCATCATTCTTCCCTGCACAAGTTTGCATTAATTATACCTGAAGAGATCTTCACTTTATTAAATACTTTTGGGTAATTGTGTAGGCAGTTTCCGGCGAGAAATCATGAGAGTTGGTAATTTTGACAACTTGCTGTACACGATATCTCCTGGGCAAGCCTTCTGGTCAGCCAGATGATGCACACTGGGAGGGGAGGTGAGACGGTCTGGAGGTCCTAGCGAGCTCGCGACCTCGCGACCTCGCGAGCTCCACGAGCTGAAGGCACGGGCAGGAGGCATTCTGAGAACTGTTGCTGGCTTGCGACCTGGACAGCCTCACGAGCTGGGCTTGCAACCGCTGGTTCCGTCTTTGGACCTCCTGGGCCCTTACTTCTGTTCACATTAAATAGGCGTGTACTGGCCCATCTGAGCCGAACCAAAAAATGGGTATAACATATATAAAGACAAGTAAAATGTTAGGGATACACACTTTTTAGGAGTGCTTAGACTAGACGGGACCTAGCTCTCTCACCTGCCAAACATGTGGGTGAGTGGTCCATTGTTGAGTCGATATTTTTATAAATTCAAACCCTCTATATTTTTATCAATATTGATATTTTAAACCTTACATATGGACAAGAATGAAATAAAATGAAGACAAAGAGGAACTATTCCAAATACAACAAACCAAAAGGACCACAACACAAAACGCGGTCCACGTGACTGTCTTTTTATTAAAAAACGACTCTCATTCACCCTCGCTCAGTCGACAGCAATCCCGCTATTTCGACGGAGACCCGATTTGTGACCCGAAACCACGCTATTCGGGTCGAACCATGTCCAGAGACAACAACTTCTTCTGCTTCTGTCCCTGCTTCGACAAACAATGCACCGAAGGCTCCGAACCCGACGGTGACCCGGTCCTGCTGGTGTCGGGCATCGGAGGCTCCATTCTCCACGCGAAGAGCAAGAAGAAATTCGGGTTCCAGACCCGGGTTTGGGTCCGGATCCTCCTTGCTGACTTGGAGTTCAAGAAGAAGGTCTGGTCTCTCTACAATCCAATCACAGGTACCCTATTCTCTCTAATGCATGCATGTATGTGTGTTTTGTGTTTATATGGTTTGTAGAGTGCAAAGTTTGGATTTTTATGTAGTGGAATTGTAGTGGGTACAAATGTGTACACATACAAATGTACCTGGCGTTGAGTTTGGTTTTTTGGGCTAAGTTGAGGTTTGTGTTTGGTTGGTTTTGTGGTTTCAAGTTTGTTGATTTTGTATACTTTAATATGTTTGTATGTGTATGTACTTTGTGTTGAGTGTTTTATTTTTTTTGGATGTTTGCATTTGGTTGGTTTAGTGGTTTCAAGTTTGTTAATTTTTGTCTTACCTGGATAGGTATGTATGTGTATGTAGTTTGCTGAGTTTGAGTTTTTGTTTGGTTGAGGTTTATGTTTGGTTCATTTAGCTGTACAAGTTTGTTAATTTTGTATAGTTTAGTATGAATATGTGTGTATGTGTATGTGCTTTGTGTTGAGTTTGGTTTTTTGTTTAGTTGAGGTTGTTTTTGGTTGATTTAGTGATTATAAGTTTGTTAATATTGTTTATGAATATGTATGTATGCAAATGTAGTTGTATGGAGTTTGGTTTTTGTTTAGTTGAGGTTGTCTTTGGTTGAGATTAAGTGGACTTGTGTATCAGTCTGAGTTAGTTACTTTGTCAATTCTTGAACTTGTACCTGGATGGATACGGATATGTATTTATGCCAATGTATTTGTGTTTGAGTTTGGTATTTTATTTAGTTGAGGTTGGCTTTGGTTGATTTAGTGTACTTGTATTGGTACAAGTTTTAATTTTGTCTTTTGGGGAAGTTGTATAGGTACAACTTTGTTAATTTTCTCATTTGACAGACTTGTATGGGGATATAAATATGTGTTTATGCATATCTTTTGTGTTAAAATTTGGTATTTGTTTAGTTGAGGTTGTGTTTAATCAATTTAGTGAACTTCTACCTGGTGCAATTTAATTTACTTGTGTAAAATTTGGAATTTAATTAGTTGAGGTTGTGTTCAGCTGATTTAGCGAACTTGTAGTGGGTACAATTATGTATTTGTGGTTAGTTCCTTGTGTAAAAGTTTTGGTATTTATTTAGTCGAGATTGTGTTTGATTGATCTAGGCAAGTTGTACAAATGTTTGTATGGAAATGTACATTCATTAAATTTGGCATTTATTTAGTTGAGGCTGTGATTAGTTGAATTAGTGATTTGTACTGAGTACTTCATATTCAAAAACCATTAATAATGGTGTTTTGGAAAATCTATATTATATTTTGGATTAATACTTCGTATTCGAAAACCATTAATAATGATGTTTTGGAAAATCTATATTATATTTGGGATTAATGATGCCAACTTGCCAAGTGTGTTGGTAATTGTCTGACCTTAGACTTTATGGTAACGATGACACTATTCAGTTGCTTCTTTCTATAAATTGTTTGAATCCTATTTATTTTATCCGTAACACTTTGGTTTTTATTTCCTTTGAGGGCCAGTAAAATTATATTTGGTTTAATTACATTAGTCTCTTTTAAGTTTTATATATATATATGTATGTATATTGAAACACTCTTTTAAGTTATATTTTTGGAGCATGGAGACTAGCATTGAAGTTTGTGTCTTTCTGCATATCAGGTTATACTGAATCACTGGATGATGACACTGAACTTGTGGTGCCTGATGATGATTATGGGCTATATGCAATTGATATATTGGATCCTTCATTGGTAAGATCAATATTCTCTGCCATGTCTGCGCATAATTCAGAGCATGCTATTGTTGATTATGTAACTTTTTGTCTTTCTTTTCCCTGAAAATTCAATGACACTACCATAGTCACTCATAGCCTGTTACATGAAGATTGAGAACTAGACCATTTACTTTGTCAACACTATGAGTGTCTGCTAGGAGAATAATATAGCTTATTGGGTCAAAGACTTCTCAAGACCCTGAGAAACTTGCAGTTGCATATTCATGATCAGTGAGCCAATGCTTATTCTAACTGCTGACATAGTTGATCAATTCATCTACTAAGATGAGGATTTGCTGCACTATGTTTTTCAAATTCAATAGGAAACATCCAAAATTAACATCTCATTGTACCACTTCAAACTGTTTAAAGTCTTTTGCTGAGAATCTGAGAATCCCTTCGGTTGCATCTTCTTCTTTCCATTTAGATTATTCTCAAGAGGTTTAGAGTCTCATGATAAATAAAACATCTGGAATGTGCCTGCTGAGGGTAACATGTTGATGAAGTATGGTGGGACTAGATTACAAGCTCAATATTTATTCATATTTCAGTAACTTTAGGCTTTTTTTTTTTCTTTTCCTTTTCTTTCTCCAAAAGTAAGGTTATTGAAGGAGTTGATGATAGCTTTCCTTAGCATTATATGAAAGGAATATATCAAGTTGTATCATACTATAATCATTAAATATATTTAACCTTTATAAAATGTTAATGATGTTTGTATGTTTTCTTAAAACATAGATGGTGAAGTGAAAGCATTTAGTATTAATATTTTTAAGAAGTAGCAGAGTACATATATCTATATATATATCTTGTTTCTTAAAAGGCATTAAACATCTTTTAGTCCTTCTAGGGAGAAGAATTTTTTCATTTCTCAACTCTTGTTGTTAAAATACAGTGCCAAACAGGCTTATTGTTTATTATTGGGTAAGTAAAACAAAAGCCGTAAGGTGTCAGGTTGTCCGTCAGCTACATTGGATTTGACCTGATAAGGTCATGATGTGGCTTCAAATGAGTGTCCATTACTATAATTGTGTTTTTCTATTTTAGAACAATAACAAAACTGTTGTTTTGTTCATTGGTGGCAATTTCTATTCATAATTAATGATCACGCATCAAAAGCGAACAGTTAAATTTAATCAATCACATGTGACATCCTAGTTTCATTTAAAAAAAAAAAACGAAAAAGAAAAAAGCGGACAGTTTATTTGTTTATGATATTATAGTTATTTGATGTTTCAGGTGATAAAACTCATACATTTGACGGAAGTTTATCATTTTCATGATATGATAGAAATGCTAGTTAAATGTGGGTATAAAAAGGGAACGACGTTATTCGGATATGGTTATGATTTCCGGCAAAGCAATAGGTATTATTTTCAGTTGTTACTGTATTAATAGTTGAGTCTATTTTGATCATGCATTGCTCTAAGGGTTTCATCTCTATTTATTCAAACATCTCAACAATACTTTTATTATGACTGAATTGAGTGTCATGGTTGTTCTGTTGCTGTTAGGGTTGACAAGTTAATGGAAGGCCTTAGAGTAAAGCTGGAAACTGCATACAAAGCTGCAGGGAATAGAAAAGTTACTATAATTTCACACTCAATGGGTGGACTACTGGTGCTTTGTTTCATGTCACTGCATAAAGATGTGCGTATATTTTTCTCTTGGTGACTAGTGGAAACATTTAACAGAAATCATGGAATTATATGGAAAATTTCAAACCTGTCATTTATGATAGGCATGATCATAATTTAGACATCCATTGGCAGGTATTTACGAAGTTTGTGAGTAAGTGGATTACAATCGCAAGCCCTTTTCAAGGTAATTTACTTTACATAAAAATTTTTGTGTTTACAAATGAGTGGTCATCCCTTTCTTGCTCTTTATCTATTATCTATTGGTGTGTTGTCAATTGTAAGCAGTTGTTGCTGGAGATTTGTTGATCGAATTTTTCAACCTGGCCACAAGACCATAATGTACTCAAATTATAAAACTCACTTGGGTTTCTTGGTTACTAATAGACAGGCTAAGTTGCTTGAAAGAGGGCTCCGCTGAATAGCAAACAGCTTTTGTTTGAGGTTGAATGCCAAAACCAATGTGGTTTGAACAAGTAAACTTAAATATTTTAGAAATATATTCTCCTTTCCCTCTTTCTAATTGTTGAAAAATTGCAGAAAAAGTAATTGGGGTTCTCCTGAAAGCTAATGGGTAATATAATTGTTGCCTTTATTATTTTTTCATATTTTAACCCTAGCATGATTAATATATTTTATTTGGAGTTTATCAAGATATTATATATTGTTTGGGAAAATAAATTCAAAATTAACCCTTGCAGAGTTCCGAAATAATACAATTTGCATATATCACACATTCATTTATGATACTGAAGGATAAATTGTCTAGCATCACCTTATTGGCTAACATTTTTTGTATTAGCGTAGTGGAAAGTTTTCTTATTGAACTTTAGTTGCTCGTTTTAGCATTTGTTCCTGTATTGTGAATGACAATAAGGAGAGAAAATGCAAAAGCACGCCTGAATGCTCTTAACGACTTCATTTTGTATATAGACATTAAGTTGCATGTATCCACCGATTTTCAATGACTTGGGGTTCATGAAATGGATTTCCTTTTCTTAGATAATAGTTTTATGTTTTGCTATCGACTGAATAGCTATTAGTAATACACTCTTTTCACTTCATCTATCATTTTGTAATCAATGTCTTCTGCAGTTTCCTCTGTAGATGTTAAGTCTTTGTAAATAATTATTTGTTAAGCAAAAAATTCCTCATCTAATTTATATAAGCTTGAAATTGGACTATAAAGTGAATTTTTAGTATCACTCTGGGATCAAACTCTGTAAGAGGTAAGTAATTATTTGGGGTTCAAAAATATTTTTGGAATACTTGAAGAACTTATAAACCCATTTGCCTCCTCCCTTTTATTAGTTTTTTATTTTTTATATTTTAAATTATTATTATATATATTCTTATTCTTATTGTTATTAGTGGTTTGAGAAAGACCTAGCAGATTTGTGAAACTTAATTGGATATTGATTTTATAGATGCTTGACAGGTGCACCAGGATGCATCAATGATGCTCTCTTAACTGGGTTACAATTTGTTGAGGGCTTTGAAAGTTTCTTTTTCGTATCAAGGTGGACTATGCACCAACTGGTAATATTTCAATTTAAATAGCATAGACCTTCAAGTGTTTAATTTTGGTCTAAATATAAGGCTTGAAAGTAACAAAATGTCATGCGAGATCATTACTGATAAAACTAGATTGTTAGTTTGTTAATTCTGAATCAACATTTTCTGATCCAATAATGTTACTTATGGTGATTTTTTGATTATGAAAGATGGAATTTTGATGTTCAAAGTACAAGACTTGAACTTTTTCTAATCCGTAACTATCTTAATACTTTCACCACTATTCTGGTGTCCCAAGATAGTTTGTCATTGACTTGCCACCTCTACTAATCAAAGTGCCATTAATGCCTGCCATACCATCACGTGATGCAGCCAAGGTAGAAATATGATAAATAGAAGTGAGCTAAAAATGACTGGATGTAGGGTCAAAAGTATGTTGTCTGACTTAAAGCAGCTCAAAATCTACAAGCGAAGACCTGTATCTTAACTCATGAAGCAGGAGAATTTAACTTTTAAGATTGGTTAAGATGTTCTTTAAGTTGTTGTCTATTATTATCATAAATTCCTTGCTATTGTAATGTCCAAGTGGTTGTGTAGACGCCCAACTTTTGCACATGATGAGAAAAATGATGTTAAGGGTTTTGTATTAATCAAGTTAAATAATACATCTCACCTGTCTCATAATATCTGTCACGGTTATCATATCCTATGGTCATATTACTGCTCTTACATAGCAATTTTTCATGAAATACCAAATATGATGTAGAATTTATATTTTTGTTTGTGTATAGTTGGTTGAGTGCCCATCAATCTATGAGATGTTGGCAAATCCTGCATTCAAGTGGAAAAAACAACCTCAGATTGACGTTTGGCGAAAGCAATCTAAAGATGGGGAAATTTCTATCAAACTAGAATCATACGGTTCAACTGAAAGTATTTATCTGTTTGAAGAAGCACTGAGGCAGAATGAGGTAATGCCGTCAAAACTTTCATTGCTTGGAAACATTTAAATTGATTGTGATGAAGGCTATAAATTATGTGTCCACTGAAAGTAACCGTCTACTGAATCATTTTCATTTCTTGCTTACCACCCATGAAGTTAGCACTTGGATTCTTGTATTATCTCATAGATTCTAATATAACAAATGAATCTGACAAGTTTTTAATCCTCTGGTTCAAAATATATATGGAATAATGATTCTTTGGTTGAAGGTTTGACACAATGTCTTTAGATAAATTTATAGAGCAGTAACCTGTTCTGTAACACTGGAAAATTTTAGAGGTATTCTATTGGACAAATCTTACAAATAATTGAGTTTATATAGTATACTGATGCTCTATCAGATTTAAATTTTATACCAAATGGAGACCAACTTTTGTTGTATTCTAAAATTTGTCATACTTAAAAATAAGGATTCCAGCATAAATCCTGAATTTGAGGTTCTATTGAATTGGTAGGATGATTGACTGACATGCATCTAATAACTCTCTAGATAGCAAAACTAGAACTTTCCATTTCCTACAACAAAAGAAAGACCACAATTTCATCCTTTTGTGTGAAAACGATGTGCTGGAGGAAATAGAAATATATGCTTACAACTAGACCTGATTGACGAACTAATGATGCCCAATTTCACCAAAAAGTTAAAAAAAAGTGTTGGTTCTGGTCCTAGGGATTCTCTTGTCAACAGGCAATAGAGAGCTTTAGCAACTAGGAATATAAAGCTTGTTATTGGGTTAGCAATACAGCTGGGAACTAGAAAATTACAGCTTCATGCAGGATTCATACTGATGATCAAAATGTCATAAATATAAAATGTATGTGGGTTGATTTCATTGTCAATGCCAATACAGGACATATTCTTCTTAAATACTGGAAAGGAACTTAATGATTACTATGTATCTGCAATCCTATCCCAGCCCCCAACAAAATCAATGATAATGCACTTGAATCAAAATCCATGATTTGAAGTATGATTGTTTAGTATTTTTGTTACTTTCTGTTTATTAAGAAAATTTCAGTATTTTGTCTTGCATAAATTGTTACTGGTGCTGATGCTTTAATTCCGCAGTCATAAACCCGGTTTTTCCCCCAAATTTTGTTAAATATATATGATTTCATCATTCAGTTTTGCATACTTCCTGCGCCATATTTGATATTCTAATTTTAAGTGGTTGTAGTTAAATTATGATGGAAATACGATAGCTTTGCCCTTCAACTTGTCTATTCTCAAGTGGGCTGCTGGTACTCGCGAAATAATCAATAATGCTCAACTGCCTGATGGGGTTCAATTTTATAACATTTATGGAACATCGTTTGACACACCTTTTGATGTTTGGTAAGCAACCGAACCACTCAAAAGAATACGGTTGTGATGTTGAGTTTAGGAATAGCTCATCAGTATAGTGGCCTTGTTAGCTAGTTATTTGATAATTTATGCGGAGCTGACATTTACATTTAATGCAGCTATGGTTCGGAGACTTCTCCTATTGAAGACTTGTCTGAAATATGCCACTCGATAGTAAGTATACTTATTGTATAAAATCATGTTTTACCATATGTTATAGGGTCCTGCTACCATGAAAGTCCTCCATCTAATTTGTCCTCATTGAACTATGCTAGCTATTATGCTTGCCATTTTCATAATTTTAAGCTATGATCCAGCCCGTCAATTTTTTTTGAAAATTTCACTAGGATGTCATTGAGGTAGATTTCATTGATTCCTTTGATGAGGAAGGCCTAGCTTTTCATCCGTGTGTGAGGTCTCTCCATCTGATAAGTAATTGTTTGCTTATTTTTACAACTTTCAATGTGGATCCATCAAGCAATTGTTTATTCACTGATGTCCCTAAAAGTAAATGGAAAGAGTTCACTATTGCTCATTGATGTTACGGTGAGCGTGAAAATAATGCATTAATTTCCTTTCCGGTGATCATTGATTTGAATCCTCAAAAGAATTTAATTCCATGTTCATTGATAGCACTTAACCTTGGTCTCAGTTCTGCAGTTCTCTTTGTACTATAGTTCATCCAAAAGTTGGTATATACATGTCTAATTTTTCTATGTTCATGTTGATTGTTTTGTTCCTGAAATATTTCTATTTTGTTTTGTTCTTGTAACATATTGATAACTTTTTATGGAAAATTACTTTTTGTTTTATTTGTAGTCCTCCATGTCTTATCGACTTTGGAAAGTGAGTTTCATTAACTCTAATGTTCAATATACACACAAATCATTGTGTGTACCAACATACCAATTAAACGGTTCATAGTCATTGAAGATCACATTCCATTGATCTTTCAAGCATAGCTACTTCTCAGTGTTCATACATGACATATTTCTTGTGTTTCTTCACTGTTGCAGCCCCAGTATTCTTACGTTGATGGAGATGGAACTGTTCCTGCCGAATCAGCTATGGTATACTTTCTGACATCAATCAAGTGTTTTGCATGATTTTAAGAGTTAGATGAGATTCTGCCTCTGTTCTTCTTAGATCCTTGAATCATTTGATATAATAGGATTAAAAAGAGAACTATACCAACACAAGTTTCCTGATATAAACAACACCAAAGTCACCAAATTGACCATTTGACAATTTGTGAGATATAGAATTATAGATAGAGTCAAAATCTAGGCAACAATCTCCAAGTCTCAAGCTTTTCTTTTGGAAAGCAAGAAACGGCAAAATCAGATATAAATAAATGTTCATCATTTTCTGAAAAAAAAAAAAAGTTCTTTTCTCATACCAGAAAGGTGGTAAATGTAATTTTGCCCTTGCATATTACTCATGAACCTGAGTGGGATCAAAACCCCAACTTCATCCTCTACTCCACTTTTATCTGTGGAGATGAGATGCCACTCAATCCAAATTGGAAACATATGGCTTGTATAATCTGTTGTCTAGTAAGTTTAGGTGTCATGGCAATGTGGCTTATTATGTACCGTATTATTTGGTTTGATGTTAAGTTGTTATCTACTGAAATTATCCTTGAATTGTTAACTGCATTACAAACTCATGAATACATCTTGTATAATCTTTGTTGTGCTATAAATTGTACTAGGCCATTTTCTTGGATTTTCAAATTCCTTGTTTTCGAAGAAAATGTATATAGAAGTTTTCGGGGAAAAAAAAAAAAAAAAACTTTTAGTTCAGTTTCATTGAATCTAGAAACTGCATTTGCACAACAATTCAAAGTAAGTTAATTCGATATTTAAAACCAATGGTCCCTTAAAATTTAATCTTGGTTTCGAAGAACTATTTGAAATCATGGAATCGAAATGCCAAACTTTTAATCTCTCTACTCCAGCATTGTTTCACTCCTGCATTAAAACATACAGAGAAATAACAGTTTTTCTATCCATTCAGGCGGATAATTTTCCGGCGGTGGAGAGAGTTGGGGTTGGGGCGAGTCACCGGGGACTTTTACGTGATAAAAATGTATTTAAACTCATCCAAAAATGGCTAGGAGTAGATCAGAAGATCAGTACTAAGCATACGAAAAGTGCTAAAGTGGTAGATGTTGGTTCAGCTCATGATGTTTGTGTATGATGATACCTTGCATTCTGTTGTAACTGGGCATATTCAAGTGGATTTTTTTTTTTTTTTGAATAAAAGGTCGTATTCAAGTGTTGTAACTATGACATTGTTTTATGTGTATCCATTAAGTTCATAATGTGTGTCTGTATATATTATAATTACAAGGTCCAACATTAATGGTCAGTGGTTAGTTAAAATCTTTCAAGGTTAAACATTATTTGTATGGTTTGAAAATTTGTTTTCATAACATCGAAAGATATTTATCTCCACAATAAGGGGAGAAAATTTTTTATATATGTTATGGAAGCCCCATCTTGAATGTGTAGATAAATATACTAACTGTTTGAGTTAGTACATATTGGAAGTGTTTCTTTTTGGTGTTGAAAAACATTTTAAATAATTTAAAGTATTTTTATTATAATTTTTTGGTGTAATGTTTGGCTAATGTTAAATAAAATTAGTGTTTTTGAGATATTTAGAGAAATATTAGAAGATACATGTAATTTTAAGAAATGAGTTTATAAATGTAACCTGTATATAATAAGAAATGACAAAAGTATTGTTCTGTTTGGTAAATAAAAAACAATTATAGAGTTGGTAATTTGTTGTCAAAAAGTTGACATTTTTAAAATTAAATTATTAAAATTTCCCTCTCAATATCAATTTACTCAAAACAACATAAAAATTGTTTACTATGCTTTCAACTTTAGAAAAATGTATTTATCAGTATAATTACGATGTTTAAAATTAAGACAAAATAGTTTGCAATGTTACAAAATACTTCTTCTCTTATTTTTCAAAGAATACTAACAAGTTGGGGTTATAATTTTTTGGTCCACAGATGCCACAAATTATTGGTACATTCTTTTTTTACATTTATACTAGTACACTATGTTACAATATATTTTTAATATAATTAATGTCAATTTTTGAGAACATAATCAAATCAATACCAAATACAACCCCACCCAGCCACCCCTATTCCCCCTCCCAAAAAAAAAAAAGCAGCTAGAAGTTTCTAAATACACTGCATTAAAGTTACTAAAATAAATTCTAATATGTAATCATAACCCATTTAATAAAAAAGTTATTTTTAGTTTTACCATATATTATACTCTTATGTATTGTACCATTTTACACACATTTTCTTATTAGAAGTGGTTGAACACTTTTTTTTTTTTTAATATTAAAAGATCAAATATTCAAATCTTATCTTTGCCTTAAAACACAAAATATAGATAAATTTTCTTTAAATTTAATATATATTTAGAAATAAAATTGAAAAAAGTCTTTAAAATGAAAAATAGTGTCATTGAATTCGTTTTTAAACATAAAAAAGAGAGGTGATTTCACATTAACTTCATTTCAAGAGAGTATTCTTATAAACAAATCTCACTAAAATTATTTTTTAAAAAATCATTTAAAAAATAATTAACTAATATTTTACAAAAGATAAATATTGAAATGGAGTGTACTTAGTAACGGGGTGCACATACCCCTCCTTATCTCCTAAACCTCCCAAACCCTAGAAACCTCAAATTTCACTAGGGTTTTGCTTCTTTGCTTTTCTCTCTGTCTCTCCCCTAGAAACCGAATTAAACCAGTTGAGGATTCAGGTTTGCGGTAGGGGTGGGCATTTGAACATGGATCCAGTCCGAACGACCCGATCCGAACTGAACCATGGGTGTTCGGACCGGATCACATGTTTAAAAATAGGGTGTTCGGGTCCTTATCCATTAAAACATCATGTTTCACGGATCGGATCGGATCGGGATTTTCAAAACCGATCCGATCCGTGAACAGGGGTACATGCGTAATTTTGCATGCCCCTATATAAAGCCCATTAAACAAACCCTAAGTCTAACCCGCCTCCCACAGTCCTATTCGGTCACCCCCTCCCGCTTTCAGATCGCGACCAGCAGCTCGACCCCCACCCAGTCCTTCTTCATCGCCGACAGCGACGGCGTCCGAGCTTTCATCGCGGACGCCGACGACCTTGAGCTGCGTTTTTCAGCTCTCATCTGTAACTCTCAGCTCGACAGCCCGTCCCTCACCCATTCCTTCTTCATCGCCGACAGCGACGGCGACAGCTCTCATTCAGCAGCTCCGAGCTCTCATCGCTGACGCCGACAGCCCTGAGATCGTGCCTTCTTCAGCTCTCATCTCTCACTCTCAGCTCGACAGCCCGTCCCTCACCCATTCGTTCTTCATCGTCGACAGCGACGGGCGACGGCTCTGGCTCTCACTCAACAACTCCGAATCCGAGCTCTCATCGCCGACATCAACAGCCCCATCCCTAGCTTCTTATTGCCGACACCAGCAGCTTGGTGAGTCGATTTTCTGCTTTAGCTTGATTTTTTACATGATTGGGTTTTGGGTGTGGTGATTTCTTTTATGTTGTAAGATCAGACTATCATTTGTTGATTTTTCATATGTGTCATGTGTCTTTGTTGTCTTTTGTTTGTTGTTTTCTGTTCTATTTACTGCTTTAGTTTGATTTTTTACATGATTGGCCAGATCAAACATGGAAACCGATCCGGTCCGATCCGCGAACTAGGTGTTCAGATCGGATCGGTTCCTTCTCTTTGATGGATCATGTTCGGATCCAAAAATGGCGATCCACGAAATTATCATGTTCGGATCGGATCCAGTCAGAAGCGATCCGAACATGGTGTTGCCCACCCCTAGTTTACGGTTCCATTAACTTAAATTTTCTTTAAATTTAATATATATTTAGAAATAAAATTGAAAAAAGTCTTTAAAATGAAAAATGTCATTGAATTCGTTTTTAAACATAAAAAAGAGAGGTGATTTCACATTAACTTCATTTCAAGAGAGTATTCTTATAAACAAATCTCACTAAAATTATTTTTTAAAAAATCATTTAAAAAATAATTAACTAACGTTTTACAGAAGATAAATATTGAAATGGGGTGTACTTAGTAACGGGTGCACATACCCCTCCTTATCTCCTAAACCTCCCAAACCCTAGAAACCTCAAATTTCACTGGGGTTTTGCTTCTTCGCTTTTCTCTCTATCTCTCCCCTAGAAACCGAATTAAACCAGTTGAGGATTCAGGTTTGCGGTTCCATCGACCCAAGAAAGAGCCATGTCGAGCCGTCCCGAGCTGAAAGCGCCACCCGAGATCTTCTACGACGATGTGGAGGCTCGCAAGTACACGTCCTCTTCACGTATCATCGAAATTCAGGTTCTTCTTTTCTCTCTCTCTTTTGATGTTGTGTTTGTTTTGATGATGGTGGAGATTGAATTTTGTTTTGTTTTGATAGGCCAAGCTGTCGGAGAGAGCATTGGAGCTTCTTGCTTTGCCTGATGATGGAGTCCCCAGATTGTTACTCGATATCGGTAACTCTTCCTTCACCTTTGTTGCTTTTCATGTATCTTCAATGATGTAAATATCGGTTTTGGTGGATACATTGGGGTCTAAATTTGTAGAAATATTGGTCAAAGTATGAGAAACATTGTAGCAAATGTTGTCATTTGATGGTTTTTTTTTTTTTTTTTCCCCTTAAATGAATGTTTGATGATGTAAGTATAGGTTTTATTGGATATACTAGGGTCTAAATTTGTAGAAATATTGGTGGAAATATGACAAATATAGCCAATGTTGTACATAATTCGATGGTATATATATACCATCGAATTATGTACAACATTGGCTATATTTATATATATCATTGAATTATGTACAACATTGGCTATATTTGTCATATTTCCACCAATATTTCTACAAATTTAGACCTTTGATGAATGTTCGATGACGTAAGTATAGGTTTTGTTGGATATACTAAGGTCTAAATTTGTAGAAATATTGGTGGAAATATATATATCATTGAATTATGTACAACATTGGCTATATTTATCATATTTCCACTAATATTTCTACAAATTTAGACCTTTGATGAATGTTCGATGACGTAAGTATAGGTTTTGTTGGATATACTAGGGTCTAAATTTGTAGAAATATTGGTGGAAATATGACAAATGTATATGGAAATATGAAATATATCACCAATGTTGTAGAGAATTTTATTGTTTTCTCATATTGGTACTGCTTCAAGTAATGTTGTATGTATTGAGTGTTTGTGATAATCAGTTATGCTAGATATCCAAACTTGAGGCGGTTTATTCATTAGACAAATTGAGTTTGAGTGTTTTATCTCTAATGAAGCTTTTGGTATGAATTTCTATCTGAAGTTTATTGTTGTATATTATGATTTCTGAGATATTGTGAACTGGATTTTTAACATTTTTAACAGACTATGTTGTCGGTTTTCTAGAAGTGTATTGTATCATTGTATGTAATGTAAAGATTCGGTTGTTGGCTTTTTACTGAGTTGGGGTATTTTTTTGTAGGTTGTGGATCAGGTCTAAGTGGGGAGACATTATCAGAGAATGGGCATCATTGGATTGGGCTAGACATTTCACTGTCTATGCTTGGTATGCAAATTTTTTAATTGAGTATGTCTTTTTCTTGTTAAAATGTAAGTTGTAATATAAATCTCTTTGAAATCAAGATATTGCATTGGAGCGGGAGGCTCAAGGTGATCTCTTACTGAAAGACATGGGTCAGGTATCTACCAAGTTTTGGCTTTCATGTTGTTAGATCCTCATGTTACTACAGATAGCGCGTTATTATTGTAAATAGAAGACATGTTTTATAGTGGTTAGGGGCCTTAGGCCTAGGTTGAAGAGCATAGGGTCAATAAGTTGTTTTCATTCATGTTTTATGGTTTTAGGGCTAGGTTGAAGAGGATAGGGTCGATAAGTCATTTTCATTTGAGCAAGAAAGGGAAGGGAAGGAATTATATGGGTCAAGTCCATTTTCTTTTTCTATTCTTTCTGAATTTGTACATTTATCTGTTTCTGGGAAATGACACTGCCTTTCATTTTCTTTTATTTGCATAATGTAATATATTTCTCTCTCTCTCTTGTTTGTTCACTTTACCGAGGCATGTCCTTTATACAGTTTGTCTTCTGATTTCTTTTGCTCATCTCTTGCTTGTCAGGCAGTTGCTTTACCTGCCTGTTGGATAAGTTTGTGTTTTGCATTGTTTTTTCAGTAATTTTCACTCATATTACTGAACGTGCATGTTGTTGATCTTTAACTTCAATTTGGAGCTGGAGGGATCTTAAATAAGTTTACATTTTCTTGTAGGGCTTAGGATTTCGCCCTGGGGTTATTGATGGGGTTATCAGTATCTCTGCTGTTCAGGTTTGCTTTTTGCTTACTTTATCTTGATAAGTATATGGATTCTAGGCCCAACAATTGTAGAGCTGTGCAAGAGACCAGCTTGTTCATTTGGTTTTGGGTTCTAAAATATTTTACACACAGCAAAATTCTTTCACTTTTGTATAGTTTCTTTTGGATGCCCATGCTTTCCTGTTGAAATAATGAATGGAAAACCAAATTATTTGTGTTTGGATGCAGTTTTAAACATATTATAACACCAAACCTTGTACCTATCAAACTGTTATTGTATGATATGTTACTGGATACATCTTGCTCATTTTCCTTTTTTGACCTTTGACTGGCTAAGCAGTGGTTATGCAATGCTGACAAGTCCTCTCATGAGCCTCGGTTAAGGTTGAAGTACGTAGTGGTTCTCTCATCATCTTTGTCTCGTTAAACTTTCGTGAGTCATAACTATCATTCAATTGTGTTGGGATCTGATCTCTCCCTCTATACACTGTTTCGATCAAATCTGTAAAGTTAAAGTCCCTTCAATATTTTTTGCATCAGGAATCTCTTAGTTTGAGTGTTAATATGTTCTGCTCAATCTCTTTTTAGGGCATTCTTTGGATCGTTGTATAGATGCCTGGCTAGGGGAGCTAGAGCAGTGTTTCAAGTATATCCTGAAAGTTTAGCCCAACGTGAGTTGATATTGAGTTCTGCTATGCGAGCTGGATTTGCCGGTGGCGTAGTTGTCGATTACCCGCATAGGTATGCTAGACATGTGATATCCTGCTGTTATTATATCTTATTATTGAATTTTAGGTTATGGTTGCATAGTTATTAATATATTGTGGTACGTTATTGTCTACATCTATGTATATAAAGGTGAGGAGTGTGTGTGTGTGTGTGTGTGTATGTGTATATATATATATATAACATGAGGGATCCCTCACTTTAGTGTAAAGTGAGGGATCACTAATGGTTGTTGGATTCAATCCAATGGCCATTAGTCATTAAAAAATAGATATAATATTAAACTTCAACTTTTTGACAAGTAACAAACACGTACGGGCACCCCTACCTACCTTGATAAACACAAAAGGGTGCCTTCCTCTCTATATACACATTTATGTCACATAAACCTATCCAGCTAAATCTATTTATTTATTTATTTTTATTCTCTTTATCTCTCTCAGACTCTCACTCTGTCTCCATCTCTCTATGTTGATACGAATTGAATGCAACGGATATTTATTATAGATGTTTGTTACTTGTCAAAAAGTTGATGTTTAATTTAATATCTTTTTTTTTTTTTTTAATTGACAATCCAACGGCCATTAGTGATCCCTCACTTTACACTGAAGTGAGGGATCCCTCATGTGAGAACTCTTTTATATATATATATATATATATATATATAGAGAGACAGAAAATCCAATCTAAGTCACGAGTGCTATGCCTTTTTTCTTGGGAGAAATTCTCACTATTTGAATTGATTTTATGAAGATTGAAATAGCTTGATAGCAGTTGGAGAGAATCTCTCCTATAAAAGATGTGAATAAAGATATACAAAACTTCCCGAAAATAGGTCCTGAGATTTGTAGTGAGAATCAAAAAATTTAACAATATAGTTAGTTAACTATTTACAAAATATTATAAGAAGCTTAGGGGAACAACATAATTTAAAACCAAGTTTTATGAGACAATTATGAAATCTTTTTCTTGCAACTAGAGACTAAGTACCATCAGCAATACGAATTCGTATTTTATCATTCTTGTGCTTTTATGTGGATGATATGTTGATGGTTGGTCACGACACTAGAAAGTTTGAGAAATTTAAAAATATAATTAAAAAAAAACTCATTTAGATAATGCAATGTTGGTTACAAGTCTAAATACTTTTAATACTATAAAAAAATTTGCAATTAAAGAGAGATCTCAGTAAATGCATTGGTATGAATGATTTGGGGTTGGCTAAGCAAATTCTTGGCATGAAAAATCATCAAAAAAAAAAAAAAAGGGAAGTGTTTTCAGACTATTTTCTTAGTTCACCTAATAAGAAGAATGATTCAGAGGCCTTGCTCATTATTTGTTCACATATTCTACAAGATGGATTCTCTCTAGCTTTGGGTTAAAAATTTCCAAGTAAAAACTAGTGGGTTGAAAAACTCCAAGTCAACCCATCATTTTTGACTTGGAGTTTTTCTATCAAGTTTTTTTCACCTTTTGTAAAATCAATCCAAATAATGAACATTCTTTGGGTAAAAAAAGAGAATTGTCGTTGTCACGATCATAATTGGATTTTCTTTTTTGTTCTTTTCTTTTTTTCTTTTTTTTTTTCCTCTCGATGTATGTTTGGAATTCCACTATAATTTTATTGTGATATAAATTAAAACTAAAGTAGTATACATTAAGTAAAAATCTGTAAGAAGTAATTTGTATTTAAGAAAGCCTAAATTAATAATCCTATGGTCTCTTTCTAAGCTTGATTTTAAGTAATTATTAATTGTTTATTTACAAATGTTTTGTCTTAGGTTTAAGGATTAATAAGTAAATAGTAAATTAGGGTTTTGGCAACTTAATTGAACATTACAAATGCTTGCTTATAATATTAAATAAAATATGTTGAAAATAATTAGAAAATTCTAGAGTGAAAATTGGTTGGAAAGTGTGAGAGGCTTATGGAGGTTGTGCCTTGTGCTTCTTGCTCACCACCCTCAATTTCTGTCCTTTATGAAGAAGGAAGAAAATTGAGGCTTTCCCATAAGAAAACCCACTCAGGTCGCTCTTTGTCCTCATATTTGCTAATTGTTTTAGTTTTCCTTTTTAATTAAATGTTATAAGCAAGTATTTATAATGTTTAATCAGATTTATGAAACCTATATCCACTATTTTTTTATTGGTCTCTTGACTTAAGACAAAGCACAGAAGGGACCTGATGTCAATATATTTTTAGGCTTCCTTAAATATTAATTAAAAATCTCTTGATTTATCGTGATTCATATTACCTTAGTCACACACACACACACACACACAGAATTTATTTGGCGTAGGATTGTTTCACCTTTTTTGTTTAGGAATCCCAATTTACACACACACACACACAGAATTTATTTGATGTAGGATTCTTTCACCTTTTTTGTTTAGGAATCCCAATTTACATTATGTAAATTGGGATCTCATATTAAAAAAAAAAAAAAAAAGGGTTATCTGGATAGACTTAATTAGACTTAATTACCTACTTGAGGTATGAATCAACTTATTAAGTTATTGACAATTAACCCCCATTCCATTTAACAGAAATTGTTAAAATTAAGACATGGAAGGGTAATATAGTTAATTAGACTTAATTACAAATTACTTACCTGAAGTATGACCTAAAACAAGTAAAATCAACTTATTAAGTTATTAACAATTAACCCCCATTCTATTTAATAGAAACTGTTAAGGTTAAGGCATGGAAGGGTAATGTGGTCTTTTAACAATTTTTGACTACTCACATGGTTAAAGTGTGTAATATGTAATAGATTTGACATGCAAAATAATTAAAAAATAAATTTTAGAATTGAAATATGTACAGACTAATAGAGGAAAACCAAACAACTCTTGTCATCAACCACCAAGACAGGAACTAAACAAACACTTCTAATATATATATATATATATATATATATATAGATATATATTACCTGATTTAACCAAACCTATTGCCTTAATCATATCTGATTTGAATGAACAAATCCATTACTGCTTATCGTTTTTTGGCAGAGTGATTTTAAGTCTTGCATTGTAGAGCACTTTAAAATATCCATGTCAAGGCTAAACATACAAAAATCATTTATATTAATAAAACATTCAATAATCCATAGCCATCAAGCATTCATATCCAATATTGGTACTCAACCTCCATAAAACATTCATATAAAGGCTTAATCACATGTAGCAAAATATATCCAGCTTAGGTGTTCTCAAAATACAACAGATTTTGGCACCATCATTATCCTAAAATTAACATTATAATTTTCCAGGAAGAAAAAAAAAAAAAAGAAAAGAAAAGGACTTCAGCAGTATCTTAGAAAATAGTACACAAAACACCACTTTCTGTCATTGACAACAATTTACCCAGTCTAATCCCATATATTAGTAGTGCTGTGACCATTGCCTTGACTTCAATTTTTAGTATGACAAAATCCAACACAAAACATTACTTTCTACAGTTGACGGTAAATTAAATTTAACCCTTTGTATTTGTAGTGTCATTGCCTTGATTCCCTGTTCGAAAGACCAAAAGAAAAAAAAAATCAATTAATTACTTACTAACTTGATATAAACATGGTTGTGTTTTTATAAACAACATAACTACTAACCTGGTCCATGCTGAGAAGTTTTAGGTGCATTTTGGCTAAGTTGCTGACTTGAAACTCCATTTTGGTTCTGACTAGTTGTAGTTGATTGTGTGTTAGAAAATCAAAGCATCTGATTAACGATTCCATATTTCCATATGACAGATTATAACACAATTTGTTTACGTAGTTCGATCAGCCCAATAAAAAGAAGAAGTTTTCATTACCCTTGTCACACTACTTGAAGCAGAGTTGGGTAATATCCTTGTTCGTGAGTTGGATAGGAATTGAGTATTTGTTTAGTTCCGAAGAGTTATTTGGTCTTCCTTTGTTTTGTCTGTACATATTCAATTCTAAAATTTATTTTTTAATTATTTTGCATGTCAAATCTATTAAATGCTACACACCTTAACCATGTGACTAGTTAGAAATTATTAAAAGACCATATTCCCCTTCCGTGCATTAACCTTAACAGTTTTCATTAAATGGAATGGGGGTTAATTGTCAATAATAACTTAATAAGTTGATTCTACTTGTTTTGGGCCACACCTCAGATAGATAATTTGTATTTAATATATAGATATATATATATATATATAATTTAGTTGGTAAGAACTAAAGAGTAATTATAATAAAGAATGAAGGATCATTTTGCTGAGGATTTAAAAAATTCCTTGGCTAATAGATGATGCCAAGTGGTGTTATTGTAAAGAAACAATAAAGAAAGTTAGATATGGATTAGGGAAGATGAGCATTGGGCCAGAAAGTGAACAAGGGGGCGAGGATTCGGTTACAAATAGAATAAATAATGTGTTAATAGTACAAGATTTATTAAACTAGAATGTTGGAACGAATTCATTTAAAAAGAGTATGAGAATCTCCAACTTATGTCAACATGCATTTTGGGTCATACACAAAACTATGCATAAAAGAAATATGTTTCTGAATTTATATCAACATACTTGTTTGTATTTGTATATCAAACCCCAAATCTAAGCATATAATGTGTAAATCAATGATTAAGCTCAAGCATTAATTTCACAAAATATATTTATTATTCTTAGTATAAAGATCCCGAACCTTAATCATGTGCTCTTTCATTTTCACTTTCTTCTCATGCTCCTTTCTCCTTTCTTTTTACCTTTCTCTTTTCTTCCTTCATAATTGGCTGAAAACTCTTCCTCTTTTACTGTTTCTTACCTAAAGGGACTTCCTTCTGATTTTCTGTTGTAATTTTTATTTTCGGCAAGAATTGATGCCACTTGGCATCATCTCATTCACAAAGGAGATCTCTTTTCTCATTTTAGTAAGATAAGTCTTCATTTTATATATTTTTTAATTGATGTTCAGCTAAATAATAAATTTACTGCATAAGCATATATAAGTTATCACACAATTTTACACTATCTATACCTATATAATTATATATACACACATTAAAACTCAAGTGTATAAACTGCAGTTATATAACTAATTGTATAACCATAGCCTAATATCCAATAATAAGATAAAATAATAACAGGGTATTGAAGATGTATGATTAGAGCAATTCTTACCTAATGGACTGCTTGTAAGAATGGTGTTAATAAGCATGTTCATTCTGTTCATTGCGCAGCTTCTCACTCCTTACATCTATCTCTTTTATCTTGCCTCAATCTTCTTGAATATCGTCCTAATAGACATCAAATTTTCGAAAAGCAACTGCTTTAGCAATATTCTTTAAATGCTAAATTCATTCGATAATGGAAACATATCTATCTGCTGGGTGACATTTTCTTCCTTGATAGTTACGTTACGTGTGAGAACAATTGTTTCATTGCAGTTCAAAAAGTAGAAAAGAATATCTAGTCCTCACTTGTGGTCCACCATCCTTAAACACTGAGCTGCCTAAGGCAAAACTTGAAGATGAAGAGAGTTGCTCTGATGATGACGATAGCAGTGGAGACGAAGAAAATCGAACAGTAAGTTGCCATTTCATACAATCTCTTAACTATGCAATGTTCTCTTCAAAGCTTTCATTTGGTCTTATGTAAACTGAACACTTTCTTTCCATCTTTCGTCCTGAAATTGTGAAGAAAACATTTCAGCTATAAATTCTTGTCATTACAGAGTACATTTTTTATATGTTCATATAGGTTAGCATTTCAGACAGGCACAGGCCCAGGAAGAAGCAGAAAACAACAAAGAAAGGAAAAGGCAGAGAATGGGTGCTGAAGAAAAAGGAACAAATGAGAAGAAAAGGAAATGTTGTGCCTCCGGACACGAAATACACAGCACGAAAACGCAAGGCGCGCTTTTGATACAACTTCATACCTAACCCAGGAGTCGCTCATCCATTCTTGCAGCAGCAAAGTGCTTCAACTTACATATCGGTTGTGAGGTGGAAAACTAGTATAGAAGCATTAGTCTACTAATGTGTGAACTATTTATGGATGTTGAGGAGAAGAAATCGAAGATGGGAGGAGATGATTGTTGATGCAATTTTGGTTCAAGTTTGTTAAATTAAATTTTCTAGATTATTTGTAAAATTTATACTAGATTCTGTCACATTTGTATTTGATTACTGAGCTTTGACAATATCAAAATTTTTCAATTGGGTTTGGGCATGTAAGTTCTGCTTCTTTCTGAAAATACAAACTTTACTCAAGTTGGATTGTAGGGGAGAGTTTGATATTACTTTTTAGAAGTTAAAATAACGTAAAAGAAATATGTTCGGTAAAACAATCCAAAAAGCTTGGATTTGACGATGTAGCTGATTCGACAGCAATTTTAAGAAGCCAAGGATTTGAAATGATGAATCTTTGAAATGAAATGATTCTATAATTATTATGCATTCTAACATCAACTGAGTAATAATGAATGATTGAGATGCTCCTACCATCCATACATGTTTTAACATTAAAAGCCTCCTATTCTTTATATATATATTTAGGATTTTTATATTCAGGTATATATGATTTTAAAAGATAAGTATTAATTAATTAAATTCATCCATTGTATTATTTCTTCTAAAAATATTGTCTCTTTCATTTAATTCAATGAATGAATTTGATTAGTTAGTCCTTATTTTTTAAAATCAGATATACTTGATTATAAAAACATTATATATATAAATATTTAATATTTTTAAAATGATGACTCACTCACTTTAAAAAGTAAAGATTAACCAATCAAATTTATTTATTACATTCTCTTCCCTAAAATAAATTCTATCTCCTATTTAATTCAAATGAGTTCTCATTTTAAAAACACAATATATATATATATATATATATATATATGGGGCAAGATTGTGAGATATAAGTTTTGACATATTTTTTCAACAACTGGATTAAAAGGAAATTAATGGTATAGATTTAATTTTTTTAAAAAGTAGGAGAGCTATGGGAGAACTGTGTTGTACCAGGTAATTGCATTTGCATCAATTTCTCTCTCTTTATTTATGTTATTTCTCATTTTCTCTTTCCTTTATCTATTTATGTTTTAATTGATTTTTTATTTTGAAATATTTTGAATAATATGTTTGTTTAAACCTATACAATATGGATCTTATTTGAAAATTTATGTTGAAAGTTTTGAATTCATCTATTGTTTGCATGATTTGGTTAACTAAATAAAGAGAAAAGATTATGAATTAATAATTTTTATATAGTTTAAAGATAGTGATAAAGTAAGTTGAAGTGTACCACTTTAAAATTAATAACTAATCTACACAATCCAGTATTTTTCTATCAAAATTTATGTGTCTCTCTCTATATATATAGACACACACATATAACAATACCAATTTAAATGCATGGCTTTCACTATTTCAATTGACAGGCATAGAATAATGAAAGTAAATAATAAAATAAATAAATACATAAAAAGAAGATGGTAATGAAACTATAATTTGTTACTAGATATGTATTAGAATGATAAAATTGTTTTTTTTTTTAATTAAAAAAAACAAATATAAGGAAACCATTACGTCAATTAAATACATTGTATTAAACATATGGTCACAAAGGATAAATCTTTTTAATTTCATTTAAATAAATAAGAGATTGACATGTTTATCTAGTAGTTATTTGATCAGCAAAAACTATAAAAAGAGAGAAATTAAAACAATAAAACAATTGAACTGCACAAGTTATAATTATTTGAATTCATTGCTAAAAAAGAATAAATTTCATGATTTATTGTTCCATCTTAATTCTTAAGTTAAATGTAACTTTAAAACTATTATATGATATTTTTATTCAATTATTTCTACCGGGACGTACTTATATTTAACACCATAACGATGAATACGACTAGATATGGACTCCCACAAACAGAAGAAATTAGCTACTCCAACTAATGAAAAAAGCTTTATTCTTACTCTTACATTTTGTTAAGCAAAATGAGACTAAAAACAACTCATCAAAGAGGGGGAGCCACACAACTATCTGTACCCAATAGTGGTGTGTAACATTTTGGTTAAATTATTTATTTATTTTATATACTTTTGATTTACAACATCTAATGTCAGATCAGATGGTTGTCTTAATCTATAAGTATCTCAAATGAACATGCAGCTCTAAAATTTATTTCCAGGACATGAGAGGATGACCCACACTAAATCATGAAAAAATTGTCACTATATTAGGTGGATGGTGAGGGTTGAAACCCACCTCCTCGATTAAAATTTCTATTATTTTTCCAGTCAAATAAAACTTATGAATATCGATTTATGTCACTATATGTAACCACAACAATTAATGACAAATTACAAGACATAGGCATATTAGCTTACGAGGCTAGATTGTTTTAAACCCACGATTAGTCAAACACTTGTCTACTCAACTTCAAAGTCAATGATTTCCTTAAAACAACTGTCACTTGTTCTTTTGAAAATTGAAAGCTACAATAATACCAAATTGAACATAATATGTTATTCAAATGTAGGGTGGATTAGGATAATGGATGGAGGGCATTTAGCGATGCTCATTATCATAATTGAAAAGTTAAAGCCCAATATAAAGATAGTGTTAAGGCCCATGCATGCTTCTTCCTATACCCAGCCCTTTGTGTCCATAATTGCTTCAAAGCATCAATATGTAATAATTGGTAGAATCTTCCAAAAGCACGTAGAAAATAAAAATTAAAATTAAAACAATAATTTTTAAAAAAATATACTCACTAACACTTTAAGATATCATTTTAAAATCTGGTTTGAGATAAAATCTGAGCTTGAAATATTTACTTTACTACAATACTTTGGTATTGTTTCTATGAAAATTTATAAACTGATTTGTTAGATCCAAAAGTTTCAACCAACGATTTCAAAAGATCTAATCAATTGGACTATCTCCACGATGCTCATCAAGATTGCTATAGAAGAAAAATGCATTTTACAAACACTCAAATATCACTTAGATATAATTTGGTTCTTAGTACTTAACAACCAATCAACTAATACTTTGATTTAGAAAATGTCCAATAAAACCAAAACACTTTTATTATCATTTAATGTGATTGGATGATAGAACATTCACTCAACATGTTAATGTCCTAGAATTGAGTTGTTGCATTATATGTGATATTTAAACAAAACACCCCCCACTCCTCCCAAAAAAAAAAATACGCACTAACTTTTATCGATTTGGTTGGTTTGGTTTATCTGTTTGATTGGTTTAAGCTTCAATAAAAACATCAATGATTTCAATTTCTACTCAAAGAAAAAAAAAAAAAAGAAATAGTACAATATTAATAAGTATATGTTGACAGTAAATAATAAGCTCAAGATATAAGATAAATATAACAAGCAATAGATTAAATTAAGTTATAGCCAAGAAAGGGTCCACATATATGATTGTGTGTCAACAAACAAAATAAATTCAATTTTGTAATTTATTTTGTTGATTTCCTTCCATGGTTTTGCCTGCACACTTCACAAATTATCCTCACACTTTTCATGCTCTGCATTGTCGATTAACATCATGCAGATATTCACTTTAAGCAAATGAAAGTTTTAATTATCCAACTTGAAGAATGCATTTTATTAATTTTTTTGACACGTAAACAATATTACAATATACTAAAAATAGTAACAATTTGTTGCGGTTAAATAACATTTTCTAAATCATTACAACTTCACAAATATTTTGCATTCTCTTTCTAAATCATTTTGTAAAAAAAAATATATAAATAAAATAAAATAAAATTTAACACCCAACAAGTTTAAGGTTAACATATCAAGATTAAATATTATATGTACAATTTATAAACTTATTATCGACGGTGAAATTTGGTCGACTGAAGTTCAAAGCTCAATACCTACAATTAAGAAAAACAAGAAAAAGAACAGAGATCACATTGGTATTTTTACGTGGCTTGGTCAGAACGTTGCGTACGTCCACGACTGTGCTCTCTGATAATTTTGACAGAGTCACAATATATTATTTCTTAATAAATGTTACAATGAAATTTCAGGCCCTATTTATAGGGAGGGGCGTTACAATTTGAATACAAATAAAACAGAGAATAATCATACAATAATTACACATTCCAAAATAAGTTAGCATCCAATCAGGAGTTGGTTCCACTAAATTAAGGATTAACTCTATCAATATTCGTATTTGAATTTATTTCTCATTCTGGTAGAAAAATTACGATCAATTTGGGTTGTTGCATTTCTGAAAGATTTCCTTATCAAGCTGTTCAATATGCGAGCTAGAGACTGCCTTGGACCTTGAGTTAGATCCTGCTATGCGCAACGAGCTGTGCATAGAGCGAGTTGAATAATACTGGTTAGCGACCTGAGAGTATTAGTGGCAATGCGAGCTCATCCTTGCGAGTTGAAGAGCTTACTCGGGCTAGGTGTCGGTGAATTGGGCCTTCGCTGATGGGTCAGTTTATTGGATCAGCTTATTGGGCTTGTATTGGGCTTTTACCAGCCTATTTGTGCAATCCGAGATATACCCATAACGTCAGTCCCCCAACTCTCAATGTGTTCTACGAACTAAGAGCTCGAGCCCGCTAGTAAAAGTTGACATGCCACGTCTTGTCATCCCGCATCTCTTCAAATTCTATCCTATCACTTTAACACGTGGCGACGGTTCAAGTGATAACTCCTTTGGTACGTCTTGTGCCATGTGCATTTATAATGCGTATGTTTCTCAACTGACGACCTATGATTATAAAAGTCATAGTTCACACTGCATCGTTGGATTTGTGACGGTTACGCAACTCCCAGATCGAACGGCTAGGGCGTGGACTCTACCACCCCTCCATATATGTGGAACCCTTTCATCTTCTTTTTACTCTGTCATTTTCGATTCCAATCGTCGAATCACCCCTTTTCTTCTTTTTCACTCCATACTGCTTCCTCGCATCAGTTCTTCTTAGATTTCACATTCTCGTCAATCAGATTCCTCATCGTTTGGCAAGGATTCACGGTAAGTTTTATTTCTAACCTTCGAGCTTTTGGTTTCTTGGTTTGCTTCCCGCTGTTTAAGCACATTTTTTTTTTCTGTTTAATTTTGGATTTTAATCTGAACGCTTCATGTTCCTGACGTTGAACGTTTTATTACTGATTGTGACTTTTCATTTCCTGCTAATTTGATCTTGTTGCTTGTTTATTTGTGACTCGATTACTATTTGTATCTTTTAGCACATGCGAGCTGTAGGATGAGATACCCATAGATTATTAGCTCTAGGTTGTTTCTTTGTAGGTTGAGCCCCTCATAACTTAAGCGATCTGTGTGGTGTTTGTGATTTGTAGACTAGGAAGTCTCTTAGTAAGAAACTTATAAATTTTAGGCATGGTCAGATGGCAATGACCTAACTAAACCCTTTCATGTGTAGATATCTTCAGATCGCGCATGCTAATCCTATAGAGTAGGAGACAATGATTCATCCAACTTAGAAGAGCTCGTTACGGGTGAAGTACACATTGTTAGAGGAGCGACTTCTCAGAGCGGTGAGGTCACTGAAAGACTTGTAGCTTTGGCAGACCCCTAAAATGACTCGTTAGGCTGCTGAGGAGCGGCGAGCATGTGAGGTGTTTATACACCACGCCTCCAAGATATCATACAACGAGATGGATGGAATTGTTT
This sequence comes from Litchi chinensis, assembly GCA_019925255.1. NCBI lineage: Eukaryota > Viridiplantae > Streptophyta > Magnoliopsida > Sapindales > Sapindaceae > Litchi > Litchi chinensis. The sequence goes on from CM034464.1 coordinate 23,257,756, forward strand.
TATAGTATCACCTCCCCAAGGATATTGCTTAGTGTCCTCAAAATCCAATGACCATGCATCTTATCTTCCTTCGAGGTTCATCGCCATTAGCATTCACTATTTTAAGCACAGACTCAGATTTTCGGTCCCTGCTTGCCTTATTGATTTCTTGAATAAGCTGAAACTTAACCCTTTTCAGTTAACCCCGAACTTTTACTTGCAACGTATATTGCTGGCCTTAGTCTTTATCAGGAATGGCCTTCCTCCCCTAACTCGAGAAATCCTAAGCCACCTCTATAATATTAAAGGTGCCGGTGACATAAAAGATGAAATGCGAGATGGAATCTACTATCTCGCAACTTGTCAATCAAACTATAAAAGTCTCCCGCTTTAAGGCAATGCAAAGAGCAAGTTCAACGTAGGAGACTACAAATCTAGTTGGTTTTACATCTCTTGTCATTCCCTTGAGCAACTTAACAACTTCACTTTTGTTCTGAGTCCAGGTAGATAGAAGGGAAAACATCTGCGAGTTAAAGACTTTTTTTTTTTTTAGCGAGCTGACATTCTTTGTTTTGCAGACTTGAAACGAGATAAACTCATTCTCAGTAACGAGGAGGAAGAGATTCTCAAGGCGCTTATAGATTTAAACGATATAACACTTAGCAACGCGTTTGACAATGACCTCCTCAGGACCTATAAGCTAACTCATCCTTTTGACAGCGAGCTAGCGGACAACAAAAGAGACATAGGAAGCAGGAGAGAGTTCGAGCTCGCTTCTGTGTTTGAAGCAACTGGTGAAGTAGAGGCCGCTTCAGCTCCCCAAACAATTCTAGCTCCTGCTTCCAGACAAATCCCAAAGATGGTGAAGCTTCTCCTGCAATAGGCTCATCCAAAATGCCCTGTCCAGCCCACAGCCCCTTCAACTGCTACTCGAAAGGTTCCTCTAAAACGTCTCATCCAACCTACAACTCTTTCAGCCGCTGTCCCTAGCAAGGTGCCCCCCCCTCCCTTGGGTATCGACCGTAGATCCTCCACCAGCCTAAGTCCCCACCTCGCATCTAGAGATGGATGAAGTTCAATCTGAAACCCCTTCTTGTGAGACTCAAACTAGTTCCAGCAAAGGTGGAAAAAGAAAGTCCATATCTAGTCTATCCTCAATCAAGCAATGTTGTACGGATAAAGGTAAGTAGCTAAAGGTCATAGAGGTCACAGAGAGAAGAACCGTACCACTAGTTGGGGCTCGACCTGAAAGTGGACCCGGAGGAAAATACTTGAAATCCCTCCTTTATTGCTAGCCGAGGTCATGGTAACTCATGCTCGTCATTTGAACAGTGACAATTTGTAGGGCGAGGACTTAACTGACTACATAGCTCGTCATAGGATGTTGGTGACTAATGTTTCCCTTTACCTTTCTTGCCTACTTATTTGGTCAAATTTTAACTTGTTGCATTTTAGGCCATGCTGGGGTCAACAAAGCAGAGGCAAGATTAAGTCTCTTGAAGATAAGAAAAGAAAGCTTGAGGACGAGCTGAAAAAGGCAGCAGACGAGTTTGTGCTCATGGCTACGGAAGCTAAAAAAGCCAGAAATTCAAAGCAAAGCCTTCTAGTCAAATTGAAAAATGCTGAGGAGGCCAAAAAGGAGGTCGAGGATGCTCTGACTTGTGAAGAGAGTGGTCATGCACATTCGAGGTCGCGCTTCACTGTCGAGCTCCGCCAATTTGAAGAGGAATTGAGCAAGGCAAGAAGCGAGTTGAAGAAAGTCTTGCCATTAGCTAAAGTTGTTGAACAACAAATTGAGGCTGCAGTGCTAGCTATGACTGCTGAACGTCATGTAGAGGCTGCTCATATAGAGGTTGCTGTTCTGATAGAGAAAGTTGTCAGGGTCAAGGAAGAGCCGGAGATGCAGGTCATCAGGGCTAAAGAGGAAACGAAGTCAGCAACTTGCAGCAATTTCCTCTTCACTCTGTGGGAAGCTCACCTTGAGCTAGACTTCTCGCTCTTTGGTAAGGAAGGACTCTCAGAGGTAGAGAGATTGAAGACGGAAGCTGCCTCATCTCCGATCGTTTCAGACGCGCTACCTCTGACAATGAAGATACCTAATATGACCTTTGATGATTGGGTCATGGAGTCTGTAGACACAACCTTCAATAATGTAGCTCCCGACGAGTCAGCCCCTCATGATGAGTAGCTTGCCATATTAAACTTTCTAGTCTTTTGAATTCTCTTTTGATTACTTTGTTCACCTCGATTTGCGGGGTTTTTGTAATGAATTTTCTGAACTCAATTATAATGAAATCATCTCGTTGCATTTGAGTTTGTTTGCTTTACTTCATTTGCTGTTTCATGTTTTTATTGCATCTTTTTTTTTTCCCTAAGTTTAGGAATTCCCTGTGAACTGAAAAGTAAACAATTTAAACAAGATGGTAATAAAACCTGGCCTAAGGTCGTGAGGTTGTTGATTATGATAAGTTGTAATTCACATATCATTACTTGGTCCAAAGATAAGTCAGTAGAACATAATAAAATTATCACGAGTTTGGTAGTGAATTGGAACCTCAATTACCTTGTTGAGATATTGGCAATTTATGCAGGGGGTCATAATCTCGCTTACAATAGCGATGTATTTTGCGGGCTATGTAAGGGGTCATAACCTCACCCACTTGATCCCTGTGTATAAACTTTCGTTGCTTCATTAGTTAGGAGACAAAGTGAATATACAACTCTGTGTTCTCAAATCTACTTATTTTCTTGATAAGTTTAGAATGTTCACTTAATTCTAGGTTTATTTTTATTTATTTTTAAATGAAGTCAGATGAGTTGAAGATCTGGGTTTCTAATCCAGATCTTTAAGTCTAGGATGAATCATTTTTAATTTTTAATTTTTTTTCAACAATCTTTTTATTTTTTGATTTTTTTTATTATAAAATTTTGATTAAGGATATTTTAGTCTTTATATAGTTTTGATCACATTTGACCGTTAGTTAAACGGTTAGAGGGACTAAAGTAATAAATTTTTAAAACATTAGGGATGACGAGTATTCAAAATGCATAAATAAAAATGTAATATTTTGTTAAACGTTAGATACTAAATTGAAATTTCCCCTTAAAAAAAAAAATCAATTTATACCATGATTTAATGTATGCCTGTAATAAATTCTTCACTTGTGTGTGATTGGTTCTTGTAATCTTCTACACAACAATATGAGGCTTTTTTTTTTTTTATAGCTAAAGTAATTATACCTACAATTCTTAATTTTTCACTTATTGACATTTAATTAAATAAATTTGACATGTATCACTACATTAAAATTATCAGAAATTAGTCTTTTTTGAGTTGTAGTTATTGGTTTATGGAACATTTGTGGACACAGAAATATTATTGTTCATGGTGGAGCACCTAAGAAGGAGAAACTAATCCTGGAAGAAACCGCTTCTTATCTTTCCAAGTAGCAAAAGTTAAATGATATTAATAGAGAAATTCTAGTTGTTTCTTCTTCTATTTCGCATGTTAAGTGGCAACCTCCTAATAGGGATTATCTTGACTTGAATGTGGATGCAGCAACTACTACTAGGTTTGGTTTTGTGGGGATTAGAGCTCTAATTCAAGATCATTTTATGGTTGTTAAAGGTGCTCTTTTAATGAAGATGACTAGTCTTTTTACCCATTTTTTGGCAAAATGTGTGACAATTCGAGAGGGTTTGAAATTTTCTTTGGCTTATAATTTGAAACCTCAAGTTGTGAAAACTGATGCTTGATTGGTTACTTTGGCAATTCAGGCTTAGAATTATTTCATTTGTGGAAGATCTTTTCATTAAGGATATTTCTTTATTGTTAATATAGTTGGGCAATGTTTGATATCAATGTTTGATATTTCTTTATTAATGACGTGGCTCATAGGTTTGCTATTTTGGTTTTTAGAAGTAATATTAGTCAATCTTGATTTCATTCTGTTTTAGATTGTATTTCTAATATTGTACTTGCATATGTTTCTTGAATAAAATATGTTTGCTTTTCAAAAAAATGGAAAAAAAGAAAAGAAAAGAAAAACATAATAAATCAGTAGCCATGGAGTGTGTAAACAATTAACTTTAAATAAATTGTTATTCATGGATGACAAAATTAATTACTCTAAACTTTAGAAACATTTGCTCTTATAGTCTTATTTCCATATTCCAATATTTATTGATTGAAATTATAATTTCCCGCCATTTAACTTGTTTCAAGGTATTAGATTCTTAATTTAAAAACTTTTCTAGCTCAGTGCAACCGAAAAAAAAAAAAAAATTCCCTTTTTTTTTTTTTTTCAGTTTGTAAACAATGTATTAATCAGCATAACAAGATTCATGTTAGACCAAAGTTAAGAAATTTATAAGTTTTTTTCAACACTCTCATTCGATGATCCATCATCCTTATGACACGTGTTATTGTTGGATCATTTCCTAAAATCCATCACTTCATCAAGCAAAATCTAAAAAAGATTAAGTCATATCTTATTCAATAATGCCATTGGCCTCTAATAACTAAATTTTGTTGCAGTCAATCAAGTCTTTTAATATGAAGAACTTCATTGTCATATCTCATTTATTACTTCGACTCTGATGAGCCCAAAGGTTTACAGAAGGGACCCCTTTGACCAAAAAATTGAAGGTCAACATAAACAAAAAAATGAATAAGAAGACTATTTTACCTTAACTATTTATAAACTCTATAAAATAACTATTTCACCCTCATTTTAAAATTAAGAAAAGTAAATTAAAATTAATAAAAACTAATCTCCACTATTTAACTATGAGATGGACGATGGAAATCAAACCATAAAATAAAAAATGTAAAAAAAATTGAAAAAAAAAAGAAGAATTGCAAAAAAATAAAAAAAGGTGGAAGTCTAGATTGGATTTTAATCGTCTATCAACGAACGGTGGAGATTTAATTTAGATCTCCATCAACCATGTATGGAGATGGATTCTATCTCCATCCATTACCGATGGAGATCTAAAGAGATCTCCATCAGGACTCCATCATTAATGATGAAGGTCTACAGATATGTTATTGTTGTATCATTATGATAGATGTGTTGCCACTAGATCATTTCCTAAAATCTCTCACTTCATCAAAAAAAAATCTAAGAAGAATTTAGTTCATATCTTGATCATTTATGCTATTGGGCTTTAATGATAATATAAATTCTGCTATACTGATAAACCCTGATATTAGTTTCCTCTGAGAATTTATTTCGACGATCGGATAGAGAATAAAGAGTCTAGAAATAATGCAAGGAGTCCGGTTAGAATTTGATTATATTTATAAGACATTAAGTGTCGTGTCAGGAAGAAATGTGAATTTTCGGTGAATAATGTTCGGATCCAAAATGAATAGTAATTTTTTCGAAAAATATCTGAAATTAGTGTTTAAGACCGAATTTGGACTCGGTTATATTGTCCAAAGTCATAAATTGAGATTCGGTGGGAAACGAAAGTTTTCGATGAATAGTATTTTTCGGACGAAAATTTTTGAATAAATAGTAAAATTTTCGAAAATTGACCTTAACAGTCGTAAAGGTCCGAAAATAGTAGGAGAGTATAGAGAAATAGAAACGGATCAAAAAGAAGACCATTTGAGTCAGTTTTGAGCGATAAAAAAAAATTACGATTTTACCCTTTTGAGAGATTAATGGATTTTAGTGAGTTTAAACCAAATTAAAAATTTTTCGAAGCATGAGATTGATAGATAAGACACCTAATTGAAGTATTTCATAGTCAATTTGAAGATTAGATGACCATGGAATATTTTTCATAATATTTTCCGGTCAAAGTGAAATTAGATTATAAAAAGGGCAAAATGGACATTTTAAGTTAAGTATGCATGGATCACACATGAGCATAATATGCAAAAGTTTCAAGGAGTGTAACCCAAGTGAATGAGAATGGGTTAAAGAGAATGGACATAAAAATCGAGTATTTAAGTTATAGATACATATAAAAAGTTATCGGTTTATTCGACAGGATTTCGGTTAGGAACATTTTTTTTATCAAGTATATATGAGAGGTATTAGGCCGAAATTGAAGCTTATAAAGTTAAATTGGTCATAAGATATGTGTAGAATATTTATGGAATATTTTTAGAAAGGATTAGGTATTGAAAGTTTTATTGAAATGAGAATTGGAAATCGATTTAGCTCTCACCCAGATTTATTATTTTATGGTATTAGAAATCTTCGAATTGAGTTACGGTCAAATCGTACGCCTCTAGTAGTGTTATCTGAAGTTTATTATATTTTCGTATCGCAAGTCGAATGTCGTTTGGTTGACCCCGATAAGATTACAAAGTGATTAGGAAATAATTATATGTTAATCAAGCGAGGTGAGCTCACGGGATAAAGTAAAAGATATTTTAAATCAACCAATAAGAAAAGAGATAAGTGTTTTTGAAAAGTAGTGGCTATGGATGTGTCATATGTCATCAATTGATTGGTTGAAGGAATCAATGGATTAGAAGAGGACAAGTGGACCAATAGAATTAAAAATTATATATTTTTGGGCATTAGTGAGATTATTGAAAGTTTGAGGTAATTAAATGAAATTTTCTTGAGGGAATTAATTGTAATTGAGCAATAATATATATAAAAGTGATTTTTGTCTCATATGAGACATTTAGTCGTGCAAAACACAGAAAAGAAAGAAAGAGGAAATTGGGTGAGAGATAGACCCGAGAGCGCGCGCGAGAGAGAGAGAGAGAGAGAAAAGAGAGAGATCCGATCCGAATTTTGCCGTGGTTCTTTCACGAAAGTTGTTCCTTGTCATCTCCTCTAGCTAACCCAACAAATTTGAAGTGAAAAGATAACCTATTTGGTGAGTTATTTCAATTTAAAGTTTGATATTTTATGTTAAAACTCATTCTCTCTCCAATTTTTTTTTCCAATTTTAGTTTAAGGATGATAAGAAGGACTTATGAGGATGATTTTGGTGTGATTTGTGAGTAATTTGGTGGAAGAAAAATAGGTGAAAAAGAGAGAGAAAGTAATGGCCAAAATGGGTTTTTATGAGATCCAAATTCGTTTTCGATTCTAAGGCATTAGATAGGTGTTTTAGAGATTAGAAAATAATATTATAAAGTTAGATTTCGAAAACGAAAAGTTTAGGATCGATTTCGGAGCTAAACGGACGAGTTGAAGGGTGTTTTTCGAAATCCTTCCAAATGCGTTCGTTTAACGTTCGAAACGATTTATTTAATCATAGTTGGGTGTTAGAACACTAGATGATTATTATTGAAGTTGTCAGATGTTCGAAACAAAAAATAATTTTTATTAGTAAGCGAAATCGAACGAATTTCATTCGATGTATTTGACGATGAAATTGAGTATACTGAGGTATTTCTAGGAAAAAATAAGTAGGATTCATGTAGAGAAAACGGATTTCGAAAACCCCGATTGAATAGAAATTGAGATCCGAAAGTTTAGACGTTAAAAGGTATTAATAGAATTAAATGGGATTTTTATTGATTTGGAATGTTATTTGAATGAGTTAAGTGACTCTAAATGAATATTTGATGTTTTAGGGTAAAAGCGGAGAGTTCCGGAGGTATACGGAGGAGAATCGAATTCTATCCGAGGACGTGTTGTGAGTGGAAATACAAGTTTTTAAAGATTATATTTTCTTAAAGTTTATTTAAAGTTAAAAGAATTTATTATAAATAGTTATTCATTTATTAATTGAATTTATACTATAATTCCAGCATAAAGATTTTAGTTTATTATTTATGTATATGAGAATGTGCTAGAATTAAAGATTTTAGGCTTATTGTCTTGAGATTTAGAATATTTTAGTGTATTAAGAAAAAGAGATTTTAATAGCCTATGGTTTACCCTAGCCCCAGTTTAGTACCCGGTCGAGTGCCCTATGTATGATACGGTAGATGAGAGGAAGTCAATCAGTGAGATTTGAGTCTAGTCGACTCTTGTGTGAGCGAGGCATGAGTGATCCGTATACACGTATAGAGTAGTGTAGTCGGTCCACAGCGTGGGCCCACTTTCGGCGACTACACATGGTAGATCCCCACTCCTAGTGGTTAGCTAGATTTTATATGCTACCACGCTAGGAGTAGATATTCCCTTGGTTACCATGTAAGCGAGCATTAGAAAAGATTTTGAGAAAAGATTTTAGAAAGTGTTTTAGAAAAGAACTTTAGAAAGCATTTTAGTTTTTAAAAACTGTTTTTGGAAGAATATTCTATCCAGAAATGAGTTTTAGTTTATATAAATTATACCACTCACTGAGTTATACTCATAGTTTTCTTTAAATGTTTTTCTTAAAAATTCTTCCACAGGCACAGGAGCTAGTCGTCCAGTCGATGAGATTCAGTCATACGTGCAGGTGGACGAATAAGACGACACCTATTACATATATATATTTTGTTAGTTTGATCATGTATATGTTTATGTATATAGATGTAAATAGTTTAAAGAAATAGCGGATGCATTAGTTAAAAATGTTTTATCAAAGTTTTTTGAAATTTGGTTTTCAGATTTTATTTACAAGTTTGTGGTTGTGTTGTGAGAAAAGAGTCAAAGGCTCTGGAAGTTGAGAAATAGAATTCATAGAAGTGTTTTTATAAACTGTATTTGAAACTTACAGGGTGGCATAGTTTAGAAAACAGACGGCATGCTGCCGAAATTTTTATAAAAAAAAGCGAAAAACTTTTATCACTATCACCTTGTAAAAGAAGTTAAAATATCTAGATAGATGAGTTTTCAGTGCCCTGACGGGATTCCTCCAGGCTGAGTATAGGGTTCGAGGGAATTCTTTCGAGGTGCTACGAGGTCTTTCTTGAGTCTAGAGAAGGGATTCGGGAAGGGTCCCATCAATTTGGTATAAGAGCTTTTGGTTAAAATGATTTAGAAAATTTTTGAAAAAGTTAAGCATCCACAAAAGTTATTTATATATTTTAGTACATTAAAATTTTTAAACATTGCATGACATTCATTATTTTCAATTGTAGTAGAGTTATGTGTCAAGTTGGTTATCCTCACACTCACAGAACCGTAGCTAAGGTAGCTCCACCTATTCCATCTCTATCACCAGAAGGATAGGAGCCCAGTAAAGACTTCTGCAATAATTAGCAGTCAGGGGCTTAGTAGGAGTTAGTAGTGGTAGGACTGGCAGCCAATCCCATTAAGTTATTAGACCAGTTTATATAGGGTCTAAAGCCACGGGCACCAGACGCCAGTAAAGAAAAGGCGTAGAAAATCAGGTGCAGAGGAATATAATGGGATAGAAGGTCCGAATGCCACTATAGAATAGTTAGAAAATATAAAAGGGAGCGAGGATAGAAATAAAAGCAAAGTTAGGGCCAAAGGAAATTCTCAGGAGGTCCCCATTAGATCCCAAGATAGAAAACAAATGCAGTAAAGCTAAAGATAAGCTGTAGAGCTACAAATCAACAGTGAGTCTAGATTTTATAAATCCTCAGTAGAGTATCAAAATATGGATTAGGGGATATGATTTAGAGGCTCAGATGATAAGGAATACTTTCAATGAGGTATTGACGGCACAAATATGTGCCAATGCTATAAGGGAAAGTATTAATTCATGTTATCTAGTAGGTATTCACGTCATTGAGGAGGGGGTTTCCAGTCAAATTTATTTTGTATTTTAGTATAAATATAGACACTCCGGAGTGTCTAAAAATAAAATATTATGATTTATAAATTTGTAGAGTCAAAATGATTTTAGTTGTGATCTGCCACAGCTCAGTGCACAAGTTGTGACAGAAGAAAGATTTCAGAGTTTTTGAATCTCTCGCCTTGGAACGTGACATCTCTAGTATACATGACTGATAACCAATCCCGAACTAATCAGCATAGCAATATTATAAGTCGAGGCACCTTACCCAGAAGATAACCAGAGGAAATAATATATAAGTTAGGGTATGCAGTAAAACAATCCGATGCTGAGGCGACACCTGAGATAGTAACCGATAAGTTTATAGTTTTGGATAGGGTTACAGACGATTTAAAAAGGGCGTTGTCAGAAAGGCTAGTATACTGCTAGAATTTCAGAGAGCAGTGTGAAAGTATATATTTCCATTAGAGTTATAATAGCAGAGGAAACAACTATAGAGATAAGGAGATAGTCTTTAGGAGTAGAATAGATTGTCTCCGGAAGAAGTTAACTTCAGTATATTGAGAGAATCAAGGGTAGTATTTCAAAGAGAGTACAGAGTGTTTTATTTCCATATCATAGTAGCCAAGACAACAAGAAATATGTTGAGAAAACTGTGTGTGGAGTACATAGGAGTATATGAAGTATACTACAAAGAGGAAGATCCGGATGGAGGATATCCCTATTATTGGGGAGTTTCTGAAAGTATTCCCTAAGAATCTTCCTAGTTCACCCCTAGACTAGCAGATTAAATTGGAATTTCTTCAATTCCAAAAACGACACCTATTTCTAAAGTATTTTATAAGGAGTGTTGAAGGAATTTTCCAGTATTTCAAATAAGTATGAACACAACTCTCACGAAAGAAAGCTAAATTGAGTGCACCAGAGAGTATCTTTCAGTCAAGACTAATATAGTAGCGGATGCAATAAGTAAATAACCCTCCAGCCTAATGGTAAGTATAAGAGCGGGGTAGATTTCCGTTGCTATCAGAAATGAGATTCTGATAAGTCCATATAGAGACAACGGATACAGGTGCACTGCTAGCTACATTTCAGGTGAGACCGGTACTGGTAGATCGTGTTCGGGAGTTATAGATCCAGGATCCTCGGTTAGTAGAGATCTGGTAGGAGGTAGAGTTAGGTCACAGGGATGACTTTTCAATACGAGACGATGGTACTTTAGTTATGAGACAAAGACTGTGTGTACCTGACCTGGCAGAAATTAAGAAAGGGATCTTAGAGGAAGGCCACTCCTCAGCCTATGTTATGCATCCAGAGAGTATTAAAATGTATCATACCTTAAGAAAACGTTACTGGTGGAAATGTATAAAAAGAGAGATAGCTGAGTAGGTATCCAAGTGGTTGATATGTCAACACATTAAAGCAGAACACCAGAGACCAGCAGGACTTATTCAGTCGCTCTCTATCCCTGAATAGAAATGGAAAAACATTACTATGGATTTTGTTGTAGGATTTCCACAAGGTTGAAATGGATATGATAGTATATGGGTAATAGCAGATCGACTTACGAAGTCAACCCATTTCCTACCCATCCGGAGTACATATTCCTTGGACAGATTAACCAGGTGGTATACCAATAAGATCAAGATTAGTTAGAATAGATTAAAAGTCATCTAAGATCGACAGAAAAGCTACTCAGATAAGCATAGGAAAGATTTGGAGTTCCAGGTTGGAGATAAGGTATTCCTGAAAGTATCGCCATGGAAAGGGATCATTTGTTTTGGACGATGTGGTAAGTTAAGTCCACATTATATCGGTTCTTATGAGATGATTGATTGAATGGGAAAAGTGGCATATAGACTTGAGTTGCTAATAAAGTTGTCTAAGATACATGATGTATTTCATGTCTCGATGCTCCGTAAGTATTTACCAGATCCTTTATATGTTTTAACTGACCAACCAATGGAATTTAAAAAGAACCTATCATATGAAAGAGTAACAGTTCAGATTCTTGACAGAAAATAGCAGGCTCTTTATAATAAAATCATTTCATTAGTAAAAATGTTGTGAAGAAATCATGTAGTAGAAAAAGCCACTTGGGAGCATGAAGAGCAGATACGTAATCAATATCCATAGCTATTTAAGTCTGGTATGTTTGTTTAAATTTCGAGGACGAGATTTTTATAAGGAGGGGTGAATTGATAAACTCTGATCCTAGTTTTCTCTAAGAATTCATTTCGGCGATCGAATAGAGAATAAAAAGTCTAGAAATAATGCAAGGGATCCGATTAGAATTCGATTATATTTATAAGACCCTGAGTGTCATGTCAGAAAGAAATGAGAATTTTCGGTGAATAATGTTCAGATCCAGAATGAATGGTGATTTTTTTGAAAAATATCCGAAATTAGTGTTTAAGACCTAATTTGGACTCGGTTATATTGTCCAGGGTCATAAATTGAGATTTGGTGGGAAATGAAAGTTTTCGATGAATAGTATTTTTCAGACGAAAATTTTCAGATGAATAGTAAAATTTTTGAAAATTGACCTTAACAGTTGAAAAGGTCCGAAAATAGTAAAAGAGTATAGAGAAACAGAAACGGATAAAAAAGAAGACATTTGAGTCAGTTTTAAGTGATCCGAAGAAAATTACGATATTGCTCTTTTGAGAGATTAATAGGTTTTAATGAGTTTAAACCGAATTGAAAATTTTTTCGAAGCATGAGATTGATAGATAAGACACCCAATTAAAGTATTTCATAGTCAATTTGAAGATTAGATGACCATGGAATATTTTCAGAATATTTTTCGATCAAAGTAAAATTAGATTATAAAAAGGGCAAAATGGACATTTTAAGTTAAGTATGCATGGATCACACATGAGCATAATATGCAGAAGTTTCAAGGAGTGTAACCCAAGTGAATGAGAATGGGTTAAAGAGAATGGACATAAAAATCGAGTATTTAAGTTATAGATACATATAAAAAGTTATCGGTTTATTCGACAGGATTTCGGTTAGGAACATTTTTTTTTATCAAGAATATATGAGAGGTATTAGGCCAAAATTGAAGCTTATAAAGTTAAATTGGCCATAAGATATGTGTAGAATATTTATGGAATATTTTTCGAAAGGATTAGGTATTGAAAGTTTTATTGAAATGAGAATTGGAAATCGATTTAGCTCTCACCCAGATTTATTATTTTATGGTATTAGAAATCTTCGAATTGAGTTACGGTCAAATCGTATGCCTCTAGTAGTGTTATCTAAAGTTTATTATATTTTCGTATCGCAAGTCAGATGTCGTTTGGTTGACCCCAGTAAGATTACAAAGTGATTAGGAAATAATTATATGTTAATCAAGCGAGGTGAGTTCACGGGATAAAGTAAAAGATATTTTAAATCAACCAAGAAGAAAAGAGATAAATGTTTTTGAAAAGTAGTGGCTATGGATGTGCCACATGTCATCAATTAAATGGTTGAAGGAATAAATGGATTAGAAGAGGACAAGTGGACCAATAGAATTAAAAATTATATATTTTTGGGCATTAGTGAGATTATTGAAAGTTTGAGGTAATTAAATGAAATTTTCTTGAGGGAATTAATTGTAATTGAGCAATAATATATATAAAAGTGATTTTTGTCTCATATGAGACATTTAGTCGTGCAAAACACATAAAAGAAAGAAAGAGGAAATTGGGTGAGAGAGAGACCCGAGAGCGCGCGAGAGAGAGAGAGAGAAAGAGAGAGATCCGATCCGAATTTCGCTATTGTTTCTTCAAGAAAGTTGTTCCTCATCATCTTCTCTAGATAACCCAACAAATTTGAAGCGAAAAGATTGCCTATTTGGTAAGTTATTTCAGTTTAAAGTTTGATATTTTATATTAAAACCCATTCTCTCTCTAGTTTCTTTTTCGAATTTTAGTTTAAGGATGATAAGAGGGACTTGTGAGGATGATTTTGGTGTGATTTGTGAGTAATTTGGTGGAAGGAAAATAGGTGAAAAAAGAGAGAGAAAGTAATGGCCAAAATAGGTTTTTATGAGATTCAATTTCGTTTTCGATTCTAAGGCATTAGATAGGTGTTTTAGATGTTAGAAAATAATCTTATGAAGTTAGATTTCGAAAACGAAAAGTTTAGGATCGAATTCGGAGCTAAACGGACGAGTTGAAGGGTGTTTTCCGAAATCCTTCCAAATGCGTTCGTTTAACGTTTGAAACGATTTATTTAATCATAGTTGGGTGTTAGAACACTAGATGATAGATTATTGAAGTTGTCGGATGTTCGAAACGAAAAATAATTTTTTTAGTAAGCGAAATCGAACGAATTTCGTTCAATGCATCCGACGATGAAATTGAGTATACTGAGGTATTTCTAGAAAAGAATAAGTAGGATTCATGTAGAAAAAATAGATTTCGAAAACCTCGAATGAATAGAAATTGAGATTCGAAAGTTTAGACGTTAAAGGGTATTAATAGAATTAAATGAGATTTTTATTGATTTTGAATGTTATTTGAATGAGTTAAGTGACCCTAAATGAATATTTAATGTTTTAGGGTAAAAGCGGAGAGTTCCGGAGGTATACGGAGGAGAATCGGATTCTATCTGAGGACGTGTTATGAGTGGAAATACAAGTTTTTAAAGATTATATTTTCTTAAAGTTTATTTAAAGTTAAAAGAATTTATTATAAATAGTTATTCATTTATTAATGAATTTATACTATAATTCTAGCATAAAGATTTTAGTTTATTATTTATGTATATGAGAATGTGCTAGAATTAAAGATTTTAGGTTTATTGCCTTGAGATTTAGAATATTTTAGTGTATTAAGAAAAAGAGATTTTAACAATCTATGGTTTACCCTAGCCCCAGTTTAGTAGCCGATCGAGTGCCCTATGCGTGATACGGTAGATGAGAGGAAGTCAGTTAGTGAGATTTGAGTCTAGTCGACTCTTGTGTGAGCGAGACATGAGTGATCCGTATACACGTATAGGGTAGTGTAGTCGGTCCACGGCGTGGGCCCGCTTTCGGCGACTACACATGGTAGATCCTCACTCCTAGTGGTTAGCTAGATTTCATATGCTACCACGCTAGGAGTAGATATTCCCTTGGTTACCATGTAGGCCAGCATTAGAAAAGATTTTAGAAAGTGTTTTAGAAAAGAACTTTAAAAAGGATTTTAGTTTTTAAAACTGTTTTTGGGAGAATATTCTATCCAGAAATGAGTTTTAGTTTATATAAATTATATCACTCACTGAGTTATACTCATAGTTTTCTTTAAATATTTTTCTTAAAAATTCTCCCACAGGCGCAGAAGCTAGTCGTCCAATCGACGAGGTTCAGTCAGACGTGTAGGTGGATGAAGAAGACGACACCTACTACATATATATATTTTTTGTTAGTTTGATCATGTATATGTTTATGTATATAGATGTAAATAGTTTAAAGAAATAGTGGATGTATTAGTTAAAAATGTTTTATCAAAGTTTTTTAAAATTTAGTTTTCAGATTTTATTTACAAGTTTGTGGTTGTGTTGTGAGAAAAGAGTCAGAGGCTCTGGAAGTTGAGAAATGGAATTCATAGAAGTGTTTTTATAAATTATATTTGAAATTTACAGGGTGACATAGTTTAGAAAACAGACGACATGCTGTCGAAATTTTTATGAAAAAAAGCGAAAAACTTTTATCATTGTTACATTGTAAAAGAAGTTAAAATATCTAGATAGATGAATTTCCGGTGCCCTAACAGGATTCCTTTGGACTGAGTATAGGGTTCGTGGAAATTCTTTCGGGGTGCTACAAGGTCTTTCTCGGGTCTAGAGAAGGGATTCGGGAAGGGTCTCGTCATATACTGAATCTAGTGTTTAATAGAGAGAACTTCATTTTATATATCATTCATTAATTTGACTCCCATGATCCCATAAGTTTTACAAAGGGATCATTTTAGTCCATTTGACCAAAGATTTGATGATTAACATTAACAAAAAAATTGAAAAAAAAAAAACTATTTTACTCTTAACTATTTATAAATTCTATAAAAGAACTATTTTACACTTATTCAAAAATTAAGATAAGTAAATTATAAATTAACAAAAACTTATCTCTACCATCCAACTATAAAATGGACGATGGAGATCAAACCTCATAATCAAAATACAAAAAAAAAAAAAAAAAAAAAAAATTTAAAAAATGAAAAAAAAAAAAAAAAGTGGAGATCTATGTTGGATTTAAATTATTGTCTCTCTAATTGGATAGATAGTGAATATTCAATCTAGATATCCTCCAACCATGTATAGAGATGGACTCCATCTCCATCCATTGCCAATGCAAATCTAGATGGATCTCCATCGAGACTCTGTCACCAACGATGGAGGTCCAGAGATGTGTTGCCAACGGATCATTATAGCAAATGTGTTGCCGCTAGATCATTTTCTAAAATCTATCATTCATCAAACAAAATCTAAACAAGATTCAATAAGATCTTGTTCATTAATGCTTTTGGCTCTAATGACAAAATAAATTCTATTATAGTCAATGTAGTATTTTACTAGGTTATTTTCATATCTCATTCATTGCTTTGACTCTGGTGATCCCATGGGTTTTAAAAAGAGATCATTTTACTCCGTTTGACCAAAAATTTGATGGTCAACATTAACCAAAAAATAAATAAAAAGACTATTTTACCCTTAATTATTTATAACATCTATAAAATAACTATTTTACCCTTACTTAAAAATTAAGAAAAGTAAATTATAAATTAATAAAAACTTATCTCCACCATCCAACTATAAGATAGAACGTGGAGATCAAACCACAAAATCAAAATATAAAAAAATAAATAAAATAAAATAAAAGAAGAATTGCAACCAAAAAAAAAAAAAAAGTAGAGATTCAGATTGGATTTTAACCGTCCATCCCATTGAATGGATGGTGGAGATCTAATCTAGATCTCCTCCAATCATGTATGGAGATGGATTCCATCTCCATCCATTGCCGATGGAGATCCAAAGGGATCTCCATCGCTGACGATAGAGGTCCAGAGATGTGTTGTTGAATCATTATGACAGATGTATTATCTCGCCGCATCATTTCCTAAAATTTGTCATTTAATCAAGCAAAATCTAGATCTCCAATGCCAACAGTGGAGGTCTAGAGATGTGTGGCTGCAAGATCATTATGACGGATGTGTTGCCATCGGATCATTTCCCAAAATCTATAACTTAATGAAGCAAAATCTAAATAAGATTCAGTCATATCTTATTCATTAATGCTATTGGGCTCTAATGACAATATAAATTCTGTTTTAGTTTCAAGCATTGTTCATCAAACCAACTACTTCTCTCCTTAACCCATGTTTTCTCTCGTCTCTCCCATCACTTCTGTTCATATTTTTTCTTTTCTTTTATTTTGTCTTTCACTCAAGAATCTCTCCTAAAATTAAACAAAAACTCTCTCAGAGCATATATAGGAAGGATTAATATATATGGATACAACATATAAGTTTCTAATTTTTGTTCCAACATGTTATTACAAAACTAAAAGGCACTTGTGTCTAATCCCAATCGGATCAATGATTTACCAAAATTTTCACAATGTTCTTCTCCGTACAGGTATGTGTTCTTAACATTTGGGAAAATAATTAATACTAACTTGTTGATGTGTACATGAATCCTTATTTGTTTTTGGAATGCATTTAAAATATTGCAGGAGATGTCACAAGGCAAGTAGCTGTGCCAATTGCAAACACAAGAATTGCAGCCCTTCCAACAGTGAGAGAAGAAATGTAAGTTTTCACTTCCCTTCTATTTGAGTGAATTACAACAATCATGAAATACCTACGACTTGTAGATTGTGTTATTTTACTATTTGAGTGAACTTTTTTCCATCGCCAACAGGTTGCAGATTGTGGACTTGTTCAATTTTGGTCAAGTCTGCAAACAATGGAGATTATGTTTCTCAACATATAAACAAAACTTGATGAGCACACTGCCACCTTTTCTCATGTACATAACATGCAATGCCAAGAGGCCGTGTTATTTCTATGACATATCCACTGGATCTAAATATATGACAAAGCTTCCTACTTTTGTCAATAGATTCTGCATTGGTTGTTCCAGTGGATACTTAATTCTGGGAGATACTCAAGACAATGTCTGAGTTATTAATCCTCTTACGGGACATGAACTCCACTTCACAAGCATACCTCATTCTCTCATCTATAACTGTCGTGCCATCTTTGCATTTTTTGGGTCTGGTTCAGATTTTGCTCTTATCGTGTTTTCCCGGAGGCATATCTAGTATTGTATCTCAAGAGTCACTATCAGCTGGACGTGTTTATCTTTTACAGAAGAAAATTGGGATATTCTGGATATGTTGTTTTTGATGGCAGGGTATTTGTTTTGACTCATGATTCAAGAGAATTGGTGTGTTCACTCAAACTATCAGCAAACATGACTAACCTCACCTTTTTATACAGAGTCACGGAAGGTCACTGAAGCTAAGAGCAAATATGAGAAAAATGGGACTGGGTTAGAAAGGGCACAAGAGATTAGCACCATCAGAGGTCCCAAAACATTATTTTCTAAATTTGAGTGCTTACTATTAGTGAGCTGAGAGTGGGCGTATTTCTCTGCTACTGGACATCAGAACTCATGTGCTTGGTCATGATCACTTGCATTGTTTAATACATGATGTAGCAAAATGATAAATTAAGTACGTAGACGTGCGTCTAGTGAAACATACATGCGTAATCAGACTGGTGCATGGTTGGTTTACCTGATTGCTTACCTATTGCTTTCGTCTGTGTAGCCACGTGCATTTGTACATGCATTTTGATAGTTTTACAGAAGTCTTTGCTTAAACATAGGTTTAGATGCGAGAAAACATGGAGAATGTAGATTCCTTTACTTCAAATTTCCGAAGAGTTAATATTTCCTCTTTTGATAAAAGGGATGCCCAACTTGGCACCCTTTGGTTACAAAGTATGGTAAAGCTTATTCCGAGAAAATGTTGTTATAATTCACTCTGAATATCTTCTAGATAGAAAGATGGTACAATATTGAAGATCGTTATTCAATATGGTACAATATCTTCAGCTTTTACACAAATGAGTAGATTATATAATATATATAGAACACTTTGGTATAAAATAATTATATTGTTATTGAAGATGTTGTTCTAGCAGAATGTTTTAGATTCCTTGTAAGAATTTTATGGGGAATGAATGAGATGGGCCATTTTACGGTAATATTTTGGCATAATATTGTAGAATTGTAACTGATCTGGATTGCTATTAATCCTTATGCCAAGTGTCGCAATATCTTCCCCAGGTTGGAAAAGTTATTTAAAAAAAAAGGTTGTAAAATTCCCTTAAAGGTATCAATTAATTTCTTTTGATAGACCAATCAGACGCAGCACTATTTATTGGACTTGAAGGATGAATTATAATCCAATATTTTCCTATCCATACATATGTAGGATTTTTAAAAAAAATAGAAAAAAATCCTAGCAAAGACACTAAAGTATTCATTGATATACGAACTTCTCTGCAACAATTTAGATCAACTATGTACTAACTAATTGCTCGTTAATATTATAATTTCATGTGATTTGATAATACAGTACACTTATTTAACTTAACAATATTTTAAGTTTGAGTGGTTGTAATGCGTGTAGTATTTTTATTTTATTTAAAAAAATTGCAAAGTTTTTCAATGAATTTGAGGGAAGGTTACGATAAATTGATGAAGAGATTTTCAATGAATTTTAAGGAAGGCTTTGACATAAAAATAACTTAATAGTGATCAATTTTAATGAACCACACATATAGAAATTTCATTTAGAAGCGATCTCAATTAATGTGATCTGAAGAAAAAAAAAGGTTGAAGATCACTTATAAAGTAATCTAGTTGAACTCAGTTAAGAAGGCTGTTGTATCTTTCTTCTTTTCTTTTCTGTTTTTTGAAACTAACTATTGTTAAGTATTGGTGATCGCTATTAAGAGAGTAACCAAAAAAGTGATTTGTTTATTATTTTTGGTCAAAAAAAAAATATATATTTTTTAATAAGTGGTAATATTATATAAAATTATCATTTTTTTTTTTTTTTTTAGTTGACTAATACTAATTGATAATTATTTGATTGTCTTTAGTAAATTACAATCATTCATAAAAACTTACAATGCCATTGATTTTCTTTTCCAATAATTGTATTAATCCGAATTCAAATAAATATCTACAAGACATCCTAAAACCCAAAAAAAGACAAAAGAAATCTTATAAAGTCAAAGTTCACAATGCTTAGTTAAAAAATACAACTTTAATCAAAGTTCAATATTTCAATATTCATAAAATCCTATCACCTCACTTGATGTTAATAATTTCTAGGTATGAGAACTTTTCTTTTCGAAATTGCATAACATCAAATAAAACAATGATTTGAGAACTTTAGGACAAACAATCGAAATAATGCAGTACAATAAAATTAGTTACATGTAATCCAAGATTTTCTTGTGGAAATAAAAGACGAACAAAAATTGATAAACCTGTGACAAAAAAATATCTTTATTCGGATATTTTATCAAATAATTGGCAGCGATATGAATTTGTGTTGAAATTGCGATGAATAAAACTAAAATAAATAACTATAAATATGTATTTTTCCATTTTTTTTTAAATCAATAGCAAATCATATCAAACAGAAAAATTAACTTTAATTACAATTAGAATTATTAAGTTAAAGAAGAATTGTCATATCTTGTTAAAAGAAAATTGTCAAGTAATGAAGTAAGTAATTGAAATTTCCACATGAAAAAAGAAAGAAAGAAAGAAAGAAAGAAACATGAAACTAAACGAAACTATAAAAACCTTTGATCTTCCTCTATCGATTTCAAAATCAAAATCAAGAAATAAATAATTAAAAGAAAAGAACAATGTATATTCTCTGCGATGCTTGTGCTTCTTTAAGTAATAACTAAATTAAAAGAAAAAGCACTTTAAATAAAAAATAAAATTGCTAAGGGAATTAAGGATTTTTATTTTTGAATAATGGAATTGAGTAGAAAGGATTTCAATTGATTGGTATTAAAAAAAGAAAAAAAAGTTTAATGAAGGAGAGAAATGGCTTCAGTTAGTAAGAGAGCAGAAAGAAACTATTTTAAAGTGGAGAAGGAGAGAAGAGGTGTGTGCTTTTTTATGAAACCTAAAACTCACATGTACATTATTTAATAGAAATAAAAATTGATTTTTTTTAAATGATTTGCAAATTTATAATAAAAATGATCATGACTTTTCCATGAAGTGATCTATTCTAAATGATAAGTGTATGGATCATGATCAGTTCAGTTTAGATTTTTTTTTTTTTTAATAACCTTTTTTTTTTCCTACGAGTGATTTATTTAAAGGATCCTTTTTATAAAGAAGCTATCACTTTTAGTATAAGCAATCTATTGGAAATTAAAGCATAAAGATAAACTTACTTCGATTTTGTTGGAGAACAATTACAACACAAAAAAAAGTTGCCTCTAAACATTGTGCAAGTATCCCTTTACTCAATATCGGAAAAGATCTATCAAAAAAATTAACACCCTATATTTGAATGTATACTATTTAGTTTTTAGTTGTTAATTATTGCTATGTCTAAAAATAGTACCGGGGCACAAAGCAAAGCTGGCTTAGTGGTATAGAAACCACCCTCACCCAGCCATATGCTTGGTTCAACTCGCACCTCCCATTTGATGTGTGGGTAGTTTTTCCATTTTATATGGGTCGTCCTCTCCAACTTCTAGGAGCAAAGTTTCGGGCCGTTCTTAAAAGTCTTGTCTCAGCCGATCTTGACAGTACTCTGGCTTGGTACTAGTAATTGAAAAAAAAAATGAAACACTGGGACTAGAAACCCAATAAGGGCATGACAGGCTAATAAGCTCAAAAGCCTAGATGAAAATAGAACAATATAAAGCCCATCACACCTCCATTTGATAGCAAAATGCCATGACAACAAGAACAGCAAACGAGTTCAATCGCGTTAAGATGATGAATTAACTTAGGAAAAGGAGCACGCACAAGGCACAACTTGAGGCTATAGTTATAGAGTAGCCCACGACACATCCTCAACTCACTATTTCTTTAATAGTGAGAAAGAGTCGAAAATGGGAAATTTTCTACTAATTAATAGATGCTGGCATATTTTTGTATTTTAATGAAACTCTTGAAAAATGAAAAGAATTTCATCAAATAGGAACATTCCTATGAGGCATAGAAGAACTCTTCAAATTGGAAATTGTTAGAGTTACATTACCTGTTATGGACTAGCCCGGATTCTGATCTTGGGCCTTGATCCTCACCCCAACGCTAGTCCAGATGGTACCAGGTGTGCTTCCTCTTACTCTTTAAGGGCTGGGTTTGAGTTGAGTGAATACCTGGGGAGGCGTGTGAAAATCCTGTGGGTCGGACTAGCGCCGGAAGTGAGGGTCGAGGCCTAAAATCTTAATCCGGGCTGGTCCGTTACATAAAAAGACGTATTTTTATGTAATGGATCAGCCCGGCCTCACTAGTTGCTCTGCCCACACCACCTTTTGGGGTTGTCATATGAGTAGGTATTGTCCCTGGGGCTTACAGGGTTTTCATATGCTTCACCAAGTACTCACTCGACTTGAACCCAACCCTTAAAGGGTAAGAGGAAACACACCTGATACCATATGAGCTACTCTTTTTTATGTAACAGCACTCCTCGAACCCAGCCTTTTAAGTGAACACCTGGAGAGGTGTATGAAAACCCTATGGGCCCTAGGGACAGTACCTACTCACATGACAACCCCTAAGAGGCAGTGTGGGCCGGACAGTTGACGAGGTCGGGTTGAGGCTGATGGGCCGAGCTGTGCTGTTACATTACCAGTCAAATATGGATATAATTAATTGCAGTTTAATTTAGTATCTACGTGTTTGATATAGTTTCATATAAAATAGGAAAGAGAAATTTCATCTTTTTTATATTGCAGTAGCTAGATTGTATGTAAAAAAGGAATCCTAACACCATATAAAGAGTCATTCACATGTAAACATGCATCCTGCATCCCCTCTCTTAGCAAAAACTTTGCTAAACCAAGTTTCTTCTCAACAATAACATAATCGTAGACGTAGGCATTATCGTTTAAGCCGAATGACATTAAAAACTCGTTTGTCTCCTTCATTTTATCATCTTTCTCTTTTATATATTTTTATTAGTTTATTATATTTATTTATGTTTATTCTATTTTTCTTACTGTTTATTATATTAACATTATTGTCAGATTTCATTTAACTCCCCAAATTTCATACTAACCACAATTTTTACATTAATCTAGGTTTGACCGATTTTTGACATTTATATTTTGGTGCTAGAATGAGGGCCAAAAACTTTGGTTCTATCGACCTTAATATTAGATTTACTTTTCCTTTATATATTTGCTAACTAATGTCTAGGTTGTCTCTAATGTAAAGTACTAATGGTCATCGTAGAAGTGCGTATTTAGGTACTATCCATAGCTTGGACAATGGAATAAACTGAGCGCAACAAACATTGGTTGTAGGAAACCTATAAGAAAAAGGTCTTAGCCATAACCAGCTGGATCTAGACTTTACAATAAATCACCTATAGGGAGCTATACGGAATCTGCCTCCTATGACTGTACCAAGGATGACTCTAACACATGAGCAAGGTAGAGTGGAGGAGATGTTTAAAACATTTATCAACACCATCTAATATATGATATAGTGCTTTAAATTCCTATAACCAGTAGGCAATGTGCGATAACAAAGCCTTCCACCTAATTAGAACCCATCTCAAGATCAAAAGCAATGAGTAGCTAGTCAATGTGTCCTCCATTAGGAAGTTCGAAATAAGGATCATAATCGCAGAGCACTACCAAGGCTATTAGGATGGTGTTCTTGAGTCATGGTTCCACATCCAATAGTTAGGAATATAGTTGGGAGGTCAGAGTTATAGGAAGATTGAATGTCGTTTAGAGTAATGGTTTATCTTACAATTCATCTAATAAGAGAAGCTTGCTTATGTGGACCGGTTCAATATTATTGGATGCACCCTTTTGAAAGGTTATTTTTATATTATTCTTCATATATGAAATAAGATTAATGATATAAACACATTTACTTCACCTTTATATAATCATTTTATAGATTTATGAAGATGTTAAAAGGATATATAAGAAATCATGCACAACCAGATAGTTGCATAGTAGAATGCTATTTAACAGATGAATGTATGCAATTTTGTAGTAAGTATGTACCACAAGCAACAGATGCTGGTGATAAGTATAATAGAAATGAAGATATTGTGTTTCAAAATATAATGAAATGACATCCTACATCTGCATCGATATTAAAAACGATTTCTACGGACATGCTATAGATTGCACATATGTATATACTATTGAATAGTGCATTAGTGGATCTATACTGTTGGAAAAAATAAATATATTATGTTTGAAACAAAGAATCCCTGTTTTAATTTAAATTTGATTTTAAATTAAATTAAATTTAAATTCAAATAATAACAGTGTTTGAGAACAGACATGATTGTTCTAATAGTCACGTATTACACTATAAATACAATAACCTTTCCTGTTGCAGAAGGATATAAAATAGAAAAATTTTTAATATCAGTCATTCATATCATCATTCTGAGATTGAAGAAAAGTATTCAAGTGTTCGCCTGGCTTCTGTATTTTCTGCTTTGATACAGGAGAACGATAGTTGTATCCTGGGGCAAACTCCATCGGTCCTTCAAGTAGTGAGAAGGGGAGAAATTTTGTCTAAGGACATTGCAATTTTGCAAGCCTCTATCAATATATTCAAGTTAGTGATTTACGATAATTAATTTTCTTTTTATACACATATTCGTGTGTGTTTTATACATATATATATTGTTGATTGTTAATTACTGTACTGATATTTACTGATCTAACATTCTTAGACAAAAATTCTTTTTCTTCTCAAGATTTGTTTATATCAGTATTTTCGGTTCTTTGCTATTTGGCAGTGTTGTTAATATATATAAATATATATCAGTGGTTTGATATATCACTGTCAATATATATATATATAATTTCGTCAGTATTGTATAATATATATATAATTGTTGAAGTCAATATTCTGGTGTTTGTTTTATAACAATTTGTTGTACAATATATATATATTTGAAGTCACTATTCTGCTAATTGTTTTTCTAACAATCTTAGACAGAAAACGTCATTTTTTAGTATATAATTCTTGTAGTTGACATTGTGGTTGTTTAACATTGAATATCAATGGTGTGGCATTTGACTTAAAATATATATATATATATATATATATATTAGTGCTCAATATTGAAGATTGTTGCATTCGGATATATATATCTTTATCAGTGCAGTAACTTGAATGTGTTTTCGTGTTGTTGCATTCGGGTATATATATTTATTAGTGCAGTAACTTGAATGTGTTTTCGTGTTGTTGCATTCGGGTATATATATATTTATTAGTGCAGTAATTTGAGTATATATCAGTTATTCGGGTACTGTTGTTGCATTTATATATATTGATACATGTATCAGTGCTCAGCATTTATATACTGCATTCTGGTACTTTAACAATAATTTGATTTTTGTTTATATGTTTGTATACTGCTGCACTTTGGATTTTAAATTGTGAATATAGTGCAGTAACTTCTGCACATTCGGGTATATTGCTGCATATTTGTTTACTGTTTATATATCTATATTCTGTTTGAGATTGTATTCGGGAATATATATATATATATATATATAAGTAGTTACTGCAATAAGATATTGATTGATTTTATTTAAATTTATTGCAAATTACAATCAAACAAATTGCTGATGAGTGTTCTAAATTTTGAAGCAAAAAATATTCTTGCTTTTCCAGTGAACACTATGGCATCACAATCTGTGAACAATGTCTCCAAGAATCTGGATTGTTTGCCAGAAAAATTCAAGGGCCTGGACTTTAAGCAATGGCAGCAGAAAATGTTTTTCTATTTGACAACCATGAACCTGGCTCATATTGTCAAGGAAGAGGTACCCAAATCGGATGAAGATCCAATGACCAAGGAAACCTTTTTAATAATAGAGGCTTGGAAGCAATCTGATTTTCTGTGTAAGAATCATATTCTTAACAGACTTGATGATTCCTTGTATGACATTTACTCTTCATACAAAACTGCTAAAGAAGTTTGGGAATCTCTTGAGAAGAAATACAAAACTGAAGATGCTGGGGCAAAGAAGTTTGTCATTGGAAAATTCCTCAAATACAACATGGTTGATACCAACACTGTCATCAAACAAGTTGAAGAGATTCAAGTGTTGATCCATGAATTGCTGGCAGAAGGTTGTTCTATCAATGAAGCCTTTCAAGTTGGAGCAATCATAGAGAAGCTGCCTCCTTCCTGGAATGATTTCAAAATTTATTTAAAACATAAACGGAGGGAGATGACAATGGAGGATTTGATTTTAAGGCTTCGAGTTGAAGAAGATCATAGAAAAGGAGACAAGATGGAAGCACCAAAAATTGCAGCAAACGCAAATGTTGTTGAAGGATCAAGATTCAAGCCTAAAAACCAGAATAATAAAGGCAAGAAAACTGCAAACAAGGCTGTCAAAGTACCTGGTCCGAAAGGAAAAGAATTTAAGAAAATCAAGGGCAATTGCTGGGTTTGTGGCAAGGCTGGTCATAAAGCTCAATATTGCAGGTTTCGCAAGGATCAAACTCCTGGAAATTCTAGACAGAATACTAACAAGAATCAGGCCAATGTTACTACTATGGATATAGACCTTGTTGCTGTCATATCTGAAGTAAACATGGTATCTAATGTGAAAGGTTGGTGGGTCGATACGGGTGTCACAAGACATATATATGGAGACAAAAACCTGTTTGCAGAATTTAAGCAAATTTCTGGTGGAGAGAAGCTTTACATGGGCAATTCTTCCTCATCTATGGTTGAAGGAATAGGAACTGTCATGTTAAAGTTCACTTATGGAAAGATTGTCACTCTTACTGAAGTGCTGTACGTTCCTGAAATTAGGAATAACTTAGCCTCTGGTCCTATACTTAACAAGAAAGGGTTCAAATTAGTATTTGAATCTGATAAATTTGTATTGATCAAATCGGGAATGTATATTGGGAAAGGGTATTTAGCTGATGGAATGTTCAAATTGAATGTAATGGTTACTAATGCTATTAATAAAATAAATGATGTTTCTGTTTATACTGTTTGTATGTTTGATGTATGGCATGCTAGATTAGGACATTAATAATAGGTCTATTTATAGAATGGTAAACTTGGGTTTATTACCAAAGTTTGATGTTGATTTAAAACATAAATGTGAAATATGTTCTGAGGCAAAGTTTGCTAGGCAAAGTTTTAAAACAATTAAAGAAAGGTCAAATGAATTAATTGGTTTAATTCATAGTGATCTTTGTGATTTTAAGTTCATACCAACAAGAGGTGGGAAAAATTATTTTGTCACCTTTATTGATAATTGCAGTAAGTACTGTTATGTATACTTGATTAACAATAAGGATGAAGCCTTGAATATGTTTAAGACATATAAAGTAGAAGTTGAAAATCAAGTGAATAAAAAGATAAAAATAATAAGAACCAATAGGGGTGGAAAATACGAGTCCACCGCCTTTGCTGAATTTTATGCAATAAATGGAATTATTCATCAAACAACTGCACCATATACTCCACAACAAAATGGAGTGACAGAAAGAAAGAACAGAACTTTTAAAAATATGATTAATTCCATGTTGATTAATTTAGGTCTACCACATAGTTTATGGGGGGAGGCATTACTTACTGCAAATCACATATTAAATAGAATTCCATTTAAGAAGACTAATATGTCTCCTTATCAAATTTGGAAAGGACGTTTGCCAACTTACAATACCCTAAAAGTGTGGGGTTGCCTAGCTAATGTTCAGATTCCTTTGCCTAAAAGAACGAAATTAGGACCTAAAACAATTGATTGTGTTTTTATTGGTTTTGCTAAAAATAGTGCTGCATATAGATTTTTAATCATTAAATCTGAAATTCCTGATATGCATGTAAACACAATTATAGAATCTGTAAATGCTGAGTTCTTTGAAGGAATTTTTCCTTATAAAGAATCGAGGTCTGGTTCATCAAATAAAAGACCACGTGATGAAAATCAAGATGAATCTTCCACTTCAAAAGTTCAAGAGAAGATCTTGGAACATAGAAGAGGAAAGAGGACAAAAATTCCAAAAGATTTTGGACTAGATTTTATGAGTTTCTTGACTGAAGCTGAACCACAAACATACAAAGAAGCCATGTCATCACCAGAAGCTCCTTTTTGGAAAGAAGCTATAAATAGTGAAGTTGAATCCATTTTACAAAATCATACATGGGAATTGGTTGACTTACCACCTGGAAGTAAACCGATAGGTTATAAATGGATTTTTAAAAGGAAGATTAAAGCCGATGAACAATTGATAAATATAAGGCACGTTTGGTTGCTAAAGGATATCGGCAGAAAGAAGGAATAGATTATTTTGATACCTATTCTCCAGTGTCAAGAATAACATCAATCAAGATGTTAATTTCTATTGCTGCTTTACACAATATGGAGATACATCAAATGGATGTAAAAACAGTTTTTTTGAATGGAGAACTAGATGAAGAAATATACATGGAACAACCAGAAGACTTTGTGATTAAAGGTCAAGAAAATAAAGTTTGTAGACTTGTTAAGTCTTTATATGGACTTAAACAAGCTCCAAAACAATGGCATGAAAAATTTGATCATACAATGCTAACACACATATTTAAAATAAATGAATGTGATAAGTGTGTTTATGTCAAGAATATGAAAAATTCTTGTGTGATGGTATGCTTGTATGTAGATGACATGCTGATAATGGGTACGAGTAAGGATGTCATAAATTCAACAAAAAAGATATTGAGTTCAAATTTTGATATGAAAGACTTAGGTCAAGCAGATATCATTTTAGGAATTCAAATCAAAAGAAATAATGATGGATATATTCTTACTCAAAATCATTATGTGGAAAAAATATTAAGGAGGTTTAATCAATTTGATTGTAAACCTGCTGTGACACCTTTTGATGCAAATTGTAAATTAACGAAAAATACTGGAAAGTCAATTTCTCAATTGGAATATTCACAGATAATTGGCAGTCTAATGTATCTGATGAATTCTACTAGGCCCGACATTGCTTATTCAGTAAGCAGACTTAGTAGATATACAAGTAGTCCTGGACGTGATCATTGGGAAGCATTGATCAGAGTATTAAGGTATTTAAAATATACCTTAGATTATGGACTACATTATACAAAATATCCACCAGTTTTAGAAGGGTATAGCGATGCTAATTGGATCTCTGATAGCACAGAATGCAAATCAACTAGTGGATATGTTTTTACATTAGGAGGAGCTGCAATATCATGGAAATCCTCAAAGCAGACGTGTATAGCACGATCTACGATGGAATCAGAATTTATAGCACTAGATAAAGCTGCTGAAGAAGCAGAATGGTTAAGAAATTTTCTTGAGGATATTCCAGTCTGGTCTAAACCTGTGACAGCGATATGTATACATTGTGATAGCATGGCAGCTCAAGCCAAAGCAAAGAACAGTGTATATAATGGCAAGTCAAGACATATTAGGCACAGACATAACATTATTAAGCAATTGCTCTCCAATGGAGTAATTTCCATTCAATATGTAAAGTCAAAGGAAAATATAGCAGATCCTTTGACAAAAGGCCTACCGAGAGAGCAAATTAAGCTTACATCAAGGGGAATGGGCTTAAAGCCAATCTAATAAGTTGAACCTGGTAGAAACCTAACCTAGTGAATTGGAGATCCCATAGTCTAGGTTCAATAGGCAAACTAATCGGGTAACAACTTAATAAAAAGACACATATAGATTAACCCATTCCTATGATAGATGATGTGTCTATAAAAGAAGAAAGATTAGGATATACTTTGCATTTAATGACATTAAAAATGTCACCTATATGATGGTAAATGTGGGGTCGCATTTATGAGAATGGGAAAGTTGGCTAAATTCTCTAAAGCTATCATGAAAATCAGGATCTGTTCAAGACCAAAATGAACAAAATCGTATGAACTATTGAATACAGTCAGTGTTGTGTATGAGACTTATTGCCTTGATTTACTACAAGAAAGTGAACAGTTCAAGATCATTATATCTACTGTGTCACTAAGTAGATCCGATATACTCTCATTATGGTAAGTTCAAGTTCAAAAGACACTTCTCCTGATATACAACACTACTAATACTCTCTAATGCATTTGCATATCATATCATTAAAATGTTATTTATTTAAAGAAAGAGATTCTTGTTTCAAATGTGGGGTATTGTTGGAAAAAATAAATATATTATGAATAAAACAAAGAATCCCTATTTTAATTTAAATTTGATTTTAAATTAAATTAAATTAAAATCCAAATAATAGCAGTGTTTGAGAACAGACATGACTATTCTAATAGTCACGTATTACACTATAAATACAATAACCTTTCCTGTTGCAGAAGGATATAAAATAGAAAAATTTTTAATATCAGTCATTCATATCATCATTCTGAGATTGGAGAAAAGTATTCAAGTGTTCGCCTGACTTCTGTATTTTCTGCTTTGATACAGGAGAACGATAGTTGTATCCTGGGGCAAACTCCATCGGTCCTTCAAGTAGTGAGAAGGGGAGAAATTTTGTCTAAGGACATTGCAATTTTGCAAGCCTCTATCAATATATTCAAGTTAGTGATTTACGATAATTAATTTTCTTTTTATACACATATTCGTGTGTGTTTTATACATATATATATATATGTTGATTGTTAATTACTGTACCGATATTTACTGATCTAACATATACATTAAGTAAGAGGTTTAAATTTAAGATGAATATAGTGTAAATATTAGTAAAAATTATTAATGTTGTACTTATTTGGTCATGTTGTTTTTATTTATATAAAAATTTTATTAGTATGCATCTGGAAGAGTTTCAACAATTAAATCCTAATCTTTTAAGTAAACCAACTTTGTTACGAATGGCACATATAAAAGAATTTCCAACATGGTTAAGAAATAAGGTGAATTCATTACCCTATACGTTAATAATATGATATCTTTATTTTAGCTTTTTGTCCTTGATAATCTAAATTGTAATGTCTCAAAATAGGTCCTCAATGAATCAAAGAGTATGGATATGCCTCCAACTCTAAAGTTGCTAACACTTGGACCAATTATGCAAGTCACATGCT
Organism: Litchi chinensis; assembly: GCA_019925255.1. NCBI lineage: Eukaryota > Viridiplantae > Streptophyta > Magnoliopsida > Sapindales > Sapindaceae > Litchi > Litchi chinensis. The sequence goes on from CM034464.1 coordinate 23,288,675, forward strand.
ATTCAAGCTATGTTGTGAATGGGAAACGATACTGCATAAAAAGTAGTGAGAAAACAACACATGATAGTGGTGTTTCCCTTGAAGCAGAAAGTATTTGTAATGAAAGAGATGACACTTAAGTTATTAAGAAAATGGCTTACTATAGAGTTTTAAAGGAAATACTTTTGTTGGATTTTTTAGTATTTCATGTTCTATTGTTTAAATATGATTAGATGGGTAGTGGGAGTGATGTTAGAAAAGAATATAGGTTCACACTACTTAATTTTAGCTCATGTGTAAATAAATGAGATAAATATCCTTTCATTTTAGCCTCACAAGTAACACAAGTGTTTTATTCTAAGGAAAATAATACATCTGATTGGCATATTGTTCTAAAGCACCTCCAAGAGGTTTTCATAATCTAGAAAAGTTTGATAAATATGCTTATATGAACACTATGCCATTAGATGTATCTGAATTTGACTCTAGTGTGCATGATAGTGAGGATTATGCTCAGATAGATTGTAAGGAATTAGTTATAAATATTAAATGTTAATGAGCATAATCATATTTTTATATTTTTTGAAATATATGTGTATATATATTGTTTGTGTATATGCTTGAAGAGAGATAGAGTCTCTAAAATGGTTGAATCTATGATGAAATTACTTTGTTATTTAAATTACAGATGAATTAAATTTTTGGTAATGTAGAAAAGCAAGGGAAACTCTGTCAAAATTTTCGTAAAATGAATTGACTTTATATGTATTGTTTTATATATTGAATTTGTTATTCATGTGTTGGCTACTAATATATATCATTTCCATAACATTTGCAGATGTCAATTGAAGGAATATCAACCGGTCAGTCCTTAGGTAGCTCTAGTGGAGAGAAGAAAAGAAAAGAAAGAGGTCTTAATCGTTTTGGATTATAAAAAAAATGGCCAAGGTCAAAGTCATAGGGATACAAATTAATGAAGTTGGACAACCAATTGAAGAAAATTCAGTGATCTATAGTTCAGGTTATGGAGCCATTACAGCTCAGATGATACTTATAACTTATAGCTAGCTGGATAAGATATCACGAACTTTAAAAGATACAGCGTGTGAGAATATAAAGATATGTTTATATTATGATATTGGTTTCATTTATTTATAATATTAATGTTACATATTTATTTTTAAAAAACTTAGAACTGTAGTTACGATTTTATGCTAATGAATCAATGAAAGCTCATACATTAAAAATAATAAATGAGTGTTGGAGACACTATAAAGACAAAATAAAAAAGACAAATTAGAGACGCTCCTGCTGGTCATGATGCACAAAGAAGATACAAAATGCTAGAACCATGTAACGTTAGTAAACATAATTGGACTGCATTTGTCAATCTTCAATTTTCTCCATAATTTGTGGTAATTATACATTCATATTCTTAAGTTGGCTTGTTAACATTTAATAGATTTTGATTAAAGTTTACAATATTTAGGCTACTACTTAGCATTATTTTGAGTAGTTAAAGAAGAATCATACCCCACACACATCAAGTCGTAAAGAAATAACACGACTACGAGAAGATTTGATAAAAGTTAAATATATTGTGGTGATTGTCTTACATGTGTATAGTTTTTGTTTTTTAAACTTGTATATATTTTTGTTTTTTTGAATATCAATGTTAGAGAGAGGAAAAAGTGGCCACAAATGAAGATTCCAAAGTCGATAAAGTTAAAACATAGATAGCCAGTCACAGGCACAAAGATAGGAGCACGGTAAATAAGGACGTTGCTGAAAAAATTGTATATTACTTTGATTTGATTAATTATTGTATTGATTATATTACATTTGTATTGTTTTCTTAATGTTAATATCATGTGACATCATATATAGGCATACATGGAGATATTACATTAAAAATTCCAACATTCAATTGGAGATGATGTTGTCTCATAAGTTATAGATAAGAAGTATTGGGGTTGAGTTCAAGGAATGGATAATGGTATAACACCATCTATTATACAAGCATCTGTGGTTGATAGACAAAACTTCGCACAATACCAACAACATGTCAATTGTGAGATGATAACTATGAAGTAGACAATTACTAATTTGACAAACTTGCTCATGACTCATTTGTTGAACATAGCTCAAGCTCAAGTATTGACATATATTCCTCACACACAACCAGTAAACAACTCATAACTTTTAAAATTTAATTATTTCCATTTTTGGTACTTAGTAATTTTTTTTTGGGTATCCATGTTTTCTCACAAGTAGGTGCAATTATATTTTCATAGTTTTTGCTATATGTGTGTTTGTATATATATATAAATATATATATATATTGTTTGCATATGTATTTATGGAGATACGCTGTTTTGGTTGGATCGATTATGAAAGTACTGAAATGTATAAATTGCAGGAGAATTAAATTTTTGGCAAGTTCGAAAAATAGGGAAAACTCTGTCAAAATTTTTATAAAATTGATTAAGTTTATATTTATTATTTTATATATTGAGTTTGTTACCTATATGTTGTTAAACAGAGGTACTTAGAATTTTTTTTTTCCTAATATCCATGTTTCCTCACAACAATGCTATTTATTTTTTTCATAAACATAACATTCAAGTGGCTCAAATCCGGTGGGAGTTGGTAAAAATGTTAAATTTGCTTAACCTTCAGCTAGGGTAAATATTCCTGAAATTTATATTATTCACTGTTTCAATTTAATTTCATATATAGATGTAATTATTCTTTTTTTTTTTTACAGAAGTAAATGTTTAAATTCTTGTGCATATATAGTCCATATCTCGGGGTTCCTCAAGTTAAACTGGTGGATCAAGTAGCAACCATTGCAAGTTATTAGACTGGATGAGTAAAGGAATAGTGGTGGCGAAAGCGAAAATTGACTCAAAGGACCAATACTAAAGTTTATCACCTTGAGCTTGGTCAAGATTATTAGCACATTTCTGTGAAAAAAGTAATGGTTAGTGTTTCACTACCTTAACCTACCAATAAGCTGCTAACTTTAAAAAATGCATTAAACTCATTTATTGTTTGATTAGTAAAATATATTGTATCTTAGGATTATATATTGAGTTGCTATAACATTTCACAATGTATGACAACTTTGGATGATATACGTTAACTTTAAGTGATATACATTAATATTAGGTAATATATATAATCCATTAGGTAATATATATATATAAACGCATTTTAGATGTATATTGTTAGTTTTATTGTACTATTAAATTATATATATTTAACTTAATTTTTTTTTTTTAAATTAAATATTTTCCATACTGGGCACAAGCCCAATATGAATAAAAATAATCATTCGAATCGCCTAGTATAGATAATTATCTATTCTGAGCTCCGACTTGGCATGGGCAAAGGTCTCTATACCGAGTTAAAGCTCAGAATGAGTACAACTATCCATACCGAGCACGCGCCCTATACGGATAACATTATCAATATTGGGCATATGCCCAGTATGGATAGTGGACAAGTCGTTGGTCGATCCATATCGAGTACTGTCTGGTATGGATACCAAGTATCTATACCAAGCACTTGCTCGATATGGACACTGTCGGTATCCATATCGGTAGCATCCATGCTGGGTCAGTTGTCCGATGTAGATAGTCAACTATACCAAGTATGGTTGTTTTATTGTAGTGATAAGGAAAATCACAAGGCTAGAAAAGAAGATTCCCATGAAAGAGAAGCTACACATGGACCAAAAGCACCTAAAATGCTATACTTTTATCAGAAACCATATTTTTGTGAGTTTTAAAGCCAATCTTACAAACCTAAAGTCATGTACTTGTTCAAAATTTAAATACTAATTTCACATAATTCATTCAAAAAAAAAAAAATCTTATATCTAAAAGCAAAAGACACACCACCAAATTATGAACACATAAAAATTTCAAAAAAAAAAAAAATTGAAAAATGAAAAAGAAAAGAGAACCCACTAATCATTTCTTTAAAAAATTTCCACTTTCTCAAGCTTTTCTCAGTGAATGAAATTTTAAAAACACATAGTCCCACTAATCATTTCTTTAAAGAAATTACACTATTAATAAAGCAAATTCGACACATAAGCAAAGCAATTAAACAAAATAAATCATGACAAACAAAGCAACTGCACATTAAACCATTCATTTCATGTACTAATACACAATTCAATAAATTAAATCTCTACTCTAAAAATGAAAACTTCAAATCACAAACAACATTTAGAAGTTAGAAGCAATTTCACATCATTGCATGTCTTACACTGATCAACACCTCCATATAAAGATCAAATCTTTTCTTCATATATTAACATTAAACAGTTAAACAAAATAGAAAATAAAAAAAGGAAAAGAAAAAAAATGCATGAGCAATCTGTGGAGGTGAAGCCGTAAGCAACCAACATAGGCGAAGTTGTGAATAACTAGCAGCAGATCTGAAAGGTAGTTTGACGTCGCTAGATTTGAAAAGAAGAAATGAGAAGAAAAAGAAGAAGAAAAAAAAAAGAAGAAGAAAAAGAAGAAACAAAAGTAGTAGTTCGAAGATCACGGTAGAAAGGAGGAGAAGAAGAAACAGAAGGGAAGAAGAAGATAAAGCAGTGTACCTAGTTCGGTAGTGCAGAGGAGAAAGTAAGGCTAGCGGCGACAATTCGACGAATGAAGAAGATGAAGAAAAATAAATGAAAGATGAGAAGAAGGCAAAAAAAAAAAAAAAAGAGGATGAAAGAGAGGTACGACGGTTGGTGGAGGAAGAAGATGATGGAAAGTAATGGTGGTGACTGGTAGTCGATGGTCAACGGAGGAAAGAGATGAAGAAGAAAGAGTGAAAAATAGGTATGGAGGCTATGAAGTGTGAGAAAGAGAGAAGAAAGTGTGAGGAAAGAAACTGCCCTACATTGCATGACCTAGGTCACTTAACTTACTTTCTATAGTGGCCACCAGTGTGCCCGCTATTGAAATCATGATCCATCGCAAGCTTTTAAAGGCCCACTATGGATACTCTTCCTTATTTATCACGGGCATACTTAGGGCCCGTTTTCCTTTCATTAACCATTATAAGCCCAATTGTTCTCATGATGGATATTGAAAAATATAATACCAAGCCTCTTAAGGCTTATGACACCTACCTTATCCATTGCAGGCATTACCCCGTGATAAATATCATATTTTCTTGTCATGTTAACTTTATATTGTATATAAATGAATGCAAGATGACCATGATATGATTATTATAACCAGTTATGAGTCTACCTACCATAATGTTCCAATATTTTGTGGAATAAAGTAAAAAACATGTTAAATTTGAGTTATTTTTCAACTCATGAGTCCTAAAAAAGGTACTTTTCAATAAAGCCTTTAAAAAAAAAAATAAGGGACCCAAATTTTTAGGTTTCCAATGATTGAAAATCCAAATTTTAGGATTTTCAATGATTGGTAGCCTAAGTTTCTAGATTTTCAATCATTGGAAAGCCAAAAATCTGGGCGAAACCCACAAAATGGCTTTCTAGGTCACTGAAAATATAGATTTCAAGAGTTTCCAGTGACTGGAAATTGAGATCCCAAATGGGATGGATAATGGACATCCCATCTGAGATCTCCACCCTTTAATTTGTTTTTAAATTTATTTTTAATTTTTTCTATTATGTGTTATGTATATAAGGGTATTTCAATCATTATACAAATTTAAGAGTATAATAGGGATTTCATATGATCTTAATAAGGGTATTTTGTTCCTTTCATGATTTAGACAGAATATGCCAACTTTTTAGATGGAAATCTAACGATAGAGGGTTTTATCGAATATTTTAAAAATCAGGTGCAAATTGCTATTAGTTTGTTTTCTGGGAATTTTTCATAATATCCCTACTTAAATTAAAGTTGCGGCATGAGCTTCATATTATTTTCTATTAATATGATCTAAGAACATTGTGTTAACTATTTAAATTCATTTTAGACTACCAAAAAAAAAAAAAAGGGATAACCTTTGTGAGTTTACAATTTGGTATGCATAGTTGGGGGTGGACAAAAAAATAGAGATCGACCTGACCCAACCTAAGCCAACCCAAAAATGTCAGTTTTTAATTTGACTTTGGGTCGATAACATAAAATAAAAAACTGACTATTTTTTGTCTCAAGTAGGTTTTGGGTAGGATAAAATTGACCTGAAATTGAAAATCAACTTTTATTAAAAAAATAAAAAATAAACCAATTGGAAATTAAATTGATGATGGTTTTTGTAGGAGGCTAATGATGGTTTTATGGGAGATTGATGATGATGTTTGATGACAGATTGGATTTCAAAAGCCAAATTCTGAGGTTATTTTTTGGGTTTGATGAATGATGATGTTGGGTTTCTAGTGGAAACCCAGATTTACCCAAATTTTGGATGGTGAGAGAGAGAGAGGGGGGAGGGAAGAGAAAGAAAAAGGAAGAAGATGGAGAGGATTATGATATAGGTGGATTTGTGTTGATGATGGTGATGACGATGATAGGTTGATGATGATTATGGATGAATGATATTAAAGGTTGTTGATAAACTAGATGATGGAGAATGTGAAAGATGAAATGGGTGGGTGATGAAATGGGTAGATGGCGGAAATCTATTGTTTTTATTCTTTAGATAATTTTAATAAATTTTTAATTATTAGTAATAAATTTTATTTTTAATGTTAATTTTCAAAAGCTAAGGGCATTTTGGTCTTTAGACTACAAACCCAAGTCAAAAGTCAAATTTAACAGTCTTTAACCGTTAAAGTGAGGGTTTTTGTTATAAAAACTAAACTTCGTATCCGTGTATTTAACGTCTTACCTCAAGAGTCAATGCAATTTCCTCATTTGAAAAATATACTTATATGGGGTTTACATGCAGTTTTTAAGGGGCACAAATATCGTCCAATCCAGACATGTGCAATCAAAAATTAGACTCTAACCAATGCTATCCCATACAAAAACAAATTGGATAGGTATGAACTTACCGAGATGTACTACCTAGTCAAATCGAACCATTGCGTAAATGTTAGGCTGAGAATCAAAGTCAAATGCATTTGACAACTAATCCTATGACCTATCATTATTGATAAAAAAAATAAAATATAAAAAAATAGGAAAGAAAAGAAAAAGAAAAAGGAGGTATTGCATGCCACAACACAGAGGAAAGAAAAGCATCTCAAACAATATTTTGTTTTTTAAAGTGGAATCATCTTTCACCGAACCAACAATGATAACTAAAAATAAATAAAAATATATATAAATATAAAATTATGATAAGATAATTAACAATAAAATAGAACTAATATGTTATAGTATATATAAATTAAATTCTATATAAAATAAGTCTCTTAATACAAGTATATATATAATTAATTGAAGATAACACTTGTAAAAATTTTCATTGGTTGGGGGAGCCTTGGCCTCTATGTCTCTGCCTCTAAGTATACCTCATCTTAACCTTTTTTTTTTTCTTTTCTTCCTTTAATTTTTCAATTTCATCATTATTTTATTTATTAGTGTTAAAATAAATAATTTTTTAACTCCTATGCTGAGTGAGTTGTGTTTTCAGTCAAATTTTTATTTACTAGTGGCGGATGGAAGATAATGGAAATAAAAAAATAAAAAATAAAATAAACAATAATCCAAGATATTTAACTAACAGCATAATTGAAATGTAACTTATTCAAACTAACAGTTGATTTCATAATTGTTATATGTATTTCTCGGATTCATTAATTGGGTTGGTAAAAGTCCAATTTAGGCTCATCTAAGAGCTGATAAGAAGGCCCAAAAAGGGTCAACCCCGTCAAAGCCCATCAGACGAGGCTCAGTATTGACTCTAAGCCCAGCAAGTTCTTTAGTTTGCTTAAAGGGATTTTCCAGCTAGCATCAACAGACCCATAAGTATAGTCAGGTCGCAGCTCGCTTCATGCACAGCTCGTCTCTCAGCAAGCTCGAGCTCGAGACCACCATAGACACGTCAGCTCGCTTAGACGCGTAATTAGTACAGTATCTTCCAGAAACAGGCAGTTACCAAGTTCAACCATGATTCTCTCTCTGAATATGGCAATTACCCAGTCAAACCGTGATTTCCTCATCAGATATGGAGATCTATTCGAATTCAAATTTAAATCAACCTTATCTCAAGATAATTACAGAAATTTCCTGATATTATCCAAGCATATTAGGGAGTATAATTAATGTGTAATTATTTTCCTTATTTTTCCCCAATTATTTAGGGAATGTAATTAATTCAGGATTCTTTTCCTGATTTGCTGCAACTAGAATTGTAACGCCTCTTTCCCTATAAATAGGAGGCTAAAATCATTGTAACAGGGGATAGAATAATTAATAATATACTGTCACTCTGTAGAATTTAAGAGATAGACAGTCGTGGATGTAGGCTCATTATTGCTGAACCACGTAAAAGCTTTTTTTTCTTACATTCATACCCGGTTCTTGTCTTTGTTATTTCTTAGTATTTGTGCTTTCTCACATTGATTGCAGGTATTGGGTATTGATTATTCGTCGACTGAATTCCAACGTCGACATTTTGGCGCTAGAAGGAGGGCCCAAACTGCAGTCTTAATCATCTCAGTTTATTAAACATGGCAAGAACCAGACAAACCAAGTATGTGGGCTCAAGGACCGACCAGGCAGATAGCCAACCCAGTCACCATCAACGTGATGTGCAGCAGGTAGAGGACGCACCCATATATGCAGCAGGCACATCCCACGGCCAGGCAATCGGTGCTGCAGCAGGCATCCCTCCTCTACCCCTTCATCAGCCAGTTCTAGTGGCCCTAGTAGTTGATGGACAACAGGAGTGGCATGAGAGACAACAAGCGCTGGAGAATACTGTCAGACGGCTCACAGAGGCCGTCAACATGTTGGTGCAGGCTCAAACACAGAACGTACCTGCAGCGGAGGTTCAAGCACCAAGACACGTGCCCCAGCCGCATGAAGCAATGCAGGCGCCCGAGAGGCTGGCAAGGGGAATCCAACGACCTACAAGATCAGCTCGTTCATCCAATGCTCGTTCCAAAGCCGAACACCCTGTCCGCGATGAAAGGGAGGTCGCTCGTCCAGTTAGCCTGGTGGCAAGGCCGAGCCAAGACGGACGCCAACGAGCAGAGGTCGGTCAGGAAAGAGTTAGAGCCGCAGCTCGGAATCTTGATGAAGTGCATGGACGACATGTGGGGTCCCATCAGCCTGGAGGTTGGCTTGAAGAGCATGAGAGGTATGACCCAGAGCATCCTTCTCCGAGCCGCAACCACATGAGGAGATACGAGCCTCGAGATCCACAAGTAAAAGAGCTCCTTCAAAGGGTCCAGCAGTTGGAGGCACGACCTGGAGCCCCAGAGCAGCGTGGGTACTATGGGGGAAGGACTCCTTTCACAAGGAAGATTGAGACACAGCCTCTCCCCCCGAGGTTCAAGATGCCAAATATTCAGCAGTATAATGGAGACGGTGACCCATATGACCATCTAGATGCTTTCAACGTTCAGATGGACCTACAGACAGGAAATCCAATGGTGAAGTGCCGAGTATTCCCAGCTACATTGAGGGATGTTCCGAGGACATGGTTCAAGAATCTTCCAGCTCGCAGCATAGGAAGTTGGGAGCAATGCCAACAGAAGTTCGTTGGTCAGTACAGGGCACTGAAAAGGCAGCTCGCTCCATTCTGCCACCTAGCCACCATTTTTCAGCGTCAGAATGAGTCGTTGAAGGTATATATCACCAGGTTCAGACGCGAGGTCGCGAATGTCGAGCATCCATCAGATGAAAGCATATTAACAGCGATCTCAGCTGGGCTACGCAAGGATGGGAAGCTATACGAGAGTATTTACAAGTCCCCAGTAAAGGATCTGGGAGAATTCTACGAGCGAGCTGCGAAAGAGATTAGGTGGGAAGAGACCTTCGGCCCGAAGAAGCAGAATCAGAAGAATGAAACGGGCAGTTCCAGCTAGCCAAAGAGGAGAAACAATGGCCGGAACGAAGAAAAAAGAAATAACGGCTCAAGTAATCAGATCGCCAAAAGAGCAAGGAGAGAGCCAAGGTATGAGTGACCTCAGCATTGGGGTCGCCAGGAAGGATACAGCGTCCAGACGATATCACCGGACAGGATTTATGTTGCAGAGCGGAATAAGGAGGATTTTGGGAGACCCAATCCTATAAGGGCTCCCGTTCAGCAAAGAGATCAGAACAAGTTCTGTGCCTATCATAATGAGATCGGGCACAGTACTTCAGATTGTTGGGCGTTGAAGAACGCCATCGAGAAATTGATCAGGCGAGGTCGCCTGGGAGAATATGTAGCAAGACCTGCTGACTAGCGACCTCACCAACAACGAACTCAGCAGCAACAGCCACCACACCAGTAACAACCCCAGCGAGCTTCCGAGCAAGGTTAGGAACCTGCGGTAAGAACCATTTTTACCATTTATGGTGGCCCCCATATCGCATGTGATTCCAATAGATCGCATGAGAGATACATCCGAGAGGCGAATCATTCATTTCAACTCAATAGGTCGGAGGGACCTGCCAAAAGAGCAAAGCCGACCTCGGACGAGATTGTATTTACAGATGAAGATGCTAGATGAGTGATCTGGCCTCATAATGATGCACTGGTTATACGAGCTAAAATCAACAATGCGGAAGTTAGGCGCATCATGATCGATACTGGAAGCTCGGTGAACGTGATGTATAGGAGCTGTTTTGACCAGATGGGGCTACGAACAGAGCAAATGAGACCATTCCCAGAGCCTTTATTTGGATTCACTAGAGATGCGGTAGTACCAGTGAGACAGATTAAGTTGTCGTTGACTCTTGGGGAGGCAGGTCGTCAGGCAACAACCCTGACGGACTTCTTAATAATCGACTGCCCATCAGCGTATAATGTGGTCCTCGGGAGACCTGCTATGAACGAGTTGGACATGGTTACTTCAACCAGAACTCTAACAGTGAAGTTCCCAACTCCTAATGGCATCGGATGTGTTCGAGGAGAACAGCACTTAGCTCGGCGTTGCTATGAAGATGTTGTGAAGATGGGTGTAAGAGGAAAGAAGGTGAACGTGGTCTCAGGGGGCGAGCCACGAGCTATGACTGAGAAAGGAGTCAGTCACGACTTGGACCCTCACGAGGTGGATGCTGATCGAGCGACTGGTCCAATTGAGGAATTAGAAGATATACAGGTCAGCGAGATAGATCCAGAGCGATGCTTAAAGCTGGGAAGAGGATTAACTCCAGAACTAAGAATCCAGCTCGCTGACTTCCTAAAAGCGAACTTGGATGTGTTTGCATGGAATCATGAGGACATGGTGGGAATAGATCCAAAGGTGATGTCTCACAGGCTGAACATAGATCCTCATTTTAAGCCAGTTCGCCAGAAGAGAAGGGCAATGACAGGGGAACGATACTTAGCACTGAAGGAAGAGGTAGACAAGCTGCTGGTTAACAAGTTCATCAGAAAAGCTTACTACCCGACCTGGGTCGCCAACCCTGTGTTGGTGAAGAAAAAGAATGGAAAGTGGAGAACTTGCATCGACTTCACTGACCTGAACAAGGCGTGTCCCAAAGACAGTTTTCCCCTACCAAGGATAGACCAGCTCGTGGATGCTACTGCTGGCCACGAGCTCCTAAGCTTCATGGATGCATATTCGGGATATAGCCAGATCCCAATGAAGCCTAAAGACGAAGAGCACACCTCGTTCATGACTGATCGGGGGTTATATTGTTACAAGGTGATGCCCTTCGGTTTGAAGAATGCTGGAGCAACCTATCAACGCTTGGTGAACATGATGTTCAAAGAGCAGATCGGAAAAATCATGGAGGTCTATATTAATGATATGCTGGTGAAATCCAAGCAAATAGGTGATCATGTTCGCGACCTGAGAGAGATGTTCCAAATTCTGAGGAGCTACCAAATGAAGTTAAATCCGCTCAAATGCGCATTTGGAGTAGCTTCTGGGAAATTCCTGGGCTTCATGGTCAATAGTAGGGGAATTGAAGCAAACCCTGAGAAGATCAGAGCACTGATTGACATGAGGTCGCCTACTAGGGTGAAGGACGTACAGAGCCTCAATGGCCAGGTCGCAGCATTGAGTAGGTTCATTTCGAAAGCTACAGACAAGTGTGTCCCTTTTTATGACATTCTGAAGAAAGCAAAGAGTTTCGAGTGGACTGAGCAGTGTGAAGTAGCCTTCCAGCAGTTGAAGGAATATATGGGGCGAGCTCCACTTCTTTCCAAGCCCAAAGAAGATGAAAAGCTGATCTTATACTTAAGAGTGTCAAAGCAAGCCCTGAGTGCTGCGCTAGTGAGGGAAGAAGAAAAGACGCAGCTTCCGGTCTATTATTTAAACAAACGGTTACAGGATGTTGAAACCAAATATTCGCAGATGGAGAAACTAACTTACTGCCTGGTGATTGCATCAAGGAAGCTGCGACCTTATTTCCAAGCTTATACAATTGAAGTCCTCACCCAATACCTGTTGAAGCAAGTCCTGCAGAAAGCAGACACCTCAGGTCGTTTGTTGAAATGGGCAGTGGAGCTCGCGCAGTTCGATATCCAGTTCAAGCCAAGGACGGCTATCAAAGCTCAGGCTCTGGAAGCTTTCATTGCAGAATTTACGGGACCTGTGGATGATGAAGCGGAATCTTCTGAAGGTCCGGCCTGGGAGCTTTATGTTGATGGATCGTCCAGCGAGCAGAGGGCTGGAGCTGGAGTTCTACTGATCAGTCCTGAAGGCCACAAAATCCTTTGTGCTCTAAGGTTTGGCTTCCAGGCGACGAACAATGAGGTTGAGTATGAAGCTCTGCTCGCGGGACTCCGTTTGGCTAAAGAGATGCGAGCTGAACGCTTGAAAATCTTCAGTGACACACAACTCGTTGTTGGCCACGTAATGGGGGAATGTCAAGCCAGGGGACCGAAAATGGCCCTCTACCTCCAAAAAGTTCACAAGCTGTTAGGCGCATTTCGGAAGTACGAGATGAAACAAATCCCGCGAGCTCAGAACTCTCATGCTGATACACTAGTTCGCCTCGCGACTACAAGAGATGCAGATTTCCTTGGGGCGATCCCCGTTGAGTTCCTACCAGCTCCAAGTACAGAAGAAAAGAATATGACAATGGTCATATCCGTGCAGCCTGATTCCTGGATAAGCCTCATTCTCAATTATTTGTAGGATAGAAAGCTGCCAAGTAACAAGTTGGAAGCCCGACGTCTACGAGCTAGAGCAGCCAGGTACTGCATCTATGATGATGCACTGTACAAGAAGGGGTTCTCAGCACCATTATTAAGATGCATTGATGGCCCTGAGTGTGAAACAGTACTAAGGCAGATACAAGAAGGCCACTGCGGGAACCACGCTGAGGGGCTGTCTCTAGCTCAGAAGGCACTTCGTCAAGGCTTCTACTGGCCCACCATGAGACAGGATGTCATGGACTTAGTGAAGAAATGTGACAAATGTCAAAGGTTTGCTCATGTTCCGCGAGCTCCACCAGCTTATCTTCAACAAATGGTATACCCATGACCCTTTGCCATTTGGAGGATGGATCTGATCGAACCCCTACCGCTGGCACGCGGAAGATGCAAACATGCAGTAGTTGCCATGGATTATTTCACTAAGTGGGCTGAGACAAAAAATATAGCTGAAATCTCCACAACAAAATTGAGAAGTTTGTGTGGAGCAACATTATTTGCAGATTCGGGGTCCCACAGCAGATCGTGACAGACAATGGGACCCAGTTCGCTAGTGACCAGTTTCTCAGATTTTGCAACGACCTCAAGATCGTTAAAAGCTTCTCAACAGTAGATCACCCACAAGCCAATGGCCAAGTGGAAGCTGTGAACAAAATCATCAAGCAGACCCTGAAGATGAAACTGGAAGCAAAGAAAGGAGCATGGGTAGATGAGCTTCAAAAAGTATTGTGGTCTTACAGAACCATAACTCGCAGCTCCACTGGCGAGACCCCATTTTCAATGGTATACGGATCGGAGGCTATGATCCCAACTGAGTTTGAAGTCACCTCGCAATGAAGAGCAACCTTCAATCCAAATGACAATGATTAGCTACTTGCAACAAACCTGGACCTGCTCGAGGAACACAGGGAAACGGCCAGGTTAAGGGTAGCTGTCTATCAGCAGAGAATAGCGAGGTACTACAACAAGTATGCTCGGGTTCGCAGATTCAATGTGGGAGACTTAGTCTTACGCCTCATTCTACCAGGAGCCCGCAAGCCAAGTAACGGATCCTTAGGCCCGAACTGGGAAGGACCGTATGTTGTCAAAATAGTCTTGGGAAATGGAGCTTATCGTTTAGCTAATGCAAATGGAGCCGAAGTCCCTCAAGCTTGGAATGCCGAGCATCTCCGCCCTTATTATCAATAAGTTTTTTTTTATGATCTATAGTATGAAATCATTATAAATGAAAGCTCTATTCTCCCTTGTTTTTTATTCAACTTACCTCATTAGGCTAACGGGCTCCGAGCTCAACAGCTCAAGAATAAATCATAAAGAGCCTAAAAAGCAGGCGAGATGACAACCCCTGCATAGCTCGCTATAAACAAAAGAGCCTAAAAAGCAAGTGACTAAGTGTCTTTGCATAGCTCGCTAAAAGAGCCTAAAAAGCAAACGAGGTGACGACCCCTGCATAGCTCGCTACAATAAATGAAAGAGCCCAAAAAGCAAACGAGGTGACGACCCCTGTATAGCTCGCTACGAAAATAAAGAGCTCAAAAAGCAGATGACTAAATGTCTCTGCATAGCTCGCTAAAAGAGCCCAAAAAACAGATGACTAAGTGTCTCTGCATAGCTCGCTAAAAGAGCCCAAAAAGCAGGTAAGGTGACGACCGACTGCATAGCTCGCCTAAAAAGAGCCTAAAAAGCAAGTGACTAAGTGTCTTTGCATAGCTCGCCTAAAAGAGCCTAAAAAGCAGATGACTAAGTGTCTCTGCATAGCTCGCTAAAAAGAGCCTAAAAAGCAGGCGAGGTGACGACCCCTGCATAGCTCGCTAAAAGAGCCTAAAAAGCAAGTAACTAAGTGTACTTGCATAGCTCGCTAAAACGTATAGATAAAAATAAGTTCATTAAACCTTGCATGGTTAAACAGCTCGTTAATAGCTTCCATTTAATGAACGAGGTTTTTATCTATACCAACAGATTACTTAACCAAGTAATTATTTAAGTTATGAATTGATATAATAGGTTAAGTATGAACTTGTAACGTGCTGATTAGCTCGCATAAATAAAAGATACAACACATTGCGTACACAATCAATACAGGAAATGCGAGGAAATGAAAGAATAAATTTTATTGAAGGAAAAATCTATTATAAATTAAAGATAAAAATAAGCATAAGAGAAAGATGCTACAACTAAACAGGGATCTATGCGCTGAAGTCAAACTATCAGAGGGAAGAAGCGAGCTAGTCAACAGGCTCAGATTAAGAGATCGCTCCAGGAGCTTGCTCTATCGGAGGAGTTGGATCAGATAAGGATGAGACAGCTTTTGCTTTGAACTCCTCTACAAGTTCAAGTCCCACATTCCCAAAGATGGAAAAATCCATTCCCGGGTGGGACGACCACAGCGTAAAAAGAAAGTCACGACCTGTAGCTTCCTCAACCTCATCCCTGGCTTCAGCAACTTTGACCTCCAGCTCTTGAGCGGCCTGCACTTTGAAGGTCGATAGCTCCTCAAAGGCATTGTCTGCAAGCCGGTTAACGACCTCAGCTTCTTTCTGTATGGCCTCCGTTCGCTTTTCTGCAGCCTCAGCCCGCTGTATGGCTTCCCCCACTTGTTGCCTGAGTATATCAGCCTATTGCGCTGCTTCCTCGGCCCGTTTTCCTGCAGCCTCAACCCTCTGCACTGCAGCATTAGCCCGTTGCTCGGATTCTTCAGCTCGTCGAGCAGCACTTTCTATCTCTCCAGCTCACTTCTCAGCAGCTTCAGCTCGCACCAAAGCATCATCAACTTGGCGATGAAGCACTTCAATCTTTTCTACAGCAGTTGAAGCCCATTGTCCGTCCAATGCAGCCCGTTACTCAGACTGCCTCAGATTTTCTTTAGCCTTGAGCAGTTTATCCTTCAGCATGGCATGCTCGCTTTCCATTTTCTTCAGGGCCTCCTCAGCTGCCTGCCTCGCTGCATTGGCCTCAGCAATCTGAGCATCCTGACTTTGTATTCTGCCCGTGGTCAAGCGAGCTATATCATCAGTGGCCGCCTCCAGCTCGAATTCCAGCTTCCTCATCTCATCCTTGGTAGCCCTTGTCTCCTTTCTCCGCTTCATTGTAGCAAGGGCATCCTGGAAATGATGCACGGGTTAAAATCTAGTTAAGTAAGGAAATCAGTAGATGAAGAAAAATAACTTACCAGCATGCAATGACGAGCCGCGAACTCATCTAGATCCTCGCCCTTAAGACACCTATTCTCCAGGACATTCGTATGATTAAGCATAATTGTTGCCCAGTTGTCAAGGAAGGAATTTAAGTATCTTCCTCCAAGACCCAGCTCGATATCTGGTCTGGTTGGCGAGGGAGTTCTCTCACTCTCTGGGATATCACGCGCATCATCATGAGAAGCACCACGTCGCGATACAACGGTACGCCTAGTCGCATGCCCGCTGGTGCCAGTTCGAGTTGCCTGGGAAGCAACCTTAGGAGGAACCCCCCCTTTTTCAGGCAACAAGCTGGAACCTGGAGTCTGCTGAAGATCTGAAGAAGCGGTAACCCCAACGGGCATCTCGCTGGGAATAGCAGATAAGGGAGCAATGGTTTCGACAGGCACCTCGCTGGGAGCAGCGGTTGAAAGAGCAAAGGCTTCAGCAGCAGCAGGCACTTCGTCGAAAGCAGCGACCACAGGAGCCTGGTCCTAGACAGATGGTTTTGAACGTTTTGAAGGGGCTACTGGAGTGGCCAAGTTTTCGGCAGGCCGTTTTGTTGAAGGAGTCGATGAAGCTGGAGGTACAGCGGGACTTGCAGGAGGAGATTTCATGAGAACAAGTTTCCTCCTGTTGGCTGAAATCCGCTCAGAAGAAGGAATAGGGGCTAGAGCACGAGCTGGAATTGGCAGTGAACCCTTTGGGGTAGATGTTTGTTGCGGAGAAGAAGATGTGTCAACCTGTACAGTAGGGGCTGCAGGGACTGAATCTGATCCTGTCCGAGCTGGGACAGGAGCTGAAGAAGTAGTTTTTCTAGATGCACCCTTTGAAGGGGTGCGAGTTGAAGACGACTTCGCCTTCGATGGGGTGCAAGCTGAAGACGATCTCGCCTTAGATGAGGTGCGAGTAGGAGCACCTTGGGTAGAAGCCTCCCGAGCTGGAGAAGGTGAGCGAGTTGCACCCGCTGATGGTGAAGAGACTGATGGCAGAGGTTGGGAAGCAGACATGTCCCCAACCTAAACTGGAACTTCAAAAACAGAGCGAAGTCTAGGTTTATCGTCGATCTTGCCTATGTCCTCCTCAGATCCTAGAAGAAGGGAGTCCTTGGGAGGAGCAAGGCTGTAAGCTCTAAGGACAGCATCATCAAATTTGCTGTTGATACCTGCGTCCTCTGATTTGGCAAGCTTGTCAAGAGCTCGTTCCTCCTCGCTGCTGAGAGGAGACTCGTCCATTTTCAGCGCTGCACAGCAGATGATTAAAAAATGATAATAATTAAGATACAAAATAAATTCAGCTCGCTATATTTCCTTTATGTATACCTGGTTTCAGGACGAAGCTGAAATTTTTGAGATCTTTGAGATAGGGGCACGAGACGTAAAACCAGCTCGTCTTATACGGCCCAACGTTGGATTTGCCTTTTGCCTCTCCTTTGGGCAAGAGATCTTTGTATGGCGACTGACGAGCTGTGAGATAGTAAATACCATCCGGCTTCTCTCTTTCTCTTGTGCTCAGAGCCTTGAAGGAGTAGAACTGCTGTATAATCTTCGGTGTAGGGGGACGAAGGCCGTTCCTGAGGAAGGCCACGGCCAGTGAGGTCAGCTGTGCATAAGAGTTTGGAGTCAACTGGAATGGTGCGAGCTTGACCTTGTTAAGAAATGCGATCAAGTACGGTGGAACGGGGAACCGTAGCCCCTGTTCGAAATACTGAGTGCTAACAATAATGAATCCCCTGGGCGGATAACATATATGATTACTTGAATCAGGCAGCAGTACACGACAACCGAAAGGGATGTGGAATTGCGTGACAAGCCCCTCCACATCAAGACGCTTTAGCGATGTGGGATGATGAGCGAACGTATCACGAGCCTCTCTTCCCTGTATAGCGTGAGCTCGGGCTTCATAATGCTCGCGAGCTTCACTGCTTGGAGCAATTCCCTTGCGAGTTCCGCTTGAAGACATCTTAAAAAAAAAAAAAAAAACCGAACCAGAAGGAAAAACGTCATTACAGGTACAACAATGGTGATGAAACAGAGTAAAACCTGAAATAGAAAGCTTGAAGGAAAAGATGCCTCACTTTGAGTTATTGATGAGTTGAACAACGACGAGAAAGGATGTTGATTTCATGAAAAGGCAGTAGATCCTGGTTGCTTGGAAGCTTGAACACTCGATTGCTTTAAAAGAAAATTATAGATGAAAAAAGAAAATGCAAAGAGCCCATCAATTTATATAGACAAGTAAGAGTGAGCCCCAACCGTCAGATCTTTGGAAAGTGTAACCGTCATAAATCTGACGGTGCAGCGTGAGGTATGGCTTTGGAAATCATGCAGCCGTCAGTTGAAAGACGTGCCCATTAAATACGCGCGTAAGGGATGTGCAGACGTCGCTTCAGTTACCACCTACATGATCGCCACGTGTCGCAACTGAAAAGGTGGAATTTGAAAGTGCACAGAGGCAGTTATAAAGGTAAGCGTGCCAAGGAAGCCAACTTTTACCAGTCAGTTTGAGCTCCCAGCTCGCTGAAGCGAACTGAGAGCTGGGGGGTTAATGTTATATGTATTTTTTGGATTCATTAATTAGGTTGGTAAAAGTCCAATTTAGGCTCATCTAAGACCTGATTAGAAGGCCCAAAAAGGGTCAACCCCGTCAAAGCCCATTAGACGAGGCTCAGTATTGACTCTAAGCCCAGCAAGTTCTTTAGTTTGCTTAAAGGGATTTTCCAGCTGGCATCAACAGACCCATAAGCATAGCCAGGTCGCAGCTCGCTTCATGCACAACTCGTCTCTCAGCAAGCTCGAGCTCGAGACCACCATAGACACGTCAGCTCGCTCAAATGCGTAATTAGTGCAATATCTTCCAGAAACAGGCAGTTACCAAGTTCAACCATGATTCTCTCTCTGAATATGGCAATTACCCAGTCAAACCGTGATTTCCTCATCAGATATGGAGATCTATTCGAATTCAAATTCAAATCAACCTTATCTCAAGATAATTACAGAAATTTCCTGATATTATCCAAGCATATTAGGGAGTATAATTAATATGTAATTATTTTCCTTATTTTTCCCCAATTATTTAGGGAATGTAATTAATTCAAGATTCTTTTCCTGATTTGATGCAACTAGAATTGTAACGCCTCTTTCCCTATAAATAGGAGGCTAAAATCATTGTAACAGGGGATAGAATAATTAATAATATACTGTCACTCTGCAGAATTTAAGAGATAGATAGTCGTGGACGTAGGCTCATTATTGCCGAACCACGTAAAAGCTTTGTGTTCTTACATTCATACCCAGTTCTTGTCTTTGTTATTTCTTGGTATTTGTGCTTTCTCACATTAATTGCAGGTATTGAGCATTGATTACTCGTCGACTGAATTCCAACGTCGACAATAATATATATATATATATATTGAAATGCCACATATATTTGTGAGTGGAGGTGCTCGAATCTACCACCACATGCATGGGCAAGTGGATTGATGTTCATCGCAGCAACTCACTTGGAGCAGATGATGTATTTGTTATTCTAATAAAAATAATAAAATTATAATTTAAAACTTACCTTTTTACTGTTAACCTCATCTAGTGATTTTGATTCAATTTTATATTTCACAATCAATTTACCTTCTTCAGAAAAATTCAATATTTAAATTTAATATTTAAAAGAGGTTAGGATTTAAGAAAATAAAAAGAATATTTTATGTGAGAAACCGATTAATAATTTGTGGGTAATTTACAAACTATTTAATCTTTTTACCAAATTTTACTTAGGAATAACATTAGATTTTGAATAGAACGAACTAATTACATGACTCCCAAGCCTTCCCTGCGCCACACCCCAACCACCCCCGACTACACACACACAACAAACAAGGCCTTAAAAGATGCAAATACGAAGTTTCGTTTTCATAATAAGAAACTCCCATTTTAACAATTAAAGATGTTGAAATTAATGATTGACCTTAAATTCTATGCAATGACAAATTGCTCTCACTTTTGATTTTGAAAAGGAAAACTAAAAAATAAAAAATGAAAAATAAATTTAAAAATAGTTAAAAATGGAAAAAATATAAATAATATTTATTTAAAAAATGGATGGATCTCCATCAACAATCTCTAAGATGGACTGTGCATATCAATTGATGTAAACAAGGGGAAAAATGTTAAAAACGAGTTCACGATGGATCATTAGATCCATCACCAAACTTATCTCTCCATCGCTAACTTCGGCGATATAGCTATGGGTCATCACTATTGATAGAGATTCATCTCCAAGCAAAGGGGTGTGCCTCTGTTTCACTTTCTCTTCTAACACTAATCATTTCACTTTAATATATATATATATATAGATATATTTGTATTATTTTGGATTGATGATTGATGATGTTGGTTTAATGATTGATGATGGTTTTTGTGGGAGACTGATAATGATATTTGATGATAGATTGGATTTCAAAAGCCAAATTCTAGGTTTATTTTTTGGGTTAGATGATTAACGATGTTGGGTTTCTAGCGTAAACCCAAAAATCTGGGTTTCTATGAGCTAAATACCCAATTTCTGGATAGGGATCAAGAATAAAGAAGGGGGGAGGGAGGGGGAAGAGAGAGAGAGAGAGAGAGAGAGAGAGAGAGAGAGAGAGAGAGAGAGAGAGAGAGAGAGAGAGAGAGAGATGGAGTATAATGATAGGTGATGCTAGTGGATTGATGTTGATGATGATGATGATAGGTTGATGATCATGATAGATGAATGGTATTAAAGTTGTTGATGAACTAGGTGATAGAGGTTGTGGAAGATGAATTAGGTGGAGATCTAACGCTGAGTGGATCTCCATCATCCATTTTAAAAGATAGACGGTGGAGACCCAATCTAAGTTCAATCTCTTTTTTTTTTCTGATTTTTTTTTTCAATTGTTTTGATTTGGCTTTTTAATTTTTTTTTCTCTTTTTTTTTTTTTTTTTTTTTTTTTTAATTTTTTTTTTAATAATTTAAAAAATTTTAATAAATTATTTATTATGCATTTTATTTTTAATATTAATTTTCAAAAGTCAAGGGCATTTTCGTCTTTGGACTACAAACCGCAATCAATAGTAAAACTTAACACTCTTTGACTGTTAAAGTGAGAGGTTTTTGTTAGAAAAACCAAACTTCATATCCATGTGTTTAACGCCTTACCTTAAAAGAATTGATTGCAGTTTGCTCTTTAGAAAAGTATACTTGGAGTGTACATGCAGTTTTTAAGGGGCGTAAAATATTATCCAATCCATATACGTGCTTTCGAAAATTAGACTCGAACCAAATGTGGTCTATATAAAATCGGATTGGATAGGTCTGAACTCGATCGAGATGTACTACCCAGCCCTTTTGATAACTCTAATTGAAATTGAATCACTACGTAAATCTTGTGCTGAAAATTGAAGTCAAATGCATCTAACAATTATCCTATCTTTACTGATAAAAAATAATAATAATAAAAATTGGAAAAAGCAGGTTCTACCGACCACACCTCAAAGAAAAGAAAAGTATCTCAGAACAATATTTTGTTTTTCAAAGTGAAATCGTTTTCACCAAACCAAAAATGATAACTAAAATATACATATATATATATAAATATATTTTTTTCAGCTAGATTATTATCAAATATCAGTGCATCGAAATAACCATCCCATCCTATTTCTATGTCTTGTCAGATAAAAAGAAATTGGTGGATCTAATCGAAAGCAGATGATGTATTTGTTATTTTGATAAAAATAATAAAAATGTAATTTAAAACTAAAATGAAATTGGTGGATCTAATTTAAAGCAGATGATGTATTTGTTATTCTGATAAAAATAATAAAAATGTAATTTAAAACTTACCTTTTTACTTTTAACTTCATCCAATGATTTTGATCCATTCTTTATATTTCATAATCAACTTGTCTTCCTTGAAAAAATTAAATATTTGAAGTTAATAGTTAAAAGAGAAATTAGGATTTAAGAAATAAAAAGGATATTTTATGTGAGAAACTAATTAATAATTTGTGGGTAACTTAAAAAATATTCAATCTTTTTAGCATATTTTATTGAGGAATAATATTAGATTTTGAAAAGTGCACTCATTTGGAGTGTTTATGCTTTTTAAGGGGTGCAAATATCGTCCAATCCTTGTACGCGCTTTCGAAAATAAGACTAGAACCAGATGCGTCCCTGTAAAAAAAGAGATTGAACAAGTCCGTACTCGACCGAGACGTACTATCCAGCCCTTTTGATACCTCTAATTGAAATTGAATTGCGTAAATCTTCAGCTGTGAATCAAAGTGAAATGCATCCAACAAATAATCCTATCTTTACTAATTAGAAAAGAGAAAAAGAAAAAGAAAAGGCAGGTTCTTCCGACTACACCACAAAGAAAAGAAAAGCATCCTAAACAATATTTTGTATCTCAAAGTGATATCATCTTTCACCGAACCAACAATTAGATCATTAGACCCTTCAAAACTTTAGTTGTTCATCTCTTGCTCTTGATCGATCTCCTTGTTACTGAGAGCAACATGGTTGATACAATAGTCTCATTGGTGGTGGATAGGCTTGGCGACTTTCTCATCAAAGAAGTAGCCTTTTTACAAGGAGTTAGAGATGAAGTGGCGTGGCTGAAAGATGAACTGATAGTCATGCAGCGTTTCTTAAAAGGTGCAGAAGAAAAACAATATGAAGATCCTACAACATTCGGTTGGGTATCTGACATTAGAGAACTTGCTTATGATATTGAAGATTTGTTAGATACATTCCAGCTCGAAGTCCATAGTGAAGCTGAAGATGGTGAAGAAACTACGAAAGAAAAGCCTAAGTCAAGGTGCATAGGCTTTTCTTCCATGTGTTCTTGCATATTTAATAAAGGTAAGGAACAAATCAATCTATATCACATAGGCAAGGAGATTGAAGAGTTCAAAAAAAGACTCAGTGAACTCTCCCGTAGACGTCAACAGTATGGACTTCAAGATTCTGGTAGCAGCAGAGAAGGAAGGAGTAGCGCTCTTCTCAAAAAGGAACTAAGAAAAACCACCTCCTTTACAATTGAAGAGAATGTTGTTGGCTTTAAAGATGATGCTGATCAATTGTTGACTAAACTTCTTGAGGATGAACCACGACGTTTCGTGATTTCCATCTCTGGAATGGGTGGTTTAGGCAAAACCACTCTTGCTGGAAAGCTTTACCATTGTAGTGAAGTTGAGAAAAAATTCAATCGTCGTGCTTGGGTGTCTGTATCTCAAGATTACACAACTCAAGATCTTCTTGTAAGAATTATAATGTCATTTAGCATCCCAAATAAAAGATTGAACGATCTAGAGAAGATGGATGAAGTAGATTTGGGCCGATATCTTCATGAATCATTTCAAGAGTATTCTTATTTGGTGGTGATGGATGATGTATGGAATAAAGAAGTTTGGAAGAGCTTAAAAAGATATTTTCCAGACAATAAAAATGGAAGTCGAGTTATTATCACAACTCGCGGTCAAGAAGTTGCCAAATGTTCGGATGAGAGAACTCATCCACATAATCTTCGAAAACTAAGGCCAGATGAAAGTTGGCAACTATTTCGTGAGAAAGTATCTGCTCCATATTTCAATACAAATGATCAATTGCAGAACTTGGGTAGCGAAATGGTACAAAAGTGTGCTGGCTTACCACTTGCCATTATTGTACTGGCTGGGCTCTTGTCTAGAAAGAAGCCACAAGAATGGTGTGTGGTGCGCGATCACCTTTGGCAACATTTAAAAGATGACTCAAGTGAAATTAATTTCATACTAACTTTGAGCTTTGATTGCTTGCCTTATCCATTGAAGCAATGCTTTCTTTATCTAGGACTTTTTCCAGAGGACTTTGAAATAAATGTGGAGATATTAATACATCTTTTTGTGGCAGAGGGCCCCATACCACAAGTTGAATACGATATTATGGAAGATGTGGCTAAAACTTACGTGGATGAGTTGATTTGTAGAAGCTTGATTCAAGTAGAGAAAAGGTATTGGGGGAGGATTGCAACTTGTCGAGTCCATGATCTTTTGCGCAATCTTTCAATTGAAAAAGCAAAAGAGTTTAACTTTTTTTATATTTATGATGAAGTTAAACATTCAAATATATTGCCAACCTTATCATCATGCACACAACAAGCTATTTATTCTGGGGTAAAAAATCCCTTGTGGCTTCAAAATTGTAATCCACGCTTGCGCTCTCTTTTATTATTTGCCCAAGTCCAAGACCAACTGTTGGCACGAGGTGTATTCAAGAAATCCAATTCTCTAAGAGTGCTCGATGTTTCCAAGTGTTACATGGACCATTTACGTGAAAACATAGGACAATTGATCCATTTAAAGTATTTGGGGTTAAGGTACAGTTGGTTTTATCTTCCTCCATCATCAGTTTCCAAGTTGCAAAGACTACAAACTTTAGACACTTACGGAAATAATTCGCTTGTGAAGCTATCGACTGAAATTTGTAAGTTGCAGGAGTTGAGACATTTAATTGGAAACTTTGCAATGGGTTTGCAGATAGACAACTTGACAAAGCTTCTAACTCTCAAGTATGTACAAGTCGATTGCTGGAGACAAATCAAAACTGCAAAGTTGGTTAATCTTCGAGAGTTGTGGATTAATGGCCAAAGTGGTGGTGCGTTTTCTTTTGATTCGATGTCCAATTTAGCAAGCCTTCGAATACTATCAGTTCAACCGGATTATGGTGATACATCGTTTGCATCACTGCAGCCACTCTCTCACTGCCAGCATCTCATAGAGTTGAGATTACGTGGGAAGTTAGAGAAACTGCCAACAGACATACATAAACTGTTGCCAAATCTCCAGCTTCTCTCGTTATGGGAATCACAACTCGAGGAAGACCCAATGCCTCTGTTAGAGAAGCTGCCATACCTCACTATTCTTCATTTAGGTGAAGGATTTTACGATGGAAAACAAATAATGTGCAGCGACAGTGGTTTTCTTCTACTTGAAATTCTTCTATTTGATGAGCATAATTTTGAAATAGAGGAGTGGCAAGTAGGGGTGGGCAACACCATGTTCGGATCGCTTCCGACCGGATCCGATCCGAACATGGTAACTTCGCGGATCGCCATTTTTGGATCCGAACATGATCCACCAAGGATAAGGAACCGATCCGATCCGAACACCTAGTTCGCGGATCGGACCGGATCGGAACACCTACTTTCAATTTCAACTTATGATAAGAAGATAAATATAGATATCTTGTTGGTGTACCTTCGTGAATTGTAATATATATCTCCCAAATTTTGTAAACATTCATACAAATTACTTAACATCAAACACGTGAAACATCTCCTTTGCCGGCTACCAACATTAAACACCACCGACAACTACCGACCTAGAATAATAATAAAAATAAATAGGAGAATTGGGCACTTAGTTTTCAATGTCATTTTCAACAACAAGTCTTTTGAATTTCAATACACTCATCTTTATATTAATAGAAATCATAGTTCAAATCCCACCAACACCACTCTTTATACTTTTCCCATCTATTCACAACAACAATAACACACACATATATATAAAATCAGTAAATGAAATATGTAACTCAACAACAAAATACAACAAACAAGCATAGAAATCACTAAAACACTAACACCTAATCATATAAATATCAAGCTAAAGTTTTAAATAGACTCATCAAGCTATTGAGATGAGAGTGAAAATGAGTGAGAGATGGATGTTAGGGTTAGCTTAAGTGGACTTTATATAGAGGCATATGAAATTATGTATGTATAATTGTTCACGGGTTCACGGATCGGATCGGTTTTGGAAACCCCGATCCTATCCGATCCGTGAAACATGGTGTTTTCACAAGTGAGGATCCGAACACCTTACTTTTGAACATGTGATCCGATCCGAACACCCACGGATCGGACCGGATCAGGGTGTTCGGATCGGTTCCATGTTTTTGTGCCCACCCCTAGTGGCAAGTAGGAAAAGAAGCCTTGCCTAGGCTTAGAGGTTTGAGGATCCCAGAAAACTTCAAGTTGACAATTCCAGAAAGATTGAGATCACTTCCAACCCCAAACCGACGGGAATACACCATCTTGTCACCTGATGAAGCTCTGAAGGTACTACTCATTCCAGATTTCTTTGTGATCATATTTCTGTTCCTGCGTGCATTTATCAATGCGATTCTCTTTTGTTACTGTATAGAATTCGAGAATTTTAACGTGGTGTTTTTGCAAGGTGGATGGATTTCACATTTTCTCAAATTTCAACATATGTATACACTCATTTTATTTTGTTTTTATAGTAAAAAAGCCACAGACATGACAATGGTCCAAGTAATGATTTAATGACAGGAATAATCTATATATGTGCTATTAAAACTTAGAATAATATTTACGGGAACAATACAGGGCTTTTTAAAAAGATTAACAATTAAATTCATTTGTATTTTCATAGAAATTATTCAAACACCAAAACGTCATGATATCTTTGGATCTTTGTCCATCTTAAGGCAGACCATATTGTCTGAAACAAAATTTATTTTAAAATAGCTAAGAAAAAAAAATCAGAGATTTTTATACAGTAAGCCTTATATGTTTATACTCTTTCTATGAATTTTCATAATTTTACAATCTGTAGATAAATTATTAAAAATGCAATTGAACAATGTTAAGTTTCCATAACTCACTGGTAACCTCTAATTTAAAATTTCAGCTTACTTATATGTCGGTAATATTATTTTTGGACCTAAAATATTGTTTTAAGAATGTCATTTATAAAATTATGTGATTTTAGGTGAAGCATTGGATAGTTAACTCCACAGAAGGTTTGCTTTGATTTGGATCACTTCAAGGCTTGCATATTGAATTGTTTACCTAGAGTATATGTGTTTATATGTGTTTATACGCTTTAGAAATGTTTGAATATAATTTGTGTGAAAATATGTGCACATTTGATAATATGAGATATGTTTAATCTTGAATATCTTAATTCATTGCTGCTATTCGACATATAATTTATTATGTGTGTGATAATACAATGGGAAATGTCTTCAAGATACTTTGAGTACTAATGATGTATATTAGTGTGTAGAATTAGTGCTTTTAGAAGAACTCGCCAGTGTTTAACTCTCTTACCTTCAAATAAAAGTGTTTTGTGTTTTAAAACTTATGTGCTCCTCACTTATATTAACCAGCCCACATATATTCATTGCTAACCAGCAACTTTAGGTTTGATTTTATGATATGATATTTTATGTCCTATGGGACAATGGACTGTAAAGGAAACATAACTGTTCGTTAGGAATTTGATATCCATGTGATATTGAGGCTATGACATACTATTTTCTATGGTTTTCCTTTTCCGTGGTACGTAGCTAGTAATTATATTTTGTTTTGGAAAAAAATTGCTTAATATACAATATTGAATTGTAAACTCACAAAGGTTTGTTCTGACTCCATCTTACATCAAGATGGAGCAACCAGCAACCCTCCATCTCCATTTGTTGGATTCTATGTATTGAAGTTTTCGTTTGTGTTTGGGTTGGAATGTTTAAGGCAGAGAAATTGATTTAAAGAAAAAGATTTGTAGTTTGAGAGTTACATATGGAATAAAATGGAGAGAATTTGATTACCTAGTTTTTGGAAGAATTGAGACTCTTATTTTTAGGTTTTTTTTAGTGTTAATTTGTAGTGAACCATTTTCTACGACTATTAGTTTAGTTAGTAGTTTTTTTTTTTTTTTTACTGTTTATAATTAGTTTTATTTTCTATTTGTGACAGGAACATCAAATGTCAACCTGAGAGAATAACAGGAAAAGGAACAAGTTGCTGTTGTGGAGAACTGTGTTTATCCGTGAGATTGTGAGAGATTGTGTTCTGTTAATTGTGAAGTGTTTTGGTTTGTCTATCCTCTGATTTGTTAATTGTCAGAGATTTGTTCTGTTAATTGTGTGCTGTTAATTGGAGATTCCATTAGTTCTTGTATTAGTTGCGCGTGCTTTGCCACCAATGATTGGTTGAACTTGCAACTCTTTTCTGGTGTGAGGGATTTAATGTGTAATATGCCTACTCTCTATCTAGTTGCAATTTGATCTGTATGCCATAATGACATTTGAATGGAATAGTATTTTGTAATGTACTCTTTATTTATTTAATATGTTGTTCCTTACATCTTTCTTCCCTTGTCTCTTAAATTTGTATGGTCCTTGATACGATGATAGATAGATGCATAATTGTCTTTAGACAGTGCCCAAATAGGTGTCAATTACTTCATAGGACCATATACTTGCTTAGGATTCTATGCTTTAAGCTTGTTGCAATACTGTTATGTTAAATAAGTTTTCTTTGATTCGATTGAGCAGTTGGAGACATTAAGATCATGGTCATGCTTCCATGGCGATTAGCCATCCCTCCCCACCCCTTATAGCAGAGACCCAATTTATTATGTTCAGTGGTTTCAATATTTTTATTTGATGCTAGACCCGAATCGTTATATTGTAATGCTGTAATTGATATGTCAGTAAATTCATGTTGCATAGCTATCAACTACATGAGACCTTCACCAATTCCACCAACAGTTGGGCAGAATTCAATTTGATCACTAGATGACGAGGTTTATAATGGCATTTTAGCCGCTTTCTTTTTTTTTTTTTTTTTTTTTTTTTTCTTTTGCATCTCCATTATTATCTGGCAACTAATTACAATTTTATTGCTAATTGTCTCATTCTATTTTCTTTTTTGCTATTTAATAACATTGTCAAACATCATTCCATGATGAAAAGCAGTGTGAATTTACCCCTAATATTTGATTGACATTAAAAATGGTCTGAGGTACGTCTAACTACTTCAAATGAAAATTTATATTCAACCAATTTCACATATTTTCAAGCACTCAGACCATCTAAAAACCAAAAATTAATTGTAAGGGATATCTGACAGTCATCTCATGTCTAGACACTAGAAGGATACAATAACTCAACAACAACTCGACAGCCTAACACCTCATTGCTTCACATATTCACACTTGAATTCCCCCTCCTTCAACACCATCCCATAAACAAGTTTGCAGCCTAACATCTCATTGCTTCACATATTCAAATGCATATCATCATTCAATCTGGAATCAAAACAAAAACCAAACAAACTTCACATTGGTCCCAATTCCACACTAAATTAGGGATTTCTAACCCTATTGGGAATTTCCAACCAACTCTATACCACCAATAGTGCTATTCTAAAAGTTCTTTTGAGAAATAAAATAAAACGTTCTCAAATTTGTTTTTATTGGGTTTTTAGTTCCCAAATTTGTTTCCTCACTTTCGAGGTTTTAAGTGGGACATTTATAAATATTTTGCACTATTGAAGGTATTATGCATTGTTAGATCAAAAGTTTCAAATACTACCAACAGTTGCAACTAAGTTGAAGTTATTGGTTTCCAGTTTATATAACATCCAATTAAAACAACAAATTTATAGGCTCTAATACCATATATGAGAGTGTTATAAGTCAGTTAGTAATTCTCAATAGAGTTAGAAATTCTCAACCATGTTAGGAATTTCCAACTTGCTTGAGAATTTCCATTAGGTTTAAGAATTTTTAACCCTATTGAGTATTCCTAGCAAGGGTTAAGAATTCCTAGCCTTGTTAGGAATTCAAAACAGTGTTAGGAATTATCAACCCCAGTTAGAAACTTCTAACTTGGTTGGGAAAGGTTAAGAGTTCCTAACCCTACTGGTCATTCAGTCCTCCGTGTCGTTGCGTCATTCCTTCCTTCAAGCCATCATCGTCATCTCCTTCCTGTAAGTCACCGTCGGACTGTGACAGTGTGAGATGAGGGAAGGGACTTTAAGAATATGACAGTGCAAGTGACTTTATAATAGGTAAGTGAAAGTGAAATGGAAAGGTTAAAGGATATGCTAATTTTGTAATTTGATTATATAAGAAGGGCATTGTTATCTTTTTACCTTTTCAAATTGGTTAGTTATGCAAAAATTTTAGATTTAAGTTACTGTTCAACTCATGAGTCCCAAAATGGTTACTTTTCAAATAAACCTTTTGTTTTTCAAAGAAAATATGGGTTTGTAAACCAAGATTTTTGGATTTCCATCGGTTGAAAGCCTAGATTTTTGGGTTTATAACCACTAAAACCCAAATTTTTAGGTTTTCAATCGTTGGAAACCCAAAAAATCTAGGTGAAACCTAGAAAATGGGTTTCCAAATCATTAGAAACATAAATTTCATGGTTTCCAAAGATTGGACGGTGGAGATTCTAGAGGGGATGTCCACCGTCCATCAATGCGATGGACAATAGTGGACATTTCATCTGGGATTTCCATCCTTCAATTTATTTTTAATTTTTTTGTATTATGCTTTTTGTATATAAGGGTGTTTCAATCATTATACAAGTTTAACAGTATGATAAAAATTTCATATGATCTTAATAAGGGTACTTTGGTTCTTCCACGATTTGAATGGAATATGCCAACTTTTTGGATTAAAATCTAATGATGGGGATTTGATCTAATATTTTAAAAATCAGGTGCTATTAGTTTATTTTTTAGGGGCTTTTCGTAATATCCCCACTTAAGTTAAAGTTATGGCAAGAACTTCGCGCCGTTTCAAAGCCATCTCTGCTTTGCAATCCTCTTTACAGTGATCATGGTGGTGGTGGTGAAGTGTAACAACGGAGAGTGATCATGGTAATACCTGTTTACCTGCAAAGTATGGCTTCATTAATATTAACTAGGAGAAGTTGATTGCCCTTTTGAACCCTCCATGTGTATGCAGATGGATGAATTAGCATG
This sequence comes from Litchi chinensis, assembly GCA_019925255.1. NCBI lineage: Eukaryota > Viridiplantae > Streptophyta > Magnoliopsida > Sapindales > Sapindaceae > Litchi > Litchi chinensis. Next base: position 23,319,827 of record CM034464.1, read on the forward strand.
CTTCGCTCCAGGAATGCTGGCTTTAGGATTATTTGGTTATGGGCGTGGTGATTCTGAGAAATTTCTCTCACTTGCAGAAGAGGTATTCATAATGGCTCGCGGAACTTACATTCTAACTTTAACTTCAGAGTAAATTCTAAGACGAGCATAACATCTGTAAATAGATAAGTACAAAAGAGAATCAACTAGAACTTTGGATGAAAAATTTTAAATATCTTTGTGAACGATGAAGGAGGAGCAAAAATTTTTATAAACTCATATTATATTTGATTCACAATAAAAAACTATCTTCACCGCAGGTCCGTTTTGCCATGGTTTCTTGAAATTTGGGTGAAGTTTGATGTCTGAATACTATTTGATATATAGAATGATCTGAGGGTAGCAAAGTTGCTGCAATGATATGTGTCTCCGAGTTATTCTGTATACATGGAATCTGAATATGTACTGACATGATTTTTAGCAAATCTCAGATTAAAAACATTTTAGTACGGACTAAATTTAAATCTGTTCAAGTGCATGAATATATGTAATTATGTGTTGCTTAGTAGACATTTTTGTGTGAATCTCATATTTGAGTTCATTGTTAAAAGTGTTTCATTTCACATCCTCTGTTGTTTTGTGTCTAGTTATTTATGAAAATTGAAAAGCAGAAACCCAAAATCTTGAGTTAAAACTAATTTTAATTTAGGTTGTTGAATGATCCAATTTCTTAAATAGTGTATATGTATGTGTACTATTGTTTTTCAATTACCCGAGCAAACACAGTGCTTTAGACTTGATTCACTTTTCCACTTTGTTTTGCAGCTTGCTTGGACATGTTATAACTTTTACCAGTCCACGCCAACAAAAATGGCTTCATGCCGGGGAGGTTGGTTGGTCATCCTTATTCTCAATTTCTCATTTTGTGCATTGAGTTAAACTCCACTTGTCTGACAGACTTGATACACTTCGTCTTCAGGACATGAGTGTGGGTACATCGTGGAACATATTGAGACCGGAGACAGTTGAATCACATTTTTGCCTGTGGCGTTTAACTGGTAACCAGGCCTACAAAGAGTGGGGCTGGTATATATTTCAAGCATTTGAAAAGAACTCCCGCATAGAATCGGGATATGTTGGGTTGAAAGATGTAAGTATACCACAACCCTGCTACATCACCTTTTGCCATTGCAGTTTTACAAGGCCTACAATTCCATTTTTTTCCTCTAAATTTTCATTTAATATCTTGGTTATATATATATATATATCCAATCAGGTTTCATATATTTTGTACGGTGAAATTAGATTAGTTTTTAAAATTTAAAATGTTTGATTTGATTTGGATATTTGATTGCTTTCTCTGTTCATGGACTGATCCATCTGGAAAGCAATCTGTGAACTGGTTGCATGATAATAATTGGAAGTAATCGAGACTGTAGGTGTGACAAATGGAAAAGGATATTGATAGACATTTTTGGGTTGTGATGTGTTAATCATCAAAATCATGAGATTTCTTGTTTTTTAATCCATGGAACCGAAATGAAAGTGGAGCTCTATTAAAAATAGCTTGGTTGGTTAGTGAGTCTGAATCTGAATCAATTCGACTGTAGCCCACCTCTGTATAAGTTAGTGATGTATGTTGGAAATTGTGGCCTCTCGCTGCTTTCATGATCAACTAAATCACCTTTAAACTACAGTACATTCAATCTTTTGATTTAATTCTTTGTTAACGAAGAGTTTACATCCGACCGGCAGCGTTCATGATCGATTAGTTCCATGAGTGATCATTCACCAATCATCAATTGATGTTGGATGCTATCATGTAGTCATTAGTAGAGTTATCATTCCCACCACATGCAATCTTAAGTTATCATCACTGTCCATTTTGCTTTCGGAAACAGAGCTTGTGAGTTGATTGTGCTTTTACAGCTAACAATGGCTATTTTATTTATCGTTGATTGTCATTTGTACAGGTCAATACTGGTGTCAAAGACAACATGACGCAAAGCTTCTTTCTTGCAGAAACACTAAAATATCTGTATCTTCTTTTTTCGCCTTCCTCGGTGATCTCCTTAGATGAGTGGGTTTTTAACACAGAAGCCCACCCATTAAAAATTGTGAGCAGGAATGATAGTCCAATTTTGACAAATCGAATGAGGAACCTAAATCAAAATCAGGATACGTGGTAGGAAGGCAGGTCGACTAGTTGGTGGTGGTGATTAGGGTTCATTCACCATCAATTGTTTTTGTATGAGCTCATATTACAGTTCCAATCTCCCAATAGATGAGGAGCCAAAGAGTCTAATTTTATAGTTACAAAATCGGATGGAGAGCCTGATGGATCATGCTATTCCCTCCATGGCGAACAACAGTGACAACAGATTTTTCGCTATTTTAGTTAGTAGATGTTATTGTATCCTATGATAAAAAAAAAATTGATTATAGCCTTTTTAAAAATGGACATGTAACATAAAATATAAGGATAATCCTAATTTTCCTTTTGTAGTTTGAGAAAATACCTAAAATCCCTTTTTATTTATTAATTTTTTCAAATAAAAGGGAGATTTTGACTATTTTCTTAAACTACAGGGGAAAAATTAGGATTCTCCCTAGAATATAGGTTATTATTGTTAACAGTTATTATTCACGAGACTCTGGGTTTTGTCCCAACTCTCAACTTGTTAAACAACAACAAGAAGTATTACAACCTGTTTTTTTGTTGAAGAATTTTTGTGATTCCTAAATGTTTTTGTTACTCACAAGTTATTAAGGCTTGTTGTCATTCTAATTTAAGTACGTGTGGTTGTTTTAAGTTCATTTTGAAGCATGACTGCCCTTTTGAACGTTTCATTATAAATTAATAGTTGTTTTGTACTGTATTGTTTCGTTCCTACCATTACTAGAAATCAAACTAAAAAAAAGACTTCTCAACACTAATATATATATATATATATATATATTAGTGTCAAATTGGGTCAAATTTTTTGGTCAAATTTGGTCAAATTGGGTCAAACAAGGGAGATGGGTAACATGTATTATGATTATTATTATGAATAGTAATTAGATTTTGACTCATTGGGACAGTTGCCAATTAACTTCACCTAATTTCAATCTTTTTTTTTTTTGAAAAGAAATTTCAATCTTATTAGACTTTCTTTTACTTGACATATTCAACCCACATGGGTCAAAGACGTTGTAATAATAAGTCTGCCAAGGAGAAGGAATGTACCCATCTAAGCTTGGCAAAATGAACCGGGTCTTCAGCCCGATCGGTACCCCTGTTTCTGTTCGGGTATTTTTTAGACCCTTATAATAATCGGGTCTGAAAAACCATTATAATTACGGGTAGGATATGGGTCTACTGACGGGTCATATCAGACCCGTAAAATACCCGTTGTTTATATAACCGCGACCCGTTTTCTTTTCAAAGAAAACCCTAACTTCTCAAGTCTCTCGACTCTCTCTCTCTCTCCAATCTCCATCGCTGCCGCCGTTCCTCTGCTCGACTGCGCCTCTTCTCTCCATCGCCGCCGTGTTATCGCCGACCACCAGAACATCTCCGTCTCTCTCTCTCTCCATCGCCGACCAACAAAATTTGAGGTCTGTTTTTAAAAAATATTATGTCTTTTAAATTTTTCTGCGTCTTTCGCATCTGGGAATTCATCTATGCCTTTCAAGTCCATCATAACTTGTTGTTTCGCATCTGAGTTGTGTGTCTTTAGCGTCTTCTATGATATATTATCTGGGTTATTTGTGTTATTGATGGGTATTTTTTTTAGAACTGTTTTGGATGGTTTTTAATAATCAGCTGCATTTGGTGGTTTTTTAAGATCAGTTAGACGGGGTTTGTGTTGGGTATCTTTATTTTGTAATGAATCTATTTTCGTTTGAGTTCAGATATTTTTTTGTTTGGATTTTCGGTTGTCTCGATTCATTCTTGTTTGATTATAAAGCCATATGTATTCTGTGTAATCTATTTTGCATCTTTTTATGCTGATTTATTAATGTACCTAAGATTTTGATTACTTACAATTTGATTATAAAACCCAGGTTGCATTGAACGTATACGATCTCACTCCTGTCAATAATTACCCCGAACTAAATCTAGAAATGAAGTTCATAAAATAGCAATAACATGTAACCCATATTAATTCTAGATTATTAAACCGACATGTACTTAAAAAAAAAAATCTGAAAGTATAAAAATGTGTTTAGGGCTATAAAAAACCCTTAACACATACTCTCCCTTAGGCTTCACAACCCTAGCTGCCACCTTCTTCACCCTTTAACTCTCAAAACTCTCAAAGCTGTTGATTCTGTTAGCTGCCCGTTGCTGACCTGACTAGTGAGATGGGCTGCCCAGAGCCCCAAATTGGGGGTTCTCGGCTTGCCGGACTGATTGTGATATCTCTGTCCCAAAACTCGTTGCTTGGTAAGCCAAAGCTTTGTTGCTCTATTTATTTGTTTTTGTTTTGGCTTTAATAGTCATTGATTATAATTTTGGTGCTGCAATGACAACAATAACAATGTCACCTGAATTCATTTTGTCAGATGCACAAACTCTGTTTTGATGCAATCTTCTCATTGTCTCGTTTCTCACCTCCTCCACCCCACCAAATGAAACCCATCTCTGCTTTGCAATCCATCATGGTGTTATTGTTGTTGTCTCCCTTGTTACACTTCACCACTACCACTATTACTGACACTGATCAGAAGAAAAATCTCAACTTTGTAGCTCGATTTCAATGCTTTTCCTCTCTTCATTTCTTGCAACATTTCGCTTTGGAGAACAATGATGCCCATCATCACTACTCTTGTCATCGCAGTACCTTTTTGTTCTTGGATTTTGTATAAAAATGTGTATGTAAAATTATTGATTTGTGCTGGTTTTGTTGTTTGAGATTTCTGGTCCAAGTCCTCCAGCGAGGCAAAGAAAGATCTGATTAGTGATGAGCACAGGTATCATGTTTTTTTTTCCTAATGTTAGGTTTCTTTAATTAGTTCATTGTAATGGGGGTTGCAAAGTCCCCCGACACACCTCTTATTTTAGACCACTTGCATCTTGTTGTTTCAAAGGTTGAGAACACATTTGATATGTTGCATATGCATAAGTAATGCATACACTCCCTAGATACTAAAATCTTGGCCACCTCATTCACACACACACACACACACACATACATATCGTCTGATCTGTTTTTATCCATGGGTTTTCACCCTCAAATCCTAGATCTAGGCAAGGAGTGGTTTTTGTTCATGTTGTTGGGCAATATTTCGGTTTTTCCTCTGAGGTTGGGAGCCTACTGCATAACCTCTAGCCGGTTATGCTAGCTGAGGTAGTGCACTCAACTGTAGATATTTTAAACCAGGTATTTTTGTCAATGAATGTTAATTACTAGCTGGTAAGGCTGTACTTTCTTTCTTGCTTAGAATGTAACTCAATCTGAAGTAGTGCACTCAATCCGTTGCTTAAAAAATAATTCCTATTGAAATTATGGCTTGCTCTACCTTATGGTTTGAGGAGCTCAAGGCATCCACCAGATGCTATATATTTTTTGTAAGTTCTCCATATCACACACCATCACAACTCGTATTGTTTTGTTGGTGTTTCCATTATTGTTATCTATCAACCTTATTAATCTAATTGGGTGATGGTTGTGATATGACTTAAATTTTATGGCATGATAAATAATAAGAGTTTTCAATGCAAGTGAGGAAATGATTACAGCGGTAGGAAGTGAAGTTGACAAGTTAGAAAGGGAAATTCAAGAGATTAATATGGGATAAGTATGCAATGCTTACCATAGTTAGCCATGGTTTTTGGCAAAATGAAATCATCCTTCTACTTTGCAACTTCATGAAACTATGCATCACCGGTTGTAATCAATAAGTGAAAAAAAGAAACAACATATACATTCAAATTCAACAAAACATGCTTGAAATACAAAAATATATGCGCATACCATATATGTAAGCATTAAAGCAATACATATACCTAATAACAAAGTTTTAATTAAAAATCGAGACAAAAGTCGAATTATTAACCTATCTGGCCCATTCTTTATGTTCAAACCTCTCTAGATAAATGTACATAACTTTTTCTTCGTTGAAATCTATTTCATAAAACAAGCCACCTTTATCATGACAGCAACTGATGTGGGATCATGACTATGTCAAATATAATCTTTTATTTTTATTCTCTTGGTAGTTGCTCCTTTCTTGACACTTTGTATAACAACCTTAAAAGTAGCATATGTGGAAAGTCATAAGTAGTTATAGATGTAAAGACAAATGAAAAGTTTGAAACTAAAAACACAATCAATCGATCTAAAACTACAATGTGATGATTATTCCTTCAACTATAAATGACAACACAATCATTAAAGCTACAACCTCAATATCTACAAGTACCTGATGAAAAAACGCATAAAATATATAAAATTTGATTTCATTTACCATAGTAAACAACCAAGTATCAAAAAAAGAATTTTGAATAACATAATTTGGTTTTATTACCTTTGGAGATCAAAAGTGTCTAATTTGCCCTACTATTATACCACCCCAGTCAAAAATAAAGATCTCATTAGCAAATAATAAAGATAAAACAAATTCGTCTTTGGAATGACCATAACTGTACAACATGAGCAAAAACAAAATTAGTGTAATAGTGAAACAATGAGAATGTCATTGCAACTTCACTCTAAACATTAACCTGACCTATTCTACGTGCTTATATTTCAAACATGGGAAGCACAAGTTATTAGCACTTGTGCACAAATTTTACCATCCCCCTCCCCCCTCCAAAAAAAAAAAAAAAGGGTAATCATTACGTAGCAAGATAGATATGTACATATTCGATAGGTTACTATTTCCTATAACTACATCCACTTTTGACTTTCAGATTCTAAATCTAATTGTATGTAATTTTTATATGGATATATGCATTATTTGTTTTAAAAAGGATAATGTTTCAACTAAAATAGAATGCCTTTCTTGCAAAATTTATTTTTGTCATATGTTTACTCATCATTGTGATGAAGTCGTTACTTAAACTGATTTGGAATCTGAAAGTCAAAAGTGGATGCAGTTATAGGAAATAGTAACATATCAAATATGCATATATCTGTCTTGCTACATAATGATTACTTTTTTTCTTTTTCTTTTTGGGGAGGGATGGGGTGGAATTTATGCGCAAGTGTTGATAACTTGTGCTTTCCATGTTTGGGATATAAGCACATTTAAGCACGTAAAGAGGGTCAGGTTAATGTTTAGAGTGAAGTTGCAATGACATTCTCATTGTTTTATTATTACATTGATTTTGTTTTTGCTCATGTTGTATAGTTATGACCATTCTAAAGACGTATTTGTTTGGTCTTTGTTATTTGCTAACGGGATCTTTATTTTTAGCTAGGGTGGTACAATAGTAGAGGGAATTCGACACTTCTGGTCTCCAGAGGTAATGGAACCAAATTATGTTATTCAAAATTCTTTTTTTGATACTTAACTATTTACCATGGTGAATGAAATCAAATTTTATATATTGTGTTTTTTCATCAGGTACTTATAGATATTGAGGTTGTAGCTTTAATGATTGTGTTGTCATTTATAGTTGAAGGAATAATCATCACATTGTAGTTTTAGATCGATTGAATGTGTTTTTAGTTTCAAACTTTTCATTTGCTTTTACTTTTATAACTACCTATGACTTTCCACAGGTGCTACTCTTAAGGTTGTTATACAAGATGTTAAGAAAGGAGCAGCTGCCAAGGGAATGAAAATGAAAGATTATATTTGACATAGTCATGATTCTACATCAATTGCTATCATGGTAGAGGTGGCTTGTTTTATGAAACAGATTTCAACGGAAAGAAAGTTATGTAGATTTATTTAAAGAGGTTTGGACGTAAAGAATGGGCCAGATAGGTTAATAATTTGACTTTTGTCTCCATTTTTAATTATAACTTTGTTATTAAGTATATGTATTGCTTTAATGCTTACATATATGGTATGTGCATAGATTTTTGTATTTCAAGCATGTTTTTGTTGAATTTGAATGTATATGTTGTTTCTTTTTTTCACTTATTGATTGCAATTGGTGATGCATAGTTCCGTGAAGCTGCAAGGTAGAAGGATGATTTTGCTTTGCCAAAAACCATGGTTGACTATGGTAAGCATTGCATACTTGTCCCAGATTAATCTTTTGAATTTCCCTCTCTAACTTGTCAACTTCACTTCCTACCGCTGTAATTTTTTCTTCACTTGTATTGAGAACTCTTATTATTTATCATGCCATAAAAGTTATATAAATCACCCATTGAATTGCATAGGTGATTTATCACTTGAACTTAATGGTCTGAAGAATATTAAGAGTTCTCAATGCTGATGAGGAATCGGTTACGACTTTAGGAAATTAAGTTGACAGACTAGAGAGGAAAATTCAAGAGACTAATCCAAATATTCGACATGTACGTATCAAAGTCCATAACCCAACAAACTTATCATCGTGATTTAACACTATATTTGAACAGTATATTCTATGCCTTTTTTTTTTGTTCATCCAAAAATAATATTCATAGATATCGTTTGCATTTGGAGAACTTTGGTTAGGAGAAGGTTTTGATTTTAAAGGTAAATTCTGACAATCAAATTAGTTGAATTATTTTCAAATAACTTCTGTTGGTGCTTGAGCTTGATGTCTTTTTGCATTTTGCAGCTGAATTTACTATGCATTCAAATTAAAAGCCTTGAGATTTCTGTTAGAAGTACAACAAGTTATTCACTAACAAGAAATCCCTCTTTATAAGCAACTCTCAGAGGAGGCCTAAGTAACATTACTCCTATCCTAATTTTAGAGGTTTGAATTTGGTTTGGTTATCAACCAGACCTTAAATATTTTTATAAAGCTTGGTCCTACCCTATGTTGCCCATGAGCTCTATTTGGAGCTGGCTTGCCCACACGGGCTTGGGCCTAGTTTGGATCGAGCATGAGCTTTTATATATCTGTGTCTGTCTATGTGTATGTGTGTGTCAAGCATGAGCTTTTATATATCTGTTCTCTGTGTGTGTGTGTGTGTTAAATTCAGGATTTGGGAAGGGGAAAATAGTTGGAATTTACAATCTTTGCAAGTGATGGTTATACAAATTTTCTTCAACCTTAACCTGTCAATAAGTGAATGTGTACTGAATTATTATAATAAGTTCAGGATTTGTGGAAGAGAAAATGGTTAAAAATGATAAACTCTTAGATGTAAGTGTAAATGGAATCCACCTAGATTTGTCGCTATAGGGACTTACATGGGTTAAAATGCTATTTTCACTTTTTTTTTTTTGTTTTTTTTAAAGGATACTTTCACATATTTAGTTGGATCACAAGTTGGAATTCGAAACGTTATAGTATTGTCGACACCCGATAAGGAGTAAATCTTGGGTGGTTGGGGCTAACATATTCGTCCACTCAAACATATCCACTTGGGACCAACATTTCACCTGATGGGATAAATTCATTCTGAATTGGTCGAGGAAGCCACTTGGCATGTTTGGAGTGTTGAACATGACATCCGAAATTTCCTAGTAATTTACTTGGTCTTACGTGTTGCCCATTCAAAAAGGCAAGCTAGACTTGGTAAATAAATCAACAACTCAATGGCCTATTAAAATTATATATGCATACATATATATATATAAAAGGTTTTCATAATCAAAATTTTTTAATTCTAAAGAGTGGGGATTAATCAGTTGAATTTATTCATTCTATTAAATTAAATAAGAAAGAAAAATTATTTTAAGAGAGAATGCAATAGGTGAATTTTTCTATCCTTCCTAATCTTGACAAAATGATCTAAACAATTTTTAATAAATTTCTTATAATGGTTTATGATAAATTGAAAGCAGAGATTTTAAGTTAATTTTCGAGAAGTTTTCAATGATGAAGTTTTAACATTTCGAAATAAGTTTTTGATGCATTTTGAAACTAAGTAAATAAATTTGTAGAGGAAATTACACTCACACCTTTCGAACTTGATTAATTTGTTGGCATCTCCATTGACCTGAAGATGTGTAATTTGAATATTTGTACGAGGCATTCAATGCTCCATGTCTGGAATGAAGTAATTTTAATTAAAAATTTATTTATGCAATTTTTATGAGAATTTGTTAGTGAAATTGCTTTTTTCGGATGGAATATGTGTTTTCATGAGGGACAGAAGGCCCCAAGTAGGGAAGTTGAGTATTTTTTTTTTTAAACACGTCTCTTGACGCTAGATTAACAGTCTGTCAAAAAGTATAGATAAAACTTATTCCCAAAATTGTCATTAAAAAACAATTTTTTTTAACGGTGGCTATTGAACATTTGAACCTTGTATTTGCTATTAGAGGGAGGTAAGGATGGCTGCCACCATTGTGGCACGCCCAGCTCAGTGAAGTTGAGGTGTGTAAAATGAAATTGTTGTATCGAAAATTCTACAGTTTAATAAGATTGAAAAGCATGTGAAACTTTGGAGGGTTTTTTGTTTGAAGGTTTCTTCTTGAATTTTTATGCATGGATTTTTAGGGAAATCACTTAGATAGAATATTTTTTCTAAAGTTATTACAAGGTCAGCAAATCAAACTGACACTAAGGCATGATGTTGTCGAATTCGGGGGTGTGGTTTAATGAGTCTAGTCATTGTATACATTTTTTTTTCATATATTTTTATTTTTTTTGAACTTATAATAAATTATACATTGTTATTTTGAAAATTCTTTTTTTTTTTTTTTTTTTATCACAAAAAGAACTTCGTGCTCTTCTAATATTAAACCCAGAATTAAGATCAGTGGTCAATGGTACTTGCCATTTGAGGAAAGCTTATTTGATCTTTACATTTACCAATTGTCGGGCTAATTTATTTTAATTTGCCTTCATATTTACTTTTTATATTAAAGAGTCGGTTATCATTACCAAGTAATGCTACACTTTTAAAATAATATTCCAACTGTCGAATTGACTTGTTTTCTTTAGTTAAAATTTAGTATGAGTTATGAAATAAAGTGTGTAACAAGTGAGTAATATGACAAATGTTTGAATTCACTTAACAAGTTTTTTGTTTTTCCTTATAGTTTTTAACAAATTTAAAAGAAAGAATAAAGATTAAAAGCTAGTAGCACTAGAGGACTAGGGGTGGCAAAACGGGTTGGTGTGTTGGATCGAGCCGAATTTGATTTGATTTGTTTATAAATTCGATACGAATTCGTTTAATAAATGGGTAAACATTTTTGGATTCGATATGAATTCGTTTATAAATAAATGACACGACATAATTCGCTTAATTCATTTGTTGGATCATAAATGATCCAAACCCATTAATCTATTAACCTGTTTAATTCATTTAAATGAAATCATTAAACAAATTAAACAAATTCGTTAATTTGTTAAACAAATTAATCAAATTGAAAGCTTTTATTCATCAACATTGCTCTTCAATATTTAAATTAATTTCAAATCTTCATCAATATAAAATTCAGTTTGAACTTTTGCTTAAATTCAATTAAATCAATGAAAATGCACTTTGTTCAAATCAATCAATGCCCATAATCTTTTCCTTCATCATGTTACCCAAATTAATCTACCATGAACTCACAAAAAAAAAAAAAAAAAAAACCATACAATCTAGAAAAACAAAAAACCAAAAGCTTATATCAAGCCAAGAATTATTTTTCACAAATATCTAACACAAGCAAACTTCAATCATCGATATCCATCGCATCCAAAATTGTCAACATTAGAGAGCACAATAGTTTCATAAATAAAACAAAAATAATTTTACACATTAAAAAAAATAATAATAATAGCAACAATCAAAAGGAAAAAAGAACCCGAGGATAGACCTACTTTGATCTGAGGTAAACAGCCACAGAGGATCAGGACAATCAGATTGAGCACCTGATGGAGTGCAAGTTGTCGGTGGAGGCAGGATGAAGACGCTGTGACGAAGGCAGGACGATAATCGTGAGGGAGAAGGGGTAGTGGTGACCATGAGCCATGATAGAAAAGAGGTGATGGTGATCGTGAGACGTGGTGGAGAAAGGGTGGTGGTGGTGATTGTCAAGGAGATGGGTGGAATGGGTGATGGTGACCATGAGGGAGAGGATTGAAGGTGGCTGTTGAAAATGAAATTAGTTTAGAAGGTGGTGACCGTGAGGCATAAAGGAGAAGGGGGGAATGGATGGATGGTGACATGGTGTGGTGGCTATCGAAAATGAGTTAGGTTTACGGTTTGGTTAAGTGTGAATATGTAATACCCCGGATTCGAACCGATCTAATACACAATATATATGTATATAGTTTTTAAGGAAGTTTAGGTAGGACTCAATTAGAAATCATAAAGGGTGTAATTAGAAACTTAAATAAAAAGGGCCTCAAGAAAAATTAAATCAAGTGAGCCTAATAAAAATTAGTAGAGCCTAATTACTTTCTAAATATACCCACCTAAGGTTAAGTGTAAAAAGAGAATGGAATTCTTTAGGAAGGACATTGATGGAATTATAAAATTTTTGAAGGGTAATTGATGAAAAAAGGAAAGAAAACTCCAGAAATGATAAGTTAGTAATTATGGAACTTGTGAGGGGCAATTAATGGAAATGAAAGAGTTCTCTAGAAAGAATTTAAATAAAGGATTATGATAAAGGCAAAATGGGAAATGCAAAGGAAAAGAATTTTTTAGAAAGGATATGAATGAAAATAAAATGTTATGGAAAAGGTAAAATTGGAATTTCAAAGGGATAATTGGTTAGATTTTTATGGAAAAATAAGTGGTAGAAAAGTTGGTTAGGTGTACTAATTAGGGGCCATATATAAGAATATATAAATATATGATGTTATGTGAAATTAAAAAGCCCTCCATCCATGTTTTCCTTCACTTGGCCGAACAAGGACACCCCTCCCAAATTTTCTTCCACTGGCTAAACATACACCCCCAAAGGAAGAGAGAAAAATCAAAGGAAAAAGGAGGAGAAAGAAAGAAGAAATAAGAAGAGGTGAATAAAATCAAGGAAGGCTAGAGAAGGATTGGTGGTAAGAAAATTCGTTCCAATTTAACATTAACTTCCTTAGTTTAGTTCTTATTGATTCTAAGTAGATTTTGATGTTATTTTAGGTGAAAAAGGGGTTCCAGGGACAAGCAAGGCAAGAGAAATTTCATAGGGCTTGGAAACAACCAATCTAGTGAGTGGATACTTTTCTAAACTTGATTTATGAAAGTGTTTGTATTATGTTTCAACTTTTGTTAGTTTTGGTGATTTAATTATGTTTTGTAATTTATGAATTTTTATGTATGTTTTAAAGTTTTGAAGTATGTTTTGATATTTTGAATTATGTTTTATGAATTGAGAAATATGAATTTTGTTAGGGTATGTGTTTTATGAGTTAGGAAATTTAGAATATGTTATGAGATTTTTAAAGTATGCTTAGAAGCTACTAATTTTAAATTATGTTTTATGAACTTTAGAGTGTGATTTATAAGTTTTAGATGATGTTTTATAGACCTTAGTTTATGTTTTGTAAACCTAAGATCATGTTTTTATCAACTTTAGTACTATGTTTTTATAAACTTTATGATAAGATTTTGGTTTACAAAATATGGATTTTGGTTTGAACTCTTAAAGTCTATTATGTAGATTGTGAAATTAAGATTTTGTTTTATGATTTCAAAGGATATTTAACAAATTAGAACTATATCCTTGGTGACTTTAAAATACAATTGAGGAGTGGTATATTTTGTGGTTGGTGTTGGATTTTTAAAAGTGAGCCTTATGGTTAATAAAGTAAGATCATGTTATGAGTTCCAAAATATATTTTAAAATTTAACAAAGTGACTCTTGGTTATTGATTTCCAAAGTAGATTTTACTAATTAATAAAGTAAATTATGTTATATAATTTCAAAGTATGTTTTCTAAACTAATAAAGTAAATTATGTTTTATGGTATTGAAATAAGGAAATGGGTTTTGAAATCTTGAAATTGCTTTGAGAACTATGAATTCAAGGTTTTTGTCTTATGATTTTAAGTATACCCTATGGCTTATAAAACTAGAAAGTATGCATTGTAAATGATTCTAAAATATGTTTGAAGATATGAAAATTTTATATTTTGTATTGCATTTCCAAAGTTGGTTTTATGATTTAACAAAATGAGATATGTTTTATGAGTCATGAACTAAATATTTTGATTTTAAAACCTCAAGGTATAATTTGTAATTTATGGATTTAAGGTTATGTTTTGAAATTTTAAAGCTACACTTTGTAATTTGTGAAAATTAGAAGCTATCTCTTTTAGTGATCTTAAAACAAATTTGAAGATTTATAAATTTTATAGTTGTGTTGAGTTTTTAAAGTAAGTTTTATGATTTAATTAAAGTAAATTTATGTTTTGATTTCTCAATTTTATTTTATAAGCTAACAAAGTGAGCTATGATCATATGATTTTCAAAATATGTTTTACAATTTAATAAAACAAACTTTAAATTTATGGTTCCCCAAAGATAGCTTAGGATTTAACGAAGAAAAACTGTTTTATGGTTTATGAAGAAATTAATTGATTTTGAAATCTTAAAGTATATTTTGTAAATTATGAGTTTGAAATTATGTTTTGCAAACTTATATTTTATGAAATTTTGTAAATTTATGTTTTATGAAAATAGAAACTATGCTTAGGAATCTTAAAATATATTTTATGATTGTGAACCTTGTATTTTAGTTTTCAAAGTGTGTTTTATAAATTAATAAAGTAGCTTATGTTTTAAGGTTCATAAATGAATTATTTAAGCTATGGAAGTTTAGAGCATGCTCCATGAAGAGCATGAGAAATTATGATTTTTGTTTAATATATGCATGTACAAGATTTAATTATGCATGACTAAGATTTTTGTTAGAAACTTGATGTTTGATATGAAAAGTTTTACCAAGGATTGCATTTGGAAATTTCTTGCAAAAGTAATTTAGAAAGGATTTTAGAAAAGAAGAGAAATAAAAATGTGAGGAAAGAAAGAGATAGAAATGTTTTTAGAACACAAAGACATACTCTCCCCTTTGACGGTCATAGTACATCACGTGAATAAGACTCAGAGATCGCTTAACACATGCTAGTGTAGAGGTCAGAGAGGTGAGTCATGGGGGATTAAGAGAGAGAAAGTCATTGAGTTACCTAGCGTGTGAATGACAGAGATCCCCCGCCATCTGTGTGTGTATTGGGTATCTCCCCATGTATGACAGAGTTTCCCCCTTCCCAAATATTATCCCCCGTCCTGTGTGTGTAATGAGAAAATTCCACCATGTATGACAGAGTTTTCCCCTCGTCCGCCCTCTGCATGTATATTGAGTAACTCCACCATGTATGGCAGAACATCCCTTGCCCTTTGCGTGGATATCGAGTATCCCTACACATATGGCAGAGTTCCTTGAGTATTAATTGGTATAGAGAACAAATTAAAAATCATTTTAAAAAGAAAAGGCTATTATAAATTATGGTTTTCTATATTTTACATGTAAAGGAAAAGAATTTACAGAATGTTAGATATATCGAACGAGATTTTTCAGAAAAGTTTATAGAAAAAGTTTTATAGAAAGATTTTATATAGAAGTTATGGTTTTACAGTGGTATGATATTTACTTTCAAATATAATTATGAATCATTAAAATTGTTTCTTTTGATAAATAATAAGTTTGTATATTATTGAGAAATATTTTAGAAAAAAAAAAAACTTTATCAAGGTTGACAACTTTACTACGAAATCATGTTTGACATTTAGTTTTATCATTTCAGATTTCAAAATTTTATGATTCGTTAAGAAATAGTTTTGTTAACAGAAACATGTTATATTTTAATTAGAAATGTTTTTGAAAACTTATATCCACTCGCTGGGTATTAGACTCACTCCTTTTTATTTTTCACCCTCCAGGCATTCGATACAGGTTCATGCAGATTTCTGCATATTGTGAGGAAAGCCGCATGATGATAGACTTTTGAATTCATGTGTATGACTTCTTTATTTACTAGAATTTGTAAATGTATTTTCTAAATTTGTTTTGCAAGTTAATAATTAATTTAGAGATATTCGGAAAATATTTTAAATGTTTAAGTCTATATGTTTCGATACAAAAAACTTAAAGATTTTGGTATTGTTTAGTTCACATTTCAATCAAAGTGATTTTTAAAATTATGATGATGATTTCAGCAAAGATTTTGGAAATACAAAGTGTGGTTAAGAAAATTTCAATTTTCATAGGATCCACCCGAACTCAAAGTAGGGGTTATGTCGGGTCCTGTCAGAATATATATGGATAATTATACCTTAACCTTATAATATGTCAATATTACAATTTTTCCTCTAATTTAATTATGTCAACCCATGATTCGTTTAAGCAAACTCATTTGATTCGTTTAATAAATGAGTTAAGCGAGTTGATACGATTACGACATGAATTTGTTTAACTCAAACCCACATTTATTTATTTTTTGCGAATTCATATCGATCTATTGTGTCATAACCCATATTGCCACCCCCATGAAGGACCTAACACTTGTCTACAAGGGGCCAAGGGGCACATGCCCGCCTCAAATTTGAAATTATTTCAATAAGTTAACATATTTTCTATTTGTTATTTTTGTTTTCATTACTTTTCAATTTTTTTTTCTTTTGCTTGCTTTTATTAAAGGAAACTCTACTACAAGTTTACCTTTCTTTGAAGAGTTATTATCATTTCTCGTAATTTGTTTTAATTCTAACATGTTTACTCTAACATAAAAAGTTAATCAACTTACTAAACCAAAACATAATCAATTTGAATTGGTTACATTAAAATTATCTCTCTCTCTCTCTCTCTCTCTCTTTGGTATAATTCACTCTATTTTGAATAATAAAATTGTACTTTGATATTTTTAAATATATTATTGATTAGATACTGTCCTTGTTTTTAACTATCTTTGCTATTGATTGGATAAATATGAGACCTAACATAAATTTACAATCTTATTAATATGGGTTCGGTATAGGTTATAATTTGAACATACAATTTTGTTAATATAAGAGACTTATTGACAAAATAACCTTATCTCCAACTAGCATAAATTTTTGTTGATGTTATTATGATTTGAAGTGTCCCTTCTAATATGAATTTTTGAGTTCGTCACTACTTGATAGACTATTAAAATTAGTGCATTTATGATTTGGATTACAAAAAAATCTCTAGTTGAGATATCAATCATAAAAGCCATAGTCATTGGATATACATTGTCTACACTTATCTAATATGATCAACTATGACTGTTATCACTGAAAGGACAACTGTGTATGTATATACCATGATGAACTTATTTTGTTTGGAAACTTTTACCTAAAAGAAATGTTAACATAGTAACCAATAATTATTTTTGAAACAGTAAACACTAATTGTGTTGAGCTTTTCTTTAGATTATTCCAAAACACATGATGTTATTACCGATGTAGGGCTAATGATCTTCTTTTGTATGTGATTTTATTAATTATCATTAACTAATAATATAATTTAGGTAAAGTTTATATTACGAGTTATATGAGTTGTCTTGAATCAATTTTGATATATTTAGTATAGTGTACAAGATTTATAAGAATTTATCAAACATAAATTATTATCGAATATCTATTTTAGAGAGAAACAAAATACAAATATTATAATCAAGGGCATAGCTCGTTGGTCTAATTGCATAGCCTATTCGAGAGAAAGTAGATGATGTATTTATTATTCTAATAAAAATAATAAAAATGTAAGAGTTTAACTATTTTACTCAACTACTAATCATATCCCTTAATTAGAGCTCTTAAGTTGGCTTCAATAACCATATGTATAACCAATCTAAGAGCTCCAATTGAGGGGTAAGGTTCGTAGTTGAATAAGGTAATCAAACTAAAAATGTAAGAGTTTAACTATCTTACCAAACCATCAAACTTAACCCCCAATTGGAGTTGTTGGATTGACTTCAATAACCATTATTACAATCAATCCACTGAAAACTTCACCTAATGATTCTAATTCATTCTTTGTATTTTATAATCAATTTATCTTCCTTGAAAAAATTTGATATTTAAAAAAGAGGTTAGGATTTATAAAATAAAAAGGATATTTTATGTGAGAAAGTGATTAATAATTTGTGGATAACTTACAAACTATTTAACCTTTTTACTAAATTTTATTTAGGAATAATATTAGATTTTGAAAATTATATTTATTTGGGGTGTAAATACGGTTTTTAAGGGGTGTAAATATCATCCAATTCATATATGCCCTTTCAAAAATTAGATTCGAACCAAATGCCATCCTATATAAAAACATATTGGATAGGTTCGAAATCAATTGAGACGTACTACCCAGCTCGCCCATGCCCCCCCCCCCTTCCTTTTTATTTTTTTGGATTTTTGGGACTTATTCAAGGGACTATTGAGATCAATCAGGATGAAACAATAGTGGTGCTGCCTGGACAACTGCTCCTGTATGGGCGAAATCGGCCTACACGAAGGTGAGGAAATGACCCACATATAGATAGGGAGGTTATCTATAGAAAGTGGAAGGGGATATTGCTACGAGGTATAGAATCCACACCAAGAGGTATGGGGCTGTGACTTTTAACCAAAGGCACTAACAGCCAGCTGCTCCTACCCAACTCTTTTGATACCTCTAATTGGAATTGAATCATTGCGGAAATCATATCTTCATTGATTAAAAAAGACAAAAAGATCAAGAAAATGTAAATCCAATCTTTATTGGTTAAAAAAGAGAAAGCAAGTCCTACCGTTACTGATTGAAAAACAGAAAAAGAAGAAGAAAAAGCAGGTTCTACCTGTACACCACAAAGAAAAGAAAAGCACCTCAAACAATATTTTGTTTTTAAAAGTGAAATCATCTTTCATCGAACCAACAATTAGATCATTAGAGCCTTCAAACTTTAGTCGTTCATCTCTTGTTCTTAATCGATCTCCTTGTTATTGAGAGCAACATGGTTGATGCAATATTCTCATTCGCGGTGGATAAGCTTGGGGACTTTCTCATCGAAGAAGTAGCATTCTTACAAGGAGTTAGAGACGAAGTGGCATGGCTAAAAAAGGAATTGGAAGTCATGCAATGTTTCTTAAAAGATGCTAAAGAAAAACAATTTGAAGATGCTACAACATACCGTTGGGTATTTGACATTAGAGAACTTGCATATGATATTGGAGATCTGTTAGATACATTCCATCTCGAAGTCCGTAGTGAAGTTGAAGTTGATGGAGAAACTACGGAAGAAAAGCCTAAGTCAAGAAGCTTTCCTTCCATGTGTTCTTCCATCTGCGGTAAAGGGAAGGAACAAGTTAATCTACATTCTATAGGCAAGAAAATTGAAGAGTTCAAAAAAAGACTCGTTGATCTCTCCTGTAGACGTCAACTGTATGGACTTCAAGATTCCGGTAGTAGTAGAGAAGGAAGAAGAAGCGATCTTCTCAAAAAAGAACTAATAAAAACCAACTCCTTTACAATTGAAAAGAATGTTGTTGGCTTTAAGGATGATGCTAACCAATTATTGATTAAACTTCTTGAGGATGAACCATGGCGCTTCATAGTTTCCATCTTTTGAACGGCTGGTTTAGGCAAAACCACTCTTGCTAGAAAGCTTTACCACAGTAGTAAAGTCAAGATGAAATTCAATCATTGTGCTTGGGTTTATGTATCTCAAGATTACACAGCTCGAGATCTTCTTGTAAGAATAATAATGTCATTTGGGACTTCAAATAAAAAATTGGAGGATCTAGAGAAGATGGATGAAGCAGATTTAGGCCAATATCTTCATGAATCATTGTGAGCGCATTCTTAGTTGGTGGTGATGGATGATGTATGGAATAAAGTGTTAGGAAAAAAGTAATGTTTGAATGGAAATAAGTCTCACATTGGAAAAATAGAGTGGGAACTGTTGTTCATAAAGTGGTAACTTTTAAGGCTTTAAGAATTGACAAAATAAACAATCTTAAATTGGATATAGTTTTGGCTCATAAATATATATATATTTAATAAATCAAAGATTGGCCTTGGGCCTTGGGGTCTTTGATTTAAAGAGTCATCCTATGTCACAATTATTTTATTTTTAATTCCATGTCAAATTCGGTATCATTTAAAATTTTATGTTTGAAATTTGAAAAATCGAATTTGAATTTTGAATGAACAATTGTGTCCATTGGTATAGTTGTGTCTTTTTGAATAGACACAATTTATTCTATAAATTAAATCCCGAATTTAGTTAAAAAGCAGTTTTTCTGATTTTCTTTTCTTCTTCTGTTCCTGCATATTACAAATTCCAGTTTGCCAGAATCTGCTTCAAGTGCTGTGAATCCAGATTATTGACGGTCGAATCCTGGGAAGATAGACACCAATAGACCTTCAAAGCACAAAGAAGGGGTGCCAAATTTCTGTCTTAGGACATTGCATTGAATTTGCAAGCGTCTGTCATCCGGTTCTTTTCTATTCGTTATTTATTTGTTTTTTGTAATTTTCATTTAATCATTTAGTATTTGATACAGATTACTTATATTTCTAACAATAAGAAGTTTGGAAGAGCTTGAAAATATATTTTTTCCCGACAATAAGAGTGGAAGTTAAGTCAATATGAAATTCAATTGTTGTGGATGGATGATGTATGGAATAAAGAAGTTTTGAAGAGCTTGAAAAGATATTTTTTCCCGACAATAAGAGTGGAAGTTAAGTCAAGATGAAATTCAATCGTTGTGCTTGGGTTTATGTATCTCAAGATTACACAGCTCGAGATCTTCTTGTAAGAATTATAATGTCATTTGGTATTATAAATAAAATATTGGAGGCTCTAGAGAAGATGGATGAAGCAGATTTGGGCTGATATCTTCATGAATCATTGCAAGTGTATTCTTACTTGGTGGTGATGGATGATGTATCAAATAAAGAAGTTTGGAAGAGCTTGAAAAGATATTTTCCTGACAATAAGAGTGGAAGTCAAGTCATTATCGCAACTTGTAATCAAGAAGTTGCTGAATGTTCAGACGAGAAAACTAATTCTCATAATCTTCGAAAACTAAGGCTAGATGAGAGTTAGCAACTGTTTTGTGAGAAAGTGCTATCTGCTCCAGATTTCAATGCAAATGATCAATTGAAGGACATGGGTGGAGAAATGGTACAAAAGTGTGATGGCTTACCACTTGCCATTATTGTACTAGATGGGTTCTTGTCTAGAAAGAAGCCACAAGAATGGTGTGTGGTGCGGAATCACCTTTGACAACATTTAAAAGATGACTCAATTAAAATTCATTTCTTATTAACTTTGAGCTTTGATTGCTTTTCTTATCCATTGAAGCAACACTTTCTTTATTTGGGGCTTTTTCCAGAGGATTTTGAAATAAACATGGAGAAATTAATCCATCTTTTAATGGTAGAGAGCTTCATACCACAAGTTGAAGATCATATTATGGAAGAAGTGGCTAAAGCTTACGTGGATGAGTTGATTAGTAGAAGCTTGATTCAAGTAGGGAAAAGTTATTGGGGGACAAGTGTAACCTGTTGAGTCCATGATTTGTTACGGGATCTTGCAATTAAAAAGGCAAAAAGTTTTAACTTTCTTTATATTTACGATGAAGTTAAACATTCAAATATATTGCCAACCTTGTCATCACGCATACGACAAGCTATTTATTCTGGGGTAAAAAATCCTTTGTGGTTTGAAAGTTGTAATCCACACTTGCGATCTCTTTTCTTATTTGCCCAACAGCAACAGATGGTACCTATATGCAAGAAATTCAATTCTTTAAGAGTGTTCGATGTTTACTGTTATGTAGACCATAAAAAGCGATCAATGTTAGCTACAGAGATAGCAAAATTGATCCATTTAAAGTACTTGGGATTAAGGAACTCTTGGTTTGATGTTTCTCCGTCATCAGTTTCCAAGTTGTGGAGACTACAAACTTTGGACACTTACGCAGTTGATTGGCCTATCGCCCTACCAGCTGAAATTTGTAAGTTGCAAGAGTTGAGACATTTAATTGGAGACTTTGCAAATAATCCTTTGCAGATAGACAACTTGACAAAGCTTCAAACTCTCAGATATGTAGAAGTCCATTACTAGAGACAAATCAAAACTGCAAAGTTGGTTAATCTTCGAGAGTTGTGGATTGATGGCCCATGTGATGATGCATTTTCTTTTGATTCGATGTCCTATTTAAAAAGCCTTCAAATACTATCAGTTCAACTGGAGAATGTTGATGATATACATCTTTTGCATCACTGCAACGACTCTCTCACTGCCAGCATCTCATGGAGTTGAGAAGTTAGAGAAACTGCCAAAAGACATACATAAACTCTTGCCCAATCTCCAACTTCTCTCATTAAGGAAAGCACAACTCGAGGATGACAGGACCCGACCCGACCTTTATCTCGAGTCTGGGAGGATTATGTGAAAATTGGGGTTTTCTTGATTTAAAACCCGTGTTTACTAAAAATCTTTTCAACAAACATCGAGATTTTTGAAAGTCTTTGGAAATAACTATCGAAATTCTAAGAATGTCTTTGATCAAAATGTAAGTTGAACAAAAACTTAACTCTTTAAATTTCTCGAATTGGAAACCACAAACTAAATATATAAAATGATTTCTCAAATAATCAAAAAGTGATTATCAATTTGTAAAACTAATTTGGAAAATACACTTACGAATTTTGTAAACACGAAATTAACAAACACAAATTCAACTAATTGTCATTATGTGGCCTTCCTCGTGACGTGCGGAAATCTGCACAAACCTGCAGCGGATACCTGAGAGGAAAAGGTTTTTAAAACAAGTGTGAGCCTAATGCCCAGTGAGTGGATGTAAATTTTTCAAAAACATTTTTAAATAAGACAAAATATTTCTAGTAACAAAAACCAATTCTTCATAAATCATAAAATTTTCTATCTTGGAATAATAAATTTAAATTAGAAACATGAGCTCATAGTAAAACTATGAACCTTGATATAGTTTCTAAAATAATTCTCAATAATACTCAAAACTCATCATTGATAAAAAGAAACTATATCAATAATTCGTAAATACTTATATCTGAAATAAATATCATATCATCTTAAAATTGTAACTTCTATATAATTTTTTTTTTTTTTCTGTGAAACTTTTCGATAAAATCTTTTTTCTAAAATCAGATATTCTGTAAATTTTTATTATTTACATGCAAAACATGAAAATCCATAACTTGTAAACTTTTCTTTTGATAATTTTGGATTTATTTTCTACACCAATTAGTACCCGAAAATTCTGTCATACGTGTGGAGGCTTAGACTCGTATTTTACGTACATCCTCTTGACTATGCAACCGGCATAGGAGGTCAAGCCTACCCGGATGTAAGTCCTTAATTCCCTTCTTTGAACTTCCTAGCATTGAAGGGTAGATTAGGTGCTGAAAATATTAAAATTCCTAAATAACCTTAGTAGAAGGGAGAATACAATGTAATAAAAAGTTAAAAAATTAATTTAACCCATAATGAATGCAATTAAACTAAAGAAAGGGCAAAATGGTCATTTTGCCAAACGAAGAGTTCTATATGTAAATAGAAGTAATTAGAATAAATTAGTTGTTGGGATTATGAGAATTCATAAAAATAATAGGATGTTATGAGATTAGTATAAAAGAGGGCGACTTTTTGATAAAATTTTAAGTAATGACATGGGTTGTAAATAAGTGAAAGTCAATATATATATATATATATATATATAAGTGTTAGTCATAACACTTAGCAAATTTTGTGAAGAAACAAGAAGCATTGCCGTGAGATTAGAGAGGGAGAGAGGGACGACATCTTGAGTGAAGAAAGAAGTGATTTCTACACCAACTTTTCAAGCCTCCAATCACTAACCTAAGGTGTTCCTGAGCTAGAACCACCAAACCCAAACAAGATAAATGTAATTTCCGTAGTTTTTCTTGAGTTGAGAATTGTTTTAAATGAGTAAAAACATGAAGTTGAAATGGTATGGGTATGATGATAGTTGTATTGTTGTAGTATGTTGTGTTGAGTGTTTTACACTTAAAACAAGTGTAGAACCCTAAGTGTGTGACATGGAAGCTTAGATGACATGTTTTAGGGTATGGATGTTAGACTAGGGTTTGTAAATGGAAAATCTTAAATCATGATTTGAGGAAGTGAAATGTCAAATAAATTGCACATAAGTTGTTTGTTGAACTGTCTAAGAGAGTAACTTAGTGAAAATAGTGAGAATAAAGTGAAATGAAATGTTGGATTAGAATGTGTGGGTGTCATAGCATATGTGGAATGTGTAATATCATCATGTTTTGATCCAAATAAGCTTGGATTCACACATAATAAAAGTTAGAAAAAACTCATAGAAGTGATAGAATTGTCAAATGAATAGTTTGGAGTTAAGTTGAAAATCCCGAGCTCAATGAAGAGGCAGTGATGACCTGCACTCTTCGAGCTTATTTGGGGTTGTTCTAGATCTCAAAATATGCTTAGGGGACATATCAAACCATAGAATTTGGAAGGGAATGATTCCGATTAAAATTGAGCAAGTTATGACTAAAATAGTGCATTTAGAGAGTCGTAAAGTGAGATGTGAGTGTAAATGCATTCCTTGATGCATGAAATGGATATATTTGATCATAATTAGGTAAAAGAACCATAGATACAAAAGAAATGGCATCGTCGCTTGTTCGATGCGAAAATATGCATAAAAAAGTCTAGAAAAATATAAGTTTTTCCTAAGTTTCAATCCCTTATATTTAGAATTTTTCAAAACCATTTTACAGGGGACCTAAGTGAGAGATAAGAAGATGGTCCAAGTAAAAACGGAAGCAAAACAGCCCATAGAATGAGTTGTGCGTAGTATTCTGTTTTTGGGAGTCTGAAAATTTTGACTTTTCGTTCCAAACCTCTGAAAATTATACGGACTGCGTGGGGGTGTTCCTAGGAATGTATAATTGAAACTTTTGCAACGAAACTGGAATTAGCAAGTTTCGGTTAAGTTAGAAGTTAATAGAGAAAGTTTTTGTCAAAAGTGCGTTGTAAAGAGTTTTAAAAATTAAAAGCAATGTGTGTAGTTTATGTAGCACATTGTAGCGTATTTTAAATAAGAACGTGTGGTGCAAGTGACGCACAAACTAACGGAACAAAGGAGCTTTAGTAAAGTTCTTTAGCAAGCTTAGAAATCGAGGTAAGTGTTTATCGCTTATGTTGTCTAACTTTTAATTTCAATTTCAATTATAACTTGTGTTGCCTTCAAGTTTTATAAAATGATTTGTAAAATATGGGTTCAAGTTGAGTAAAAGATCCTACACAGGATCAAGAAATGAGAATTTGAAAATAGAAGTTGTCTTATAAAATTTGATGTAAGCTTAAGTTGAAAACAACGCTTTAAACTAAGCGATTTTATGTTTAATGTAATTAGAATGGACAAGTGTTTTAAAAGCCATGTGTAACCCCTTAGAGTTCAGAGTATCTAGCACTACGTTGCGACGTAGAGAATTCCGCACGTAGTTGCCTAGATTTAGAGAATTTGCGCTATGTGGCGATATAGAAAATTCCACTCATAGCTGCTTATAATTATAGCTTCTTGCAATATGCTGAGATGTAGGAAATTCCGCTCATAATTGCAAGGGTTGTCGAGCAGTTGCACTACAATATGTGATGTAGGAAATTCCATATGTAATTGCAAAACGTTTTAAGTTGTTGACATTATAATTGCGATGTAGAAAATTCCGCATTATAGTTGCTCAAAGTTGTTACAATTTTATCCTACGTTACGATGTCGTGAATTCCGCAAGTAATGGTCAACATAGTTTCGTAGTATCATGATTGGTGTTAGTTGAAAACCGCCACATGGTAGTTAGAATGTTTTAGGGGTACACATGGTAAAATTAGAAAGAAATGTTTTCAAAACTAAAATTTTTAAGGTCTAAGAAGTTTATTAATCGTTATGTAATTATATGATTAGTATGCTTATTCAGTTCGAACTAACATTTTAAATTTTTGTGTAGTTTGTACATACCATGAAGTACTTTTGCAAGTGATTTTGCGAATCAAGGAAATCGTCCCTAAAATTTTAGGTGGGAAACTTGAAGACTTCATCACACAAATAAATATAATTATTTTGTGAAATCAAATACTTGGTAAATATATGACATGTTGATATATTTTGGCAAATGTGGAGTTGTATCATATATTTTGTGCATCATGTATGAATTTTTAAATTCCATATAACGTATTTATATATATATATATCGATATATATGATCAATATTGGAATGTTATGAAAATATATGATTGTGGAAATGTATGTTTGGGAATAAAAGAAGTTGGGTGGAAATAGAAATATAGTCGAAGTGTATTTTATTGCAGGTAAAAATTTTGGGAATCTTAAAATTGCAGCCGTTATGTTGCCGAAATTTTTATAAACTCGTTTTAAAATGAAATTGTGAAAAAAAAATTTTACCTATCTGAATTATTTACAAAAGTAAAGAATACAATTGAATTAAGTTAAGGAAATCGGGTAAGATTAAGGGGTTCGCTCCGTGGATCTCTCCATTTCGACAAGTCGGATTAAGAGAAATCTGTAGGAATGCCCAACGGAACCCTCTAGATAAGAGATTAGAGAGAGTCTTGGTTAGGGTCCTATCACCGGATGTGTCAGGGTTTATAAGAATTAATGCTCTGTCAGCCATAATCATAATATAAGAACTCCCGATCACGTAAGCTGAATTTTTATCTGGCCCTCATCCTATAGCATGTCTTGATACCCAACATAGATGTAGAGAGCGGGGGATCTCTGTCATCCACATGCTAGTGCGACTCAATGACTTTTTTCCAAGCCCCTAATGACTTTTTTTTCTAATTTCCCAATTGACTCCTACACTAGCATATGGTAGGCTATCCCTGGGTCTTTCATGTGATGTATGACGACCGTTAGAGGGGAGGATACATCTTGGTGTTCTAAAAAATATTTTTCTTTCTCTTTCTTTTCGTCAATCCTTTCTAAAGACAATTTTATTTCTCTTTCTTTTCTCACAACTTTTCTAAAACATTTACGCTTTTCTTCATTTCTCAAATCTTTTCTATAATACTAAAAAACAATAAAAATAAAATCTCAATTATCTATATTCAATCGTATTTAAGAATAATATTGAAATCACATCTCATATCACAATAAAATATAATTATCTGTTTGGATCATTTTTATTCGCTAATAAAAACTCAATCTATATCAATCTAATATCCAAGAAAATCTATCATACGTGATAAAAATACTCAATACACATGTAAAATGAGGAATAACATCTGTCATACACATGCTGAACGACTCAATGACTCTCAAACATCTTACATACACATGTTGGGCGACTCTTTAAGACTTACACACGTGTTGCTTAATGACCATTGAGGGAAGGGTGCAGTTCTAATATTCTAAAAATCTCATTTCATTTGTTTCATAACTCAAATAATTTTTATATGTAAATTTGTATAATTTTATTTTGAATATAAATACAATTCTCAATAAATCATTTTCTCATCATATTAATAAATACTCTAATCAAATCATAATTCATAATTCATAATCAATAAAATCAATGGATTAATTAAATCATTTTCTTCTAATAACAATTAAATAAATAAAAGTTGAAATTCAAATAATTTTTAAAAAATTGATTTAATTAAAATAAACAATCCAGAAAATTAATTAACTAACAAATAATTCATTTATAATAATCCATAAATAACAAAATCTAAAATATAGATAACTATAAACAATTAATTCAATTTAAATAAAACAATTTGTTGACAAATTAAGTTTCAAGCTTTGTTTTGAACCAATAGCATCCGTGTTATCCTTGGATTCTTTTCCACCTAAAGTCAACACAAGATCCTATTTAGAACTTTTAGAAATCAAATAAGAAAACTAAATTCGAAACTTAAAATAATTGCACACCAAAATAAGCCCAAAAATCAATCCCAAATATTTCTTATTTCTTTTTCACATTTTCTTCTTGCTTGTTGCTATTCGATTTCAGTTTTGTGTGAATGGTTTGCTAATTGCTTGAAATCAAATATATATATATATATATATATATATATATAAACCATCACAATTGTCTCACTTCTCTTTGATTTATGTCTTAATTTGCTTGCTTCACTAAGCATGAGACGCTTATCTCATTTATTTATTATTATTTTTTAAAAAAAAGGTCACTACTCTTCTCCTTATGCAGCCACTAAAATGTTTTCCATGTTTATGTTGACTTTTCTTTTCTAATATGCTCTTGATTTATATGAATATATTGCTTTGATTCTACTTTTGATAGTCTGACCTCTCTCAATAATCTCGTTGTTGTTTACCTAATCAAAGCTTATTTAAATCAAGCTTGGTTTGTCATCCCATAAAGGTTTTTTTTTTTTTTTCCTTTCACTTGAACCCATTTAAATTAATTTCGATTCACTTAAAATTTAGATCTCAATTAATCTTCTAGGTCTATTTGAATTCGAGCCTTATAGCTAAAGCAACATGCAAATTTATGGGTGCAATGGGTTGGGGCGGAGAATGGAGAGTTGAGAGATAAAGATTTGGTGCCTAAGAGATGGAAGAGTGGTGGTGGTGGTGGTGGTGGTGGTGGGATGTGGGGAGGATGTTTTCAGTCGACTTGGTGAAGGTGAGAGTGACATGGATAGAGTGATTAATGAGCTTGTTGTCGGAAGAACTAAGTTTGGTGGTGTGAGGATTTCCATGTTTTCGAATGGGGAAAAGGTAGATTGGGACTGTAAAGAAATAGATTGATGAACTTACTATTGAAATCCTTGTGCAATTGTGAGCAAGTTCATCAAAATCTAAATGCTGATGTTTGTGTCTTTTAATGTGTGAAGGGCATGTGCCTGAACCTTATTATCTTAAAATGTCTTCTAGTGCTTGAGGCCAAATAGTTAGTGGGTTGTCATTCAAAAGGTGGCTTATGGTTAGATAACTAGATGGATGGTTCTCTCAAAGACATGATTTTTGATTTGTCACTTTTGGAACTACTGCTCTTAACCTGGATTAGAGATGGTTATTACGATGATAGTACATCAGACGCACCCAAATTTAGTTCATGATATTGAGCAAATGGTTATTGATACTTCAGCTGATTTAAGAGTTTTGACCCTTTCCCTCAACAAAAAATTGACTACTACCTATGCTTATAATTGTTTATCTCCTTTGTAACCTTAACTTCATTGGGCTAGATATATTTGGGCAACTTTCAATTCTTCTTCAAGATCTATATTGGTTTGGAGAATCATGCATAACATATTGCCCATTAATTTAAGTCTTCAACGTTATGGTTTCATTTTGCCTTCTTGTTGTTGTTTGTGTTGGACAGTTGAGAAGAGCCTGCAACACTTATTTCTCAATTGCCATTTTGTAGTTAGCCTCTAGAATTCCTTATATTCTACTTTGGTCCTACCATTTCTCTCTCTGAGACGGTTAGAAACTTATGGTAAGTTGTTATGTTTACTACCTTTTGTTCATAACTTCAGTACCTTTGGAAGGTTAGCATTAGTGTAGTTTTTTGGGTTATTTGGGTCGTTCAAAATTCTGCCACTTTCGAGGGCAAGTGTCATTCTTTTTATGTGGTTCTTTCTTTTATATGGTGTTTCATTCGTGAGGCAGATTCTGTTAGTTCTGAGGTTATGAGAAACTCAATGAATAACCTTCTAGCTCTATGTAAGCTTCATATTTCTATCAGGCCTTCTAAAGCTCTTCGTATTATAGAGGTAATTTGGCTTACTCTCCCTTCAGGATGAATCAAGGTTAATATTGATGGTTCTGCATTTAGGTCTTCTGCTTTAGTTGCTGTGCAAGAATTTTTCGAACCTCCTGTAGGTTTTTTAAGAGTGTTTTTGCTATTCCATTGGGAATAAGTTTTGTCTTTGAGAGGGAGTTAGCAGCTGCTATTAATGCTATTCAACACGCTTGGAAGTTTAGTTGTAATAAGTTTTGGCTAGAAAGTGATTCTACTTATGTGGTCTCTCTTTTTTTTGCTTGCTCTTCTAAAGTTCCCTAATACTGGCGACTAGCTTGGGAACAATGTCTTGACTATCTATAAGATATAGATTTCAAGGTGACTCACATTTTTCATGAGAGAAATTCTATAGCGGATGCACTAGCCTTTCGATCCCCTTCAATTGTTCATTTAACCTGATGGTGGATGGCTCCTCATTTTTTGTGTTCTCTCCTTTCGGATGACCTTCTTGGCAAGAAAAAATATCGATTTTGTTAGTTTTAGCTTTGAAAGGTTCTAGTTGGTTCCTTTTTCCGTTTGTATGGGCTCTCCTCCTTATTTATTTCTTCGTTTGTATGGGCTCTTCTCCTGATTCTTTTTTGTATTTATTTATAATAATAAGTTGGTTTTGACCAACAACCTTATTGGTAAAAATTTGGGTAACAAGATGAAGAAGAAGATTATAAATTTAATTGGTTTAATTGAAGGGGGTTTTGGCTGGTGTAGAAAGTTTAATGAATAGTAATGTTGGTGATGGAAAGTGGCTGGTATTATTCATCATGGGTTCGCCCTTCAAACAAACCTAGTTTTTTATTTTTTATTTTTTGATTTGTCATTTGTCATTTTTTATTTTTTGAATTTTGATTTTGGATGATGATTTTGGGTGAATATGCAAACCAAATATTTTGCTTTATTAATTTTTTATTTTTTTCAAATTAATTTTCACCATCCATTTTAAGATGGATAATAGAGATGTGATGAAAACTTTTTTATTTAATTTTTATTTAATTTTTTTAATGTCTTTCAAATTTATCTATTATGGATTTTTTTATTGAAATTTTTTATTTTTTTCAAATTAATCTCCATCATCTGTCTTAAGATGGGCGGTGGAGATCCCATTAATTTTTTAATTATATTTAATTATTACTTATTAATTGATTAATTGAATTAATTTTTAATCAGTTACTTAATTTTAATTTGTAGGGGACAAATTTGTAATTTATAAGTGCAAATCAATAATCGAATGAGTGTTTATTTTTGTCTTTCAGTAGCTACATAAGGACCTAATTGTCCTTTCACATCATTTTAAAACTAGCTTACATTTTCCATTTCTCCCTAAACAATCAACAAGGATATTTTGGTCTTTTAGTGTTTTTGTCACAACCACTAAAAATTTGGATGGAAACCACTTCTGGTTAACTGCAGGGATTCTTTAGCTAATATTTTCAAAAGTTAGGATAAATTAACAATATTTTTCATTTTTATAAGTGCACCCCATTTATACTTATTTTATTATTGATTTAATTTTACAATACCAATATCTTTTCTCTCCCTTCTTCTTCTTTGTTATCATCACCCTCCAAGATGTCATTTTTCTCTGCTTCTTCAATCACAATGTCCTCAAACATTGTGATTGAACTAATTAAAAAAAAAAAAAAAAAAAAGAGATAGGTTTAAAATTCGAAGAGAAACAAATGGATCCAGGTCATATATTTATATGCGTTCAAGAGAGGTTCTCTCAGATGCCGACACCCAAGGTTCGAGCTGCTTTGGAGTATATCTATCTCTTCATTGCCATCACTTTGTTTTATATTATGATTAAACGCACGCCAATTTCGTCCAATTGGTGGTTTTCTTCTTATTTGAATGTTAGGGCCAGTTAGGTTATAGTTATATTTGAACTAATTAAGGTATTGTTTGTTTAGTGTTTTGATTAAATTTTTCCTGTTTTGATCTAAATTTGATTCTTTGCCTATAAAGCCTAGCTATTCAAGTGAACTCTTTAGAATTGAGACAACATAAGGACAACTTATACAAATTAAGGTGTATGATATTGGCTTTTTGAGGTCAAATTTTTGTTGCTTAGTAATGACTTTTCCTCGGCGTGTGTTTGAGGACATTGTGATTGAAGAAGCAAAGAAAATGACATCTTCGAGGGGGATGATGACAAGGAAAATGGAGAAGGGAGAAAAACAATATTGATATTGTAAAATTAAATCAATAATACAATTAGTATAAATGGTGTGTGCTTAAAAAAATATAATATAATAAAATTAGGAAAAAGGAGCACTCTTGGTATTAAATGAGATTTAAAAACAAACTAAAAAAAATTTAAAATTTTTATAGCAAAAGGTGTGTACAAACAATATTTGACGGGTAGAAATATCACGACTCAAAGTCTAAAGCAAAAGAAGTTTGCCATAGAAGATCAGGTAATGGGCTATTTATAAGAGATGAAAGGTGGGCTTAACTTCTTATTGTAGGTTTTTGTTTTTGCCTATTTTGGACCCTCTTATGGAGTCAATTATTGTTCATGGGCATAGCCATAAAACATAAAAACAACATTATTCATATCAACAAATTATAAACATGGACAATAATAAGAAGCTAACTTTCCATTTAGTTCACAAAACACTCAATACATAAGGAAATTATAGAACCACATCACAAAAGCATCACGAAAAGCTTTATTGTTTATTTTAGCCAAGTACATGGCATATTATCACCACACACACAGAAACATAACAACACGATCAAGGCAAGTTTTATTTGTTTTAGGCCATTAGAATGGCGTTTACTTGCCATGCACCTATATATATATATATATATATGGTTTGATGTTCAGGGATATTCCACATGAATACCTATTGCATCCAAATAATCGCTTCTTCTTCCATGAAACCCAACCACTTTTGCATTAGACACAGGAGAGCTAAAGAATGTTCCGATTTCAGCTCCAAATGGTCCATATTTTCCTTTGTTTGTGTAAAATGAAATAGAGCGCACTACCTCCATGCAACAATTTCCATCAATGGGCCCATAATACCCCATGATACCAACTAAGTACTCACTTGAGGTGTTCCCCAACTTAATCTGTAACAGTCCAAATTCAAAATAATTAACACTTACATATATACATAACCATGTCAATAAGTGATCCATCTATTTTTACAACTCCATTGTTAGATACACACTAAGTAACTCAAATCTTATTTACCATCTAGTGAATTATTTAGTGCACAAAATCTTTAAGAAAGTAAAACAAATGTCGATATGCTGTGGATGACATCTAAAATCAAAGTATTTAATATTCATATTAATATATACATTAGCATGTGAGAATTTTTATAATTTTTTTATCCCTTTTGTAAATATAATTGTCTATTTTAAGATATTATTTGTCTTCATATTGAAATAATATATATTAATTAGAACATTAAAGCAATATTTTAATGTAAATATAATTGTCTGTATTAAGATAATGTTTGTCTTCGTATTGATATAATATGTATTAATTAGAACATTAATGCAACATTTTAATTACATATATTCATTAGCTATACATAACCTAATGAGTGGGCAATAGAATTCCATCTCTTACTCTTGATATAGTAGTTGCACCTCCTCCACCTTGCTTGTTAGACAAGACTGACTTGCCATCTGTGGTACGATATCGACATTGTATTGCTTGAACAACTCCATTTCCAACATGCACATCAATTTGATCAATACCACCAAAGAGGCCATCATCCCATGCTTTACCTTTGTTTCCTCCCCAAGGCCCTACTTCTCGTGGAAGGTCCATGCACATTGCAATTCCGGCGTTGGGCTATATTCATGCAGAAAGTGGTTATAAGAATTATTTGTGCTAATTGGTCAATAGGTATGACTGTTCAACATGGTTTGGGTACAGTAATTCAATTTGATAATATTTTGGATTTAAATCAATCTCAATGCAGGCAACTTTAAAAAAAAAAAAATTATAATCTTAGCCAAGTATGTTATTGATTTAATTGCAAAAGTAAAACTACAGCAATAACTTTACTTGGTATTTCAAAAATAATAATAATAATAATAATTTTACCTGAATGATTAAAATTGGCTTTGAGGGAACTTTTTGATAGACTCCTATTGCATCAAGGTATTGACCAGCTCTTCCAAAAAATCCAACTATAGCTCGGTCTTCAAGAGGAATTTCAAAAGGAGTGCCATTTGCACGACCATAAGGTCCATGTTTAGTTTCATTTGTGTAGAAGTTTAGAGATGAAACAACTAAATAGCCATCGAACCTTTCATACGTTCCACTTATTGATATTAAATATTCTTGAGGCCATCCAATTGAAATCTACACAAAATTTTAATATATGAAAAAATTGAAAACGAATATAAATTAATTAAAATCAAATTAATTAAAGTGTACATATATGTTTGTGTGTGTGTGTGATAATTAAATACATAATAACCTTTGAGGGCTCTCCGCCTTCACCACCAAATTTTTTTGAATAAGCACAAATGTTATTTTCATCAACACCTTTGAACATAAGAGCATCAACCACATGTCCATGATTGATTATTATCTTTACAATTCCACTCGTTGCAGTATAGTTCCATTCAGATCCCCCATTACCACCCCATAGTCCAGTCTTAAGTAAAGATTGATCCAAGTTGCTAGGACCTCCCTGCGACAAAGGAAAAAAAAAAAGAGAGAGAGAGAGAGTAAATATCATACATAACATAAACGAAATTGTTAAGACACCTATCAAAACGAAGATAAGCGCCTATTTACCATCTGCTTGCTAAGAGTTTTTGACTTTGCTTTGAATGAATAAGCTTTGGAAATTTGATAGCTTAGCAGGAGGTATTTATAGATAGTAAGTCGAGTAAGCTTTGGAAGTTTGATCGCTTAGCAGGAGGTATTTATAGATAGCAAGTCGAGGCCACTCGTCAAGAGTACTTGTCAAGAGTACTCTTCTTATTAAATGTAACTCTCTCTCTCTCTCTCTCTCTCCCTACTTGTCAAGAGTACTCTTCCTATTAAATTTTATTCTCTCTCTATATATATGAGATCCCGTTGTATACACCAGGTGAATGCATACACTTAATAAAAATATATGTGATTGCATTTTAAAATATGTTATTATAATTTATTATATACAAATATAACTATATATATATGATTGCAATTGATAAATGTGATCATATTGATCACAATTAGTAAATATAATCACATTTACTAACTATAATAATAAATGTTTAGTTATAACTTATAATCACATATTCTAAAATGCAATAATATTTTCTTTTTCAAGTGTTGCATATATTGAGTACACCTTAGAATGGGCCATATATATAATTTACTCAATAATTCTATTCGATTTTCAATTGGGTGACATGTTTGAAACTCACGTTTTTTAGTGCTATCTTACATAATTTTATTTCTTAGTATTTAGATATGTCTGAGATTTTTTTATTAGAAAATAATTTATGAAAAGTAGTTTTAAGTCTTAGAAATGAGTTTAATAGCTTGTGAACTAACATGGTGTTTGTATAGTTTTCACATGAGTTTCATAGATTTTAAATTTCGTTTTGCAGTATCCTCATTTTGTTAAATCAAAACAATTATGAATTAGAAAACTTCATATAATAGTTCTTATCTATTAGACGTTCTGATATGGATATGGATAATAAAAATGACTAAAGTCAAAGGGAGTCGGTGGAAGTTGAAGTGAATGTAGGTCATTCATCTAGTTGTGGAAGAAAGAGAAGCTGACCATCCGTTTCCACCGGTTCATTCGCAAAAACCCTTCAATAACGTATAAGTCAATAAATAGTTCAATGGCAATCCTTGGAAAACTGAGAAAGTAGTAGTTGTTACAGAGTAGAAAATTTATTACAATTTATTCGCAATTACATTTCAGAAAATGATGGAGTACTGTGAACAGTTATTCCAGAGTAGTAGTTGTAGTTGATTAAAATTTATGTTTTATGCAATAAAAATTTGTGGGGTAGCCATTCTCAAGAGGTTAATACATTGCCGTGTAAAATCGTAATAATAATGTCAAATTTTGAAAACAATAATAAAGGAGTGAGATAAAATTGGCACAGGACCGACTAACAACTCAATTTTTGTTTTGTAGCATGTGACATGGGCTCGGCGACGCATAATAATTATTCTCATGGTTATTTATGTAGTTGGAGGCCTGTGACATGGTTTAGGATACTGACATATTACAGATGCATTTATCAGTGTGAGACTCTCTTGATTAGGATATTAAGACACAATCCAAAATTAAAGCTTTCATAAACGGAACAAACAATTCATATAAAGTGGAAAAATCACCTACAAATGGGCAAATTGCAATTCGAACCTAAATCTAAGACTCAAGAGGAGCAACAACAAGGGAATAGCTGCCATTGCACTGCACCGCCACATAGGCCCATACTCTAATCCATGTAGCATATAGACTTGAAGTTAAAGGTCCATAAAATACTATTATGTCGGCTTGTTTGAACAGACATTTTTGTGGAATTGTGGACTAGCTATCCTCCAAATTTCTGCTCGCCCATTATTGCACAACTAGTTCAACATTTTCTTTTTTATTAACTCCAAGATTCTAAATTTATTTCATTTTTCTTTATATGTTACTATGTTGACAATCAATCATAAATTTTAATAGAACTGAAGCAAAGTTGATTTACAATAAGTGACGTGCAGTTATACAAATTGGTATTGAAGAAAAAGAGAGATTCATCAGAAAGAAAATTTTAACCGAGCCTGTATGTCATACTGAACTCAGCGTATTTCATGAGCCTCTACTATGGAGCTTTATATAGTGTGAACTAGATTATAAT
This sequence comes from Litchi chinensis, assembly GCA_019925255.1. NCBI lineage: Eukaryota > Viridiplantae > Streptophyta > Magnoliopsida > Sapindales > Sapindaceae > Litchi > Litchi chinensis. The sequence goes on from CM034464.1 coordinate 23,356,457, forward strand.
TTTTTATGGGTTGTTGATATCATGGAGTTGAACTACACTCAACTTCGATTGTTCAGTGCTTTTGAATTTATTTTTTGATAGTGTTCCCTCTCTTTCTGTTTTTATTTTTTATTTTTTATTGTTATTGCTTTAATTTTCTTTATAGATTTTAGAATATCTAAAATTTATATAATCAACATATACATATATCATAAATGAATTTATTTACCTTGAACAATCTGAATCAACTTATTTTTATGTCCAAAAATCAGACGAGTCGAAGGGACTCGACCTGGATTTCCTGTACTGAAACCTGAGCAGAACCCTTCCGGCATCCCATTGGAAATCCTTACAGTCTTCTATCGGTGAATGATTTAAAAGGACTTCGCAAGGCAATCCTGTGATAAATTTCTATTTCATAAACATCTAAAATTCAGGGTGAAAAAATTTTGACAGCATAACGGTTATTTTTCGAACTTTCCAACTCTTTTCAAAATACCTGTAAATCAATATATAAACACTTAAAAATCATTCATTCATTTCTCTACTTCCAATAGGGACCTCAGGTCCTCTTCACAATCAAACTCAATCATAAAATAAAATTACTCAATCATAAAACAAAATAATTAAATAAGAAACTACATCAAATTTCAAAACAACTCATCATACAAAAATTTCAAATATTTACATAAGATCATAGACAAATATTCACTTTATGCATATTTATGAAACATCAAAAATATATACATTGATTTCACCCCTGCGTCGTTAGAAATGTCTGCCTATCTTCGCGTCGTATTTACTCGCTCTAGGCACCTATACCTACACTTGGGGAGGTTTTTCATAATAAAAATAGGAAAAGATTGAGCTAATGGAGCTCAGTGAGTGTTATATGTTCCTATTTAAACTGTCTTTCTAAAAATAGCCTCCCAAAAATCATTTTAGATGAAATCTTTAGTTCATAACATTTCTATATTTTTTTGTAAAACACATATATTTCATAAATTTGAATAGCGATTTCAAAAGCTATTACTTTGAATGAAATTAAAATATTTTATTGTCTTTCATAAACTTTCGTAAAACGACTAAAGTGTTATTTTATGAATCTCACATATATTAATTTTGCTTTTCTTTCTAAAACGTACTAATGGAAACCTGAGAAGCTACAATCACATGGCGACTAGACTAGCGCCGCTCAATGTGAGGTCAAGTGACGAAATTGCTAGCGGCACTCACTATGACAAAACTACAAAGATATCTCAACTACTACGCAACAGAATTTTATCATCATATATGTAGAGCAAGATAACACCTCACACGTGCAGAGGGCAACACTATTGACTCAATCCCCACATATAGGTGTTAGTAACACGCTCTACCAAACTAGCCATACACGTATAAGGTATTTTGGTCGAGTCTGAATCTATAAATAGTCTATAAGATTGGATAAACCATTAGTCGTTTAAAACTTCATATATTATTTCAAACTTGTATTCTTTCGATCTATAAGAATGAAATTACTTAAATATATTTCATTAAATCTCATTAGAACATAATAATTCAATATTTCTACAATTTCATGCTTAGAATACTATCTTTTAAACTAATACATAAAAATACTTCATAATTCAATATGCTTAATAAAATTTTCATTTAGAAATAATAATGCTTTAAAAATAATAAGTTGATAATGCAATTGACTTTCGTAAAATAAATTTACACTCACAATTTCCTAGCTCATCGAATGTTCGCGATTTCCTAGTTCACGAGAATTTTCTACTTTGGGTAGCTTCATCTTCACGTTATCTACATATTTGAGCATTATATTCTTAGGCAACGTCGAAATTAAACTTATTCGCATCTTTTCTATCGTAATCACACTTAAACATATGGTTAGGAGTGTAATTGCAAGCTCAATTCATAAAGCCTCACACTTTTGTAATTACCCTAACTTTTGTCACAAAGTATTCCTTTACAAAATAATGCATTCCTTTGAATTCCCAAGCCATTTTTCATCATCACAATAGCCCATAACATCATTCAAAACATCCAAAATAGTTTTCCACCACACTAATCACATTATGGCCAAATATAGCATTTTAATACTCAATATTTTTGCTTTACATTTCAACAAAAAAATCTAACATTTCAACACATTCTCTAACATAAAAATCATTTAATTAAATCAAACTCAAAATAATCCTTAGGATTCCTTACTTGGCCGAACTGCCCATCTATACATTTCCAACATTCCAACAAAATTTTTATATCAAAATTACACCAAAACTCATGACAATACACTCAAACTACATTTAAACCATCCACACACCTATTTGCCCGTGAGATATCAAGCATGCAACACAAATTTCCTCTTCTATTTTGACACCGAAACTACATGCAAGTTCATACTCCTTCTCTCAAGGTTACTACACCTCAAACCCATACATTTTTTTCATCATAAAATCATCTAAGGCCATAACACAAGCTAACTCATGTAAAACTCAAATTTTATCTTTCAAACTAACCTCAAATGGATGGATTTCTCTCCTAACTTAGTGTACACCTCTTGCATGTGTGGAGATTGCTCAAAAATATCCTTCAAAGTCATCAAACAGTAGTTGTCTTCCCTTGGTATCTCACCACAGAACTATCATCAAACAGTAGTTGGTAGAATTGTTCTCTTCCTTCTCTTACCAAATAGCTTGCTGCATGTGTGGAGAAGCTTCAAAATTAGCTGCTAAAATCACTCAAAATGCTGCATGATTCAGTCTTCTTTCACGAGGCAGAACAGCTCTCACCTTTCCTCTCAAAACCAAAGATTGCTCTTGACAAAATTTGAATACCTATCGTTTTCTCTCTCAAATGGCTGAATAACTCACTTGTTTCATTTCATTTGTTTGTTTATTTACCATTTTATATATGCCTGATAATATTTAGCCACTTGTCAAACATTTCTTCTTTCATTAGGACACATGTCCTCCATGCAATCTCTCTTCCTTTCATTTCATGCCAAATGTCCCACTTCGTGCACTCTTTCATGCTTTCCAACCTCCTAAAATGCAATTCTTGTATTCGGAATCGTTTTGGATTTATCTGGAAATTTTATTATATCCCAATTTCACATCCGAAAATTTATTAGTATTCATTTATTCACGTAGATCCAACCATATAAAATTATTTTATTATTTCACAAATAAAAATCATCCCTGATTCGAAAATTCTACAAAAATTTAATTTCACATTTAGACACTTTAATTCATTTTTATTTCTCCATAAATATGGCATATATAATACAATCCACGTATAGTACAAATGATTCGGAAGGGTATGTTACACGAGTACTATACAATTACAAGTGAAAAGTGTCACAAATACAACAACAAAAGAGCACTTATAAAGATCAAAATAATTTCTTACTCTAAATTTAAAACTTACCTTGAGTGTTTAATTTTCCCAATCAAACTTATCCTTAATCTTATATTTTTATTTAATTGTCTAAGAGCCTAGAGTTCTTCAAGAAGCTATATTTTCCTTCTCTTTTGCTTATAAAAAGCACTTCCTTCAACTCCATGGAGTCTCAATTTCTCTTTGCTCTCTATTGAGTTCTTGATAAATCTCACTGTCTTGCACTTCAAATTATATAGAAAAATATCAACTTGTTTAAATTGATTTCTTACTTTCATATGTAAATAAAAAGAAAATTTTTAGTTTTCACAAAGACAGAGAGAAATTGATAGGAAATTACATTACTACCTTGCTTTTTTTTTTTTTCTTTTTATCTTTAGCATTAGATTAATAAGTTTTTGGCACCTAAAATAGAAACTTCCCATTTTACCCTTAATGAAGGGCATCAATTACTTCCATCTAGAAGGGTTATGCATTTCTATTTTTCTTTTTTTCACCATACAACTCAAATACAAATTAGTAACCATAGCATGATTGAAACTAAATTCGGGGAGTGTTTTACACCGATGCTAATCCAACTTCACTGGTGTGTGCGAGTGGGCATTGCTACGCCCTATTAACAACTTAAAATATATAACAATATAGTAGTGTATAAAACTATAGAAAATGCTCTGTTTTGTTCAAGTATAAATGGTGTTAGATTTCAATATAACAAATGGTGGAAGATTTCAATAAATTAATACAAAAAGTGAAAGATGGAGAATTTATTTGTTAATCGATACTAGGGCAGCTTTTAATTCAATTATGGATCATGACTTTAATTATTGACAACAATTATGATGAGAACCTTAATCGTTCAAGCCGGAAGAAGAGAAGCAAAGTGTAGTGCAGCAAAATCAATCATAAAGGAGAATGGTGAGCCACGTTTCATGAATGAAGGTGGTGATGTATCGGAGTGAGTTGTGAGCTGAGATCACAAAACACTAGTTGCAACTGTAGGTTATGATGCGCAATAGAAGCGTGGAACAATGACAGATGTAAAGAAGTTCTAGAAGCTAGATTAGATTTTATTTATCCTATTTATTTCAAGAGATAAGCATTTCATTTATTATGAGGTAAATGTTTTATTTATTTTATAAGATAGAATAGGAATTAGATTAGCTTTATCTTAAAATAATATTACATTTATCAATTAGATAAATCCTAGAAAATTAGGAAATTATGGCTATAAATAGCCAAGTGATTTTCATAATTCATCATTCAATTGTAGTTGAGAATTATTGATAAAAGTTCTCAAGTTTTGGGCCAAATTGGTTGTGTCTATTTTTGGTTGTTCTAGGCAGGCATGCTTGGGATTAGCTTGTGCTAAAGTTGGGTAATTTTGTTATTCAATTGTAGATTTAGGCTTGTCGTTGGATCTAGAATTAGATCTTCAATAATTTAGTACTTTCATTGAGAGAAAATTCTTAGTATATTCTGTGGTTGTAGCATTGTCTGATTTTCTACATCAGAAAAAAATTGTTCTTGGTTGTTGGAAATAAGTGTGGTGGTGTGGAAGTGCATGTCTAAGAAAGGTTCTAGCTAGAAAAAACTTAGTATTTAATTGTGTCCATTGTGACCAACCTCTATTTTTTTAGAACTTACCTGATGTACTATTCACAAACTAGTGCATTATTCCAGTATCAAGTGGTTATGTTATGGAATCGAGAAAGACATCCAATTTGACGGGGAATGTGCTATTGACTAATCGGCAAAGATTAGAAACCTTGAAAGAAGGCCAATAGAAAATGACAAAGTCGTTGGAAGAGGTGTTTATCGCAATAGCGCATTTGTCAACATCTATAGAGCGATTAGAACAAAAAATGAAGGACCATCATGGATAAACTCAAGGTGAGAGGTTGCAGTCACATATGTAGTGGCGTGAGGTAGATTCAATGGTTGATAAGATTGATGAAATTAGTTTGAGTTGGAATCATAAGGGTGATCGACATAGGAATCGTGATACAAGAGGCGTTGATAGATGGATGGATGAGAAGGGACTGCCCAGGGTTATTAGGCTACATAAAGAATGAGGGATTGATATGTCCAAGAATGAGGATTCAAGTGATGAATTACAAGGAATGGGCAGGAGGCTTCACGGCCAAGTACCTAGGGTGGAAAGGAATAAGAATCATTGGGGTCATGAATCCAATTTTGAGGATGAAGGTAGAAGAGATAGACATTATCAACGAGGACTAAAAAAGCCAAATGTTGATTCCCTCACTTTGACAGAGGAGATCCACATGAATGGTTGGATAAAGTGTAGCAATATTTCAAAGTCTATGATGTTACAAAGGAAGATCGCATTTTGACAACTTGTATATACCTCAACGATAGGGCTAATAGTTAGTGGCATTGGATTAAAGCTCAATATGATAACGATGGTAAGCGCATGGGATGGACAACATTTGAAAGGGAATTTCAGAATCAATCGAGGCCATCTCCAATTGTCAATCACCATAAACAGTTGGCTAAACTCAAGCAAGAGGTAAGGTATAAGACTACATTGAAGAGTTTCATCGACTACAAACTATAGTTCGAGGTTGGTCTGAAGAGACGTTGGTTGGCACATTCATCAAAGGTTTTAAACCATGGTCATCTAAGGAGCTTAAGTTGAAACAACGTAGAGGTTGCCTAAAGCTATAAGGATGATAGAAATTTTATATGATAGTTATTATTCTAAGAAGAGATCATCTAAAGAAACTGTTGGGAGTTAATTTCCTAAAAATTCTCAAAACAAAGTTTCTTGGAAAGGAAAAGAAGTTGTTGAAGGGGTTCAAAGAAGAAATCTAAGGACGTTAAGAAACCGTCACGCGAGGAAGTGCAAGAACAAATAAAGAAGGGCTTGTGCTTTAAGTGTGGAGAAAAATGGGGCTAGGACCATCATTGTAAATCTGGTCAAGTATTGGTAGAAGAAATAACTTACCTAAAACCTTTTTTATCCTCTAAACTTGAATAAATTAATTATATTGGTGGAGAGGAAACCTAGATATATATATATATATATATGCATGTATGTATGTGTGTATTTTTTCTACTCTAAAATAGTAACCCTATTTATAATGTATAAAACTTCTAGTCGTAAGAGTTCTAATCACTGTACAACTCATATTTAATCTAGTGTTGATATGTATAGATAATTAATAATATATATCCTTTAATAAATCAATATCATTTTTCTAGTCAATATCCTTTTCTTTTAATCTTCCCAAAAATAATAAAACTCTATCACTAGTCAAATTATTATTTCCTTCTAAAACAAAAATAACTGTATTACACTTTTGAAGAGTCTTCCTATTAATATAATTAAATATGTGCTTTTGCAAATCAATCTAATGCAACGATTAATTAATTTACCAAATGCATATTCACTTATAACTCAAGTGTTTAGTGCATTTCCCCTTTATATTCATGATGGGAATTTGAGTCACACCATATGCATTTATTAATAAATGTAGGAAGACTTTTTCTTTCATTATAGGAGTAAATATATCTCTTGATGGTGCTATGGGAATAAATGCATATAGTGTTTAGTTTCATTAGGTCACGATACATCCCTAATCATTGATGCCAATAAATTAATTTTTGATTTTATATTATAATTATATATATATAAATAATTTATGCAATTATACTAACCAAAGGTCTTATATGCTAAACGGTCAATAAGTTAGCTAAACTTGTTTAGTAGATTCTATGTAATATAAATCAAATGCATTCCCAGTTAGTTATCAAAATTTAAATCCAAAATCTTGTGAACATTAACAATTAAAAATTTAATCAATAGAAGTTTACTCTCAATTCTTTGTATTTAGATACGCGATATTTTTTTTTCCTTGTTTTTCATAAATGAAACAGAGTACATGAAGATGCCTTGGAGATAGATTTTGGGGCCCGTTTATTTCACTACACCTCATTTGACTCTTTTTTCTTCTATTGGAGATGGACTGATTACATCTCCAAGTTCATCTCTACAACGCTTATTAACAACATTGATAAAGCAAAGCCTCTGGTGGATTATCTACTGGACCTCAATCACAGAGGAGACTTAAATGGCAATGCATTTCAAACGAGAATAACAAAGTTTTTAAGACAGTTATATTAATTAGCATGTGCCTCTACGTGTTAACCTAGGACTATATATAAACGAAATTTCATCTTAATTTGAACTTTTACACAGGTAAAAGCTCTTCCATCAGATTGTCGCGAGAGGACATTACACGGAGAGAACTGCTGCTGCCTTCTGGAGGTCCTCTAGCTGTGTCACAAGCATGGTCTGATTCGCAAGGACTTGAAGGCGTAGAGCTGCTGCACTCGGTTCAGATAATGCGGTGAAAGTGACCTTTCTTAAGGGCAATGCTGGAAATTTAATAATTAATTAAGGGTAACAATGGAAATTTAAAAATAAGTAAATTCTGGGGGCAATTTTAAAGGCGTGGAAATATCGTCATTCTTTCTGTATTTTGGTTGTGTTGTCGGCTTGTAGCTGCGATTGTTTTAGTCTCAAATGGCTTCCTTGTTGTCGGTTTGTTTTTTTTTTTTTTAGTGTTAATTTGTAGTGAACCATTTTCAATGACTGTTAGTTTAGTGATTTTAACTGTTTGTAATTGGTTTTATTTTCAGTTTGTAACAGGAACAACAACTTTTGCCCCGTCAGAATCTGGCTGGGACAGTGACAGGAAAAGGAACAGGTTGCTGTTGTGGAGAACTGATTTGTTAATTGCAAGAGATTTGTTCTGTTAATTGTGGAGAACTGATTTGTTCTGTTAATTGGAGATTCCATTAGTTCTTGTGTTTGTTGAGTGTGCTTTGCCACCGATGATTGGTTGAACTTGCAACTCGTTTCTGGTGTGAGGGATTTAATGCGTAATATGCCTACTCTTTATCTGGTTGCAACTTGATCTGTATGCCATAATGATATTTGAATGGAATAGTATTTTGTAATGTACTCTTTATTTATCTAGTATGTTGTTGTTCCTTACATCTTTCTTCCCTTGTCTCTTAATTTTTTATGGTCCTTGAATCGATGATGCATGCATAATTGTTTTTAGCGAATACCCAAATAGGTGTCGGTTATTTTATAGAACCATATACTTGCTCAGGATTCTATGCTTTAAGCTTGCTGTTATACTGTATGTTAAATTTGTTTCTTTGATATGTTCAAGCAGTTGGAGACATTAAGATCATGGTCATACATGTGTGCTGATTAGCCATCCCTCCCCACCCCTTATTGCAGAGACCCAATTTATTATATATGTTAAGTGGTTTCAATATTTTTATTTGATGCTAGACCCAAATTGTTATATTATAATGCTTCAATTGATATGTCAATAAGTTCATTTTGCACAGCTATCAGTTACATGAGACCTTCATTAATTCCACCGATATTTACACAAAATTCTATTCATTTTGATCATTAGATCACATGGTTTATAATGCCATTTTAATCTCTCTTTTTCTTGTTTTATTATTTTTTTTCATCTCTATTATTACCTGGCAACAAATCACAATTTTATTGCTATTCGGTCAATTCTATTTTCTTTCTTGCTATTTAATAGCATCGTCAAACATTATTCCATGACCAAAAGCAGTATGAATTTACCCCTAATATTTGGTTGACACTAGACAATGGTCAAATGTACATCTAAGTACTTCAAATGAAAATTCATATTTAACCAATTTCACATATTTTCAAGCACTCGACCATCCCAAAACCAAATGATTAATTGTAGGGGATATTTGATAGTATCTCATGTCCAAACACTAGAACGATACAACAACAGGAGCAAAAGTCTAAGACCCTAACAACAACTCGACAGCCTAACACCTTATTGCTTCACTTATTCACACTTGAATTCCCCCTCCTTCAACACCATCCCATAAACAAGTTCACAGCCTAACAGCTTATTGCTTCACATATTCAAATGCATATCATCATTCAATCTGCAATCAAAACAAAAACCAAACAAACTTCGCATTGGTCCCAATTCCACACCAAGTTAGGGATTCCTAACCATGTTGGGAATTTCCAACGAACTCTATACCACTAATAGTGCTCTTCTTAAAGTTCTTTTGAGAAATAAAATAAAACACTCTCAAAATTGTTTTACTGGATTTTTAGCTCCCAAATTTGTTTCCTCACTTCCGAGGCTTAAAATGGGACATTCATAAATATTTTGCACTGTTGAAGGTACTATATTAATTAGAGTAAAAGTTTCAACTACTGCCAACAATTGCAAGTAAGCCGAAGTCACTGATTTCCAACTTATACACCATCCAACTAAACAACAAACTTATAAGCTCTAATATCATATATGAAAGTGTTATAAGCCAATTAATAATTCTCAATAGTGTTAGAAATTCTTAACCATGTTAGGAATTTCCAACTTAGTTGGAAATTCCCATCAGGTTTAGGAAATCCTAACACTATTAGGAATTTTTAAGGTTAGGAATTCCTAGTCTTGTTGGGAAGTCTTGTTTAGGAATTCCTAGTCTTGTTGGGAAGTCTTGTTTAGGAATTCCTAGTCTTGTTGGGAAGTCTTGTTTAGGAATTCCTAGTCTTGTTGGGAAGTCTTGTTAAGACTTCCCAACAAGACTAGGAATTCCTAAACAAGACTTCCCAACAAGACTAGGAATTCCTAAACAAGACTTCCCAACAAGACTAGGAATTCCTAACCTAGTTAGGTACTCTTAACTTGTTAAGAATTCCTAACCCTGTTGGGAATTCGTAACACAAAGATTTTTAAAACTTATCTTCTGCTAACATGGTCTTTTCTTTTCTTAATTATTGTTATAATATCAGCAAAACATTTAGAAGAATATAATCATTACATGCAAAGTTTGAAATTTTAAACCCAAAAGAGAGACCTGTGAACTTGAACACTCCATTGATTAAAATGGGGATTTTGGTAACATACAGAAGAAAAATCCTACAGTTTTTTTTAGTCGAAATATCCAATTAGCACCAAATTCATTCCAACATGAAATCATTTAAAATAAAACCTAAATGAAGTTTCAAGGAACAATGCAAGATAATGACATCAAAGGCATCATTAGCACACTGCAGTGATGGGACTACATCACCTCATGTTGGTAGTACATTAGCAAAACCAAAATGCCAATCAATACTTTGTCACACAGTAATTGAAAGTAACATTTTGACAAATAAAGCAAACATATCACCAGAAAAGCATAAAGTAAAATTTCATCAGAAACCAAAGCCAAAAAGTACAAGGATTAATTAATTGAACCAAAAACAGGCATCATCATGACACGAGAAGCAAAAATCAAGACTTTAACAACAATAACTAGAAACGCATATAATTCGAACAATGGACAAAACAACTTGAAACGCTAAACCAAAATCCTCGTAGTGAAAGCATCAAAAGCAAGGCCAAACACAACAAGCACATCCACGATACAAAAAGACACGTTATATATCTTTGATCGTGTAATGTTGATTGGAAAAACAAAGACATTGAGAAACACAAAAAGACAGAACAACAACAACCAGAAGACCCTTGTTTTATTTTGAGAAAATTAGAATGCAGTTGACCAAAAATTAAAATTGCAATTTAACATGTAAGAAATAATCAACTAAGAAATAAATCAATTTGCAATTGAGAAAGAAAACCAACATAATGAGATAGTTACAGTGAGATGAGAGAGAGAGATAGAGAAAGAGAGAAGATATCAACCGTTCAACTCGTCCATGTCATCGCATCGACAAGAGATAAGATACCAACCATTCAACCCTTTCGTGTCGTCGCGTCGACTCTTCAAGTCTCCTTCCTTCTTTGTTTTTTCAAAATGCACACAAAAAAATCGCCGTTCCTTCCTTCCTTCGAGCCATCACCATCATCTCCTTTTTTCAATGTGACGGATGGTGGACATTCCATTTAAGATCTTCGCCTTTCCATTTATTGTTAATTTTTTTGTACTATGTGTTATGTATATAAAGGTATTTCAGTGTTACATATGTTTAAAAGATTTTGAATGGAATATGCCAACTTTTTTAATGGAAATCTAATGGTAGAGGTTTTATCTAATATTTTAAAAACCAAGTGCCAACTACTATTAGTTTATTTTTCAGAGATTTTTTGTAATATACCTACTTAAATTAAAGTTGTGGCATGAACTTCTTGTTATTTTCTATTAATATGATCTAAGAACATTGCATGAACTATCTTAATTCATCTTAGACTAGAGAAAAATAAAAAAAAAAGAGAGATGAGTTTACAATTTAGTATATATAGTTGGGATGAGCGAGAAAATCGAAACGAACCTCACTGGAACCGAACCTATCCAACCCAAACGAATTCGAAATTATCAATTTTTAATTTGTCTTCTCGGCTTTGAATTAAACAAATGACTATTTTCGGTCCCAGGTCAGTTTTGGTTGGAAAAACCGACTTGAAATCGAATACCAACTTTTATTTAAAAAAAAATAAAAAATATGAAATATAAAAGCCAGAAAAACTGAACACACAGTCGCGCACACACTTCACCCTCCAACTTTCGCCGACGGCCTCTTTCTTCCTCTCTCTCCCTCTCCCTCTCCTTTGCCGCCTCCTCCACCTTCTCCTCCTTCACCGTCTCCTTTCTCGCCTCCTCCACCCACCAAACGCAACGCCGTTTCAAACCCATCTCTGCTTTGCAATCCTCTCTACAGTGATCATGGTGGTGGTGGTCCTGAAGTGTGACAAGGGAGAGTGATCATGGTGTTGCTGTTGTTGCGCCTCCCTTGTTACACGTCACCACCACTACCACTACTGACACTGATCAGAAGAAATATCTCAACTTTGTAGATGCTTTTCCTCTGTTCATTTCCCCAAAATGTTTCGCTTGGAGAATAATGATGTCCAAAGCGAAACGTTTCGGGAAATGAATAACGATGCCCATCATTTCCCAAAACGTTTCGCTTTGGAGAATAATGATGCCCATCATCACTACTCTTGTCATCACAGGTAGTTCCTTTTTGTTCTTAAATTTGTATAAAAATGTGTATGCAAAATGATTGATTGGTGCTGGTTTTGTTGTTTGAGATTTCTGGTCCAGGTCCAAAAAGCAAGCCAAGAAGGTTCAGATTAGTGATGAACACAGTTATCATGTTTTTATTCTAATCTTGGTGCTTTTTTGTTTGTTGCAGATTTTGGTTCTTTTTGCGTTTGTGTTAGAGTATGAATTTGTGTGAAGTGGGAAAACAAGCAAACCATGTGGTGTGGCTTTGGGATATGATTGGTTGGCAAACATAGTTGAAGTGAATAAAGGGGCATGGTTAGTGGCACCTTTTATTTTAGACCACTTGCATCACGTTTTATTTCAAAGGTTGGGAATACATTTGATATGCATAAGTAATGCATATACACACTAGATACTAAAAACTTGGCCACCACATTCATAAATATATATATATATATATATATATATATTCTTTTGATAACCAAGAAATTCCCTGAACTCACTTAAGGAAGGTGAATTCAATACTGGGGTCCTTGCCGAACCCTATAGTTTTTGGGAAACGATGTTGACATGTAATGTGGATTGTTGGATACATTATTACCTGTTTACCTCCTAAGTACGGTTTCAGTAATATTAACTGGGAGAAGTTGATCGCTTTTTTTAACCTTCCATGTGTATGCAGATGGATGAATTAGCGTGCTTTGCTCCAGGAATGCTGGCTTTAGGATCATTTGGTTATGGGCCTGGTGATTCTGAGAAATTTCTCTCACTTGCAGAAGAGGTATTCATAATGGCTCATGGAACTTACATTCTAACTTTAACTTCAGAGTAAATTCTACTTATAACATAAATAAAAGACGAGCATAACATCTGTAAATAAGTAGTATAAGTACAAAAGAGGATCAACCAGAACTTGGGATGAAAAGCTTTAAATATCTTTGTGAAAGATGAAGGAGGAGCACAAACTTTTATAAACTCATTATATTTGATTGACAATAAAAAACTATCTTCATCGTAGGTCGGTTTTGACATGGTTTCTTGAAATTTGGGTGAAGTTTGGATCTCTTATTGTCTGAATCTTATTTGATTTAGAATCATCTGAGCCTTGAAGGTAGCAAAGTTGCTGCAATGATAAGTTTGTAGGTTAGTTCAAACATACACATGCATATCTATGTGTGTGTCTCTGTGTTATTCTGTATACCCGGAATCTGTATATATGCTGACATGAATTTTAGCAAGTCTCATATTAAAAACATTTTATTATGGACTAAATTTAAATCTGTTCAAGTATATTTGCATTTGAATATATGTAATTATGTATTGCTTAGTAGACATTTTTGTGTGAATCTGTTATTTGAGTTCATTTTTGAAAGTGTTTCATTTCACTTCCTCTGTTATTTTGTATCTAGTTATTTATCAAACAAGCAGAAACCCAAAATCTCGAGCTAAAAATTAATTTTAATTTAGGTTGTTGAATGATATAATTTCTTAAAAAGTGTATATGTATGTGTACTATTGTCTTTCAATTACCCAAGCAAAGACAGTGCTTTTAGACTTGATTCACTTTTCCGCTTTGTTTTGCAGCTTGCTTGGACATGTTATAACTTTTACCAGTCCACATCAACAAAATTGGCTGGAGAGAATTATTTCTTTCATGCTGGGGAGGTTGGTTGGTCATCCTTATTCTCATTTTGTGCATTGAGTTAAACTCCACTTGTCTGACAGACTTGATACACTTCGTCTTCAGGACATGAGTGTGGGTACATCATGGAACATATTGAGACGGGAGATAGTTGAATCACTATTTTACCTGTGGCGTTTAACTGGCAAACAGACCTACGAAGAGTGGGGCTGGAATATATTTCAAGCATTTGAAAAGAACTCCCGCATAGAATCGGGATATGTTGGGTTGAAAGATGTAAGTACACCACAACCCTGCTACATCACTTTTGCCATTGCAGTATTACGAGGCCTACAACCTCATTTTTTCCCCCTAAATTTTCATTTAATATCTTGGTTATATATATCCAATCAGGTTTCATATATTTTGTACAGTGTAATTAGATTAGTTTTTTAAAATTTAAAATTTTTTATTTGATTTGGATATTTGATTGCTTTCTCTGTTCATGCATTGATCCATCTCAAAAGCAATCCGTGAATTGGTTGCATGATTATTGGAAGTAATTGAGATTGTAGGTGTGACAAATGGAAAAGGATATTGATAGACATTTTTGGGTTGTGATGTGTTAATCATCAAAATCATGAGTTTTCTTGTTTTTTAATCCATGGAACCGAAATGAAAATGGAGCTCTGTTAAAAATGGCTTGGTTTGTTATTGAGTCTGAATCTGAATCAACTTGACCATAGCCCACCCCTGTAGAAGTTAGTGATGTATGTTAGAAATTGTGGCCTCTCGCTGCTTTCATGATCAGCTAAATCACCTTTAAACTACAGTACATTCAATCTTTTGATCTAATTCTTTGTTAATGAAGAGTTTACATCCGACTGGCAGCTTTCATGATTGGTTACTTCCATGAGTGATCATTTGCCAATCATCAATTGATGTTGGATGCTATCATGTAATCATTAGTAGAGTTATCATTCTCACCACATGCAATCTTAAGTTATTATCACTGTCCATTTTGCTTTTAGAGCTTGTGAGTTGATTGTGCTTTTACAGCTAACAATGGTCATTTTATTTATCATCATTTGTTGTTTGTACAGGTCAATATTGGTGTCAAAGACAACATGATGCAAAGCTTCTTTCTTGCAGAAACACTAAAATATCTGTATCTTTTTTTTTCACCTTCCTCGGTGATCTCCTTAGATGAGTGGGTTTTTAACACAGAAGCTCACCCATTAAAAATTGTGAGAAGGAATGATAGTCCGAATTTTGACAAATTGAATGAGGAACCTAAATCAAAGATCAGGATACGTGGTAGGAAGGCAGGTCGACTAGGTGGTGGTGGTGATTAGGATTCATTCACGATCAATCGTTTTTGTATGAGCTCATTTTACAATTCCAGTCTCCCAGTAGCTGAGGAGCTGAGGGTTCTAAATTTTATAGTTACGAAATCGGATGGAGAGCCTGATTGATAATGCTATTCCCTCCATGGCAAATAACAGTGACCACAGATTTTTCGCCATTTTAGTAGGTAGATGTTATTGTATCCTATGATTAAAAAAAAAAAAATTGAGTATAGCCTTTTTTAAAAAATGGACATGTAGAGTAGAATATAGGTTATTATTGTCAGCAGTTATTATTCACAGGAATGTTGGTTTTGTCTCAAATCCCAACCTGTTAAAACAACAGTAAGAAGGATTACAATTTGTATCTTTCGTTGAAGAATATTTGTGATTCCTAAATGTTTTTATTACTGTTTTGATTTGTCACCGCTAAAAGCACAAATTATTGAGGCTTGTTGTCATTCTAATTTAAGAACATGTATTTGATTCTATGAAATTCTCTGAAATTCTTTTGCTGAATTTGGTCAAATTGGGTCAAATTAGTGAGACAGGTAACAAGTATTGATTGGTATGGGGGAGTCATTCCCAAATATCCCTAGAGATTTGGGTGGGTATAGCAAATGGATGATGAATGCTTAGGGCATGAGGATACAAATCCTTATATACATTTGATTTACTGATATCTTTGGTGAGTAATTATCTTGATAGGTAGGATTATATAGTCTGAACCACATAATTTTAAATGCTAGTTCGATAGTTTTGAGTTGTTATTTACCTATCAAGATTACCTCTTGTGTTATTTGACATAATTATGGTTGGATGTTCAACTTAATTCTTGTAACTAGATTAAAACATATATTTTAGGTTTAAATAATCAATCCAAAAACACACACACATAGAGCTATCCATAATTGGCAAGAGCTATAGTTATTTAACCTATAAACATATCTCATTGATTTTTAAACATATCAAGAGGTAACTATCAATTTTCACCCAAAACATAGTTAGAAGTAACCTCATAAAATTTGAATCTATTACGATGAAAATAAATAAGATATATGTTAGAATGCAAAGCAAACAACTCCAAATACCAAGGCCTAGCCTATGATCTAGAGAATGGAAGCATCCATTTTCAGTCTCGGATCAGGTTTGGATTAGAAAAATTAACCTGAAAACCAAAATCATTTTTTAAATTTGAAAATATAAAAGGTTTTTTCTTTCTTTTTTTTTCATAAATGATATTTTTTTAGATCCACATTGAACATTAACCCTTTTTCTTAAAAAAAAAAAAAAAAAATCTTATAAGAATAACTATTTTTGAATAAAAATATACTTCGTAAAATTATGGAATATGAAGAAAGAGTTAGTTTTTAACTTCAATCTCAAAAAATGATTATTTTCATAATTTTCTCAAGCATAAAACTAACTCTTCCCTCACTCTTCATAATGGTTCCAAAAATTTTTACTCGCTAATCGATCAACAAAGCAGTGGTTAACGATTTATCGATTACCTAACAAGTAATCAATGATTAATCTTTAAGTAGGGGTGAGCAAAATAACCGAAACCAAAACCGATCTAACTCGACCCAACTGGTTTCGAACATGTCAGGTTCCATCTTAATTTCGGGTCGGGTTGATTTTTAGAGTAAAAAAGCGATTTGATTCGGTTTTGGATCGATTTTAGGTTGAGAAAACCGACCCACCCTGATAACCCAACCAACCATTAAAAAGTTTTGAAACTATAAAAGCCAAAAAATACTCATAAAATCTCACATTTACCCATTTCCTCCAACCCCTGCCCTAGCCGACAGTCCCCTTCACTCTCTTTCAGCAGTAAATGCCATCATCGTCGACCGGCCCTCATCATCTCTCACATTAGTCCTTTTCTCTCAACATCAGCAGCTCTCATCATCGCGTTCAACTGCATCTGGTTCAATCAACCGACCCGATGCCGTTCAAACTTCAACCATAGCTGTTCACGAAATGTGGTGGCGTTGGATGGCAGGCGATGATAACAAGCCGATGGTTGGTCACGTATAATGAAAGGGCATGATGATTATGTTGGTTAGGGATAGTGTGGAGATGGAGATGGTGAGATTGTGAGATGTTCTGGGTGTGAATGTGATTTTTTTTTTTTTTTGGTGTATTTTTTAAGGTTTTCTCTGAGATTTGGCAAGGTTTTTTTTCTAGGTGTATTGTGAGATTTTCTAGGTGATTTTTTTTTCCTGGGTGTATAGAACAAGCCCAATCTCTCTCCCTCTCTCTTTTTTTTTTTTTTTTCTTCTGGTCAGACACCAGTCAGTCCAAATTGTTGTTGAGAGTGATGATTCTCTCCCTATTGTGGTTTTCTTTGTAGTGCATGATGTGTATCTTGGCTACTGCAATGAAATCCAGTGTAATGGATCTTGTGAGTGTGATTAGATTGTTCTTGTTATTTCGCCGCCGCCGTGCGTCCTTTTTCTCATTTTATCTGTTCATGTATGCAGGATTTGTCGCTGCCGATATCACTCCGATCAGTGATTAGTCAAAAATATGGAGAGCGTGACAAAGAAGAAGAAGAAAAAAAGGTATTAGGAGACGGTTTTACCTTGTTTTTATAAGCTTTATTTGAATCTTATTTCTCTTTTACTACTTTCTCACGAGATTTTGTGTTTAAACAGTGGGGAATGCAGCAACTGGACTTTGCATGTTCGGAATGGGAGGTTTTGGAAAGAAAAGGTTACAGAAATCCTTAACACTGGAAGGTGGTTGTTTTTCTTATTTCTTCAATCTATTACTTGTGTTAAGATACACTAGTTTGCAGCTAAAGAGTTTGACGAAAGTTCTCAAAAATATTGTAGTGCTTGGTTAATTGTTGTTTTAAAAAGGTAATAGAAAAAGGTAATGGCCTTTGCCGAACCCTATAGTCTTTGAGAAACGACGTTGACATGTAATGTGGATTGTTGGACACATTATTATTATTGCTAAATTTTAATTGGGAAAAAAGGGGCCATGGATGTGCTAGCTGGTATAGACCCTGTGCCGAGTGTCTTTAGTGACTAGCTGTTCTCATCTTTAGAAACGTGCAAGTAGAACTGTGGCAAGTGGAACTGTAGGACATGTGAGCATTTTAGAATTTATGTTTATATGCTGGCTTTTACTGAAACTTTCTTTCTTGCTTGTGGTTTGATCAGCTCAAGGAGTGCACCAGATGCTATTCATCTGTAAGTTCTCCATATCATACGCCACCACAACTCATTGTTTTGTTGCTGTTTCCACTATTGTTATCTATCAGCCTTATTAATCTAATTATATGTAATTTTTAGATGGATATATGTATTATTTGTTTTAAAAAGAATAATGTTTCAAATAAAACAGAATGTTTTTCTTGAAAAACTATTTTTGTCATCTGTTTACTCATCATTGTGATGAAGTCATTGCTTGAACTAATTTGGAATCTGGAATTTTTACTTTGTTGTGTTAATGATAGGAGTGGATGTAGTTATAGGAAATAGTAATCTATTGAATATACACATATCTGTCTTGCTATATAATGATTTTTTTTTTTTTTTTATTTTGGAAAATCCTAAGATTTCTTGTGCACAAGTGCCAATAACTTGTGCTTCATATGTTTGAACTACAAGCGTGTTTAAGCACCTAGAGAGGGTTTAGAGTGAAGAGGCAATGACGTTCTTTCTGCTTCAGTGTTGCACTGATATCATTTTTTGCTCATGTTGTACAATTATGGCCATTCGAAAGACTTATTTGTTTGTTGTTTGATATATGCCAGTTGGATCTTTATTGTTGGCTGGGCTGGTACATTTTATAATGAAATTCAACAGTATTGGTCTGCAGAGGTAATGGAACCAAAATATGTTTCCTAAAATTTTTGTCGATACTTAGTTGTTTATCATGGTAAATGCAATCAGATTTTATATATTTTGTGTGTTTTCATCAAGTACCTATACATAGTGAGCTTGCAGTTTTAGTGATTGTGTTGTCGTTTATAGTTGAAGGTATAATCGTCACATTGTAATTTTAGATCAATTGATTATGTTTTTAGTTTCAAACTTTTCATTTGCTTTTCCATCTATAACTATCTGCAACCTTCCACAGGTGCTACTTTTAAGGTAGCTATACGAAACATTAAAAAAGGAATAGCTACCAAAGGAATGAAGATGAAAGATTATGTTTGGCGTAGTCTTGATCCCACATCAGTTGTTGTCATAGTAGAGATGACTTGCTGTATGGAATTGATTTCAACAGAATGAAAGTTGTGTAGATTTATCTAAATAGGTTTGGATGTAGAGAATAAAGGTGAAAGATTATGTTTAGCATAGTCTTGATCCTATATCAATTGTTGTCATGGTAGAGATGGCTTGCTGTATAGAACAGATTTCAACGGAGAGAAAGTTGTACAGATTTATCTAGAGAGATCTGGACGTAGAGAATGGGTCAAATAGGTTAACAATATAATCTTTTGTCTAGATTTTCAATTAAAACTTTGTTATTAAGTATATGTATCGCTTTAATGCTTACATATATCGTATGCGTATAGATTTTTGTCTTTCAAGCATGTTTTGTTGAATTGAAACGTATATGTTGTTTCCTTTTTTTCACTTATTGATTGCAATCGGTGATACACAGTTTCATAAAGCTTCGAGGTAGAAAGATTATTTCGTTTTGCTAAAAACCATGACTGACTATGGTAAGCATTGCATACTATTAATCTCTCAAATTTCCCTCTCTAATCTATCAACTTCACTTCCTACTACTGTAATCAGTTCCTTACTTGCACTGCAAACTTTTAGTATTTATCATGTCATAAAGAAGCATAAATCACCGATGTAAATCACCTATTGAATTGCATCGGTGATTTATGACTTGAACTTTATGGTGTGAAAAATATTAAAAGTTCTCAACATAGGTGAGGAACCGGTTGCAGTTCTAGGAAGTGAAATTGACATACTAGAGAGGGAAATTCGAGAGATTAATTCGGATATTCGACATGTAGATATCAAAGTCCACAACCCAACAAACCTATCATTGTGATTTAACACTATATTTGAACAGTATATTGTATGCCTTCTTTTTTGTACATCCAAAAATAATATTCATAGATATGGTTTACATTTTGAGAACTTTGGTTGTGAGAAGGTTTTGATTTTAAAGGTGAAGTTGTAGCAATCAAATTAGTTGAATTATTTTCAAATAATTTCTGTTGCGCTTGATGGCTTTTTGCATTTGGCAGCTGAATTTACTATGCATTCAAATCAAAGACCTTGAGATTTCTGTTAGAAATATGACAAGTTTTGCATTAACAAGAGATCCTTCTTTATAAGCAACTCTCGAAGGAGGTTTAAGTAACAGTACAACTATCCTAATATTTGAGGTCTCAGTTTGGGATGGTAATAAGCCAGCCTTAAATATTTTTATAAAGCTAGGTCCTACCCTGTTTTGCTCATGAGCGCCATTTGGAGCAGGTTTGCCCTAACAGGCTTGGGCTTGGGCCTACTTTGGATCAAGCGTAAGCTTATATATAAATATATATATATATACATATATGTATATTAAATTCAAAATTTGGGAAGGGTAAAATGGTTTGAATTTACAATCTCTTAAGACGTAAGTGTGATAGGTATACAAATGTACTTTAACCTTAATCTGTCAATAAGTGAATATGCACTGAATTATTATAATGAGTTCTGGATTTGTGGAGGTGAAAATGGTTAAAAATCATGGACTCTCAGATGTAAGCGCAGATGGTATCCACTTAGATCAACCTCAACTTGTCGCTAAAGGGACATGTATGGGCTAAAATGATACTTTCACATATTTAGTTGGATCACAATTTGGAATTCGAAATGTTATGGTATTGTTGACACCCAATAAGGAGTAAATCTTGGGTTGTTGGGGCTGTCATATTCGTCCACTCAAACATATCCACTTGGTACCAACATTTCACGTGATGGCATAAATTCATTTTGAATTAACTGTGGAAGCCACTTGGCGTGTTTGGGGTGTTGAACATGACACCCGAAATTTCCTAGTAATTTACTTGCATAAATTCATTTTGAATTGATTGTGGAAGCCACTTGGCGTGTTGAACATGACACCCGAAATTTCCTAGTAATTTACTTGATCTGACGCGCTGCCCAGTCAAAAAGGCAAGCTAAACTTAAGGGAGAATCCCAATTTTCCCCTTGTAGTTTAAAATAATCGTCAATTATCCCCCTATTGTTTCTAAAAATCCCATTTTACCCCTTCTGTTAACTCTATGAATGAGAAATGGATCCTGACTATCATAGTATCCAAAAAGATCAAACTGCCCCTCAAATAAAAATTAAAAAATTAAAATTTTTTAAACAATAAAATTAAAAAATATATATAAAAAAGTGGAGATCCAATCTGGAGATTGGATCTCCAGTATCCTTGTGTTCTTAGCATCCATTATCATCAACAAATCCAACCAACCAAACCAACGTTGACATCAAGCAAACATTATCATTAACAAATCCTCCAACACTGTAACAACAACATCAAACACAATAGCAACATAAAAACAACAAAAAACACAACTTTCTGGAAACAGAAAAAACTAAAAAACTCAACTTTCTGGGTTTCCAGCGTCGGAAACCCAAAAGTTTTCGAGTCGGAACCCAAGGGTTTCCGCGCTGAAAACCCAAAATGGGTCTTCGCATCTGGGTTCGAGACCCGCATCAGGGTTCGATCGAACCCAGATGCGAACCCGCAACTGTTTTCAATCGATCGAACCCAGATGCGAACCCACATCTGGGTTCATCGAACCCAGATGCAAGGTTCGCATCTGGGTTCATCGAACCCAGATGCGAACCCGCATCTGGTTTCGATCGATTGAACCCAGATGCGGGTTCGCATCTGGGTTCGATCGAACCCTGATGCGGGTTCGCATCTGGGTTCGATCGAACCCTGATGCGAACCAGCATCTGGGTTCGATCGAACCTGATCGAACCCACATGCGAACCTCGCATCTGGGTTCGATTTCGAACCTAGATGCAAACCGGCGTTTGTGAAAAAGAGGAGAAGAAGAGAAGAAAGAGAAGAAGAAGAAAGGAGAACAGAAGAAGACACAGAGACGTAAAAAGAGAGAGAGAGAGGAGAGAGAGAAGTGTTTTGAATTTATTTATTTATTTTTATTTTTTTAATTATGTATAAAAAAATATATTTTTTAATTATTAATTATTAAAAAAATAATTTTTTACCGCACACGTGGCATTCATCTATTTGTTTAAATTTTTTAAAATTATTTTATAATAAATTGACAATTTTGCCCTTTCTAACTAACGGTCAAACATTAGATTTTAACGTTTTAGTTGACGGTAGGGGGTTTTTTGGATATTTTTATTAATAATAAAGGGTTTTTTGGATATTTATATTAACTATAGGGTTTTTAGCGATTTTATAAATCGATGAGGTTTTTTGGCTATTATATCAAACTACAAGAGAGAAATAGGATTATCCCTAAACTTAATAGATGAATCAACGACTCAATGGCCTACTAAAATTATATATATTTATATATATATATATATGTGTGTGTGTGTGTAAACTCTTACAATCCATCCTTATTTTAAAAGATAAAAATTAATCAATTAAATTTATCGATTTTATTTAAATTAAATAGAAAGAGAATTTATTTTAGAAGAAATAATGCAATATATAAATTTTTCAATCCTTATTGATCTTGACAAGATAATCCAAACAATTTTTAATAAATTTCTTATAATGGTTTATGATAAATTGAAAGAAGAGATTTTAAATTAATTTTCGAGAAGTTTTCAATGATGAAATTTTAACATTTCAAAATAAATTTTTGGTGCATTTTGAAACTAAGTAAATAAATTTGTAGAGGAAATTACACTCACACCTTTGGAACTTGATTAATTTGTTGGCATCTCCATTGACCTGAAGATGTGTAATTTGAATATTTGTATGAGGCATTCCATGTTCCATGTCTCGAATGAAGTAATTTTAATTAAAAATTTTATTTATGCAATTGTTATGAGAATTTGTTGTTAGTGAAATTGTCTCTTTCGGATGGAATCTGTGTTTTCGTCAGGGACAAAAGGTCCCAAGTAGTGAAGTTGAGTTTTTTATTTTATTTTTTTAAATCTATATTTTGATACTAAATCAGATATCTACCGAGACGTATAGATAAAACTATTGAATTTGTAGCTTGAAAATCTATTCCCAAAATTATTTGTTATTGAATTTAAGTGGCTTTTGAGCATGTGAACCTTGCATTTGTTATTGGAGCAATGTAAGGGTGGGTGCCACCATTGCGGCATGCTCAGTTAAGTGGAGGTGTTTAAAAAAAATTGAAGTGTTGTATTGAAAATTCTACAGTTTTATAAGATCGAAAAACATGTGAAACTTTGTAGGTTTTTTTGTTTGAAGGCATAATGCTGTCGAATTCCAAGGCGCGGTTTAATGAGTCTTGTCATTGTATGCATTTTTTTTTCATATATTTTTATTTTTTTTCAACTTATAATAAATTATACGTGTTTTCTTTTTCTTTTTCTTTTTTTTTTTTTTCATCACAAAAAGAACTTCATGCTCTTCTAATGTTATTTAAAACCATAGTTAAGATCAATGGTCAATGGTACCCTTCTTGCCTTTTGAGGAAAGCTCACTTTATCTTTACATTTACCGATTGTCACTTGTCAGGCTGATTTATTTTAATTTACCTTCATGTTTACTTTTTATATTAAAGGGTCGGTTATCATTACTAAGTAACGCTACACATCTAAAACAATATCCCAACGAATTGAGTTGTTTTCTTTAGTTAAATTTAGTATGAGTTATGAAATGTAGTGTGCAACAAGTGAGTAACATGACAAATGTTTGAATTCACTTAATATTTTTTTTTCTTACTTACAGTTTGTAACAAATTTAAAAAGAAAAAAGAAAGTTTATGAGCTAGTAGCACAGTCAGACCCAACTTGGTCATGGAAGGGCACATGCCCGCCCCATATATGAAACATTTCAATAAGTTCATATATTTTCTATTTTTTATTTTTGTTTTCATTACTTTATAAGTCTTTTTTTTTTTTTTTTTTCCTTTTTTCTTTTGCTTGCTTTTGTTAAAGGAAACTATACTACAAATTTACATTTCTTTAAAGAGTTATTATCATTTCTCTTAATTTGTTTTAATTCAAATACGTTTACTCTAGCATAAAAAGTTAATCAATTCACTAAACCATAACATAATCAATTTGAATTGGTTACATTAAAATTATTATTATTTTTTTTTTGGTATAATTCACTCTATATTGAATAGTACCTTTACATTGTTAAATGTATTATTGATTAGATACTATTCTTGTTTTTAACTATCTTTGCTATTAAAGGTTGTAAAATAAATTCATATTTACAAAAGTTTTAGTTTTTCTTTTTCTTTCAACAAAATACAACTACAATATGAGATTGGGTAAATATGAGACCTAACATGAATTTAAAATCTTATTAATGTGGGTTTGGTATAGGTTATAATTTGAACATATAATTTTATTAATATAAGTGTAAGAGACTTATCAACAAAATAATCTTATCTCCGTCTAGCATAAATTTTTGTTGATATTATTATGATTTGAAGTGCCCCATCTAACGTGAACTTTTGGGTCCATAACTGGCTAGTAGACTATTAAAATTAGTGCATTTATGATTTGGATTATAAAAAATCTCTAGCTAAGATGTCAATCATAAAAGCCATAGTCATTGGATATGATTCATTGTCTACACTTATCTAATATGATCAACTATGGTTGTTATCTAAAAGAAATGTTAACATTGTAACCAATAATTATTTTTGAAACAGAAAACACTAATTGTGTTGAGCTTTTCTTTAGATTATTCCAAAACACATGATGTTATTACCGACATAGGGCTAATGATCGTCTTTTGTATGTGATTTTATTAATTATCCTTAACAAATAATTTAATTTAGGTAAAGTTTATATGACGAGTTGTATCAGTTGTACTCAATCAATTTTAATATGTTTAGTATAGTATATAAGATTTATAAGAATTTATCAAACATAGAATAGCTTTTAGGGTCAAATTCACTTTTTTCCAAAAACAAAACAAAAACAAAAAAACAAAAAAAAAAGGAAAAATTTCGGTTTTACCCATTTTTTTTATGAAAATTTGTTTTTAACTCATCAAACAAACTAACCCAAGTTTATCAAACTATCTTTTAATTAAAATTTAAAAAACACGAAATTTAAACTCGGTACCAGTGCAGGCATGAGTGGTTTCGCTTCTTTTGTGCTCGATCAACTTAAAGAATCCTAGTGCAAAATTTTCTTGGGAAAGTGGCGGAAATAAGAAATCACACAACAATATGATAGAACCCTAAAAAAATTACAACTTCAAATTATAAACAATCAAATACAAACATTTCAATAATTTGCAACATATTATCGGAAACTGAAATTGTTCTTTGATTAACATGTCCTTTAGATCAAGAGAATGAAATAGATTCAGCCAAATCAGTTCTGGTAGTAGTTAAACCTTCATCACCATGGTAGATGAGAAGAGAAAGAGTGATTTATAAGACCTTCAAAAGCGAATTTCTGAGTGAAAGAGGAGAGGATTAGATTTGTGCAATATGTGATTGTCAAAAGAAAGAGAGAGTTTGTATCATACAAACATTTTTTTATTGTTCGTGTAATAGTCGTTTCATTGTTTAAACTTCAGTTCGACACCCAACAGTGTGTAACCACTAATGTGGTTGCCTTTCCCATCTTTCATGGGTCTACCCTTACTTTCATGTGAATCATTCTCTCACTTTTGCAGAAGTTGATCCCTCCAGTATGAAAGTTGTTTTCTGGACCGTATCACTAATGTCTCTTCTGATTTAGTCTTGATAGTTTCTTGGACTAATTTTAGTAAAAATATAAAAAAAAAAAAAGGAAAAAAAAAAAACACTTAAACCCATCAACACTAGCATGAATAATATCCAATATCAATCTATGTAATAGCAGCTAATAAATGTATAAAATTTAAAGTTTAAATTGAATTAAGTATTTTTAACACTTTCATGAACTGTTATTAGTTCGCGTAGGCTTGCCTACTAACAATAGTAGATGAACTAATAATAGTTAGCAAAAGTGTTAAAAAAAGAAAATTAAACTCAATTTTTTTAACGATATTAAAAATAAAAATCCGTAACATCAAATTAATTTATAAAGAAAATATGTATCCATGCGTTACTCTTTAAAGAGTCTTAATTATAAAGCACTTAAAATCAAATTACATCGTCATTACAAAAGTCCAAAAATTTATCCCTTCAAAAAATGAACTTATAAACACTTTTAGAAAGACATTCAAGAGGAATTATTTTCTCAAATTGAAAAAGGATGGACATGATTAATTTTGTCAAGCTTGATTAATGAAGGGGATAGTAGGACTTTTTTATTTTGTAATTAAATTAATTTCATATTATTTATCATTGCCAAGTCACAACACATTAGTTTCATATTACTTGTCGCAACAAAATAAAAATATTTTTAGATTACATACGTTCAATTAAGCAATTATTTGATTAATAAAAACAATTAAAGTAAGGAATAGAAAATGACTTAACTTTAAAGCAGAGATTCAGAAATATTTTTTTTTGTTTTTTGAAATCGCAGAGATTTCAGAGTTTGAACAGGAATAGGAACACCCCAACTCAATGGAAAGCTAAATACTTCTAGAAATTAATATATTTGTTGCCTTTCGCAATTATTGAAGCACTTTATACTTACATTGGATATGTTTCAATAGAGGTCAGAGAATATCAGTCAAAAGTTTCGAAAAATATATATATACACACATACATATTTAAAAAAAAAAAATGTTTCTAAGAAATTTTAATGTAAAACCATTCAAAGTGGTTTATCAAATTGGTACACCCACTCTATTGGTCATCAAAGAAGTAGGGTTCAAGTACCGGTCGATCAAAATTATGGATAATAACCATTTAACCAATTTATATATGGAAAAATCATGCTCAAATCTCTCTATCATAAAAAAAAGTGACGTTCAAGTATTGGTCCATCAAAATTATAGACAATTACCATTTAGCTCATTTATATGTGGATAAATTACATTCAAGTCCCTCTAAGTAGTAGGACAGTTTTTTCCCTTATAATGGGTCACCTCTTTCAATTTGTAGGGAGTAAAGTATAAAATAAATGTTGAGTTTCAGACTGTAATATAAAATCCTGTCAATATAAGAGATGGGTCCTCATCTTTCGATTCTTAAGGAGTTAAGTATAAAATAAATAAGAGTTTTGGACTGTAATATAAAGTCCTATCGATATGGTTTTGTCGGTTGTAATATGTGTCAGTAAAGTTTGTAATGTAAAACCATTAAATAATACAAATGATAATTAAGACGCATGATAATATTAGTCAAAAGTTTCCAACAAGGAATAAATTATAATAAGAAACCATTAAATTATACATTTCTCAAATTTGATGGAAACAAATGAAACCCTCCTCTCACCAATAATGAGTGAGTTCGCTCCCTCTTTGTAGGCCCTCTTTCTATTTATGTATGTATTGTTTTGTTTTGTATAAGAGCTATTTTCAAGTTACGTCTTTAAATCTCGTTCGATGTCTGTTAATTTATGTATGGATTGTTTTGTTTTGTATAAGAGTTATTTTTAAGTTACGTCTTTAAATCTCGTTTGATCCCGTTGATTTTTGGATTTGTATCCATCATTAAAATAAAAATTCAAGACGAATGAGTACATCGTTCAACAGTTTCCAACAAGTTGTGAACATTAAAATATTAAATAATACGTTTCCAGAATTTGCCGGGACAAATGACAGTGAAGACACATGATAATGTCAGTCAAAAGAATTCAACATAGTTGTAAGGCCATCTCTAATGGATTTTGCACCATTTTGGGTGGGCTCCAATGAATGAATATTTCTGTTACGCCAGGATACTTATTTGACGTTCATGGACAGTACACATTCATCAACGCCAAAAATTGTGTTGAAATATAAGTTAATTTAATTAAAAATATAAATTAAATTATTATAAAAAATATACACCACTGAAATATTTTATTAAAATCTTTAAAATAATATAATATTAAATATATTTTTAAAATTTTAATATATATTATAAATAAGATATTAACATAAAGTGAACTAAATTTTTTAATATATATAAAAATTTATTATTTCAATAACTATTTGAAAGAAAAGGTAATTATTGTAATATAAAAACTCAATAATATAATAAAAAGCAATAACATTATCTTAGATTAAAAATACATTATAAAAAAATGATATAACTTAAAAATAAAATATTTGATAAAAATAATACCAGATAATTAATTTGATGTATAGAATATTTTAAATAAATTAATTAATATTAATTAAATATAAAATATTCTTAAAAAGTATCTTTTATATAAATTTGGTATAAAATGTTTAGGAATATAAAAAAAAAATTAATGTAAAAAGTTTTGATAGAGATCCTTTTTTACATCAAAATGATGTAAAAATTGGTGTAAAGCGCTGCAGATCGTCTGATTGTAATATGAAACAATTAAATAATACACTTCTTGAATTCAGCTGAGCATATCAGTCAAAGTTGTAAACCATTAAAATATTAAATAATACATTTCTCGAATTTGCCGGTGACAGATGAAAATGAAGACACGTGATAATGACACTCAAAAGAATATAATATATAGATTTTTTGGCGAGACATCAGTGAAATGATTTCAACCGGTTGCAAGTTGTGTAACGTGAAACCATTAATTAATACATTTCTCGAATGTGGTGGGAAACAAATGAAGAAGGCAAATGAGAAATATCAGTCAAAAGTTTCCAACAAGTTGTAATGGGAAACCATCAAATACATTTCTCGATTTGCTGATGCCAGATGAAAATGAAGACGCATGATAATGTCGCTCAAAAGATTTCTACTAGTTAGTAAGTTGTACATGAAACCATTAAATATTCTTTAAAAAACAAAAAACAATTAAATCATTCATTTCTCCAATTTGGTGGAAACAAATGAAAATCGAGACACATGATAATATCTGTCAAAAGTTTCCAACAAATTTGTAATACGAAACCTTCTTCAAAAAAAAAAAAATAGGAAACCTTTTTTAAGAAAAAAAAGTTTGTAATGCGAAACCATTAAATAATAGATTTTTCACGGGCTTTTTTTTTTTTTTTTTTCTTTTTGAGAATAAATCGGTTGCACTTTGTCACTTTTAGGGTGGCAATATAGGTCACGATACGATGTATGAATATGAATTTACGAAAAATAAATGGATATGAGTTGGAGTTAAACGAATTCGTATCGTAATCGTGTTAATCCATCTAATTCGTTTATTAAACAAATCGAATCGGGTTTGGTTAAACGAATCGCAGATTGATACGATTAAAATTGGGATCAAATTATAATGTAACATATTAGAAGGGTTCGTGTATAATTATATATTTATATATATATATATTTACACTTAACAAATCCCTAAACATAACTCATTTGTTTTCAATTTTAAACATCAAACCCCTTGGTCGGCATTCGACAGCCACTTACTCAAACCCTTTGGTCGGCACTTGGCAGCCACCTCCTTCAATAAAACCGACGACACGACAACTAACGACGACACTATCATAGCAGCAACCTACTGATCTACACGACCACCTTCTTCAGTTCTTCCTCGACGACATAATAGCCGACGACACAGCAGCCGATGACAACACCATCACGACAGCCATCTACTAACCTACACGATCACCTTCTTCAGTTCTTCCTCGACGACATGGTAGCCAATGACACAGCATCTGATGATGACACCATCATGGCAGCCACCTACACAACAGCCATCAATGACGACACTAAATCACCTCTTTCTCCCTCACGGTAATGGTCACCAACTTCTCCCTCTTGGTCATTGGCTCCACTACCAAATCCACCATCTTTACCACCAGATCCATCATTTCCACTGCAAGATTTATGTGTTGAATTAGGTGTGGATGATATGGTATTTTATGTAGTTGATTTAATGTGTTGGTTTTTATGTGTTGAATTAGGTGTGGATAATATGTAATTTTATTTAGTTGATTTAATAGGTTGGTTTTTATGTGTTGAATTAGGTGTTTAAATGTTTAATTGTGAATTATTAATTATATTTGTATTTAAAATATTATTTGAATTAAACGAATTAAATAGGTTAAACGAATTAAACGGATTAATGAGTTTGAATTTTCTATGATTCAATTACTAGACGAATTAATCGTGTCAACATGAATAATTCGTTTATAAACGAATTTGTATCGACTACAAAAATATTGACTCGTTTCTTAAACGAATTTGTGTCGAATTGGTCGAATTCATAGTCGAATTGGTCGAATTCATAAACGAATCGAATTGAATTCAACTCAACCCGATTCATCAACCCATTTTGCAACCTCTACTCACCTTTGTTTCATGAGATTAATATCATTTTAACAATTTGAATTTGACTAGTCTCTATAATGGTTTTTGAATAAAAACATTTTTTTAAAAATTGTTTCTACTAATAAATCTCTCTCTTCTTCAGGATTTGAAAAAAAATAATTAGAGAGAAAAATAAATTTGAGAACCAAATGGAAAAAGAAAAAAAAAAGAATAAACGTGGAAACCAAATCTCATACATATATATGTGTGTGTATGTGTAAGTGTATGTATGTACATACATACATGTAGTATTAGACGATTTTATGAACCACTACAGACTTGTGAAGTTAAATGAAGTGGTTGTAGCATTTTGTTTTGTTTTTTTCTTATTCTTTTAAATTTAAATATAAGATTATTAACAAAAGAAAGACTAAAATGAATTTGCTACGTAGGTTGGATTTTATGGTTTTAGATTGGCACTCGGTCCGCATAGTATTTCACTCTGACTGGCCATATTGACACCCTTTTGGACTTGTATGTACACCCCTTTTTATTGACAATCACACCCATTAAATTTTTTTTAGTTTGTTAATAAACCCCATTTAATGTTAAAAATATCATTCCTTTTGATTTTGTTGTATTATATTATTGTGAGTATACCCCATCTTAACCTATATTTTTATTTATCAATTTTATTGTCATTTTATTTATTATTATTAAGATAAATAATTTTATAACTTTTTACCGAATGAGTCGTGTTTTGAGTCAAAGTTTTATTTGCAAGTGGTTGATGGCAGATGAAGTCAGAAAGAACAAGAAGGGTAAATTCTAAAACATTGCCAAACTTTTGCTTGAAATTTTAAATAAAAAATAAAAAAAACACCTCCACCTTTCAAAAATATAAGTTTTGTATTTTCTTCCTACTTCACTATCCATCACCTTTTGAAAGCTTTTACTTTCAAATGAAAATTCATAAAAATTCTAACAACAAGATGCAAAGCTTGTATTTTCGAAAGACGAGGTGTTTTTGTTTTCTTATTTTCATGTAAAGGTTCGGGGATTTTTTAGAATTCATCCAAATAATAATAAAGCAAGATAGTTAACAGCATAGTTGAATCGTAATTTGCTCAAATTAACAGTTGATTTCATAAAAAAAATTATAAAAAGACATTGTAATGCCTATTTTAGAGATAAACAAAATACAAATATTATAATAAAAGCCAACGAGTCTTATCAAAGAATATACATATATATTCCAGCCAGATTATTATCAAATATCAGTGCATTGAAATAACCATCCGTTCTTATTTCTATGTCTTGTCAGATCAAATAAAATTGGTGGATCTAATTGCATAGCCCTTTTCCAGAGAAAGCAGGTGATGTACTTATTATTCTAATAAAAATAATAAAAAGGTGCAGCTGGTAGCTGGCGCATCGGTTGCTCCAGCTGCCCCATGCCAAATTTGTCAGTCCTAGAGAGCCACCTCCATCGGCAGCGTGTGCTGTTAGACTGTTTTATTTGTCCTTTATAAGGGTGGCCTTTCATCTATGTATAAATATATAGATCGTCTCCTTCCTTTTAAAAGTCTCTCTCTGAACTATATATTTAATATAACATCCTATTTAATTCAAATTATTTTTTAATCGGTTGCAGATATATAATATAATAAAAAATAATGATTAAAGGTAAGAGTTTAATTAATTTATCTAACTATTAATATTAAATCTCAATTAAAATTTTTGGATTGACTTTAATAATCACTCTTATAATTAATTTAATAACTTTAATTGAAGACTAATATTAATGATTGAACAATGTAGCCAAACTCAAAATATAAAGATTTAATTATCTTATCCAATCACTAATGTTAACCTTTAATTGAAGTCATTTGATTAACTTTAATAAATAATAACCATTTTTACAATCAAATCACGATAACTTCATCCAATGATATTAATTTAATTTTTATATTTTATAAGAGTTAAATACATAATACCCCTCTGAGGTTTATTTAAATACAGGCGCGTAAACAGTTTGATTTTTATAACATCATACCCCCTAGTTAACAGTCAGCAACTGTTAAATGTGAGGGTTGACCATTAAAATTAACGGTTGACCTGAAAATATTCAATAATGACAAAAATACCCATGAATGAGGACAAAAATTTATATTAAAAATTTCAAAATAAATTTAAAATAATTTTTTTTGTTTTAAATAGATCTAATCTGCAAAAAATTAAAAGAAACAAAAAAAAATCAATCTTCACCCTTCATCAACCTTACCCAATCCAGCATCTTCTTCATCAACCTCACCATTCTTCACCATCAATCAACCTTACCCAATCCATTACAAAAACAACATCACACAAACAAATCTATCAAAGATTAAAAAATCCATTAACAAAAATAGAATTGGGTTTGCAAAAAAAATCAATCTTCACCCTTCATCAACCTTACCCAATCCATCATCTTCTTCATCAACCTTACCCAATCCATCATCTTCTTCATCAACCTTACCATTCTTCACCATCAATCAACCTTACCAAATTCATCACAAAAACAACATCACACAAACAAATCTATCAAAAATTAAAAAATCCATTAACAAAAATATAACCGGATCTGCAAAACGGGTCCAGATCTCCCCGATGGAGACCAACTGGGTCTCCACATAAGAGCTCGTCATCGTTGAACTAAGCTGAAAGGAGGGTTCCGATCGACGGCGAACAGGTGGGCGACGGTCTGGGTTGGAAACCCTTATCGATGTTTAGGTTTCCACCTAGAAACCCAGACGTCCGGTGCTTAGGAGGCGTCTGGGTTTCCAGATCGAAACCCAAACGTGATCTGGGTTTCAATTGGAAACCCAGATCGACGTCTGGGTTTCGATCGAAGCCCAGACACCCGATACCCAGACGTCGATCTGGGTATCCGAGTAAGAGAATGAGAAGATGAAGATGAAGAAAAAGAAAAGAAGAATGAGAAGAGAGAGAGAGAGAAAGGGCTGTCGACCGGTGAAGAAGATGAAGAAAAAGAAGAGAAGAAGGAGAAGAGAGAAAGTGTGACAGAGAGGGACCTGGATTTTATAAGTGGAGATCCAATCTGGATCTCCACCTATTTTTTTTCCTTAATTTTTTTATTTTTTAAAATATTAAAGATTTTTTTTTTAATTTTGGTTTTTGGAAAAAAATTTTCTAATTAGATCTCAACCATTTATTTTTAGATAAACGGTTGAGATTTTTTAAAATTTATTTTGAAATTTTTAATATAAATATTTGTCCTTATTCATGGATATTTTTATTATTATTGAATATTTTCAGGTCAACCGTTAATTTTAATTGTCAACCCTCACATTTAACAACTGCTGACTGTTAACTAGGGGATATGATGTTATAAAAATCAAACTGTTTACGCGCCTGTATTTGAATAAACTTCAGAGGGATATTGTGTATTTAACTCATTTTATAATCAATTTATCTTCCTTAAAAAAATTCAATATTTAACATTAATATTTAAAAAAGAGGTTAGGATTTAAGAAAATAAAAAGGCTATTTAATGTGAGAAACTGATTAATAATTTATGGATAACTTCCAAACTATTTAATCTTTTAATAAATTTTACTTAGGAATAATATTAGATTTTGAAAAATATATTTATTTGGGCTGTACATGCGGTTTCTAAGGGGCATGTATATCGTCCATTTTTTTTTTTTTTTTTGAGAAAATATCGTCCGATTCATACACGCGCTTTCGAAAATTTGATTAGAACCAAATGCCCTCCTATACAAAAGCAGATTGCATAGGCTCAAACTCAACAGAGACGTACTACCCAACTCTGTTGATACCTCTAATTGAAATTAATCATTGCGTAAATCCTATCTTTACTAATCATATCTTCACTGATTAAAAAAGACAAAAGAAAAAGCAAAAGCAAATCTGATCTCTATTGGTTGAAAAAGACAAAAGGAAAAAGCAGATCCTATCTTTACTAATTAAAAAACAGAAAAAAGAAAATTAATTTGAAGCAGGACAAAAGAAAAAAAAAAGCATCTCAAACAATATTTTGCTTTTCAAAGTGAAATCATCTTTTGACTGAACCAACAATTAGATCATTACTCTCTTATAACTTGAATTGTTCATCTCTTGCTCTCGATCGATTTTATTGAGAGCAATGTGGAAAATAAATTGTTTGTACTAATAAATCCCTCTATTCTTCAAGATTTGAAAAAAAAAAAAAAAATAGAGAACAAAATAGATTCGAGTGCCAAATGGGAAAAAAATAATAATAAATATGGAAACCAAAACTCATATATATATATATATATATATATATGTATATGTGTGTGTGTATGTGTGTCAGCGTATGCATTAATGTATATAGTATGAGATGATTTTATGAATCACAACAGACTTGTGAAGTTAAATGAACTGGTTGTAGCATTTTGTTTTGTTTTTTGTTCTTTGTTTTTTTTTGTTTTGTTTTTTTTTTTGTTTTTTGGTTCTTTTAAATTTAAATATAAGATTATTAACAAAAGAAAGACTAAAAAGAATCTAATATGTAGGCTGGAGTTTATGGTTTTAGATTGGTACTCGGTCCGCACAGTATTTTACTCTGAACGACTATATTGACACCCTTTTTTTTTTTTGAAAATAAGATTCATATTAAAAACCAACACCACAATCAATGGTGCCAAGAGAACCCGCAGGGGCCATTACATCCAGCGCTGCTAAATTCTGCAGCCATACAGGAAATGAGGTTTTCCAAATCGTGGAGGAGTTGTATCCTAGAGCCCAACTTGCAATACCGTGGGCTACCTGATTACCCTCCCTATGAACAAAAGCAATAGGACCTGTATTATGTACACCCATCAAACATTTAATATCATGTATGATGTTACCAATATCAAGCCTAGTATGTTCAACACCATTACACAAATTAATCACACGCAACGCATCAGCCTCAACAGATAAAGGAAGAAAGAAGTGTTGCTGCTGCTAACTGCAACCCTTTAAAGATTGTCATGGCTTCAGCAGTCTCAACATCCGCATAGTGAAAGAACACAAAAGCTGTAGCTAAATAAATTTTGCCCGAGTGATCCCGAATAACAACGCCAGCACCAACATTCTTCTTTGCTTTGATATTGACACCCTTTTTTTTTTTTTTTTTTTTAATACATGAACTGTATCTGGGACAGATCCAGGAGACATCCGGGACCAACCGAGATATGACACTAGTGGCACAGCCTGGGAGACTACTCCCAATTGGGAGACCACTACTCACACGAAGGTGGGAGAGACGATCCACATTAGGGTGGAAAACTACCCACACAATTGGTGGAAACTAAATACTATTAGATATATTATTATTATTATTATTATTATATTATATTATATTAATATTTGAACATATAGAAGTGGGGTGTCGACCCCTGCCCCTGACAAAGGAGGCAGGGGTTTGGTCGCTGGCGCTACCAACGGCGCGAGCGACCAAGTGACGATATTGACACCCTTTAGAACTTGTATGTACACCCTTTTTATTTATAATCACACTCCATTAATTTTTTTTTTATTTGTTAATACCCCCATTTAATTTTAAAAATATCATTCCTTTTGATTTTGCTGTATTATAGTTTTGTAAGTATACCCCATCTTAACCTATTTTTTATTTATCAATTTTATCATCATTTTATTTGTTATTATTAAAATAAATAATTTATTTAACTACTACACTGAATGAGTTGTGTTTTGAGTCAAATTTTTATTTACAAGGGGTGGATGGAAGATAATGGAAATCAGAAAAAACAAGAAAGGTGAATTCTAAAAAATCCGAAAACTTTTGCTTTAAAAAAAAAAA
Organism: Litchi chinensis; assembly: GCA_019925255.1. Taxonomy (NCBI): domain Eukaryota; kingdom Viridiplantae; phylum Streptophyta; class Magnoliopsida; order Sapindales; family Sapindaceae; genus Litchi; species Litchi chinensis. The sequence goes on from CM034464.1 coordinate 23,393,080, forward strand.
AAAGAAAAGAAAAAACCTCAACCTTTTGGAAAAAAAGTTTTCCACTTGTTATTTACTTCACCATCCAGCATCCTTATAAAAGCTTTTATTTTTAAACGAAAATTCACAAAATTCTAATGACGAGATACAAAACTTGTATTTTCAAAAATTAGGTTTTTTTATTTTATTTTATTTATTATTATTATTTTTTATTTCATATAGAAGTTTAGGGATTTTTTAGACTTCATCCAAATAAAAATAAAGCAAGATAGTTAGCAGCATAATTATCGATGTTTGGAATTGATCGACTGAGAGATTCAAAGCACAATACCTGTTATTAATGAAAAACAAGACAAATAAAAGAGAGAAAAGAGAATAGAGAAAAAATAGGAAAAACAAGAATTTTAACGTGATTGAGTAATTGTGTCTACGTCTACAAGCCACTCTGAATATGTTTTGGCAGAGTGATCATCACTAAATAGCTCTCCAAAAGTCCCCCAATATAAGATATTTCACCCTTATTTATAGAAAGAGATTACAATTGAGTGTTATACACGTTAAAAAATAATCATTACATTAATTGCTTCGACTTGACCATACTGCATTAATTACTTTTGCACTGATTATTCTTATACGGTCATACTACATTAATTGCTTCTCAGAATATGAGATTATATAGATCTCACTAACATCAGAACAGAAGACGTTAATCCGAGAAATCAACTTCTAGGAGATCACCTGACACGAGCTCGGTGAGCTGAGAGCTCATTCCTGCGAGTTGAATGTTTAGCGAGCTGGGTCTTAGTTTATCGGGTCTATCCCTTGGACCCTGGACTTTATCTATTGGATTAACCTTCTGTATCAGTTTATTGAGCTTTTATCAGCCTATTTATACAACCCAAAATATATCTATAATAATAATAGAATCATAATTTATTCAAATTAACAGTTGATTTCATAAAAAAAAAATTATAAAAAAGCATTGTAATGCCTATTTTAGAGAGAAACAAAATACAAATATTATAATCAAAGGCAACAAGAGTCTTATCAAAGGAATATGGACATATATATTTTTTTCCGCTAGATTATTATCAAATATTTGTGCAGGAAATAACCATCCCTTCCTATTTCTATGTCTTGTCAGATAAAAAGAAATTGGTGGATATAATTGCATAGCCCATTTTGAGAGAAAGTAGATGATTTATTTATTATTCAAATAAAAATAATAAAAAGGTGCAGCAGGTAGCTGGCACGTTGGTTGCTACAACAGCCCCACGCCAAATTTGGCAGGGTGTAGTTCTAGACCCAAAGAACCATCTCTTTTGACAGCGTGTGCTAGACTATTTTCCTTCTATGCGAGGGTGATCCCTCGTCAACATGTAAATTGTCTCCTTTCATTCGGGAGTCCCTCTCTAAAATACAATTTCATTTTATTCAGATTATTTTTTAGGTCAATTTTAATTATATAATATAATAATAAAAAAATAATAAATAAAAATTTAACTAATTTATCTAACTATTAACATTATCTTTCAATTGAAGTTCTTGAATTGACTTCAATAATTATTCAGTGTATAATTCCATTTGATTTAGATTATTTTTTAGATCAATTTTAGTTATATAATATAATAATGAAAAAAATAATAAATAAGAGTTTAACTAATTTATCTAACTATTAACATTATCTTTCAATTGAAGTTTTTGAATTAACTTCAATAACCACTCTTATAATTGATCTAATAATTTTAATTAAGGAGTAAAGTTAGTGATTGAATAATGTAACCAAATCCATAATATAAAGGTTTAATTATTTTACTCAACCACTAACTTTAACCCTTAATCGAAACCACTGGATTTACTTTAATAATCACTTTTATAATTAAACAACTAATGATTTCATCCAATGATATTGATTAATTCTTTGTATTTCATAATCAATTTATCTTCTTTGAAAAAATTTAATATTTAAAATTAATATTTGAAAAAGAGGTTAGGATTTAAGACAATAAAAGAGATATTTTATATGAGAAACTAATTAATAATTTGTGGATAACTTACAAACTATTTAATCTTTTTAGTAAATTTTACTTAGAAATAATATTAGATTTTGAAAATTATATTTATTTGGAGTCTACCTACGGTTTTTTACTTTTAAGGGACCAAAATATCTTGCAATTCATAAACGCGTTTTCGAAATTAGATTCGAACCAAATGCCGTCGTATACAAAAACATATTGCATAGGTTCGAACTTAACTGAGAGTCTGAGACGTACTACCTAACCCTTTTGATACCTCTAATTGAAATTGAATCATTGCATAAGTCCTCTCTTTACTAGTCATATGACTCATATCTCCATTGATTAAAAAAGACAAAAAAAAAATGGCGAAAGCAAATCTTATCTTTACTGATTAAAAGACGGTCCTACCTGTACGCCACAAAGAAAAGAAAAGCATCTCAAACAATATTTTGCTTTTCAAAGTGAAATCATCTTTCACTGAACCAACAATTAGATCATTACCCCCTTGAAACTTCAGTTGTTCATCTCTTGCTCTTGATCGATCTCCTTGTTATTGAGAGCAACATGGTTGATGCAATAGTCTCATTTGTGGTGGAAAGGCTTGGGGACTTTCTCATCAAAGAAGTAGCCTTCTTACGAGGAGTCAGAGACGAAGTGAAGTGGCTGAAAGATGAACTGAAGTCATGCAGCGTTTCTTAAAAGATGCAGAAGAAAAACAATATGAAGATCGTAAAACATTCGGTTGGGTATCGGACATTAGAGAACTTGCTTATGATATTGAAGATCTGTTAGATACATGTGAAGTTGAAGATGACGGTGAAGCTGAAGATGATGAAGAAACTACGGAAGAAAAGCCTAAGTCAAGATGCTTTCCTTCCTTGTGTTCTTGCATATTTTATAAAGGCAAGGAACAAGTCAATCTATATCATATAGGCAACCAGATTGAAGGGTTCAAAACGAGACTCGATGAACTCTCCCGTGGACGTGAACGGTATGGACTTCAAGATTCTGGTAGCAACAGAGAAGGAAGGAGCAGCGCTCTTCTCAAATTGAAAGAACTAAGAAAAACCAACTCCTTTGCAATTGAAGAGAATGTTGTTGGTTTTCAGGATGATGCTGACCAATTGTTGACTAAACTTCTTGACGATGAACCACGGCGTTTCATAATTTCCATCTTTGGAATGGGTGGTATAGGCAAAACCATTCTTGCTAGAAAGCTTTACCACCTTAGTGAAGCAAAGATGAAATTCAATCGTCGTGCCTGGGTTTGTGTATCTCAAGATTACACAATTCGAGATCTTCTTGTAAGAATTATAATGTCATTTGGGATTCCAAATAAAAACTTGACAGATCTAGGGAAGATGGATGAAGCAGATTTGGGCCGATATCTTCCTGAATCATTGCGAGAGTATTCTTACTTGACAGATCTAGAGAAGATGGATGAAGCAGATTTGGGCCGATATCTTCATGAATCATTGCGAGAGTATTCTTACTTGGTGGTGATGGATGATGTATGGAATAAAGAAGCTTGGAAGAGCTTAAAAATATATTTTCCAGACAATAAGAATGGAAGTCGAGTTATTATCACAACTCGCAATCAAGAAGTTGCTGAATATTCAGACGAGAGAACTCGTTCTCATAATCTTCAAAAACTAAGCCTAGATGAGAGTTGGCAACTGTTTTGTGAGAAAGTATCGGCTCCATATTTCAATGCAAATGATCAATTGCAGAACTTGGGTAGAGAAATGGTACAAAAGTGTGATGGCTTACCACTTGCCATTATTGTACTGGCTGGGCTCCTGTCTAAAAAGAAGGCACAAGAATGGCGTGTGGTGCGCGATCAACTTTGGAAACATTTAAAAAATGACTCAATTGAAATTGATTTCATACTAACTTTGAGCTTTGATTGCTTGTCTTATCCATTGAAGCAATGCTTTCTTTATCTGGGGCTTTTTCCAGAGGATTCTGAAATAAACGTGGAGAAATTAATCCATCTTTTAGTGGCAGAGGGCTTCATAGCAGAAGTTGAAGATCATATTATGGAAGAAGTGGCAAAAACTTACGTGGATGAGTTGATTAGTAGAAGCTTAATTCAAGTAGAGAAAAGATATTGGGGGAGAATTGCAACCTGTCGAGTCCATGATTTGGTACGCGATCTTGCAATTGAAAAGGCAAAAAGTTTTAACTTTCTTTATATTTATGATGAAGTTAAACATTCAAATATATTGCCAACCTTATCATCATGCATACGACAGGCTATTTATTCTGGGGTAAAGAAGCGTTTGTGGTTTAAAAATTGTAATCCACGCTTGCGATCTCTTTTCTTATTTGCCCAAGAGCAACAAGTGGTACCTATATGCAAGAAATTCAATTCTCTAAGAGTGCTCGATGTTTACAATTACGTGGACTATGGAGAGCGATCAATGTTAGCTGAAGAGATAGGAAAATTGATCCATTTAAAGTATTTGGGGTTAAGGAACTCTAAGGTTGATCTTTCTCCATTATCAGTTTCCAAGTTGTGGAGACTACAAACTTTGTACACCTACGGATTTGAGCTACCAGCTGAAATTTGTAAGTTGCGGGAGTTGAGACATTTAATTGGATGCTCTACAAATAGTCCTTTGCAGATAGACAACTTGACAAAGCTTCAAACTCTCAAATATGTCGAAGTCTCTTACTGGAGACAAATCAAAACTGCAAAGTTGGTTAATCTTCGAGAGTTGTGGATTGATGGCCCATGTGATGGTGCGTTTTCTTTTGATTCGATGTCCAATTTTGAAAGCCTTCGAATACTATCAGTTCGATCGGGGTATGGTCATACATATTTTGCATCACTGCAATCACTCTCTCATTGCCAGCATCTCATAGAGTTGAGATTACATGGGAAGTTAGAGAAACTGCCAAGGGACATACATAAACTCTTGCCAAATCTCCAGCTTCTCTCGTTAACGGAATCACAACTCCAAGATGACCCAGTGCCTCTATTAGAGAAGTTACCGTACCTCTCTATTCTTCATTTAGGTGAAGGATTTTACAATGGAAAAAAAATAATGTGCAGCGATGATGGTTTTTTTCTGCTTGAAATTCTACTATTTGATGAGGATAACTTTGAAATAGAGGAGTGGCAAGTAGGAATAAAAGCCTTGCCTAGGCTTAGAGGTTTGAGGATCCCAGAAAACATCAAGTTGACAATTCCGGAAAGATTGAGATTGCTCCCTACTCCAGACCCACTTGAATACACCAGTGAAACGCCTGATGCAGCTCTACGTCGTCGCTGAAGGTACCCCATTTGATTTTGGTTTTGTAGTAGAAATCTCACAGACATGAAAATGGTCCAAGTAATAATTCAGTGAAAGGAATAAATTATACATGCTTTGGTAAAACTTATGGAGTAATATTTACAGTAACAATACTCGCCCTTCTAAGAGAGCTATTTAAAAGATTATTAATTAAACTCATTTGTATTGTCATAGAAATTAATAAAATACTAGAACTTCATGGTATGTTTGGATGTTTGTTCATTTTTAGGTAGACCATATTGTTTGAAACGAAATTTATTTTAAGCTGTTTTTCACAAAAAAAAAAAAAATTGTAGATTTTTATACAATAAGCCTTATTTTTTTACACTATTTCTGTGAATTTTATAATTTTACAATTTGTACATAAGTTATTAAAAAATGCAACTGAACAATGTTTAATTTCCATAGCACACTGCTAACCTCTAGTTTAAAATTTCAGCTTACTTATGTGTTGGTAACATTATTTTTGGACCTAAAATATTGTTTTAAAAATGGCATTTGTAAATTCATGCAATTTTGGGTGAAGCATCAGACAGTTAACTTCACAGTAGGTTTGCTTTGCTTTGGATCACTTAAGAGGTTTGCATATTTAATTGTTTCCCGAGAATATATGTGTTTACACACTTTAGAAATTTTTAAATATAATTTGTGTGAAAATATGTGCACATTTGATAATATGAGATTTGTTAAATTTTGAATATGTTAATTCATTGCTGCTATTTGATATATGATCTGTTATGTGTGTGGATAATATGATGGAAAACGTCCCTGAGATACTTTGGATACTAATGAGGTATTTGTGTGTAGAATATGTGTGTTTAGAAGAACTCGCTAATGATCACGACAAGGGTTTAACTCTCTTACCTTTAGACAAAAGTGATTTTGTGTTTTAAAACTTACGTGCTCCTCACTTATATTAATCACCCCACATATATTTGTTTGCCAACCAGCAACTTTAAGGAAACATAACCTGTTTGTTAAGAATTTGATATCCATGTGATATCGAGGCTATGAAATACTATTTTCTATGGTTTCCTTTCCTGTGGTACTTACCTAGTAATTATATTTTGTCTTGCAAACTGTTCAAGATTTCCTAGGACTTAGTAGTTTCAAATGGGCTGCCTTGTTATCATCTTGTAGCTGTCTTCTTGTCCTTCTTCTGCTGCTCATCACGCCACCGGTTAGATGTTCTTGTTTAGCTATTCTTTTTCTTCTTCTGCTGTTTTTGTCTTTTGAATTTTGGTTGTATTGTCTGCTTGTAGCTATTCTTGTTTTAGTTTCAAATGGGCTGCCTTGTTGTCGGTTTGGTTTTAGTTTTGTTTTTTTTAGTGTTAATTCGTAGCTAACCGTTTTGAATCACTACTAGTTTTTTTTTTTTTACTGTTTGTAATTATTTTTATTTTCTGTTTGTAAAAGGCACATCATTTGTGACCCGAGCTTAGACTGTAACAAGAAAAGGGACAGGTTGCTGTTGTGGAGAACTGGGTTTATACGTGAGATTGTGAGAGAGATTGTGTTCTGTTAATTGTGAAGTGTTTTGGTTTGTCTATCCACTGATTTGTTAATTGTTAGAGATTGGTTCTGTTAATTGGAGATTCCATTAGTTCTTGTATTAGTTGAGTGTGCTTTGCCACCAATGATTGGTTGAACTTGCAACTCTTTTCTGGTGTGAGAGATTTTATGTGTAATACGCCTACTCTCTGTCTAGTTGCAATTTGATCTGTATGCCATAATGACATTTGAATGAAATAGTGTTTTGTAATGTACTCTTTATTTATTTAGTATGCTGTTCCTTGTCTCTTTCTTTGTCTCTTAATTTTTTATGGTCTTGATACGATGATTAATGCATAATTGTTTTCAGATAATGCCCAAATAGGTGTCAATTACTTGATAGGACCATATACTTGCTTAGGATTCTATGCTTTAAGCTTGTTGTGATACTCTTATGTTAAATTTGTTTTCTTTGACTTGTTTGAGCAATTGGAGACATTAGGTTCATGGTCATGCATGCGCGGCTATTAGCCATCCCTCCCCACCTCTTATTGCAGAGACCCAATTTATTATGTTAAGTGGTTTCAATTTTTTTGTTCGATGCTTAACCCAAATTGTTATATTGTAATGCTCTAATTTATCTGTCAGTAAGTTCATGTATCATAATTAGCTACATGAGACTTTCACTAATTCCACCAACATTTAGGCAGAATTCTATTCAATTTGTTCACTAGATGTCATGGTTTATAACGGCATTTTAACTTTTTTCTTTCTTTCTTTCTTTTTTTCATCTCTATTATTATCTGGCAACTAATTACAATTTTATTACTAATCGTTCCATTCAATTTTCTTTCTTCTTATTTAATAACATTGTCAGACATCATCCCATGACCAAAAGCAGTATAAATTTACCCCTAATATTTGATTAACATTAAAAAATGATTTGATGTACATCTAAGCACTTCAAATGAAAATGTATATTCAACCAATTTCACATATTTTCAAGCACTCAACCATCTCAAAACCTAATGATTAATTGCAAGAGATATTTGACAATCATCTCATGTCCAGACACTGGAAGGATATAAGAACAGGAGCAAAGTAAAAGATCCCAACAACAACTCGACAGCCTAACACCTCATTGCCTCACATATTCACACTTGAATTACCCCTCCTTCAACACCATCCCATAAACAAGTCCACAACCTAACAGCTCATTGCTTCACATATAAAAATGCACATCATCATTCAATCTGCAATCAAAACAAAAACCGAACAATCCTTATATTGGTCCCAATTCCACACCAAGTTAGGGATTCCTAACCAAGTTAGGGATTCCTAACCCTACTGGGAATTTCCAACCAACTATATACCTTCAATAGTGCTCTTCTGAAAGTTGTTTTAAGAAATAAAATAAAACGTTCTCAAAATTGTTTTGTTGGGCTTTTAGTTTTGTTTCCTCACTTGCAAGTAGGGGTGGCAATTTGATTAATGACAAAACAAATCGTGACACAAATCAAACATGAATATTATGGGTTAGGATTGAGCATAAACAAGTTATGTCAATAAATAGGTCAACCCATCTAACCCGTTTAATAATCGTGTTGTATTCAAATTTTCTTAATCATGTCACGGGTTGACATGTTTAACAAGGGTAACCAAATAATTTTATAGTAGAGGTATTTCTATAATTTGAGCTTTAAGTATATATAGTGAAAACTGAAAGCTCTAATTCATTTTACAGCTTGAAGCAGCCGCACCCACTCCCCACCCATTCAGCAGCTCTCTAGTCTTTCTCTCTTCATCTTCTTCGATGAATCTGCTTTGCTTTTGGTACACCACTGTTCTTTATAGTTTGTCCCTTCATCCTTTTCGACGTCTCCTCTTCTTCATCTCACTCTACTGAGATGATTGTGTGCGAAAAATCGTTTGGAGACCTAAACTGAAGAGGCTTGATTTTTATTTCTCTACGTTGTTTTGTATTGTCACCGATATATATTTATCTATGACCTTAGATATTGGACTCTAAAATGAATGTTTTGGTATTGTTTTCTCCAAATAGTGACTAATTTGGAAGTGGGCTTTATGTGTTATACACAAGGGTTTAACACCCTATGACATTAAGTTGAAAGTCAAGATTTGTATTGTACATTCTTTTTTTTTTTAATGATTAAAAGGCAACTGATATTAGTGCTCAAGTAATGTTTTTTAATGACTATTTGATTGTTTTGCAACAAGAATGTGAACAATTTTCCAAACATTATGGCTTTTAGAGAAGGGTAATTTCTTCTATTGTAGAGAAAAATATCGTCGAGCTTAAGCCCTGCTCCTGGGTTATTAGTTAGGTGTGGATGAATTAGGTTTACACAAAAATGATGTCTTGTATAAAGTTAGGGATGGTTAAATGGGATTATAAATGGATCATTAAATATGTCAATAAACGACCTGCGAATAAACAGGTTAACCAATCATGTCAGTTGCATGTTGATTCGTATATAATTGTGTCGTGTTCGTATTGAAGAGGTCCAACCCATTTATTAATCATGTCGCTCTAAAATAATTGTGTCATGTTCATGTTGACCCCAATCTGACCCGCCAACCTGAATTGCCACCCCTACTACCAAGGTTTTAAGTGGGACATTCGTAAATATTATGTACTGCTACAGCTCCTCTGCATTATTAGACTAAAAGTTTCAACTAATGCCAACAATTGCAAGTAAGTCAAAGTAACTGATTTTCAGTTTATATACCATCCAACTAAAACAACAAACTTACAAGCTTTGATACCATATAAGAGAGTGTTATAAGGCGGTTAATAATTTTTAATAGAGTTAGAAATTCCCAACCATGCTATGAATTCACCACTTGGTTGGGAATTTCCTTTAAGTTTAGGAATTCCTAACCCTGTTGGGAATTCCTAACAAGGGTTGGGAATTCCTAGCCTTGTAAGGAATTCCCAACCCTATTAAGAACTCCTAACTTGGTTGGGAAAGGTTAAGAAGTGGTTTCTAAAATTGATGTCCTGCTAACATGGTCTTTCTTTTTCCTAATTATTGTTATGACATCAACAAAACATTTACAAGAATATAATCATTACATGCAAATTTCAATTTTTAGACCCAAATGTGCACTTTGTGAACTTGAACACTCAATTGATTGAAGTGGGGATTTTGAAAGCATATAGGAGAAAAATCCCATAGTTTTTTCAGTCAAAATATCCAATTAGTACCAAATTCATTCCAACATGAAATCATTTAAAATAAAACTGAAATGAAGTTTCAAAGAACAATGCAAGATAATGAATAATGCAATTCAAAATATCATTAAAGGCATCATCAGCACACTGGAGTGATGGGACTATATCACCCCATATTGGTAGTTGGTTAGCAAAACTGAAATGCCAATCAAGACTTTGTCACATAATAATTCAAAGTAATAAAGCAGACATACAGCCAGAAAAGCATAAAATAAAATTTCAGCAAAAAACCCAAGCCAAAAGGTACAGGTAATGGATAAATTAATTGAACCAAAAACAAGTACCATCATGACATGAGAAGCAACAAGCAAGACTTTAACAATAACAACTCAAAACACATATAATTCAAATAATTGGACAAAACAACTTGAAACGCTAAACCAAAATCATCCTAGTGAAAACATCAAAAACAAGAGCAACCACATAATATATCTTTGATAACCACAGTACAAAAAACACATAATATATCTTTGATCCTTTAATGTTGATTGAAAACACAGAACAATTGAGAAACGCAAAAAGATAGAACAACAACAAGCAGAAGATCGTTGTTTGATTTTGAGAAAATTAGAATGCAGCTGAGCAAAAATTAAGATTGCAAATTAACATGTAAGAAATAATTAAATAAAAAATAAATCAATTTACAATTGAGAAAGAAAACCAACATAATGAGATGGCACCACCTGTCAAATTAAGAAAGGGAGTAACACAGTTGTACCATCACTTTAATAGTAATAGCATTTAAATGTTGTATATTTTAGATTGCTTGATTTTATATTGTACATAAAATGAATGCAAAATGACCATAATATTACTATCAGAATCAATTCTAAGTCTACATGCCATAATGTTCGAACAGTCTGAGGAATAATGCAAGATGACCATAATATCAAACACAATCCTACCATAATATGACTATTCATATTTTTGCAACTTGGTTTCTTAGTGCCTAGAAATGTTCCTTTTATGATATTAGTCATAATTTTTGCAGGACATGAGACACCAAGAGGCAGGTACTAAACCCTGAGATTCCTTTACCCATTCAATAATTGGCCTCAAAATAGTGAGTTGAAGTTTAATTTGTTAATCAATACACGTTCACAGGTAACGCGAACTTGAACAGAAGCAAGAGCAAGCAAAAGGGCAAAATGGTATTAACAGAGACAGTTTAGAGAGATTAGGGCATGGATGGATGGTTAAGGTGAGATGAGAGGGAGAGAGGCAAAAAGAGAGAAGATACTGATCGTTCAACGCCTCCATGTCGCAGCGTCGACCCTGTAAGTCTCCTTCCTCCTCTGCCGGTTCAAAACCCACACAACAAAACTGCATGGATAAATGTAATTTGTTCCACACCGACTCTCTTAGAAGAATCTCAGGGATAAATATAATTGGTTCCACTGAGAAAATTGCTCTCAAGAACCCTAATTGCAAACCAAACCATGGATACCCGACCGAAATGGACAAAACTCTATAAACCGGGTGTCACTACACAGACAACCATCTACTATTTATTTATTATTAAAATAAATTATAATTTAGCTATCCAATTGAAACACATTTACAAGCGGAGCTAACTTCGACTTTTATTATAATAAACCACCTACCGTTAATCCATCTTAGTTAGAATTAACAAATTAAGAGATAAAATTATCTTTTTAACATTATTTACATTATTTTTTATTTTCTTTTAAAATTAATTATTTTAATAATATCTCTCTCATTTTTCTTACCCCTATCTACCACAGTCACCGTCTCCCTCTTGTTCTTCATCTTTCTTCCCATAATCATCAATCATCAAAATCAATCATCAACACAAACAATCATCATTAATCATCAACACAAATGACACAAACAGGGTCCAACATCATCAATCATCAACACAAACAAAAACCACTACCATCATCATCAAACAGACCCAAGAACATCATCATCAACACCATCTGGAAACTCAAACACTGATGCAAGTTTGGGTTCCAATCTGGAAACTCAAATATTGATATAGGTCTGGGTTGGAAACTCAGATCCACGACGGGTGATAGTCTAGTTCTAAGATGGCACTAGACCTACATCATTTGGAAACCCAGATCAAACCCGGATGCATATGGGTTTGCATTTGGAAACCCAGACACCGATCTAGGTTTGGATGGAAACTTAGACGTCGATCTGGGTTTCCAAACCCAAATCGACTGGTGAAGAAGATGAAGAAAAAGCAGAGAAGAAGGAGAAGAAGGATGAGAGAGAGAGAGAGAGAGAGACAGAGAGAGACCAGATGTCTGTATTTTGGTCAAAAAGATGAAGAAATAGAAGAGAAGAAGGGAAAGAAATAGAAGAGAGAGAGAGAGAGAGAGGTGATTTTATTTTTTATTATGAGAGCATTTTGATCTTTTGATCATATTTATACTGTTGACTGTTAAATTTAATGGAGATTCTCTAACGGATGGGGGTTAATTGTAATAAAATATAAAGTATCGCTCCGTCTGTAATTATATTTCAACTGGATAACTAAATTGTAATTTGCTCTTTATTATTATTTTGGAGCAAATTAGCTTGATAAAAAAAAATAAAGAATGATGGATGCAAGACGACATTGCCCTATGAACTTAATCAGGTAATAGGGTTATTACTTTTATGTGGGTGAATTAATTACAATTTCATTATATTATCTAATCATTTATTTATTGTATACATGTATAGATTAATATTATATTTCTATGCCAAAGATCGATATTTGATTGTTACACATTTCGATAGGATCACTAATTGATCAACCCAATTCACATTAAGTAAACTAATAAATGTTAAAGTTCTGTTTAAAAATCACATAATTGTTGAATAAACTTTTGAAAATTGTTCTTAAAATTCTTTTCTATACTTACACCCAACTCTCCCTTAACTGTAGTTTACTCTATAATCATAAGACAATTAAATATTTAACAAATCTAGTTAGATGTTTATATCAAAAAATTATGTGAACTAGCACTAAAAAATGGACGAGTTTTGAAAATAACACTAGGAAAATGAAATGAATTTTTATAACACTTTCAGTTATCAAGAACTATAGTCCATGAGAGTTCATAGGAGTTCGTGAACAAAGAAAATTAGGACATTAAAACTCACGATGAACTATTGTTTGTGAAATTTGAAAATGCTAAAATGCTCATTTCACTCTTTTTTTTTTTAAATAAATAAAAAGCAATATTGGATAGATTATGGGTGTGTTTGGATGCATTTTTAAAATGGTGTTTTTTTGAAAAGTATTTTCAAAAATAAAAAACATGTTTTGAAAATGAAGTTTTTAAAAACGATAATGCATTTGATAACATTTTTGAAAATACATTTCAAAATAAAAAAAAAAAATCATTTTTTACTTCATGCGTTTGAAATCATTTTTAAAATGGTGTTTTTGAAAATTATTTTCAAAAATGAAAAACATGTTTTAAAAATAACATTTTTAAAATGTAATGTATTTGATAAGATTTTTAAAAGTTATTTTAAAAATAGAAAATGATGTTAATATGTTTTAGTATTGTTTTTGAAAATAAGTAAAATAGTTGTTTAGAGGAAAAAATAATGATTGTTTTTAAAAACATATTTTGAAAATTGTGAAAAATGTAAAAAAAAAAAAGAGTTATTTTTTACTTTTTAGTTATCATTTTCAAAAATGTGTTTTCCATTTTCAAAAAAACGCTTTACAAAATGATCTATCAATAATTTTCATTCATTTTTTGTTTTTAAAAATGAAAAAACATTTTACAAAACAAATCCAAACACATTTTTGAAAACATGTTTTTCATTTCCAAAACATGTTTTTGAAAACAGACTACCAAACACATTTTCATCTTTTTTTTTTTTTTCAAAAATGAAAAACTATCTTTGAAATTGAACCAAACGCCACCTAAAATACTACTAAAACCTAAGATCAGCTATTACTTACACAGTCCAAATATCCACTCCCATAATAGAAGACAATACCTTTCACAAATTCATAGTTTGTGGATACCAATACAAGTCACTTACCAAGAAATATCCACAAAACTTTATAGCTAAGACTATTGTTGTCATTTTTCCAATAAACGATACCATTCCGTCAAGTTTCAATATGCAATTATATCATACTCTAGAGTTTCAATCATCCAAAACTACAAGACACAAATGTATACAACTTGTAATTCATTCTGATTCTAATAGATCAAGAAAGTGCTTCTCTTCAGAAATTTAACTACAATCAATTGCAACAGATTTGATGATGATATTATGTCAGACCATCATAACTAATTTTAATAATTCCTCAAAGTGAAATAAAGATCCTTAACTGCTCTTCCAAACATCAGCTTCAAAATTTCTAAATTGCATATCATCTTACCTGAGCAACTCCTGTTATTCTTTAAGACTTTTACAAGCATTAAACCCTCTCAAGAGTCAAGTCAGAACAATAAAGCACTAGGGAGATGAAGCTATTGAATTGTTGATGTTTGGTCAGGAAACTCATGCTAAGAAGCATTAAACTTGTAATAGGAAATGAGGCAATAAAAATTTGACCAAAAGAGTAGGAAATGCATGCAGGACTTAACTATTTGCCATTTGACTAGACCCAGTAAGTCACGTTGTTGGATGCTACAGAATAAAGTGCTACGAACTGTTCCTAAAACAGATCAAATTGGATATACAGGACGGCAAACTATAGATTGTCTGTTGAAAGTTTTTCCAAAAGAGATCAGTCTATGAAGCTATACTTCAGTACCTAGTTTCAAGTTTTACCTTAATTGGCTAAATAATGACGATATGAAATACTCGATATAAATAATAACCTCAAAACTGAAATCCCCTAAACCATTCTCGCAGGTTATACAAGAAAACTCGTTTTCAAGAAAGTTACTCAAGCAAAACAAAAATCTAATCTCAAAATTTGAATCAGAATAACATGCATTCCTCACCACCCAACAAGCAGGAATTTCAAGAGAGCCACACGAATATAAAGACTGTTCTTTGCTTGTCTAAAATAGGCAGCCCTAGGATCCGCATCAACATACACAGCGATCTACATAACATAAAAAACTAACATCAGAAAATACTCCATCTCATAAAGATCATGAGAGCCTCACTTTCGAACATAGCATGCTAACCTTATCAAGCCTTTGTAGAGGATGCATCACTACAGCATGCTTCTGCATTACCCGCAAAACGTCATGATCCACAATGAACTTTCCTTGAGCTTCTTCATAAAGATCAATTCTCTCTCCAAAACACTCTCGTTGGATGTGAGTTTGATACACTACGTCACATTTGGAAGCCACGTCCATTAAATCAGCACTTTCTTTCCATTCCACACATTCAGCTGTCAGATACTCCTTTATATCATCCTGATAGCACAAAATATAACTCAGCAACCAAACCGCAAGATGTTTCTATCAACTGGCAATATTACAAGAAAAATTGAAAATATAGTAACACTTCCTTCACCAATGAATATGTCCATTGAAACTCAAACTAAATATCATAGAAAACCAGTATCCAGTTGGATGATGTCAATTCACTACCTTCATTCTCAACGCCAGGACAAAGTAGATCTTCACAAAAGAGCCTGCATAGGGTACCAGAAAAAAGAGAGACTTAATACCAAAAGAGAAACCAGCATATAAAAATATTAGACAATAAAATGAAGAAAATCTCTCCAACTTCCTTCAGATAAATAATATGAAAAATTATTGAAAAGAAGCAAACTGCCAAATTTGGATAGAAAACATCTACCTCACAGATAAAATATAGACAAAATCTCATTTGGGCAAACTATCTCTGTTACTCCCTTCAGATAAATATTAAGAAAAATCATCAAAAAGAAAGCCAACAGAGAATTCCGAATAAAAAACATCCCTCTCAAGTCTCAAAGATGCAAAAAATAGACAAATCTCGTTCTGGTAGAAAAGCACATCAGTATAGTCAAGCAAAAGCAAGTAAAAATCAGGAGACAGCTCAAGGCAAATAATGCATATTATGGTACTGCAGAACGACTTCACAGGAAATGTTATTATTATGCAAATGTATCCTCCCATGGAAAAGGTCAAAAAGCTAGCATAGTTGCTCATAAACTCTAAAACAAAGTTAATACTCAATTTTTTTCCAGTTGAGCAATAACTCCACTTGAACACCTTAAACATTTTGGAACTGGACAAACGAAGATGCCCCTACGTTATTGAAGTCGCTACATTACAAACAAAAGGGGATTTATCTTTTGTCATCTCTGCCTTCATTTTCCTCCCAAACATATTCTGGTTAAATGCAATCCACAACAAATTATAGAAACTGCATCCAGTTATACAAATACAAAAACGTCCAACATTTACAAGACAACTAGATCAAATAGAAATACACACATTACTTACCTGAGTTGGATGTTGTCCTGGACCATCTCCAGCATTAATAATAGGTATGCCAGCCGTAGTAGCCCGGGTTGAAATGGAGATTGGGTTTTTTTGTTGGGAGATAGAGAGTGATGGATAGGTTTTGAAGATACTTGTGCATATGGTGGGTAACTTATGCATTCTCTCGAGCACTTCGATTCGCATTTGGAGAGAACTTTCTCTCCAGATCTTATACATTTATCCATGCAAAGATCGTAGCAGTAATTGGCTGCAGACTGACCGGCAAAGCAGTAATTGGTTCAAAATCCTTCAAGTCGTCGCTGTCATCTCCTTCCTTCAAGTCATCACCGGACTCTGTGTGTGAGGGACCGTGAGAATGTAAGAGTGAAAGTGACTTCACAATGGGTTAGTGAAAGTGAAATCGAATGGCTGAAGAAAAAATTATATGTGCAGCCGGAGTAAAGTTTTCTACTTTATTATAATCTAAATTTCAGTTACATTTATTTGTAAACACTATAAATATAACAAAAAGACCATGACATCCTTAAAATATAAAAGAAATTATGAAAAAATTTCATTTCAATCCTGAGATTTTAAAAATATCATATTTTAAAAACAATAATTTTCATTTCTAACTTTTCAAGTACTCTTCCAAAAAAATTCAAACCATTAGTGAACTAAGAGTCAATATTAACAAAATGTGTGAAAAAATAATTTCATCCTAAATTGTAATACCCACTTCCAATTTTACTACTGTACATATATTGTGTAACGTATTGTACTGGTATACACTCACCTATAAAATAATAAAGAAATTTTTAAGTGCTCAAAGGTGAAATTAAATTTTTGTAAAATTTTCGGAAGAATTGGAAGTAGATTTGAATTATAAAATTTGAAAAACTATTGATGGAAATAAAAGATTTTTCTAAAAAGTGGTAAAGTTGTAAATAAAGTGAGATGTCAATGACAATTTGGTAAAGTAAAGATTTCTTTATAAAATGGCAGAGATGTAAATTTATAGGCAACTTGAGGGGAAATTTTAGTAAAAAGTGATGGTTTATATAAAGATGAGCAAGTGAAGAAAAATCTGGAAGAAGAAGGGGAAACTATTGGTAGATAAGAGCAGAAAATATATATGAAAGCAACAGCCGGTCCAAGTCATTTTCTATCATTTTTGAAGGGTAACCAAGCCGTATAAAGGTGAAGAGCGAGTTAAGGAGGATTATTAAGCCCGATTTAATAAGAATCATGTGGTAAGATTTAGTTTTCATGGTGTTCTTTTAGTGAAAAGTCTGTTAAGAACAGTCAATGGACTGCACATGTATCTAATTAGATTTTTGTACATAGATCTAGAGATCTGAAACATCAAACAAACGGGAAAACAAGACAGAAGGTGAGGGAGAAATTTGTAAGTGAATGTCTAAGAAAATGTATTGTTTTGAAGTAGTCCAATTCTTTTGTTTAAGACGTTAGAATTCTGCCATTAAGTCTGTTGTTGTTGCTAACTAATATATGTGAAGAAATTTGATGAGATCGGGATGTGTTAATGTTTGTGTGAGTGTAACACTTGAAAAAGAAATATTAGAATTTAGTATGTGTGAGTTAGGGTGGGAGCTCGCGAAGTGCGAGCTGAATGATATCTACAGCCCATTTCAGCGCCTGTCGGGCTAGACTATAGCGCAAGCTCGCAAAGAGCGAGTTGGGCGATGCTCATTTTCCTTTACTGCACTTGTCCGAACTGAGCTAAAGCAGCAGCTCGTAAAGATAGCTGGATGATGTCGTAGCCTGTTATAACGTCTGGCTGAATTAGACTAAGGCAGAAGCTTGTAAAAGGCAAGCTTAACGAGCTGGTGATGCCTACAATCAAGCTGAGCTGGACAAAGACCGCAGACCGCCAAGGGTGAGTTGAGCGAGCTCGTTGGGATAGATGATGCCCACAATTTGACCTGAGTTGGGCAAAGTAGAAGCCCGCACGGGATAAGCTGGGTAAGTTAGGTGGAGCTTGCAGCTCGAGTTGGACTAGCCAGTGCTGCAGTCTGCTTCAGCTTGGATGAAATTATAAGTGATATCAATAATAGATTTTACTTGGAATTGAGGTGGTTGATATACCTGTACATGCTAAGCGAAAATATCATTTGTATTAAGTGTAAGTGATGCAGGGAGCTGAAGGAGGGTGTAGAAAAGTGATTATTAGCGAATTAGGAAGTAAGTTGTGAGTGTGAAAATATTTTTATCAATGTTAAATATATTTTAGTTTACTTTACAAGCATTTTATAAATCTCTATTACTTGTTTCTAGTTTATAAATGATTTTATGAGATATCATGCAGCCTATTAGTATATTTTTATGTTTATAGATTAAACAAAAACTCAACTTGAATGATAGGAAAAAAAAAAAAAGTTTTCAAAGGCTAGTGGACTATTTAAGTTTATAGATTTTTATAGATTCAGACCTGATCGGTATATCTCGCAGTGTATGGCAAGTGTTGGATGGGCATGTCACTAGCATCAAGGGAATTGAGTCTGTCGTGTCACCCTTTACACTTGCAAGGTATTATCTCGTTATGCGATGTGTGATGTAGAATTTCGCTGTATAGTAGTGGAATGTCTTTGTAGTTTCATCACAGTATGTGATGCTAGCTTTTACGCTACGTAACCCCACATTGAACGACGCTAGATTAGTCGTCATGTGATTATAGTTTCCATTGGGTTCTCATTAGTACATTTTAGAAAGAAAAACATACTACTTAAAGTGGAATTTAGAAAGAAACTATTTTAGTTGTACTCCAAAGTTTATGAAAAGTTTTAGCATTTTATGAACTTAATTTTAGTACGAGTTTTTGAAACTTCATCGTAAGTTTATAAACTATAAGTTTTTAGAAATTAAATTGTTTTAAATAAAAATGCTTTTAAAATGTTTTTCAGGAGGAAGATTTTATAAAAATTAATTTAAATAGAAATGCTTATACACTCACTAAGTTTTTATAGCTCATAATATTTTCGGTTTTATGTTATAAAAATCTCCTCAAGTGCAGGAACAAATAATCAGGGTATCTATTCACCTTGCTCAGATTAGGTGGCCCAAGGACGACTGACGATGTTGCAAAGTCTCTTTTATGAATCTTGTGATTTGGATATTTAGTATATGTTTGTGCATATTTTTATTATGAACAAATTTTATAGAACTTTTTATGTTAAGATGATACATGCATATATCAGATATTTGAATATTTATAATGATACCTTTAATAATGTTTTTAAAACTTTACTTCGAAATTTGAAGTGAGATCTTAAAATTATGATTCATATGTTTAGTAAAATATTAATAGTTAAGGATTCATTCCACGACATCCTTTTGGGTCTTGCTAGTTAGATAATAGAAAGATTTCGTGGGGTGTCTGACGAGATTGTCGAATTTGTTAGAAAAAATCCGGATTACATCCTGTCATAAATAGTTATTAGTTTCATGTAAATTATAGAATTATTATAATAAAATAATAAATTTACAAGTTAAATTATCTAAAATGCATCTGAGTTTAAGATATTATCTAAATAGTTATTAATTTCATGTAAATTATAAAATTATTATAATAAAATAATAAATTTATAAGTTAAATTATCTAAAATGCATCTGAGCTTAAGATATTATCTAAAATCACCGATAAACTAATGATTTAGACTTTTTAAAGAGTTTTAGATAACTATTTTGAAAAAAAAAAAAACTTTAAAAATTAATATTTTTTAAAGTCTTGAGGATTAAGATAAAGTTTTAAAATTAAAACAAATTAATTAAAATATCATGTCAAATATAATTAAAAAAATAATTTTGTATTTTTCCTCCTCTTCTTCTTCTTCTTCTTCTTTCTCGTCCACTTCAACTGCTTCCCCATCCACTTCTTCTTCTTCCCCATGGCCGACGCCCTCCTCTTCTTCACTTACATCATCACCATAGTCAACTTCATTAAATTAAAAACCTAACCAGTCAATTTATCATTCAGTTGGTCAACTTCATCAAAAACCCTAACCAGTCACCTGTCGCCATCTCCGGCCCCTGCTTCCTCATCCCAGCGCGGCGGTGCTGCACCTCGTGAAGGCGATCGTCAACTATTCGATTCCTTCCTCTCTACCTTCAGCGTGCTCTCTCTCTCTCTCTTTACACCTTCCTCATCCAGTACGCCGGCGCCACTGAGTCTTTCAGCTGCGACGACCGGCCCTTAGTCGCCTCCCAATCTCAAGCTTGTCTCTACCTCACGTAGCTGCCCTAACCAGTCACCCAATTTCAAGCTGTCGTTGAGGTCGCCAGTCAGCACTACTCCCCCTCTCAAGCTCATTGACTCCTTTTTAAGAAATTTTTTCTTAAAATGTGATTAATATCTGGGTTTGTGTTGGATGTTGATGAACTGTGATTAAATTTTTTTTTCTTGTTTGTGTTGGATGATGATGGTGGTTTTTATTGATGTTTGATGTTGGTTTAATGTTTCGAAACCCAGCGGTGCTGGTTTTCTTATTTGATGCTAGTTTGATGTTTGATCTTGTGGTTTTTATAGATGTTTGATGCTGGTTTAATGTTACGAAACTAGCGGTGGTGGTGGGGAGACGGTGGGATGGAGGGACAGAGAGACGGTGGTGGTGTTTTTGGGTCTCGTTCTGGATATGGTTCCGGGTATGGTGGCTGTGGAAGGGAAAGGGAGGTGGTAGTGGAACAGGGGATGGTTCAAGAGTAGGTACGGGTCTGGTAGTGGGTATGGGTTGTATTCTGGGCTTATTTATTTAATTTTGAGTTTTTTTTTTTAAATTTAATTTTAGGTAAAAATCATTTTAACCATTAAGTTTTGAAAAATAATCAAATGTCTAACGTTTCAAAAAAATATCAAACTAATTTTCTTATCAATCAACTTTTAGTTAAACCGATCAGAGAACATGGTAGAAAATGATAGAATTGTTATTTTCAATCACACTCCAAGATGATAACATACGTACGAACTAAATCACTGGACTTTTTGAAAATATAAATAAAATATAGTGTTTACCAACCTAGAGTTTTGGTAAAAAAAAAAACAAAAAAAGATTTAAACCTAAGATTTGGTAAAAAAAAAAAAGTTAATTAAATAGGTTGATGTGTACTGAAAAAACTAAAATAAAAAATAAAAACTACTGACTTTTGGTAAAATTGAATCCAAATTTACCGATGTAGATTTTTGGTAGAAGTGAATCAAAAAATT
Source organism: Litchi chinensis (assembly GCA_019925255.1). Lineage (NCBI taxonomy): Eukaryota > Viridiplantae > Streptophyta > Magnoliopsida > Sapindales > Sapindaceae > Litchi > Litchi chinensis. Next base: position 23,414,703 of record CM034464.1, read on the forward strand.
GAAAAAATAACTTAAAAAAAAAAAAAAAAAAAACAATCCCAACCTCACCAACAGCCCATTCATCTTCAACTTCAATCAAAATATAAACCCGTAAAATCAACACAAATATTAGATAAAATCTACAAAATCAACTCAAATCAAAATCAACCCAAACCCATAAATTCCTTTAACTTTGTTACTAGTATAAGTTGTTGTATTCTGGTATAAACTCACCTTCAAAAGCCCTCCCTTAATCTATGTTTTGGGTTCGTCATCGATCTATGTTTTAGTTTCATCAACATCTGTTCCGGTATTCCCACCCAGTTTTGCTCACCTGGTGTCGCTGGTATTCCCTCCCTTAATGTTCACACCACTAGTGATGACTAGGAGTCTTATGTGCCTAGAGTTTTTCATGTGTTTTGGATTTTCGAATATGCATTGATAATTCATGTGGGTGTGGTGAGAAAAATGTGTACCAAAAAATGGAATTCTCAGTATTTTCAAGATGAATCGATGGTTGTTGTAGCTCAACTAGAATGTTCTCTTAATTGATATGGTGAGTCTGAATCTATGATCAACATAAATCATTGAATCTTTTATGATATAATTTGTGTTTTATGATTTTTTTTTTATATAATATTGGTTTTTTTTTTTTTTTTTTTTTTTTTTTTTTTTTTTTTAAATCTTTATTAGATTTCAAATGTACAAGAAATTTGGATTGATTTTTGTTTTATATGTATGTTTCCCTTTAATTGAAAAATCTGACCCATATTTATTACATTTTTTTTAACTTTTTTTTTTTGTTGAACCCAATTTTTGTTTTTGTTTTTTTCCCCTTAATTTCACAAAATTTATATATAAAACCAGCCAGGGGTATTTTCATAATTAAAGACATTTGTGTAATTATGTATTATTGTAATATTTAATTATGAATAAAGGTATAACAGTCTTTTTGTCCATTTCAACTAAGTTCAGGGATAAATGAGTCTTTTCATATTTTTAATTAGGTTTGACCGTTAGTAGACTGATGGAAGAGACTAATTTAATACTTTTTCAAAATGTTAGAAATGATTTGATCATTTTCTAAAACATGATTAAAAATTTGACAATTTTTCAAAACTTAAGGACTAAAATGATTTTTACCTTTTAATTTTTCATTCATCCATGTGATAGATCTTTGCCCATAAAATACGAACTTTGCCTTTGACTCAGTTAAGTTTAAGGGAGAAAATTTAACGGTAGTAGGGTTTATTGTAATAAAACAAAAAATTTTACTTTGCTTACACTTTTTTTTTTTTGGATAGCTAAATTATAATTTGTCCTAAATGATATACTAGTTTTGTAATTTGCTTATGTAAAAAGGGCACTATTGTCCTTTTACTCTTCAAATGGGCTAGTTTGCAAAAATTTTAGATTTGAGCTATTTTTTAATTCATGAGTCTCAAAAAGTTACTCTTCAATAAAATATTTTCCTTCTTAAAGAAAATATGGGTGGAAACCTAGATTTTTTGGGTTTTCAATGATTGAAAACCCAGATTTTTGGGATTGCAATGACTAAAAATCTAGACTTTTAGGTTTTCAATTGTTGGAAACCCAAAAGTATGGGTGGAACATAGAAAATCGGTTTGTCAGGGTGTTGGAAATACAAATTTCAGGATTTTTAATGATTGGAAGGTGGATTTTTCAAATGAGATGTCCATTGTTCATCATATTGATGGATAGTGAAAGTTCTATCTGGGATCTTCACCCTTTAATTTAGTTTTATTATGTTTTATGTATATAAGGGCGTTAAGGTTATTACAAGTTTAAAAATATGATAAAGATTTTGTATGGTCTTAATAAGTATATTTTGGTTATTTTACAATTTTGATAACTTTTTGGAAGAAAGTCTAATGGTAAAAGTTTTTTTATCTAATATTTAAAAAGGCGAGTGTGAACTACTATTGGTTTGTTCTACAAGAATTTTTGGTAATATCCCCACTAAAATTAAAGTTGTGGCATGAACTTCATATTATTTTTTATTAATGTGATCCAAGAACGTTGTGGTAACTGTTTTATTCATCGTAGACGGAAAAAACAACAGGTAACTTTCTTGAGTTTACAATCCAGTATGTATAATTGGGGATGGACAAAAAAAATGGGGATCAACCGGATCCGGACCAAGTCAATCCAAAAATACCGGTTTTTAATTTAACTTCGGATGGGGTCTGTTTTGAATTAAAAGTCAACTATTTTCGATCTCGGGTCAGTTTAGGGTCGAAGGAACCGACCCAAAACCGAAAACCGATTTTTATTAAAAAAAAAAAAAAAAATCTGAAAATACAAAAGCTAAAAGCGCTAAGCACGCGCTCTTCCCTCACCGTTCTCTCAAAACTGTAAAGTTGCCGACCACACCCCACACCACAGCGGGCGCGACCACGCCACCCCCCCCCCTCGCCAGGCTTCTCCTCCGGCACCGTCTCCTTTCTCGCTTCTTTCACCCACCAAACGCAACTCCGTTTCAAACCCATCTGTGCTTTGTAATCCTGTCTACAATGATGAGAAGAAAAATCTCAACTTTGTAGAATCGCAAATTAGATGCTTTTCTTCTGTTTCATTTCCCAAAACGTTTCGTTTGGAGAATATTTCTCCAAAGCGGATCGATTTGGGAAATGAATAACGATGCCCATCATTTCCCGAAATGTAACAATGATTATCGCAGTAAGTTCCTTTTTGTTCTTAAATCTGTATAAAAATGTGTATGCAAAATGATTGGTTGGTGCCGGTTTTGTTGTTTGAGATTTCTGGTCCAGGTCCAAAAAGCAAGCCAAGAAGATTCAGATTAGTGATGAACACAGGTATCATGTATTCATGTTTTTATTCTAATGTTGGTGTTTTTTTGTTTGTTGTAATGGGGTTGCAAATTTTGGTTCTTTTTTGTGTTTGTATGAGAGTATGAATTTGTGTGAAGTGGGAAAACAAGCAAACCATGTGGTGTGGACTTAGGATAAGATTGGTTGGCAAATAAGCATAGTTGAAGTGAATATAGGGGCAGGGTTAGTGGCACCTCTTATTTTAGACCACTTGCATCATGTTATTTCAAAGGTTGAGAATACATTTGATATGCATAAGTAATGCATGTACACACTAGATACTAAAACTTGGCCACCACATTCACATACACATATTTATTCTTTTGATAACCAAGAAATCCCCCGAACTCACTTAAGGAACCCGAATTCAATACTGGGGCCCTTGTTGAACCCTATAGTTTTTGGGAAACAATGTTGACATGTAATGTGGATTGTTGGACACATTATTACCTGTTTACTTCCTAAGTATGGCTTCATTAATATTAACTAGGAGAAGTTGATTGCCTTTTTTAACCCTTCTTGTGTATTCAGATGGATGAATTAGCATGCTTTGCTCCAGGAATGCTGGCTTTAGGATCATTTGGTTATGGGCCTGGTGATTCTGAGAAATTTCTCACTTGCAGAAGACGTATTCATAATGGCTCATGGAACTTACTTTCTAACTTTAACTTCAGAGTAAATTCTATTTATAACATACATAAAAGACGAGCATAACATCTGTAAATAGGTAGTATAAGTACAAAAGAGAATCAGCCAGAACTGAGGATGAAAAACTTAAAATATTGCTATGAAATATGAAGGAGGGCCAAAAATTTTTATAAACTCATTATATTTGATTGACAATAAAAAAATATCTTCACCGCAGGTCTGTTTTGACATGGTTTCTTGAAATTTGGGTGAAGTTTTGATCTCATATTGTCTGAATCTTATTTGATATAGAATCATCTGAGGGTAGCAAAGTTGCTGCAATGATAAGTTTGTAGGTTAGTTCAAACATGCACATGCATGTCTACATGTGTGTGTCTCTGTGTTATTCTGTATACCTGGAATCCGTATATGTACTGACAAGATTTTTAGCAAATCTCATAATTACCTGAACAAAGACAGTGCTTTAGACTTGATTCAGTTTTCCGCTTTGTTTTGTAGCTTGTTTGGACATGATATAACTTTTACCGGTCCACACCAACAAAATTGGCTGGAGAGAGTTATTTCTTTCATTCTGGGGAGGTTGGTTGGTCATCCTTATTCTCATTTTGTGCATTGAGTTATGCTCCACTTGTCTGACAGTTTTGATTTATTTCATCTTTAGAACATGAGTGTGGGTACATCGTGGAACATATTGAGACCGGAGACAGTTGAATCACTTTTTTACCTGTGGCGTTTAACTGGCAACCAGACCTACAAAGAGTGGGGCTGGAATATATTTCAAACATTTGAAAAGTACTCCTGCATAGAATCGGGATATGTTGGGTTGAAAGATGTAAGTACACCACAAACCTGCTACATCACTTTTGCCATTGCAATTTTACAAGGCCAACAACCCCCTTTTTTTTTTTCCAAAATTTTCATTTAAGATCTTGGTCATATATATCCAATCAGGTTTCATATATTTTGTACAGTGACATTAGATTAGTTTTTAAAATTTAAAATGTTTGATTTGATTTGGATATTGGATTGCTTCCCTGTTCATGGATTGATCCATCTTGAAAGCATTCTGTGAATTGGTTGCATGATAATTGGAAGTAATTGAGATTGTAGGTGTGACAAATGGAAAAGGACATTGATAGACATTTTTGGGTTGTGATGTGTTAATCAGCAAAATCATGAGATTTCTTGTTTTTTAATCCATGGAACCAAAATGAAATTATGAAAGTGGAGCTCTGTTAAAAATAGCTTGGTTTGTTATCGAGTCTGAATTTGAATCAACTCGACCATAGCCCACCTCTGTATAAGTTAGTGATGTATGTTGGAAATTGTGGCCTCTTGCTGCATTCATGATCAACTAAATCAACTTTAAACTACAGTACATTCAATCTTTTGATTTAATTCTTTGTTAACGAAGAGTTTACACCTGACCGGCAGCTTTCATGATTGGTTATGCTTTTACAGCTAACAATGGCTATTTTACTTATTGTTGATTGTCATTTGTACAGTTCAATAGTGATGTCAAAGACAATATGATGCAAAGCTTCTTTCTTGCTGAAACACTAAAATATCTGTATCTTCTTTTTTCGCCTTCCTCGGTGATCTCCTTAGATGAGTGGGTTTTTAACACAGAAGCCCACCCATTAAAAATTGTGAACAGGAATGATAATCCGAATTTTGACAAATTGAATGAGAAACCTAAATAAAAAATCAGGATACGTGGTAGGAAGGCAGGTCGACTAGGTGGTGGTGGTGATTAGGATTCATTCACCATCAATCGTTTTTGCATGGGCTCATTTTACAGTTCCAGTCTCCTAAAAGATGAGGAGCTAAGGGGTCTAAATTTTATAGTCACAAAATCATATGGAGAGCCTGATGGATCGTACTATTCCCTCCATGGCATATAACAGTGACGACAGATTTTTTGTCATTTTAGTAGGTAGATGTTATTGTGTCCTATGATTAAAAATAAAAAAAAAATTGAGTATAGCCTTTTTTAAAAATGGACATGTAACATAGAATATAGATTATTATTGCCAACAGTTGTTATTCGTAGGAATTTGGGTTTTGTCTCAAATCCCAACCTGTTAAAACAACAGTGAGAAGGATTACAATTTGTCGAAGAATGTTTGTGATTCCTAAATGTTTTTATTACTCCTTTGATTTGTCACTGCTAAAAGCACAAGTTATTGAGGTCTGTTGTCATTCTAATTTAAGAACATGTATTTGATTCTATGAAATTCTCTCAAATTTTTTTGCTGAATTTGGTCAAATTAGGTCAAACTAATGAGACGAGTAGCATGTATTGGTATAAAGGAGTCATTCCCAAATATCCCTAGAGATTTGGGTGGGTATAGGCATGTATTGGTATAAGGGACTCATTCCCAAATATCCCTAAAGATTTGGGTGGGTATAGGCAAATGGATGATCAATGCTTAGGGCACGAGGATACAAATCCTTGCATCCATTTGATTTATTGACATCTTTGGTGAGTAATTATCTTGATAGGTAGGATTATATAATCTTAAGCACATAATTTTAAATGCTAGTTCGATAGTTTTGAGTTATTATTTACCTATCAAGATTACCTCGTGTTATTTTGAGATAGTTATAGTTGGATGTTCAACTTAATTCTTATAACTAGGTTAAAATATATTTTTTTAGAGGGGTGTATTCAAATTAGAAGTTTGTTGGAATTCGAAGGATTTTAAAAATCCAGGTATATTCAATTATTCAATCCAGATTTATAAGGATTCCAATGAAATTTTGGTGTATTCAATTAAGTCTTTTAAGAAATCCAAATAAGTTTAGGTATATTCAAAAAATCAATGATTTTGTAAGAATTGTATTTTAATGGATTTTTTGAACTTAGATATAAATTAAAAAAATCATATGAAATCTTGCCCTACCCCCAAAGATTTCATAGATTTCATACTTTCAAAATTTTTTTTTCTCTTGGATTTTTTTTCAGTGATTAAATCACCAAAACCTACAATTTTTTTAATAATCAACAAGTCTTTTTGTCTCTAATGGAATCTACAAATCTACAAAAACTCAATTTTTTGATCGGCAATAATTACAATCTCACATTAATCTGTACAAAACCTAGTAGTTGAGATTCGCAAAGAAAACTCAAATTTCTCAATTTATTGATATTTTACGAATTGTTGCAATTGAAGATTGACCCACCTCTTGAATTTATCTAGGTTTATTTTGCTTTGATTTATCATGACCATAGTTTTATAAATGAAAATTTCATAATGCACAATAACAATTATAAAGAATGGATAAATATTACATAGGTATAAATAAAGAATGGATGAAAACTAGGTAATGGTAGCTAAGGTTCCTATACAATAATAACACATAGGAAAGACAACAATTTCACCCTGAATAATGTTATTAATATTTTTAAGTTTTTGATAATTACTCCCACCTATTTTATTGACACATTACACTTGCAATTTATATGCTGTTAGTTCCGTTAAAAATTGACACTAAAAATTTGCTAATTTGGAAACGTGAAATTATCAATCTTCTATATATGTACATACAACATTACATACATACATACATACATACATACATACAAGAAGAGGTTTTGCTGGCTACAGATTTGCATTGATTTATAAACTTGATTTTTTTCAACTTTATTAAACGTGACACATTCTTAAAAAATGTATATATATATATATGATATGATATTATCTTAAGTTATATATATATTAGCAATTTGTTTTTTTAAAATTCAACAAATAATTAAATGTGGAAAAATAAATATCATTTTATAATATCAAAATTTTCATTAATGTGATTTATAAAAATAAAATAATCATATAAACATAGTCATGATTTATATAATTTGATGGAGAAAATTGGGCCAAATACAACATACTATTCATCATATGATTTTTTTTTTTTTTAAAGATAAAATCATTAACAATTTCATTTAAATATATTCAATTTTATTTAAATCTATGTAAAATATCTAACAAACTCTAAGTAGAATTCTAACAAAATTTGATATAATCCATTAAATAATCCAACAAACTCTTAAATAGAATTCTAATAAAATCTGATGAAATCTATAAAATTTATAAAATCTATCAAATTCTATCATTAAAAGAAACTCCAATAAATTCAAATGAAATCTAGATTGAAAACACCCCCCTTAGATTTAAATAATCAATCCAAAATCATACACACATAGAGCTATCCATAATTGGCAAGAGCTATATTTATTTAACCTACAAATATATCTCACTGATTTTTAAACACTTCAAGAGGTAACTATCAATTTTCACCCAAAACATAATTAGAAGTAACCTCATAAAATTTGAATCTATTACGATAAAAATAAATTAGATATATGTTAGAATGTAAAGCAAACAACTCCGCATACGATAGGCCTAGGCTATGAGCTAGAGAATGGAAGCATCCATTTTTGGTCTTGGGTTGGGTTTGGATTGGAAAAATTGACCCAAAAACCAAAATCAAATTTTAAATTCGAAAGTATAAAGGGATTTTTTTTTTCATAAATGACTTTTTTTAAAGTCCATGTTGAACGTTAATCCTTTTTTTTAAAAAAAAAATCTTATAAGAATAACTATTTTTAGATAAAATTATACTTCGTAAAATTATAGAATCTGAATAAAGAGTTACTTCAATCTCAAAAAAAGATTATTTCCATAATTTTCTCAAGCATAAAACTGACTCTTTCTTTACTCTTCACCATGGTTCCAAAAATCATTACTCGCTAATTGATTGGTAAGGCAGTAGTTAATGATTTATCGATTACGTAGTGAATAATTAGCGATTAATCGGTAAGTAAGGGTGGGTAAAATAATTGAAACCAACACCGCCCAAATCCCTACCCGACCCGTCTCGAACATGTCAGGTTCCATCTTAATTTCGGGTCGGGTTGATTTTTAGAGTTAAAAAAGCAATTTGACTCGGTTTTGGATCGATTTTAGGTTGAGAAAACCGACCCAACCTGATAACCCAACCAACCATTAAAAAGTTTTGAAAATATAAAAGCCAAAAAATACCCCTAAAATCTCACATTCACTCATTTCCTCCAACCCCTACCCTAGCCGACAGTCCCCTTCACTCTCTTTCAGCAGTAGATGTCATCATCGCCGACCGGCCCTCATCATCTCTCACATTACTCCTTTTCTCTCAAACATCAACAGCTCTTATCATCGCGTTCAACTGCATCTGGTTCAATCAACCGACCCGATGCCGTTCAAACTTCAACCATAGCTGTTCACGAAATGTGGTGGCGTTAGATGGCAAGTGACGATAACACGCCGATGGTTGGTCAGGTATAATGAAAAGGCATGATGATTATGTTGGTTAGGGATAGTGTAGAGATGGAGATGGTGAGATTGTGAGATGTTCTGGGTGTGAATGTGATTTTTTTTTTTGGGTGTATTTTTGAAGGTTTTCTCTGAGATCTGGCAAGGTTTTTTTTCTAGGTGTATTGTGAGATTTTCTAGGTGAAATTTTTTCCTGGGTGTATAGAACAAGCCCAATCTCTCTCTCTCTCTCTTTGTTTTTTTCTTCTGGTCAGACACCAGTCAGTCCAAATTGTTGTTGAGAGTGATGATTCTCTCCCTATTGTGGTTTTCTTTGTAGTGCATGATGTGTATCTTGGCTACTGCAATGAAATCCAGTGTAATGGATCTTGTGAGTGTGATTAGATTGTTCTTGTTATTTCCCCGCCACCGTGCGTCCTTTTTCTCATTTTTTTCCGTTCATGTATGCAGGATTTGTCGCTGCCGATATCACTCCGATCAGTGATTAGTCAAAAATATGGAGAGCGTGACAAAGAAGAAAAAAAAAGGTATTAGGAGATGGTTTTACCTTGTTTTTATAAGCTTTATTTGAATCTTATTTCTCTTTTACTACTTTCTCATGAGATTTTGTGTTTAATCAGTGGGGAATGCAGCAACTGGACTTTGCATGTTCGGAATGGGAGGTTTTGGAAAGAAAAGGTAATAGAAATCCTAGTTTGCAGCTAAAGAGTTTGACGAAAGTTCTCAAAAATATTGTAGTGCTTGGTTAATTGTTGTTTTAAAAAGGTAATAGACAAAGGTAACGGCCCTTGCCGAATCATATAGTCTTTGAGAAACGATGTTGACATGTAATGTGGATTGTTGGACACATTATTATTATTGCTAAATTTTAATTGGGAAAAAAGGGGCCATGGATGTGCTAGCTGGTATAGACCCTGTGCCGAGTGTCTTTAGTGACTAGCTGTTCTCATCTTTAGAAACGTGCAAGTAGAACTGTGGCAAGTGGAACTGTAGGACATGTGAGCATTTTAGAATTTATGTTTATATGCTGGCTTTTACTGAAACTTTCTTTCTTGCTTGTGGTTTGATCAGCTCAAGGGGTGCACCAGATGCTATTCATCTGTAAGTTCTCCATATCATACGCCACCACAACTCATTGTTTTGTTGCTGTTTCCACTATTGTTATCTATCAGCCTTATTAATCTAATTATATGTAATTTTTAGATGGATATATGTATTATTTGTTTTAAAAAGAATAATGTTTCAAATAAAACAGAATGTTTTTCTTGAAAAACTATTTTTGTCATCTGTTTACTCATCATTGTGATGAAGTCATAGCTTGAACTGATTTGGAATCTGGAATTTTTACTTTGTTGTGTTAATGATAGGAGTGGATGTAGTTATAGGAAATAGTAATCTATTGAATATACACATATCTGTCTTGCTATATAATGATTTTTTTTTTTTGGAAAATCCTAAGATTTGTGCACAAGTGCCAATAACTTGTGCTTCATATGTTTGAAATACAAGCATGTTTAAGCACCTAGAGAGGGTTTAGAGTGAAGATGCAATGACGTTCTTTCTGTTTTAGTGTTGTACTGATATCATTTTTTGCTCATGTTGTACAATTATGGCCATTCGAAAGACTTATTTGTTTGTTGTTTGATATATACCAGTTGGATCTTTATTGTTGGCTGGGCTGGTACATTTTATGATGGAATTCAACAGTATTGGTCTGCAAAGGTAATGGAACCAAAATATGTTACCTAAAATTTTTGCCAATACTTAGTTGTTTACCATGGTAAATGCAATCAGATTTTATATATTTTGTGTGTTTTCATCAAGTACCTATACATAGTGAGCTTGTAGTTTTAGTGATTGTGTTGTCGTTTATAGTTGAAGGTATAATCGTCACATTGTAATTTTAGATCAATTGATTATGTTTTTAGTTTCAAACTTTTCATTTGCTTTTCCATCTATAACTATCTGCAACCTTCAGGTGCTACTTTTAAGGTAGCTATACAAAACATTAAAAAATGAGCAGCTACCAAAGGAATGAAGATGAAAGATTATGTTTGGCGTAGTCTTGATCCCACATCAGTTGTTGTCATGGTAGAGATGACTTGCTGTATGGAATTGATTTTAACATAATGAAAGTTGTGTAAAGAATAAAAGTGAAAGATTATGTTTAACATAGTTTTGATCCTATATCAATTGTTGTCATGGGAGAGATGGTTTGCTGTATAGAATAGATTTCAACGGAGAGAAAATTGTACAGATTTATCTAGAGAGATCTAGACGTAGAGAATGGGTCAAATAGGTTAACAATATAATCTTTTGTCTAGATTTTCAATTAAAACTTTGTTATCAAGTATATTTATCGCTTTAATGCTTACATATATGGTATGCGTATAGATTTTTGTCTTTCAAGCATGTTTTGTTGAATTGAAACGTATATGTTGTTTCTCTTTTTTTCACTTATTGATTGCAACCGGTGATACACAGTTTCATAAAGCTTCAAGGTAGAAAGATGATTTCGTTTTGCTAAAAATCATGACTGACTATGGTAAGCATTGCATACTATTAATCTTTCAAATTTCCCTCTCTAACCTATCAACTTCACTTACTACTACTGTAATAAGTTCCTTACTTGCATTGCGAACTTTTAGTATTTATTATGCCATAAAGAAGCATAAATCACCGATGTAAATCACCTATTGAATTGCATCGGTGATTTATGACTTGAACTTTATGGTGTGAAAAATATTAAGAGTTCTCAACATAGGTGAGGAACCAGTTGCAGTTCTAGGAAGTGAAATTGACATACTAGAGAGGGAAATTCGAGAGATTAATTCAGATATTCGACATGTAGATATCAAAGTCCACAACCCAACAAACCTATCATTGTGATTTAACACTATATTTGAACAGTATATTGTATGCCTTCTTTTTTGTACATCCAAAAATAATATTCATAGATATGGTTTACATTTTGAGAACTTTGGTTGTGAGAAGGTTTTGATTTTAAAGGTGAAGTTGTAGCAATCAAATTAGTTGAATTATTTTCAAATAATTTCTGTTGCGCTTGATGGCTTTTTGCATTTGGCAGTTGAATTTACTGTGCATTCAAATCAAAGACCTTGAGATTTCTGTTAGAAGTATGACAAGTTTTGCATTAACAAGAGATCCTTCTTTATAAGCAACTCTCGAAGGAGGTTTAAGTAACAGTACAACTATCCTAATATTCGAGGTCTCAGTTTGGGATGGTAATAAGCCAACTTTAAATATTTTTATAAAGCTAGGTCCTACCCTGTTTTGCCCATGAGCGCCATTTGGAGCAGGTTTGCCCACACAGGCTTGGGCCTACTTTGGATCAAGCGAGAGCTTATATATATATACATATATATATGTATATTAAATTCAAAATTTGGGAAGGGTAAAATGGTTTGAATTTACAATCTCTTAAGACGTAAGTGTGATAGGTATACAAATGTACTTTAACCTTAATCTATCAATAAGTGAATATGCACTGAATTATTATAATGAGTTCTGGATTTGTGGAGGTGAAAATGGTTAAAAATCATGGACTCTCAGATGTAAGCGCAGATGGTATCCACTTAGATCAACCTCAACTTGTCGATATAGGGACATGTGTGGGCTAAAATGATACTTTCACATATTTAGTTGGATCACAAGTTGGAATTCGAAATGTTATGGTATTGTTGACACCCAATAAGGAGTAAATCTTGGGTTGTTGGGGCTGTCATATTCGTCCACTCAAACATGTCCACTTGATACCAACATTTCAGGTGATGGGATAAATTCATTCTGAATTGGTCGAGGAAGCCACTTGGCATGTTTGGAGCGTTGAACATGACATCCGAAATTTCCTAGTAACTTACTTGGTCTTACGCGTTCCATAGTAACAAAGGCAAGCTGGACTTGATAAATGAATCAACAACTCCATGGCCTACTAAAATTTTATATATATATATATATATATGTGGGATTTTATAATTAGAACGTTTTAATTTTAAAAAGCAAAAATTAATCAATCAAATTCATTCATTTCATTTGAATTAAATATAAATGTACATGTATTTTTTATTTATAATTTTTGTTTTCATTACTTTTTAAGTCTTTTTTTTTTTTTTTCTTTTACTTGCTTGCTTTTATTAAAAGAAACACTACTACAAATTTACATTTCTTTGAAGAGTTATTATAATTTCTTTTAATCTGTTTTAATTCTAATATGTTTAGTCTAGCATACAAAGTTAATCAATTTACTAAACCATAACATAATCAATTTAAATGGGTTACATTAAAATTATCTCTCTATTTTTTGGATAATTCACTCTCTTTTGAATAATAAAATTGTTCCTTGACATTGTTAAATGTATTATTGATTAGATACCATCCTTATTTTTAACTATGTCTGCTATTGATAATCGGTAAAATAAATTCATATTTACTAAAGTTTTAGTTTTTCTTTTTCTTTCAAGAAAAAAAAAAAAAAACTACTAACATATGAGATTGGGTAAATGTGAGATCTAACATGAATTTACAATCTTATTAATGCAGGTTTGGTGTAGGTCATAATTTGAACATATAATTTCGTTAATATTAATGTAAGAGACTTATCAACAAAATAACCCTATCTTCGTCTAGTAAAACTTTTTGTTAACGTTATTTTGATTTGAAGTGCCTCTTCTAATATAAACTTTTAGGTCCTTCACTAGCTAGTAGACTATTCAAATAAGTACATTTATGATTTGGGTTAAAAAAAAATCTCTGGCTGAGATATCAATCATAAAAGCCATAGTCATTGGATATGATACATTGTCTACACATAGCAAATATGATCAACTATGGTTGTTATCACTGAAAAGGACGACTGAGTATGTTTATACCATGATGAGCTTATTTTGTTTGGAAAAAGAACACTTATTATTTATTTACTTTTATTTAAGAGAAATGTTAACATAGTAACCAATAATTTTTTTGAAACAATAAACACTAAGGGTGTGTTTACTTCATGGATTGGGGAATGAGAATCAGGAATGAGATTGATTGATGATGTTTACTTGCTTAAAATTCATTCCGTAATGGGAATGAAAAAGTGGGTCCCACATCAATTTGGGGTTGAGGAATGGGAATCTCATTCCCCCCAACCCACTTGGGAATCCCATTCCCATTCCCTTTGTCAAGCTAAAATGTCCCTTATACCCTTATTTAAAAATGTGCTATAAGTTTATTCCATTTGTTTTATATTTATAAATATAAATATTTACATATGCTATAAGTTTTCATAAAAAAATGTGTTAGTGCAAAATGTTATATTTTGAAGAATATTACAATAATACGGTTAAGAAAGTTTAGGTAATATTTTATATATAATTAAAAAAAAATGATTTGATATACCATATAAATACATAATATCTTCTTCTAAAAATAAAATAATAAATACATAAAATACTTACAATGATATTGTCAAATTGTTAAGATTTTTTTTTTTTTTTTAGCTTATTATGATGAATTACAAGATAAAAAGATAACACTAACATTTTAAACAAAATTTTGTACATTGTAATTAATCCATAATTTTAATTAAGGGCATTTTTGTAAATTATAATTAATCCATTCCGATTTCAAAGTAAAGTAAACAGCTTAATGGGAATACTGTTGATTCCGATTCCGATTGTTACAGTTGAAGTAAATAACTTATTCTGATTCCGATACTTCATTCCGATTCCAAGTCATTCCGATTCCAGATCATTCCGATTCTCATTCCGATTCCTCCAAGTGAAGTAAACGCACCATAATTGTGTTGAGCTTTTCTTTGAATTATTCCAAAACGCATGATGTTATTACTGATGTAGGGCTAATGATCTTCTTTTGTATGTGATTTTATTAATTATCATTAACAAATAATTTAATTTAGATAAAGTTTATATTACGAGTTGTATGCGTTGTCTTGAATCAATTTTGATATATTTAATATAGTATATAAGATTTATAAAAATTTATCAACATATAATAGCTTTTAGGGTCAAATTCACTTTCATCTAAAAACAAAAGAAAAAATTTGTTTGTACCTTTTTTTATAAAAATTTATTTTTTAACCCCTCAAACAAACTATTTTCATTTTATACTCAAATTTACCAAGCTATCCTTAAGTAAAAATTTAAAAGCATGAAATTTAAACCTGCTATTTGCATGGCCATTAGCGGTTTCTCTTCTTTTGTGCTCGGTCGATGTAAAGAATCCTAGTGCAAAATTTTCTCGAGAAAATAAAGGAGAGACTTTTCTTGAGAAAGTGGTGGAAATAAGAAATCACACAACAATGTCATAAAACCCTAAAGAAAATACAACTTCAAATTACAAACAATTAACAATAATTTGCAACATACTATTGGAAACCGAAATTGTTCTTTGATTAACGTATCCTTAGATCAAGAGAATGAAATAGATTCGGCCAAATCAGTTCTGGTAGCAGTTGAACCTCCATCGCCATGGCAGATAAGAAGAAAAAGAGTGATTTCCAATCAAAAGTGAATTCCCAAGTGAAAGAGGACAGGATTTGGTATGTACAATATGTGGTTGTCAAAGGAAAGAG
Organism: Litchi chinensis; assembly: GCA_019925255.1. Classification (NCBI taxonomy): domain Eukaryota; kingdom Viridiplantae; phylum Streptophyta; class Magnoliopsida; order Sapindales; family Sapindaceae; genus Litchi; species Litchi chinensis. The sequence continues at coordinate 23,430,092 of CM034464.1, forward strand.
AGAGTTTGTTTCAGCCCTTAATCAGTTGCTTGTTGGCCTTATTAAAAAATATAATTTATCCAATGGACCCAAACTCTCCTTTCATGTTGTTTGTATCATACAAACATTTTTTTTTTTTATTGTTCATATAGTAGTCATTTCCCTCTCTAAACTTAGGTTCGACACTTAGCAGTGTGCAGCCACTATTCTGGTTGCTTTCTCCCATCTTTTATGGGTTGCCTTTTACTCTTATATAGATTGTTCTTCCACCTTCGCATAGGCTAATCCCTTCCGTATGAAAGTTACTCTCTGGACCACGCTACCAATGTTCCATCTCGTTTGGTGCTGATAGTTTATTGGACTAGTCTCAATAAATATAAATAAAAAATAAAATAAAATAACACCCATCAACACTAGGATGAATAATATCCAATATCAGTCTATGTAAGAGTAGCTAATAAATGTTTAAAATCTAAAGTTTAAAATGAATTGAGTATTTTTAACACTTCATGAACTATTGTTAGTGCACGTATGCTTGCGAACTAACAATAGTTAGCAAAAGTGTTAAAAAAAGAAAACTAAATTCAATTTTTTAATGATATTAAAAATAAAAATCCCTAATATCAAATTAGTTATAAAGAAAAGATGTATCCATGCGTTGCTCTTTAAAGAGTCTTAATTACAAAGCATTTGAAATCAAATTATGTCGTCATTATAAAAGTCCAAAAATTTATCCCTTCAAAAAATGAACTTACAAACACTTTTAGAAAGACATTCAAGAGGAATTATTTTCTTAAATTGAAGAAGGATGGACATGATTAATTTTGTCAAGTCTGATTTATGAACGGGATAGTAGGACTTTTTTATTTTGTAATTAAATTAGTTTCATATCATTTATTATTGCCAAGTCACAACACATTAGTTTAACATTACTTGTCGCAACACAATAAAATTATTTAGATTACATTTGTTCAATTAAGCAATTATTTGATTAATAAAAACAATTAGAGTAAAGAATAGAAAATGACTTAACATTAAAGCAGAGATTCAGATTTTTTTTTTTTTTTTTTTTAAATCGGAGAGATTCAGAGTTTGAACAGGAATAGCAACACCGCTACTAAATAGAAACCTAAATATCTCTATTAATATATTTGTTGCCTTTCGCAGTCATTGAAGCACTTTATACTTAGGATATGTTTTAATCGAGGAAAGAGAATCAGTCAAAAGTTTCTAGCAAGATATACATATATTCTTAGAAAAAAAAAATGTTTCTAACAAGTTGTAATGTAAAACCACTCATAAGTGGTTTATGAGGTCGGTAAAGCCACCCGATTCGTCCTCAAACAAGTAGGGTTCAAGTACTGATTCATCAAAATTATGGACAATTACCATTTAACCTATTTATATTTGGATAAATTATACTCAAGTCCCTTCATCATAAAAAAAGTAGGGTTTGAGTCCTGATCCATCAAAATTATGAATAATTACATTTAAATCATTTATATATGGATAAATTACGTTCAAGTTCCTCTAAGTGGTAGGATAGTTTTTCAGGTCACCCTCTCGCGATTCTTAGGGAGTAAAATATAAAATAAATATTGAGTTCTGGATCTTAATATAGAGTCCTATCAATATAAGAGATAGGTTTCTCTCTCCCGATTCTTAAGGAGTAGAATATAAAATAAGTGTTGAGTTTTGAACAGTAATACAAAGTGCTATTGATATGGTTTCACCGATTGTAATATGTAAAACCATTAAATAATACATTTATCGACAAATGAAAATTAAGTCACATAATAATATCTGTCAAAAGTTTCCAACAAATAGTAAATTATAATAAGAAACCATTAAATTATACATTTCTCAAATTTGGTGAAAACAAATGAAACCCCTCCTCCCACCAATAATGTGTGGGTTCATTGCCCCTTTATGAACCCTCTTCTTATTTCTATCTATGGATTGTTTCTTTTTATATGAGAGTTACTTTTCAAATTACATTTTAGAGTTAAATCTTGTTTAATCTTGGCAAATGCTGAAGTTATACAATCATTAAAATAAAAATTCAAGACCGATGACTGGACGAGTATATCGCTCAACAGTTTCCAGCAAGTCGTAAACATTAAAATATTAAATAATACATTTCTTGAATTTGCTGGTGACAAATGAAAATGGAGACACATGGTAATGTCAGTCGAAATATTTCAACAAAGTTGTAAGGCCACTTCCAATGGATTTTGCACCATTTCGGGTGGGCTCCAATGAATGGATCAGTTATATTATTCCAAGATATTTTTTTTTTGAGAAAATGGATAAAATGCCCTATTTGGAAAGCTCAACTCCAAAAATAACCGTTTATTTTTTTATTATTAAAAAAGATGTTGAATGGACAAAAATGCCATTAATGAAATAGGAGTAAAAAGTTGAAATTGTTTGATGTGTAGCTCTCCTCCCACATTGTTTAGCTGTGCAGCTTTCCTCTCGTCGGCGTTGTTTTGTTGTGCAGCTCTTCTTCCGCCAGTTGCAACCTTCCATTTTGTCACTTGCCACATCTCACTCGATCGTCTTTCCACATCTTACTCTCTTCTCACTTCCCACACCCAAACTCTCTTCTTTGTTCGACGGCCAACAAAAGGAGTGAGTGAGTTGTGCAGTAGTTTTACTTCCCACGACCAACTAATCTCTCTTCTCATTTCCCATGGCCAACCTTTCTGTTGTCTTCCCTTGCTTAAAAAAGGAACGAGTGGAAGAAGTACCCACAGCTACCGCTATTCTTCAAGTTCCCTTTTCATTAAGTTCCCGATTTAAACTCTCTTAGCTTCTACTCATCTTTGGACATTTTGGCTTCTACTCATTAAGTTCCCGATTTACACTTTCTTAGCTTCTACTCATTTTTGGACTGTAGAAGAACTGTACCACAGCTGCCGCTCGTCTTCTCTGCAAATGGATAGTATATTTGACTAGTTTTAGTTGTTTTGGGTAGGTGAATATGATATTACAGACCAAGGTTGGCATAATGAAAGTGGGTTATGGTTATTGGTGTATTTTGTGTGTGATTTTGTGGATATGATTAAGATGTAAAAGTTATATTGTGTTGGTAGTTGTTATTGGTGAATCTGTACTTTGAGCGTGGGATTCGTAACAAAGGCTTACAATCGGAGTTTAGAAGTGAAGTTTTCATATGAAGGTTGGGATCCAAATTTTTAGGTTGAGAATCCTAACTCGGTTGGGATTCTGAACCTTAAGGTTGGGATTCCCTACCAATCCCAACTTGTAGGTTGGGAATCCTAACCCCGAGGTTGGGAATCCTAAACGTAATTGAACAATCGAGGTTGGGATTCCCCATCAATCCCAATCCTGAGGTTGGAAATTCTATTTTCGACATCGGAATTCCAAACTTTGATTGAAAATTCAGGTTGAGATTTTCAACTTGAAAGTTAGGATTCCTAACCTACAGGTTGAGAATCCCAACGTAAAGGTTGAGAATTCCAACCTTGGCTATTCAATTAAGGTTAGGATTCCCTTCGAGGTTGGGATTCTCAACCTGGAGGTTATTTTTAACCTCCAGGTTGAGAATCCCAACCTTGGATGTTCAATCAAAGTTTGGATTCCCAACCTCGAGGTTGGGATTCCTCACTAATCCCAACCTCTAGGTTGGAAATCCGAACCCCGACCTTAATTGAAAATTCAGGTTGGAATTCCCCATCAATCCCAACCCCGAGGTTGGAAATCCTATTTTCGATATCGAAATTTCGAATTTTGATTGAAAATTCAGGTTGAGATTTTCAACTTGAAAGTTGGGAATCCCAACCTACAGGTTGAGAATCCCAACGTAAAGGTTGATAATTCCAACTTAGACTATTCAATTAAGGTTAGGATTCCTTCGAGGTTGGGATGCCCAACCAATCCCAACCTTGAGGTTGAGATTCTCAACCTGGAGGTTGAGATTCTCAACCTGGAGGTTGAGATTCTTAACCTTCAGGTTGAGATTGTCAACCTTCAGGTTGAGAATCCCAACCTTGGATGTTCAATCAATGTTTGGATTCCCAACCTTGAGGTTGAGATTCCTCACTAATCCCAACTTCTAGGTTGGAAATCCGAACCCCAACCTTAATTGAAAATTCAGGTTGAAATTCTCAACTTGGAGGTTGAGAAACCTATTCTGGAAGTTGAGATTCTCAATCTTGATTTAACATTCATGTTGAGAATCCCAACCTCAAGATTGGGAATCCCCACCTTGAGGTCAAGATTCCAAATGTGGATGTTGAATCAAGGTTGGGATTGCTAACCTAGAGGTTGAATGGGATTGCTAACCTAGAGGTTGAGAATGTCAACATAGATATTTAGTTAAGGTTGGAATTCTATACCTAAAGGTTAAGATTCCCAACTTCGAAGTTGGGATTCCTAACCTGGAGATTGGGAATCCCAACCTTCAGGTTGGTAATCTCAACTAGGTCGAGAATTGTAACATTTAATTTAAGAATCCTAACCCAGAGATTCCATTTTCCAACCTTGATTGATATGTGTTTAATGTCATGTAATTTTTGGGTTTCTTTTTACATTTTCATCTATTTGTTGATTGATGATGTTTATTCAACGTTTGGTAGCTTTGGTTTGCAGATCGATGCAAGAAGTGGTATAACATTTGATATGAAATAATTAAAAATTATTTGAAATGTGTGCAATTGCTTGTTTTTGTTGAAATAAATGCAATTGTTATGGAGAAAAAATTAAATTATACGCAGCCTTAAATTATACATTGCAAAGATTGTAATAATGCTCTTTTTTTTTTTTTATTTTTTTTATGAAAAGAATTTGCTCATGTTCCTTCTTATTATCATTACTTTTTAAGTTTCCAACATCACTTGTATTGTTGCACCAGCACAAATTTTAATTGACTACATACATTGTTTAGATGATTTTGTTTGCTTTTAACCATTGGATCAACATTTATTCAATGAAATCAATATAATGAGTAAGATTAGATTGATAAGTGTGTCCTGTAAACCAAATAGAAGTAGAAATGCTCATTTTGAAACTTGCTTCATAAAATTTTCTTATCCAAAATCAATTCATCATGAAATGGAATTAAAAGCATTCATGCGTCTAGTGATTACATAATGCAAGTGCATATACAATGTAGTTAGAGGCAATGTGTTTTGTGAGATGCTGCTCTTGCTGTTGTCTCTCCCTTTTCTCAACACTTTTCGATTCTAATTCCCAACCAGAACCCAACCTTCCGATTGAGATTCCCAACCCTTCCAAGCTCCGGTGGGATCTATAGTGAGAGTGACAACTCAAATAGTAGGAATATAAAAGCAACAACACACATGAAATCTTTTACAATAAAATGTAACCCAATGACATATTGAGATAATATTTGCATAATAATTATAACGTGCTTGCACAATAATAATAATAATAATAATAATAATAATAATGTGACAGTGTACTGAGTACACCATTTATATAAACAAAAATAAATGCAACATTCATGGCACTTGCTATTATACCTTGTCCTCAAACCTCTCATGTGGAACAAGAACCCCCCACTTAAGATCCCTGGTAATGCATTGTAGTTTGAGCCCTTCTTTAAGCCATGCATTAGTGGCTTTAAAAGCATTTTGGCTCCACGATCCAGCCATAGACATGTTGCTGAGATACTCTTCCAATTTATCCTTCAGTGAAGGAACATAAAAAAACAAGTGGTTTGTATCACGAATGTGAGACGTGGTCTGATAAACCTGTTTAAAAATAACGGTCAATCATCACCAAGAATAAACACAAAAAAGGACTGACTATCATAACTATTCTCAGATGTCTTTAGCAACAAATGAAAGAACATGTACTTCCCAAGCAAAATTTTCCAATTATCGAATATGTTTTGTTGTACTTCTCTGAGAAAAAAATAACAATAATATTGAGGGCTATAAAACAGAATTTAAAAATAAAATAGGTCACAGAGTCAGGAATCAATTCCAGCCCAAACATGATGCCACAATGATGTCTACAGGGAGGAGCAAAAATTTTAATAAATGTTAACTTCTTTGCGAATTCTTCGATGTTCTTTTAAAAACTTTCAGAAGTCAAATTATTCCCATAACCATATTTTGATAAGATCAAACCATTTTGGATAACAAACACTATAAGTCAACTCAAATCTAATTCTTATAACTCCTTTTTGATAATTTAATGATATCAAAGCACTGTAAGATTACACAAGCAAACAAACTATTGATTCAAAAGAACTTAATCAATTAACAACCAAATAACCGATAACTTAAAACAAAACCTCTACTTGCGATGGCTCTAAAAAATTCACTCATAGAAGCCATACCAGATGGACTCTTAGTGTAATAGTCAACTTTAGACAAGATTCAGAAGTGATGCTGTTATTGTTTAACAATTAACAATGACATCCACAATAAAAAGATTTTGATCAAATGTTGAACCTACTGACATGCAAATTTTTTGTCCCTCTATTTTTATTCATCTATTCTCTCTTTCCAATTTCATTCATTTGTGCTCGTCCTTTTCTCTTCAAAATTATTTGTTTTATGCTATTGTTATAATTCCAAATTCATGACATCATCAATCATTACAAATGCAAAACCCAATTGGATAAAAGTGAAAACCAAAGAGGTCTAAGGAAACATAACAGAGAGCTCCCATACAATAACCATGGCTATCAAAAACATATACATTAGTCCATACAATAACCTACAAAAAACAGTTTCGTCTTTTTGGATAGACATCAAGAAGTGGACAACAGCAACAAAATACTTCGACAAATGTGATCTACATCATCTACATTCAATGCATCATCCAACAACTTTAACAATATGAAAAATGAAACTTTCTTTGCAAAAGCCAATTAAGAAACTTCAACATCTTTGTTTGCCATAAGTTCAAGAGATAAACGTTAAATACCCAGTAGGATCTAAATAATTTTGCCTATAAGTTTCTTTTGAATTGCCTACACTAGCAGCTGAAATAGTACTAATTCATTGACTATAATCAGTTTCTCAGGGCTACACAAAAGTATTCACTTAGTCACTCTAAAGAGCTAAAAACGATACAACCAAATTACAATATCATACTTAAAACACCATCTCAACCGTGGGTGTTCAACCCAACCTCGAGGTTGGGATTAATGGAAAATCCTAACCTCGAGGTTAGGAATCCCAAACTTAGTTGAACATCCATGATTGGGATTCTCAATCGTCAGATTGGGATTCTCAAGCTACAAGTTGAGAATCCCAACCTTGCAAGTTCACTCAAGGTTGGGAGGTTGAGAATCTCGACCATGGGTGTTCAATTAAGGTTGGGATTCCCAACCTCGAGGTTGGGATTTCCCACTAATCCCAACCTCAGTTCAACATCCACAGTTGGGATTCTCAACCGTCAGGTTGGGATTCCCAACCTGATAGTGGAGAATCCCAACCTGTAATACATACAACAATGCTACCATTACCATTTTTATAAGTGTACAGTTCATAAACATTCCAAGCTTCGAGATGTGGTAGCTTGTCGCAATGACATGCGTGGTGTCCCTTACTGCCACCTAAAGACACTGTGACACAGCTCCACCAGGAAATATGTGGTCCCCTTTACACTCCAACTACATGGATACTTCTAAGAACTGAACTACTGCATGAAAGTCCACATCGAGGCATTAACATGTTACCTTTATACACACAACAGATAATGTTTAGCACATTTACCGATTTTCTTTTCCATATATTTATTTCATTACAAGAACAAAATAAAAAAAAAAAAAAAAAGGCAGCTTGCCCATAGTTTGAGTATGTTGGTTGCAAAACAATAGCAACACCAACGTGATCCAACCACTCACGGAAATCAGCACCATAATAGTCAAACAACATTGCTACTTACTAAGAAACATTCATACTTATCTAATTGATGCAAACAACTCTTTGCATAAGACTTACGAAGTCGAATTAAGAAGGTATACCACTCTTTGCTTGTAAGTCCGACATTGTTCAACCAACTCAAGTATGATCTACTGCCTTAACCCGTCACAGTTGAAGCAAAGATTGCCCAACATGCAAATTCCTCAAGAACTTCAGATTGCAAAATGTAGAGAAAAAATAATTGCACAACAAAAAGAATTACAAGTGCAAATAATTCCAAAAATTCGGGTGAAGAATGAAGACTGCCACGTATGCAACTGTCAAGGATGATCAAAAGCAGTTAGTTCTCATTCAAATACTCACACAACATTGATCTAACTCAAATTACTGCTCCATTTTTGAACAAGAAAAACAAGAAAAAATACATCCAACCATTAGCATATACGGACCTACTGTATTGCAATTAGATATACAAACACATAAGTTCATGTCATTCTGTCACATCAACAACAATAGGCTACAAACTATCTCAATAAGCATCAAATGATTGGCTCTACAGGCAAAAAAACAATATATATCCAGGAAAACCATGCCGAAAACAACAATTTTATAGATATAGAAAAGATATATCATATATCACAGGCAACTGAAGAAAATTGCATAAATTATATATTAAATAAATAAATAAAGCAATTAACCATCTACCATAAAGCGAAATTGATGACAGGATGCATTACAAAGTTAGTTTTCATAAAAAAACAACAATACATAATCACATAAATACCTCAAAGTTGGGAACTTAACCTGTACATATGACTCAGCTGCTTTTTGCTGATTCTCAAGATTTCGTCAATTTTGTGGATACCAAGACAGAGGTTGTGTTTCAGGTCGTGTCAATACAGGCACGGACCAGTCATATCTCTGAGGAAATACTGCCCCACCATGCTACAATAACAAAAACTAACTTAATTCACAAGATAATGTAGAAGAAGATCTCTTATAGTCTCTATCCGCATTCTCCCCCACCTCGAATGTCCCATCCATTTAGCAGGGAAAATGAACTCACATCACATTTATTATGATCTTACCTCCAGCAATACATAATAAATTTTTGTTCATAACAAGAAACCAATTCTTCAAGGACTTCCAACTTGATGAAATTTTATAGAATTTCATTATGCCATTTATACAACATGATGCACGTAAATGTTGCAATTGTATTTGCAGCATCCTGGTTCAACTCATGCAACAAAACAACAACAGTTGCAACCTGTAATACATCTGGCAGTGCTACCATTACAATTTGTATAAGTCTACAGTACATAAAGCTTCGAAGCAACGAGATGTGGTAGCTCGTGACAAAGACAAAAAAGGGTAATCCCCTACTACAGCTAGGCTTTCACTGTGACATAGCCTGAACAGGAAATATATGATACCCGTTGCACTGTTAGTACATTGAAACTTCTAAGAACTGAATTGTTGCATTAAAGTCCACATTGAGGCATTAGCATCTTACCTTTATACATATAACAGGCAGAAAAAATATGGAAAAATACAACTAGTCCATGAACCTGCCAACAAAAGGCAAATTATGCGTGGGAGGACATCAACTCATGTGAATGGCATCTGTTTGCACTGTTTTGTCTCAAAGTTTCAGGTGAGGTTGGTCAGAGTTACATAACTTGCATGAAACGCTTTATAGCAGCTATAAAAACATCATCATTTACCATAACGGGAAAGCAATAGTATAGGCTGAAACGTTTCAAGAAGTTATGATTGTTGTATTGTCATGCGGTTATGCCAACCATATACTGCAACGTATTCTTACCCATGACAGATTTATACTGCACTATGATATCTTACCCATGCAATCCATACTGCCAAAGTCAACAGTGTACTAGGAATCATATTCAACTTAACATTAAAAACTGCTGCGACCACTTCCACAAGTCGAGCGCTAGCTGCTCCCGAAAACTTGGTATATGGGATTTGTCGAATGAGTTCACCGGCAAACCGTACGCCATGTGTTCGGCCAACTTGATTACGAACATCCCGCAATCACCACTCCTATATAAATGAAGACAACGTAATAGGTTAGCGCATGACGTACATATAAATGCTCTTTTAAAATTGCTGCATATGGTACAACTTTGAGCTTGGATCTTGTTGTGGCATGTCATTGCATCGAGACACGGACCATCCTTCCCTCGTATACCATTCTATAGTCATGTGCGCCTCTGCTCCGTAGTGATCAGTCTTCTGAAGGAGCTGTGGCAGTATTGTTTGTATGGGATGCAAAAACTATTTCCAATTACGGACGTAGGTGCCCAATGAGTCAAACAGGGTTATCGTTCATTCCTTGAAGTGTACTTTCACGAGGACCCAATGTACATCCCTGTAATTCAATGGCATGTACAGTACCAACACGACAAGTGGAAGAGAACCACAAATCAGTTTCAGTTTGTAACATAACAGTTAGTTCAAACAAATGCGAAGCAACCAATTAACGAGTATACCGTCACAAGTCCTGCCCACGGACGATAGGCCACCTATCATGAACCGTGTCTGCTGCCGGCCACCTCCCCCCTTGCATATCGTACGCATATGTCATCATCAGCCCAAAGAGCTTTGTTCTTGCTATACGCCTCCCATTTACCTAGCAAGTGTTGCTACATAAAATTGAACAAACAATGCCATTAGAAAGTGAAAAACGTTTCAAGGTTCAGAACTCCGTTTACTTTTGAAGAAACCTTTTGTTTACCCCAAACAAAATATCTGTCGTCGTGAAGACTTCCATCTTGCTAGTTGGAGACCGCATCACCTTCCACCGAAAGTAACAGAAAGCAGCATCCAAATGCTGGAAACAGTGAAAATGCATACCGTTAGACCCCACAGTCCGTATTTATGTCTGACATAGCTACTTGCCATATTTTTTATACACATCGAATCTTGCAACCACTCACTAGGTTTGTACAACTCCCTAAACCACTGCCGATTGCAGTCTCCTATTGGCAAACGCACCATTGTTCTGCAGTGACAACCTCATTGTTGACAAGTGGTTAAATAAATACCAAACTAACAGTATGGGAAAAAAAAAAAACAATGTAGTAAGAAGGTCAGAACCATACAACTCGGTCGGTGAATGGTCATCGCGTCATGCTTTAAATGCTTGCAGTTCCGTATCAGAAGGTTGAGGAGTTGGATCGAACTTGGCCCGCTTTCTTGGAACAACTTGGATTTGCTTAAATGGAGACGAAATTTGTGGACCCTTTTTTCTTTTTCTTCATAAAAATTTTGTTTTAGGTATAATCTTCAAACTTATGTCCGAACCGACCGAAGGTGACCCTAGTATTGGTTGTTGGGGCAGGATAGGGTCCAAGATAATTTTTCCCCTGAAACTGTCTTCCCAATGATGTCTCACTTCTGCACTGCCCTCTGCCCGATTACGCAACAACCTTTCTGACCTTTTTAGTGAGGCACCTTCGAACCCTAAAAAAGGGCCGCACACCTGTGAACCCTTCTCTTACTTTATGCTGCGACTTTGGGATTGTGGTACAATCTTCACGGATGCATCAGAAGCACCTACAGGCGACAGTACCCATGCTTTTGTTGGGACGATTAGGGTGAACGCCATTTTTTCCTCGAAACTGTCCACCTCCTCATGAGTACCAGTAGCAGGCGTCTCTGCGCCAACTGGCATTGATCCTTCGACTCCGATACTATCTCCATTACGTTCAGGATGTTGCTCATCATTGTCCTACGAAGCGAAATTCCAATGACATCAATACATGTTCATATACGAAACTCAGTTCCTACACCAGACATATATGAAATGTACCTTCGTTGTAGGTGTTTCCTGACATGTTCGATCAACATTGTTTGTAAACAACAAGTCCATAATCATATCGACCTTCTTGTTTGTTTCGTACAGGATATCAAACATTTCCTGTACCTTCAACTTCATTCCTTCTAAGTTCTTGTTTGTATGTTGCAGTTGTTTCATCATGTCTTTCCCAACTTGCTCCAACTGTTCATGGATGGATTTTAATTGTTCACTATGACTACTACTGCTATCCTTGGCAGCCTATACAAAATTCAGTGGACATGTGAAGTGAGGTGGTTTACTTGCATAATGTGACTAACAGCACACATAAAAGCAAACAGCGAAAGCACCTGAGAATGTGCTCGTCTTCCCCCAGTATGTGCCTTCAGAAATGGGAACCGAGTTGCCTTGCCACTGTTGTCCTTCTCGCCAGTGGCAGCACTATCAGAGGCCCCACTATTAGAACCCACCTGGGCTATACCTTCCTCCTTGTTGCGGAAATGTTGCCAATAATCTTCTCTTTCCTCAGTATGTGTCGCCTCCAACATAGGGGTAGTTTCAAACTAGAAGGTAAGTTGAAAACAAATGTTCAAACCAGCAACTTTAATGTACAATTTCAATTAAACTCAGTAATATATTGACATACGAAACTCAGTAACATATTTACATACATCAGAGTGATGAAACAACGTAACAATTTCTCCTGACTTTGGGATTGTCGTAAAACTCTAATTGACAATACGGGGCAACAATTGGCTGGATTTCAGTGCAAATTATTGTGCAATTATCTGAATTGCTTTACAAGCCCATACCTATGAGTGCAGATAATAAAACCAAATCTTATTGCCAAACGTCGTACACCATTACGAAGCATCATAAAGTAAAATAACAACATACATATACCTGAAATGCATATGGGAAACCAGACAACGAATAGAATACATCGTCTCTCTTATTCTTGTTCTTCTGCCCTTTATTTCAATTTCCAACCTTGACAGTCATTTTCTTAAAATTCTTTTTCATGCCACGCAACGTCATCTCGTAGCAGCATCGACCCCAGGGGTATTTATTGAATGCATTGATATCATCCAACAGTCGAATATGTTCCCTTAGAATTTGGTTCTTTCGATCCTTCCCAAGTAACACTGGCTTTAAAAAGTACAGCAACACAAGTTTTATAATGTCCTCATCATTGTTCGAAGAAGTAGCCCTGAAAGTGATGTCCACAATTTTGTTCGAAATTTTGCCACTACCGGGAAATATTCGCTGGCTGAAATTCTCAGTGGATGTACATTCATCAACGGACCTATCTTTTAATGGGTATGACCCACAATAAAGCCCTGTGACGAGGCAAAACTCCTGCATTGAGAATCGAATAATATTGTCATTTGGGAGTGCAAACTACAGCTCCGCCGAATCATCACAATCCACTTGTTGGAGAAGCAAGTTATGAACTAACTACCTAGCAAACTTCAAGTCCTTCATGTGCAGCAGTTTACCAAAGCATGACCTCTTGAACATCTCCATTTGTGCTTCATTTAACTTTTCCTCTATCACTTTTACGGCTCCGACCTTCGAAAAGCATGTAACTTTTAAAGAAAAATGCTTGGAGTCCATTATCTTTAATGTAACTACAGAATCCATCATCGTCAACCTACAATTATCAAATAACCCATTATAGTTTTATTACCAAAACAATAATGCTTAAACTCTAATACAACATATATTGTATTGATACCATATCCATAACCACAACCCTAACAAGGATAAATACCATGCAACAAAAGAGTGGAGGTCGGGGTTTCAACCTAAACCTCTGCATCCTTACCATATGGCTTGGACCCAAATTGCATCCCAACCTGGATGTTGGGATTCCCAACCTCAAGGTTGGGAATGTTGGTACTCCCCTTCTGAATGTTGGAAAGGCTGGGATTCTCAACCCAACCTTTTAGGTTGGGAACATGGAGGATTCCCAACCTGCAGGTTGGGAGCCTACAAGTTTCCCAACCTTAAGGTTGAGAATTCTGATTTCCACATTAGGAAACTCAACCTATAGGTTCTGAAACCGAAGATGGAAATTGGGAATCTCATCCTTAAGGTTGGACATCTCAATCTAGAAGTTGTGATCCCAACTTCAAGGTTGGGAATCCAAACTTCAAAGTTAAGATTCCAACATCCAGGTTGAGAATAGGTTGGAAATCCTAATCTAAAGCAAGTTGGGTCAAAGATGGAGGTTGGGAATCCCAAACTTCGCAAACCCAACCTCTCCCTGTGGTTTCAACTTAAGTCCGCAATAATATATTAACCCAAAGGTTATAAATCCCAACTTGCAAGTTCGGTTTCAACCCCCACTTCCAAATTATGTTCACCTTAGGCCGGGATTCCTAACCTCCAGGTTGGGAATCCCGAATAAGATTGAGAATCTCAACCAGAAGATTGACAATCCCAACTTGAAGGTTTGGAATCCCACCTTTGAGGTTGGTTTCAACTTTAACTATATTAGTATTCTAATCTAATGATTGCAAATCTCAACATACAAGTTCGGAATCCCCATCTCCAAGTTATGATTCCAAACCTTAAAATTGGAGTCCCAATGATGGGGTTGTTTACAACTGACAACTATCCCTATGTGCAAACCAACACAACCATGCGATTATCCATCATAAACTAAACCCACTGTCTCAAATTCACTCACCTGTTGACCATACTTATAAACGACACCATGCAACCAATCGTGTCCAACATTCATAGCAGAAACTCGACAATCTTAACAACGACAAACATTTTATGCTACAAATAACATTCAACCACTAATACAATAAAAACATCAACTAAATACAATGTGTTTTTACCGTGGAGTTTTGAAAGGCCTCCCACGTCTCTCACTGACGTTCAACTTGTTGCCTCTTCTTCCTTCACCTTTTTGCCTCTTCTTCCGTCCTCTACTTCTTCTTTACTTTCAGTATGTTAGTTTCTTCGCCAGAGAGAGTAAATGACCATTGGTGGGTCGGGTTTGGGATTTAGGTCGTGTGTGGAGGGCGTCAATCGTTGACAGGGAATGGTGATGCAGTCTGAAGTATGAGGGTTCGAAATGCAATTTCTTTCATGGCAAAAGACACAAAAACTGGTGGGCGCGTCAGTCGGAACGCGGGTGCGTGTGTCGCCTTTGTCTTGTAGCAATGGGTGCGTTGGTCGGAATGTGGGTTGAGGTCCGCAATGGGTGATATGCGACGGTGAGGAGACGGTTGCTTCGGCTTGAAAGGTTGCTTCGTTTTCAAAAACACACAGACAAGGCACACGTTGGGAATAGAGAGACACAGAGTCACCGTTTGGTTGAGAGCGACACACCCACACACAAACAATCGATGGGTCAAGGGCAGTTTTGTCCTCAAAATGTCAATGTCTTGTGCTTTAAAAAAAAAGGGGTAGTTCCCAAATGGGTTATTTTTCAACAAAACCCTTTTTTTTTTTTTTATGTTGATGGACAGTACATATTCATAAACGCCAAAAATTGTGTCGAAATATAAGTTAATTTAATTAAAAGTATAAATTTTATGAAAATCTTCTATACAGTATAATATTGAATATATTTTTAAACATTTTATATATATTATAAATAAGATATTAACATAAAATGAACTAAATTTTTTAATATATATAAAAATTTATTATTTTAATAATTATTTGAAAGAAAAGGTAATTAGTTTAATACAAAAACTCAATAATATAATGAAAGCAATAATATTATGATTATCTTAGATTAAAAATACATGATAAAAAATAATTTAATTTAAAAATAAATACTTAACAAAAATAATGCTAAACAATCAATTTGGTGTATAGAATATATTAAATAAGTTAATTAATATTGATTAAAAAATTAAATATAAAATATTCTTTAAAAATATCTTTTATATCAATTTAACATAAAATATATTAGAGCATAAAAAATTTTTGATGATACAGATATTTTTTCATGTCAAACTGATGTAGAACTTGGTGTAAAGTACCAGAGATCGTCTGATTGTATTATGAAACAATTAAATAATACACTTCTTGAATTTGGTGGAAACAAATGAAAATCAAGGCAATCATTTGGCTGCCACGCCGTGCGTTGGCGTGGGTTTGACATCCAAATCCCTCATATCCAAAAAAATATACATATATTAATAATTAATTAATTAATTAATTAATTAATTAATAATATAATAATATAAATATGTTTCTTGTCTCCTACCATTCAATATAGGTTGACCTCTCATCTTCATATGGGTCTCTCTCCCACTTATGTGTGGGTGGATCCCTCCCAATTAAGAATAGTTCTTCGAGTTGTGTCACTAGTGTTCTATTTTGATTGGTTTCGATTATTTTTTAGGTAAGTCTCTAATACAATTATTATACTAAAAAAAAAAAAAAAGAGAGAAAATCAAGACAGAAGAATATCAGTCAACAGTTTCCAACAAGTTGTAAACCATACATTTCTCGAATTTGCCGATGACAAAATGATAATGAAGACACATGACAATGTCAGTCAAAAGATTTCAACAAGTTGTAAGTTGTAATATGGAACCATTAAGTGTATTCAAAAAAAAAAAATAAAAATGAAACCATTAAGTATTCTCAAAAAAATAAAAATAAAGGACAATTATATCATACATTTCTCCAATTTGGTGAGACAGATGAAAATCAAGACACATGATAATATCAGCCAAAAGTTTCCAACAAATTTGTAGTACAAAACCTTTTTCAAAATTAAAATAGAAAAGAAAATAAGTTTGTAATAGGAAACCATTAAATAATAGATTTCTAAAAGCGATTGCACCTTTTTTTTTGGAATAAATCGACTGCACTTTGTCACCTTTGTTTCATGAGACTAACATCATTTTAATAATTTGAATTTGATTGGTCTCTACAATGGTTTTTGAACAAAAACATTAAAAAAATTGTTTGTACTAATAAGTCCCTCTCTTCTTCAAGATTTGAAAAAAAAAAAGGAAAAATCATTTTAGTCTCTAACTTTTGAGAAAAGATCAAATTTTTAACTATGTTTCAGAAAATGACAAAATGGACCCTAATATTTCGAAAAAGTATCAAATTAGTCTCTCTCATTAATCAACTAACGGTCAAACCTAACGGAAAACATGAAAATGGTCATTTACTCTTTGACTATGTTAAAATGGATAAAAAGACCGTTATACCCCTATATTACAATAATATTTCGAAATTTTACTTAAACACTAATAAAATTAAGCACAAAAAATAAAAAAAAAACTTTAAAAAATAATTTAAAATTAAACAATGAAAAAATCAATAATATCCACTAAATTTTCTTTTAGAAAATTAAAATCAAAACCTAAAATAAAACAAATTAAAAAAAAATCATCTTCAACCTTTAACCTAGTCTTCATCTTCAACCTTATTCCATATCAATATTTATCTTCAATCAAGCAAACAATATCCATAAAATCAACCTAAATGTCTCATCCATCAGCAATTCAATGAAAATCAATTCAAAACAAAATAATGTCTAAAAAATCCACAAATAAAATTTATTTTCTGTTTTAAAACTTTTTTCTTAATTTTTTTAAAATTTTTTTAGATTATTTTAATCCCTAAAATGACAAAATTACCCTTACACATCATGTCATCCGTTAAGTTTGACCGTTAGTTGACTAACGAGGAGAACTAATTTGACATTTTTTCGAAATATTAGGGTCCATTTTGTCATTTTCTGAAACATAGTTAAAAATTTGATCTTTTCTCAAAAGTTAGAGACTAAAATGATTTTTTCCCAAAAAAAATTAGAGAGAAAAATAAATTCGAGAACCAAATGGAAAAAAAATATAAATATGGAAACCATAACTCATATATATATATATATATGCGTAAGTGTATGTATGTATGTACGTATATGTAGTATAGACGGTTTTATGAACCCCTACAGATTGAGAAGTTAAATGAACTGGTTGTAGCATTTTGTTTTGCTTTTTATTTTTTGTTTTTTTATTTTTTATTTTTGGTTCTTTTAAAATTAAATATAAGATTATTAACAAAAGAAAGACTAAAAAGAATTTACAATGTAGGCTGGATTCTATAGTTTTAGATTAGGACTCAGTTCGCATAGTATTTTGCTTTGAATAGCCATATTGACACCCTTTAGGTTGTGTTTGTTACATAAGTTAAGACTGAGATTAGATAACTTTTTGGTCTAAATTCATGTTTGGTTCTTCCACTCACCCTTCACTAATTTAACCCATTACTAATTTATCTCATTAGTTTGGGATAAATTTAACCCACTCCATCATATGGGTTAAAATAATCACATCGTCTGCTCCTTCTCCAATGCCTCACCTTCGCCTTCATCATTGTTGCCTCCGCTCAGTTCTCCTCCTCTCTCGCCTCCCTCTCTCTTTACACGCAGGTACTGGTCCTTCTTGCTCACCTCTCTCTTCCTCTATTTAATCTTCGTCGCGGTTCTGTGTTCTCCAATCTTCTTCTTCGCCTTCGTCTTTGTTAGTGATTTCTACACTCGCTATTCTTCTTCGTCTTTCTCTACATCATGGTTTTTGTGCTCGCCCATCTTTATCTTAATCTTTCTACACCATCGTCGATCGTTGATCTTCTTGAACATCGTAGATTGCTGATGGAGAAGGGTGGCCATGGAGGAGCTAAGTGACAGTGCCTGTCGTAGAGCTAAGTTTGACTAGTTAGTTTGCAAAATTTCTAAGAAACCCCGAAAAATTACTTTTAAATCCAAGTTTTTATCCACTATTTTTAATCTTATCATATGTTTTATCAGACATGGAATAACATTCAATCCAATCTCATCTCATTCAATCCAATCCAATCCTATATAAATTATCCAATCTTATCACATGTACCAAATGAGGTCTTAGAACTTGTATGTTCACCCTTTTTATTTATAATCACACCCCATTAAAAAATTTAAAATTTTTTAGTTTGTAAATAAACCTCATTTAATGTTAACAATATCATTCCTTTTGATTTTGTTGTATTATATTTTTGTAAGTATACCCCTTCTTAACCTATTTTTTAACTTATCAATTTTATCATTATTTTATTTGTTATTATTAAAATAAATAATTTTTTTAACTCTTATACTGAATGAATTGTGTTTTGACTCAAATTTTTATTTAAAAGTGGTGGATGGAGGATAATGGAAATTATTAAATAAAAAAAAAAGAAGGGTGAAAAAAAAAAAAAAAAAAAAAAAACTTAAAAACCAAAAAAAAAAAAAAAAAAGACCTTGACCATTTGAAAATAAAAGTTTTACACTTTCTGTTTATTTCACCATCCATCATCCTTCTGAAAGTTTTTATTTTCAAACGAAAATTCACAAAAATTCTAGCGACGGGATACAAAACTTGTATTTTTGAAACATCAGGTGTTTTTTTTTTATTATTTTTATGTAACAATAAAGCAAGATAGTTAATAGCATAATTGAATCTTAATTTGTTCAAATTAACAGTTGATTTCCTAAAAATATATATATTATAAAAAAGCATTGTAATGCCTATTTTAGAGAGAAACAAAATACAAATATTATAATCAAAGGCATTGCTCATTGGTCAACCCAACAAGAGTCTTATCAAAGGAATATATATATATATATATATATATATATATATATTCAGCTAGATTATTATCAAATATCAGTGCACTGAAATAACCATCCCTTCCTATTTCTATGTCTTGTCAGATAAAAAGAAATTGGTGGATCTAATTGCATAGCCTATTTCCGGAGAATGTAAATGATGTGTTTATTATTCTAATAAAAATATTAAAAATATAAGAGTTTAATTACTTAATCCAACCATTGACTTTATTTCTCAATCTGAGTCTTGATTGGTTTCAATAATCATATTATAATCAATTCAAAAGTTCCAGTTAAGGGATAATATAGTCAAACCCAAAATGTAAGGGTTTAATTATCTTACTCAACCATTAACCTTAACCCTCAATCGGAGTCATTGAATTGACTTCAATAACCACCTTTACGATCAAGTCACTAATGACTTCACCTAGTGATATTGATTCATTCTTTGTATTTCATAATCAATTTATCTTCTTTGAAAAAATTCAATATTTAAAATTAATATTTAAAAAGGAGGTTAGGATTTAAGACGGTAACAAGGATATTTTATATGAGAAACTAATTAGTAATTTGTGGATAACTTGCAAACTATTTAATCTTTTTAGCAAAATTTCACTTAGAAATAATATTATATTTTGAAAATTATATTTATTTGAAGTGTACATACGGTTTTTAAGAGGCCTAAATATCTTGCAATTCATAAACGTGTTTTCAAAAATTAGATCCGAACTAAATGCTATCCTATACAAAAACAGATTGCACAAGGTCGAACTTAACTGAGACGTGCTACCGAACCCTTTTGATACCTCTAATTGAAATTGAATCGTTGCGTAAATCCTATCTTTACTAGTCATATCTCCATTGATTGAAAATGACAAAAGTCATATGTCCCTTGATTTTAAAAAGACCAAAGAAAAAGCAAAAGCAAAAGCAAGACTTTTCTTTAATGATTAAAAAACAGAAAATAAAAGTCCTACCTCTACGCCACAAAGAAAAGAAAAGCATCTCAAACAATAATTTGCTTTTCAAAGTGAAATCATCTTTCACTGAACCAACAATTAGATCATTACCCCCTCAAAACTTGAGTTGTTCATCTCTTGCTGTTGATCGATTTTATTGAGAGCAGCATGGTTGATGCAATAGTCTCATTTGTGGTGGAAAGGCTTGGGGACTTTCTCATCAAAGAAATAGCCTTCTTACAAGGAGTCAGAGACAAAGTGAGGTGACTGAAAGATGAACTGATAGTCATACAGCGTTTCCTAAAAGATGCAGAAGAAAAACAGTATGAAGATCGTACAACATTCGGTTGGGTATCTAACATTAGAGAACTTGCTTATGATATTGAAGATATGTTGGATACATTGCAGCTCAAAGTCCATAGTGAAGCTGAAGATGATGAAGAAACTACGGAAAGAAAGCCTAAATCAAGATGCTTTCCTTCCACGTGTTCTTGCACAGTTGATAAAGTCAAGGAACAAGTCAATCTATATCATCTAGGCAAGGACATTGGAGAGTTCAAAAATAGACTCATTGATCTGTCCCGTAGACGTCAACTGTATGGACTTCAAGATTCCGGTAGCAACAGAGAAGGAAGGAGCAGCGCTCTTCTCAAATTGAAAGAACTAAGAAAAACCACCTCCTTTGCAATTGAAGAGAATGTTGTTGGCTTTAAGGATGATGTTGACCAATTGTGGACTAAACTTCTTGAAGATGAACCACGGCGTTTCGTAATTTCCATCTTTGGAATGGGTGGTTTAGGCAAAACCACTCTTGCTAGAAAGCTTTACCATTGTAGTAAAGTCAACAGGAAATTCAATCGTTTTGCTTGGGTTTATGTATCTCAAGATTACACAGCTCGAGATCTTCTTGTAAGAATTATAATGTCACTTGGGATTACAAATGAAAAATTGAAGGATCTAAAGAAGATGGAGGACGTAGATTTGGGTCGATATCTTCATCAATCATTACGAGAGTATTCTTACTTGGTGGTGATGGATGATGTATGGAATAAAGAAGTTTGGAAGAGCTTAAAAAGATATTTTCCAGATAATAAGAATGGAAGTCGAGTTATTATCACAACTCGCAATCAAGAAGCTGCTGAATGTTCAGACGAGAGAACTCATCCTCATAATCTTCGAAAATTAAGGTCAGAAGAGAGTTGGCAACTGTTTTGTGAGAAAGTATCTGCTCCATATTTCAACGTAAATGATCAATTGGAGAACTTGGGTAGAGAAATGGTACAAAAGTGTGATGGCTTACCACTTGCCATTATTGTACTGGCTGGGCTCCTGTCTAAAAAGAAGGCACAAGAATGGCATGAGGTGCGTGAACAACTTTGGCAACATTTAAAAGCTGACTCAATTGAAATTCATTTCATACTAACTTTGAGCTTTGATTGCTTGCCTTATCCATTGAAGCAATGCTTTCTTTATCTTGGGCTTTTTCCAGAGGACTTTGAAATAAACGTGGAGAAATTAATCCATCTTTTAGTGGCAGAGGGCTTCATACCGCAAGTTGAAGATTGTATTATGGAAGAAGTGGCTAAAGCTTACGTGGATGAGTTGATTAGTAGAAGCTTGATTCAAGTAGGGAGAAGATATTGGGGTAGAATTGCAAGCTGTCGAGTCCATGATTTGTTACGCGATCTTGCAATTGAAAAGGCAAAAAGGTTTAACTTTCTTTATATTTATGATGAAGATAAACCTTCAAATATATTGCAAACCTTGTCATCATGCATACGACAAGCTATTTATTCTGGAGTAGAAAATCCTTTGTGGTTTAAAAATTGTAATCCACGCTTGCAATCTCTTTTCTTATTTGCCCAAGAGCAACAAGTGTTACCCATATGCAAGAAATTCAATTCTCTAAGAGTGCTTGATGTTTACAGACGCGTGGACCATGACAAGCAGCTCATGTTCGCTGAAGAGATGGCAAAATTGATCCATTTTAAGTACTTGGGGTTAAGGAACACTTTGTTGGATCTTTCTCCATCATCAGTTTCCAAGTTGCGGAGACTACAAACTTTGGACACTTACACACCTGAATGGGATGTCCACCTACCAGCTGAAATTTGGAAGTTGCAGGAGTTGAGACATTTAATTGGACGCTTTGCAAATCGTCCTTTGCAGATAGACAACTTGACAAAGCTTCAAACTCTCAAATATGTACATGCCGATCGCTGGAGACAAATCAAAACTACAAAGTTGGTTAATCTTCGAGAGTTGTGGATTTATGGTTCAGGTGTTGGTACGTTTTCTTTTGATTCGATGTCCAATTTAAAAAGCCTTCAAATACTAGCATTTCAACCGGATTTTGGTCGTCCATCTTTTGCATCACTGCAGCCACTCTCTTACTGCCAGCATCTCATAGAGTTGAGATTACGTGGGAAGTTGGAGAAACTGCCAAGAGACATACATAAAGTCCTGCCAAATCTCCAACTTCTCTCGTTAAGGGAATCACAACTCGAGGATGACCCAATGCTTGTATTAGAGAACTTACCATACCTCACTATTCTTCATTTAGCTGAAGAATTTTACAATGGAAAAAAAATGATGTGCAGCGACAATGGTTTTCTTCTGCTTGAAATTCTTCTATTTGATGAGCATTATTTTAAAATAGAGGAGTGGCAAGTAGGAAAAGAAGCCTTGCCTAGGCTTAGAGGTTTGAGGATCCCAGAAAACATCAAGTTGACAATTCCAGAAAGATTGAGATCACTTTCTACCCCAGACCCAGTTGAATACACCGATTGGACGCCTGATTATGCTCCGTATTATTTCTGAAGGTACTCCTCATTACAGATTTCATTGTGGTCATATTTCTGTTGCTGCGTGCATATATCAATGCAATTCTCTTTTGTTACTGTGTAGAATCCGAGAATTTCAATGTGATGTTTTTGCAAGGTGGATGGATTTCATATTTTGTCAAATTTCAACATACTCTTATGCTCATTTGATTTTGTTTTTGTTGTAGAAACGCCAGAGACATGAGAATGGTTCGAGTAATGATTTAGTGAGAGGAATAAGTTATATATGTGCTATTAGAACTTAGAGTAATATTTATAGGATCAATACTCACCCTTTTACGAGAGCTACTTAAAAAGATTCTTAGTTAATTCTTAATTAAACTTATTTGCATTAGAAATTAGTAAAATACTAAAACGACATGGTATGTCTACATATTTGTTCATTTCTAGTCAGATCATATTGTCTGAAACAAAAGTTATTTTAAGCTATTTTCATAAAAAAAAAAAAAGAAGTAGATTTTTATAAAATAAGCCTTATTTGTTTACACTATTTCTATGAATTTTTATAATTTTACAATTTGTACATAAATTATTAAAAAATGAAACTGAACAATGTTTAGTTTCCATAACACATTGGGAACCTCTAGTTTAAAATTTCAGCTTACTTATGTGTTGGTAACATTATTTTTGGACCTAAAATCTTGTTTTAAGAATGACATTTGTAAATTTATGTGACTTTAGGTGAAGTATCAGACAGTTAACTTCACAGAAGGTTTGCGTTGCTTTGGATGACTTAGAGGTTAGCATATTGAATTGTTTACCTAGAATATGTGTGTTTACATGCTTTAGAAATGTTTGAATATAATTTGTGTGAAAATATGTGCATATTTGTTTTAGGAACCTTGCTTGCTAAACAAAATAGTATATTAGAACAATAGAGGTTTTTATTGATGAATACTAAAAATTAAGAATACAAAGGATATATCTCTTAATGCTACACTGAGAGATTGAGACTATACTAGTGCTGCACTCCACCTCTCACAAAGTCCCTCTGTAAATAAAATCAAAAACTCAAGATGAACATCCCCCAACAGCCCTTCCCTTTAAATAAAAGTAAAAACCCTCAAACAGATCTCATAATTTCCCCAACCAACCAGCTGCCAATATTGTTATTTGTCATTTAAAAGTCAATTACATTAATGAGCCCTTTTTCCACAACTTCTTCCTAAACTCAGCTACCAAAAAGTCAATCACATTAGTGAATTGCTTTCCTTTTATAAATCTTAAGATCTTTGACTTTTTCTTTCTCCTTTGATAAGTAACAACAATTGGAGGTTTAACAATTTGATAATATGAGATATGTTTCATTTTGAATATCTTAATTCATTGCTGCTATTTGATATATGATTTGTTATGTATGTGATAATATAATGGGAATTGCCTCTAAGGTACTTTGGGTTCTAATGTAAATTAGTGTGTAGAATTGGTGCTTATAGAATAACTTGCTAGTGATTACGACGAGAGTTTGACTCCCTTACCTTTGGACAAAAGTGTTTTTGTGTTTTAAAACTTATGTGATCCGCACTTATATTAATCACACCACATGTATTTGTTACCAACCAGCAACTTTAGATCTGATTTTATGATATGGTATTTAAGTCCTATGGGACAATGTACCGTAAAGGAAACATAACCTGTTTGTTAGTAATTTGATATTCATGTGATGATGAGGCTATGAAGTACTATTTTCTAGGGTTTTCCTTTTCTGTGGTACATACCTAATAATTATATTTTGTTTTGGAAAAAAATTGCTTAATATACATACTGAATTGTGAACTCACAAAGGTTATTGTGATTCCAGCTGTCTGTGGTTTTGATCTAGATAGAGATTGGATTGGCATTAATTTTCATAAAGTTTGGTTCCATCTAGATGGAATCGTTCGTTCAACTCTATCTCAGATCAAGATGGAGCAACCCTTCATCTCCATTTGTTAGATTCTATGTTTTGAAGTTTTCTTTTGTGTTTGGGTTGCAGTGTTTAACGTAGAGAAATTGATTTAACGAAAAAGATTTGTAGTTTGAGGCTCTTATTTTTAGCTTATTTGGTCTGTTTTGAGTCAAAAAATAACTTAAATCTGAAAACTTTACAAAACTAAGGGATTGTTTGTTTTTCCACTTAAAACTTAATAGTGCTGAATTGCATCTATTAAGTTGTTTTCGTTTGTTTTTTTAAGTGGTCAGACCACTTAAAACTATTAAAAAATAACTGAAAAAATTAAGTAAGAACTTTTAACTTTTCACTTAATTGCAAATCACTTAATAATATTTAAAAGTTTTTATTCCAAATTTATTTTCCCAAAAATAACATAATTTCAAATTTATCTTAATTTTATATTACTCAATTTTTTTTTTTTTTTTATATTTACAAAAAATATATTTAAAAAGTAAAACCTAAATATATCTCATCCCAAATTGTTTTGGAATTGAACTAATATATTTTAATTTACAATTTAAATATTTATTTTTTAGTTGTTTTCTTCAATATATTAATATATTTAAATATAAATATGACTCATACTACTATATTTTTTAATAATGTTTTAATTATGAATAAAATATTATTAATATGTACATAAAAAATGTTTAAGAATTTATTAAATTATTTATTTTTAAATGTTTGTATTAAATTAATTAAAATTACATAATAACAAATAGTAAAAATGGTATAAATGTCAAGTTATTAGTTTTCAGATAATTTTAAATTTAAAAAATAAATAAGTTTACAACATATTCAAAGGTAAGGGAAAAAAAAAAAAACAAACATGTTATTCAGATTTTATATTTCAGTCACTATTCAGTCTTCAGTTTTCAGCAATACTGTTCAGTCTTCAGACAAAAAAACAAACGACCTCTAACTCATTTGAGACCTGAATATACAAAATTTCTGTTAATGACGTCAAAACTGAAAAACACACACCCAGCTCCCTAGCTCACTTTTATTTTTATCCTTTTCTATTTCATCTTCTTCTTCTCCCCATTGTTCGAAAATACGGTACAGTATGGGCGTATATACGCCCGTACGGCCATATTGCACCCAAAATGCACAGGAACGCCCGTTTCGAAGGCAAAAAATGACAAACTCTGTATCCGGTGTACGAGACGGCCGTATACGATCGTACTGCATAGATACAGACATATATAAACATATACGGTCGTGTCTGGTTTGTGTAAAAAAATGAGGAAAAAAATTGATATAAAAGGCAAACAACCCTAAACCTCTCGATCGGTTGCCTCTCTCTCAACCTCTCTCCTCACCAACGACTTAAACTTCCATTTTCGATGGGTCTAGCTTTCATTTCCAGTGGCTTCTCTCAAGAAAGAATACTGTGAGAACGGAGGTGAAAGAGTGGCAAAAGGAAGAGGGTGAAGGAAGCAAAGACGAGGGGAGGGAGGGAGAGGGTGAAGGTTTGAAGGAAGTTATGGACGGCTAACCCTAACATGTGATAAATTTATATATGAAAATTGTAAATGACCCCCTAGTTTATCATAAAATACCAAATTGAACCTAAAACAATTATAAGTAAGACCCTAATTTATGTACAATATTCAATTAGACCCGAAAAATTTATGAATAACCCTAAATTATGATAAAATATCCAATTAAACTCTTTGATTGGAAAAATAAATAAAAAAAAATTCCTTACAATTATATATACATATATAAAAAGATCCCAATTTTCATACTATTTTTGTTTTTTTTTTTTAACCATTTGCCGTATAGACGCCCGTATAATGCATACCGACCGTACCGTACCGTACCACGGTTGGGTGCCCGTACCGTACCGTATAACGTATTTACAAACATTGCTTCTCCCCTTCTTTTCTATCAAATTAGAGTTTAATTTGTATTTTCCTCTTTGGCAAACTGTTCGAGATTTCCTATGACTTGTAGTTTCAAACGGACTGCCTTGTTGTCATCTTGTAGCTGTCTTCTTGTTCTTCTTCTGCTGCTCATCACGCTACTGGTTAGATGTTCTTGTTTTACCTATTCTTGTTCTTCTTCTGCTGTTTTTGTTTCTTTTTGTATTTTGGTTGTGTTGCCGGCTTGTAGCTGTTCTTGTTTTTGTTTCAAACGGGCTGCCTTGCTATTGGTTAGGTTTTAGTTTTAGTTTTAGGTTTTTTTTTTTTTTTTTTTTTTTTTTTTTTTTTTTTTTTAATGTTGATTTGTAACAAACCATTTTCGATGACTGTTAGTTTTTTTTTTTACTGTTTGTAATTGGTTTTATTTTCTGTCTGTAACAGGTTCATCAACTATAGCCCGACCTGAGACAATCACAGGAAAAGGAACAGGTTGCTGTTGTGGTGAACCGGGTTTATCCACGAGATTGTGACAGATTGTGTTCTGTTAATTGTGAAGTGTTTTCGTTTGTCTATCCACTGATTTGTTAATTGTAAGAGGTTTGTTCTGTTAATTGTGTTCTGTTAATTGGAGATTCCATTAGTTCTTGTATTAGTTGAGTGTGCTTTGCTTTGCCACCAATGATTGGTTGAACTTGCAACTCTTTTCTGGTGTGAGGGATTTAATGTGTAATATGCCTACTCTCTATCTAGTTGCAGTTTGAATGGAATAGTATTATGTAATGTACTCTTTATTTATTTAATATATTTTTCCTTGTATCCTCCTTCCCTTGTCTCTTAATTTTTTTATGATCCTTGATACAATGATGGATGCATAATTGTGTTTAGATAAAGCCCAAATAGGTGTCAATTACTTTATAGGACCATATACTTGCTCAAGATTCTATGCTTTTAGCTTGCTGTGATACTGCTATGTTAAATTTGTTTTCTTTGATTTGTTTGAGCAGTTCGAGACATTAAGATCATGGTCATGTGCGCGTGGCGATTAGCCACCCCTTATTGTAGAGACCCAATTTATTATGTTCAATGGTTTCAATATTTTAATTGATGCTAGACCCAAATTGTTATATTATAATGCTCTAATTGATCTGTCATAGTAGGTTAATATTGCATAGCTATCAGCAATATGAGACCCTCACAAATTCCACCGATATTTGGGTAAAGTTCTATTCAATTTGATCACAAAATGACTTGGTTTATAATGGCATTTTAGCCTCTTTTTTTTTCCCTTTTCTGTTCACCTTTGGTATTATTTGGCACCAAATTATAACTTTACTGGACATTGGTAATCGGTCTGTTCTATTTTCTTTCTTGCCATTTAATAACATTGTCAACCATTATTCCATGACCAAAAGCAGTATGAATTTACCCATAATATCTGATTGACGTTAAAATAATGGTCTGACGTACATCTAAGTAATTGAAATGAAAATTTATATTCAACCAATTTCAGATATTTTCAAACGCTCGGCCATGTTAAAACCAAATGATTAATTACAAGAGATATCTGACAATCATCTCATGAACAAGAAAGATATAAGAGGAGCAAAAGTAAGACCCTAACAACAACTCGACAGTCTAGCACCTCAGTGCTTCACATATTCACACTTGAATTCCCCCTCCTTCAACACCACCCCAGAAACAAGTCCACAGCCCAACAGTTCATTGTTTCACATATTCAAATGCATATCATCAATCTGCAATCAAACTAAAAACCAAATAAACTTAATTGGAGATATAACTACTTACTGTTGTAGAGGGTTGATCTCCAATTACTGACATAGAGGTGGGACTCGACAATCAGTTCTAAGGGATCTAGTAACCTGTACAGGAGTCGAACAACAAAAAATAAAAAGGTGTGTGTAATCTTAACACCAAGCTAGGGCCAGTGAAAGACAATCAAACGCTCGAGTTAGAATAGGGAACGAATATAAAGATAAGGCAAAGAAAACATACAACCTGTGAGAATGAAAATGTCGCTCGACTAACGATGAAATAAGACTTTAGAATTATCAGCAAACAAACTCAGTACAGCAGTGTGCCATACTCTAAGCGCTGATTGGCTGCAGTACAGCAGTGAAGACAGAGTTGCAATTGGGTGGCTAAGAGAATTTTGGCAAAGTAACAGTAACAGAAAATTGGGGATCCCTTTGAACTTCTGGTTGCTGCCCTTTTATAGATAGGGAGTGGGCTGTTGGGTAGAAATCAAGACAGCAGGGATCAAGGGATCCAATCCCTCATTCATACGTTTATTGCCCAAAGCATTTCCTCACACCAATCGCTCCATTAAATGCATAGGTTACCCACTTTAAAAATCTGTCCATTGATGCAATAAACCCTCATTAAGGTCATAAGCTGACGAACGTTGGACTATGCTTACAGGGCTTCTAGGCTTTAGGCCTTATTCGGGCTCGATCGACACAAGCCCATCACCTGGACGGTTATCTTTGGGCTTCCACTCTCTTATCAATTAGGCCTGTATAATTGTGACCATTACAACTGTATATTGAAATAAATCAATAAAAAAATAAAGCACATTGGTCCAAATTCCTCACCAAGTTAGGAATTCCTAACCCTATTGGAAATTCCCAACCAACTCTATACCACCAATAGTGCTCTTCTAAAAGTTCTTTTGAGAAGTAAGATAAAACATTCTCAAAATTGTTTTGTTGGGTTTTTAGTTCCTAAATTTGTTTCCTCACTTCCGAGGTTTTAAGTGGGATATTCATAAATATTTTGCATTGTTGAAGGTACTATGCATTGTTAAACTAGAAGTTTCGACTATTTCCAACAGTTGCAAGTATGTCGAAGTAACTGGTTTCCAACTTCTATACCATCCAACTAAAACAACAAACTTACAAGCTCTGAAACCCAATGTTTTAAAGGCAAAAGGCGAGATGAGACAATCAAGCCTCACTAAGGTGAGGCAATTACCTCGAGGCGATCAAGGTGGTCACCTTAATTCGAAAGGACGAAAAATTTTAAAAAAATAAAAATAAAATAAAATAAAATAATCTAACTTGAAAAATCTTACATAACATTTAAAAAGATAGTGTTAACCGATGTTAAATACAGAAGCATCAAAAAATTAACTTAGTAATGATCTAATTTTTAAATTTTGAATATTAGTTTACTTATAAATGGATATGTAAATCATATTTGTAGGTGATAATATGGGCATTTTAGAATTTTTGGATACTAGTTTACTTTGATAAATCATATATTGTTTACTTATTAATTATTAGTTTACTTTGATAATATGGGCATTCTAGAAATTTTGAATATTAGTTTACTCATTAATTATCAATTAAACCTTAGGGTGGGTTTTGGTGGAGCTAAACAATGTCATTTAGTGGGTCAAGTCAACCCGACTTGCAGCCCATACGTGATCCAACAGTAGGCCCATATGTGACCACAGTAGGCAAACTGTAGAGAATTCTAGTTCCTTCTATACCCTTTAAAATCAAAGTAAAAAACCAAACCTGTTAATCCAAGTGACAACAAATCCTCACCTTCCAAATATCGCTATAACGCAACACATCTCCCCCTCTCTGTCTCTCTCTCGCTCTCTCGCATGCATGTTAACCTAGTTATCTTCTGCTTTTTGAGATCTAGTCAATACTCTCTCTTTTTTCTCTCTGGATGGATCTATTTTGTTTATAACGCCTCACTTCCGCCTCTGGAAGCCTAGCCTTGAGGCAGTCCTAAGACAGTCGCCTTACTGTCCAGCGGTATATGCCTATGTGGTAAGTTGCGAGGCGGTCGAGGCATGCCTTTAGATGCTGCCTCACCTTACCTTTTAAAACGATATTGATATCATATATGAGAATGTCATAAGCCTGTCAGGAATTCCCAGCCATGTAAAGAACTTTCAACTTGGTTGGAAATTTCCAACAGGTTCAGGAATTCCATTCCTAAACCCTGTTGGGAATTCCTAGCCCTGTTAGGAATTCCTAACAGGGTTAGGAATTTCCAACCTATTAGGAACTCCTAACATGGTTGGGAAAGGTCAAGAATTTCTAACCTTATTGGGAATTCCAAACAAGAAGGTTTCAAACAACTGCACAAAACAACTCGAAATGCTAAACCAAAATCGTCCTAGTGAAAGCATAAAAACCAAAGGCAAACACAACAAGCACAACCACAAGACAAAAACACATAATATATCTTTGATTGTTTGTTTAATGTTGATTGAAAAAATAGAGCAATTGAGAAACACAAAAAGACATAACAACAGCAACCAGAAGATCCCTGATTGATTTTGAGATAATTAGAATGCAGCTGAGCACAAATTAAGATTGCAAATTAAAATGCAACTAATAATTACATAAGAAATAAATCAATTTGCAATTCAGAAAGAAAACCAACATAATGAGATGGCACCATCGATCAAATAGAAAAAGGGAGTAACACAGTTTTACCATCACTTAAATAGTAACAGCATTTAAATATTGTATCTTTTAGATTGCTTAAGTTTATATTGTATATAAATGAATGCAAGATGACCATAATATGACTATCAAAACCAGTTCTAAGTCTACCTAGCATAATGTTCCAACATTCTGAGGAATAATACAAGATGACCATAATATGACTATTCATTTTTATGCAACTTGGTTTTTCAGTGCCTAGAAATGTTCATTTTTGTAATATTACAGTCATATTTTTTGCAGGACATAATTCTTCTACCCATTCAATAATTGGCCTCGACATAGTGAGTTGAAGTTTAATTTGTTAATCAATACATGTTCACAGGTAACACAAACTTTAACAGAACCAAGAGCAAGCAAAAGGGTAAAATGGTATTAAAAGAGACAGTTTAAGAGAGATGAGAGAGAAAGAGACACAGAAAGAGAGAAGATACCGGCCGTTCAACGCCTCCACGTCATCGTCGCCGTTGTTCCTTCATTCAAGCCATCGCCGCCATCTTCTTCCTTCAAGTCATCGCCGGACTGTGAGAGTCAAAGTGACTTTACAAATGGGCAAGTGAAAGTGAAATTGATAGGGTTGAAGGGATTAGGGACATGTTAGCCTTGTAATTTGTTTATGTAAGAAGGGCATTATTGTCCTTTTACATCTCCAAAGTGAATAGTTGTGCAAATATTTTAGATTTGAGTTATTTTTCAACTCATGAATCCCAAAAAATATTACTTTTCAAATAAATATTTTGTTTTTCAAAGAAAATTTAGGCTTAGAAGCCAAGATTATTGGGTTTCCAATAATTAAAAACCTAGATTTTTAGGTTTCCAATGACTAAAAACCAAATTTTTAGGCTTCCAATCATTGAAATCCAAAAAATCCGAGTGAAACCCAAAAAATGGGTTTCAAGTTCTCTAAAAACATAAATTTTAGGGTTTCCAATAATTGGAAGGTAGAGATACCAAAATGGGATATCCACTGTCTATCAATATGATGGACGATAGACATTTCACTTGGGATTCCACCCTTCAATTTATTTAAAAATTGTTTGTATTATGTTTTATGTATATAAGAGTATTTAAGTTATTACATAAGTTTAAAGGTGTGTTTATTTGTTAAATTGGGAAATGAGAATAATCGATGATGTTTATTTACTCTAAAATCATTCCATAATAGAAATGAAATGGTAGGTCCCACATGAATTTAAGATTGTGAAATGAGAATCTTATTTTCTTTACCTGTTGACGTTCGGAAACAGTCAACCAGAGATTTTGGGGCCCAGACTGTGAGCTTGGTAATTAAAGGTTCTGGTCGTACTGATGGAAGGACAATAAATGTGCAATTAGTAAGGTTCAAGGTTGGTGGTGATTAATTCAGGTGAAGGAATGTCGATCCTGGTAGTAGGTTGGATTTAATGTGGTGATTAATGGAGAATTAAAGAGAGAAAAGGAGAGAAAGAGAAAGAAAACACAAGGATTTTTACGTGGTTCGGTGACTGCACCTACATCCACGGTCACTTGGGAGTAATTCCTGCGGAGTGACAGTTCTTTAGTATGTTCAACTTGTTTGTATAGTAAAAATGTCTCCTTTCTTTATAGAGGAGGGGAGATGACAATAAAAAATACAAAGGAAAATTACACACGTTACTGGCAACGGTTAGTTTCAGCTAAACCTGACATTGCCATGCTGCATTAATTGTAAAGGTAATGATCATTTTCTTCCTACACAAGTCTGCATTTAATACACCTGGAGGGGTCTTCACTTCATTAAATGCTTCTGGGTAATTGTGTAGGCAGTTTCCGACGGGAAATCATGAGAGTTGGTAAATCCTGACAACTTGCTATACATGATATCTCCTGGGTAAGCCCTCCGGTCAGTCAGGTGATGCACACTGGAGGAGAGCCGACGCGACCAGGAGGTGAGGTAGACGGTCTGGAGGCCTACGCGAGCTCGCGACCTGTGCGACCTCGCGAGCTCCACGAGCTAAAGGTACGGGCAGGAGGCATTCTGGGAACTGCTGTTGGCTTGCGACCTGGATGGCCTCATGAGCTGGGCTTGCAACCGTTGGTTCCAACCTTAGACCTTCTGGGTCCTTGCTTCTATTTAAATTAATAAGGCCTGAACTGGCCCATTTGGGCCATACGAGAAAATGGGTATAACATCAAGCCCCCCAGCTCTCTGTGCGTTTTGCGGACTGGGAGCTGATTTAAACATATGATTGGCGCCCATTTTCGAATCTTCTGGTGTCGTTTCAATCTCTGCACTGTAACCGTTGACACGCGGCGTCCATACAGGCGTTGGGGTCGAAAAACGTGTCTCGGGACCGTATGCATTAAATGTGCACGTCTTGTAACTGACAGGCGTGATGGCATATGACCGAGATCGGTGCCTAGCCATTGGATCTTTGACGGTTATGCCTTTATGTTGGATCGGACGGCTGGGGACGGACGTCCTGGCCTATATAATCCACAGGTCTTCTCACATCCCCCCTTTTTGCTTTCCTGATACGACTCCAGTACTCTTTTTCCCATTTTTTCCTCTTCTCTGCTTCTTCTGGTTTGTTATTCTCCGTCGGACAACCTCTTCAGACTCCGCCACTACAGGAATCAGCCGCCGTTCTCCACAAGCCATACTCAGTTCGAACAAGGTAATTCTTTTCTCGCTGTGATTTTTTACGTTATTGTAGGATTTGCTCCTGGTTTGTGTTGCTAGTTTCTGCTTCTGTATCACGTCTGTGGGTCCCTGTGTGCCTGTTTGGCCTTTAGAGATTTATTGTGTTGGTTGCTTGAGTACCTGCGTTCGTTAGGGACGACCTGGTTGTTAACCATGTCCCATTTTGTTGCTGTTTAGGACTTTTGATGAAAGTGTCCCCTTACTGCTTGGTAGGGTACCTGTAAACATAAGGTTAGCAACACAAATATTTAGGGTGATATAGTACCTGACGGGCCCGTGTCTTTGGGCCTTCTCCTTGCCTTTGGAGGCCAAGTGTGCGACCTGACATATAGGACAATAGCTTTAGGAATTCTTTTTCTGTGTCTTGCTAGGCTCAGCATGCTGTAAGCGTTCTGATGTCATTCCTTCTGTGCTGTAGATGTCAGGTCGCTTACGCACTGGTCGAGGCAGGGCTTCTGCTTCTAGGAGGCAGAAAGGACGCCAGACTAGCGAAGCTGAGGCTACGACCTCGCGAGCTAGCGTGTCCGCCGAGGAGGTCGCAGGAGGGGACGAGGTCGCTGAGAGAGCTGACCCCCACCCTTTTTCTCACACACCTTCGGGAGCTACCCTCTTAATGTTGGAGGAGTGGGCTCGAGAGTTCAATTTCCCCTTGGGGTGCCGAGCCAATGTCCCCCAGGCCAGCGATCGAGCTGCCTATCCTCCCTCGGGCTTTGTGGCGATTAGTCATGAGCATTTGGAGCTCGGGTTTAGGTTCCCCATTCCCAACTATCTTAAGGACCTTCTGAATGACCTAAGGCTTGCCCCATTTTCATCAAGTACGGGCTCGGGCCCCCTACACCTCGTATCCTCCGTAGCGTTTTCAGTTTCAAGGGGATCTCTGGAAACGAGGGGCTTTACTACGTCACGCCTCGGCAAGGCTCGCCCTATAGGGAATATCTGCCCCGAGAATGTATCAAGTCCAATGTGGGGGAGTACAAGTCCAACTGGGTCCTGGTCACATGCACTTCACTTGGGGGTCTGCGCAATAAGAGCTTCGTATTGAAGCCCGGTACTTAGAAACTTGTGGTTTACAGAAACAATGATACAGCTCCCTAGGATAATAATCCCAAAAAATTTCATTTTATTTTATTTTTATTATTTTGCAGGCGTCGCGGTTCCCAGTTACAAACTTACAGACAACGAGCTCATTACTCTGGATGCTTACGTGGCAGCTAAGGGGCCAGACGACGATCATCTTCCTTCTAACAGCGAGCTGATTGACCGGGGTCTCGCGCCGTCTGCCACAGGTCCCCTTTTGAACATAATCCAGCACTTGGGGATACGGGGACAAACTTGCGAGGTTCACTCAGTCTTCGCTGCCCCTGAACAGTCTGAGTCAGATCCGCAGCCCTTGCAGCGGAGGTCACCGAGCACGAGCTTTCCACCAGCCTTTCTTCAGACAACATGGGAAGGCTCACGATGTCCGTTCCTCCTCTCAGGTCGGTTCCACCTGTCAGACCGACCGAGGTCGTCGACGTGGACGACACTTCTTCAGACCGCTCACAAAGAGCGCCCTCTCAGCCTGCTGTAGCTGTCCTTTCTCCGACCAGGTCAGCTATGACCCCCTAAAAGCGGGCTGCCTCATCTGAGGGGCAAAGTCCTTCCCCAGCCAAGAGGGCCGAGGTTTCTGTCGAAAGGGACTTAGCTGCGGAGTCGGAGTCCGAGGCCCTGATTATAAAAAGGAAAGGGAAGGCCATAGCTGAGCCCCCGGCCCCAAAGCAGAAAGGTGCCGTCGAGGTCCGCCAGCCCAGGGCGGTTGTTATCGGTAGGGAGCCGGGTACTGAAGCACCAGGACGACCTGCGAGGCCTGTGACGGATGAACAGGCAGAATCCGAGCTCCGCTCTGAGGCGGCAAAGGAGATGGAATATTTAAACAGCTTCGTGGAGCTCGTGCCCGAAATAATGGGAAGGCGCAACCCGAAGATGCAGAGACCTGAGCTCACAGGCCGGCACCTCGTAGGGTATGTAGCTCGTCATGCTGCGCTGGTAAGGTTCACACCCCTCTATACTTTGATTTTCTTCTTTTTCAAAA
Organism: Litchi chinensis; assembly: GCA_019925255.1. Taxonomy (NCBI): domain Eukaryota; kingdom Viridiplantae; phylum Streptophyta; class Magnoliopsida; order Sapindales; family Sapindaceae; genus Litchi; species Litchi chinensis. The sequence continues at coordinate 23,466,203 of CM034464.1, forward strand.
GATCTTTTACCATCTCTTCTGCCTTTTCAACTTGGTATGGCGTCTGTGAAGTTGATGAGGGAGGCAGAATATCACATTAATGAGAGGGAGGCCTTTAGGATGTCCCAGGAGCAGTTCGAGGAGGAGAGGAGACTATTGCAGGATGAAATCAATCTCCTCCAAAAGGATCATGGAGAGCTTTCTGCCAAGCTTTGAGATGCTGATGCGGCCTTGTCTCAAGAGACTGCTCGCAGGGAGGCTGCCACCTCTGAAGTTAGCAAGGCCCATAGCGAACTAAAACAGCTGAAAGGCGAGCTAAGTACTGCAAAGGTAAAGGTATAGGTTGCTGAGGATAAAGTAAGTCAGCATCAGTGGGACTTGGCTGCAGCCAGAGGGAAGCTCACGAGGGCCGAGGAGAAGCGGGTTGAGGCAGAAGTAAAACTGGCTCAGACACAGGGGAAGCTGGCTCAGACCGAGGCGGGCATCGAGGCCAGGTTAGCTCGGGAGCGGACAGGGTCGAGGAGGAGGTCGAGAGGGCGTTTCTGTTCAGCATGTGGGAGCGCTACCCGGACTTGGACTACTCCTTCTTTGGGTCAGCCGGGGTCCAAATGATCCGGGAGTTCGCAGAGCTCACTGTAGGTGCTCAGGGCGCACAACATGCGGATACTTCCTCTTCCCCTCCAGTTGATCCACCTGCTGTCCCAGTTCCTCTGCCAGAACAGGTCCCCGAGGTACCTCCAGCTTTAGAGGATCCTCCAATGCCTGAGCCCCCAGTAGAGGTCCTTCCTGATTTACCAGCTCCTGAACACGCCCCTGCGGTAGAGCCCCCTGTAGAAGCTCCTATTGATCTTGCTCCCTCGGACGAACCAGCTGGTGTCTAGGGCATTTTGATTTCATTTGTTTGATTTTATTCCTTGTAATTTTTCATTTGTTTGAAACCGAACAGCGAGCTTGAAGCTCAATATTATAATACATTCCCTGCACAATTCTAGTACTTTGTCCAAGTGTAGATATGCATATTTTACTTATATGATGGGCAACTAATAGACAATGAACACACCATTGTAAGTATTAAAATTTGCTAAGTAAATCACAATCGTGAAAATCATGCTAACTCACGAGTCAGCGACTATAATAATAATGTGTTAGCTCATATGAATTTGGATTCAGCAAATAGCTCAATCGAGCAAAGTATTTGACCCTGCAGGTGATATAGTTGGACAAACCTTAAAGGATTGGCAGGAGCTTATATTCAGTGGGGGCTTGGAATTTCCTTAACCCGTATTCTCAATGACGTTGAGTGCGCTGGACAGCAGCATTTTTCCGAACTTTGAGATTCTAGTCAGTGGCTGCATTCGTAGTTCAAGGGTGAGCCCCTTTCGCGAGTCCGCGGGCAGCTTTATATTTGAGAGGCGTAGCCTTACCCCCTCCCGTGATGTCGCGGGGCAATTGATTCGCGAGGTCGCGGGCAGCTTTATATTTGAGAGACGTAGCCTTACCCCCTCCCGCGAGGTCGCGGGGATAGTCGCTGTGAACTAGGAAATAAACTTGATACTTGCCGACGTAAACCTCTGCGAGTGAGGATAATATGTGTAAGTCGAGTATCAACCGATAAGGCATCCTCGATTGAGGTTTTTATGGACACCCATTGCCACAATATGCTTGTAACTTTGACTAGTAATTTTATGCGAGTATTTTAGCTGCAAATGATTCCTTGGATTTTTGCACAAATATCTTCAAGGAACAATATTTATGATAATAAACTGTAACTCGTTTTCTTAAGAAAGAGATTTCATTAGCTTTGCTCTTTTTAATATGTACATTTGCTGGTTCAACCAGTTTGCTTTCTGCATCAAACATGACACATACAACAAACAAGTGAAAGCACATTTACAGACAATCGTAAAAAAAAAATCATGTACAAAGTTAGAGCGGGCCGACAGTTCTCAGGTGTAGTACGGCCGCAGGTGTTCAGCATTCCAGGCTTGGGGTAACTCTGATCCATCCATGCTGGCCAAGTGATAGGCTCCATTCTTCAGATTCTGCTTGATGAGGTACGGCCCCTCCCAGTTGGGCCCGAGCACCCCATCGCTTGCCTTGTGAGCCTTGGGGAGGACTAACCTGAGAACGAGGTCCCCGGCTTTGTAGCTTCGAGCTCGCACCTTCTTGTTATAATACCTGGCAACCCTTTGCTGGTACACCGCTACCCTTAGGCGAGCTGTCTCTCTTGCTTCCTCGGTCAAGTCTAAACTGGCTGCGAGCAGCTGGTTATTGTCTTCAGGTCGGAACGAGGCCCTTCGTTGGCTGGTGACTTCGAACTCTGCCGGTATCATGGCCTCCGCTCCATAGACCATGGAAAATGGGGTCTCACCTGTCGAGTTGCGGACTGTGGTCCTGTACGCCCAGAGAACTTTCTGTAGCTCGTCAGCCCAAGCCCCCTTTCTTGCCTCTAGCCTGGTCTTCAAAGTCTGCTTGATGATCTTGTTCACAGCCTCGACCTGACCATTGGCCTGAGGATGGTCTACAGCCGAGAAGCTTTTCACGATTCCGAGCTCATTGCAGAAGTCTATGAATTGCTCGCTGGTGAATTGAGTCCCATTGTCTGTGACGAGCTGCTGAGGGATTTCGAATCTGCAGATGATGTTGTCCCACACAAACTTTTCTATCTTCGTTGTGGAGATTTCTGCTAGCTCCTTAGCTTCCGCCCATTTGGTAAAGTAGTCCACAGCAACCACAGCATGCCTGCAACTTCCTCGAGCTGTAGGCAAAAGTCCGATGAGGTCCATCCTCCAGATTGCGAAATGCCATGGACTCACCATCTGCTGGAGGTAGGCTGGTGGAGCTCGATGGACCTTAGCAAATCTCTGGCACTTATCATACTTTTTCACAAGATCCAAGGCATCCTACTTCATTGTTGGCCAGTAGAACCCTGTCTGAGGGCCTTCTGAGCCAAGGATAATGCTCCTGCGTGGTTCCCACAGTGACCCGCGTGAATATCGTTCAGCACCACTTCACAGTTCCCACCATCTATACACCGCAGTAGCGAGGTTGAGAACCCCTTCTTGTACAATCTGTCATCACAGATATAGTATCGGGCTGCTCTAGCTCGTATGCGGCGAGCTTCAAGCTTATTCTCTGGCAGCTTCCCTTCCTGCAAGTAACCCAATAATGAGCTCATCCAGGAGTTAGGCCAAACCTGTATACCATCATCGCATCCTCGTCCTCGATGCTCGGAGCTGGTAGGAATTCCACAGGGATGGACTCAAGGAGATCTGCATCTTGGGAGGTCGCTAAGCGGGCCAGGGCGTCTGCATTAAAGTTCTGTGCCCTGGGGATCTGGTTCACTTCAAACCATTTGAAAGCCCCCAGTAACTCCTTAACCTTTTGGAAGTATTTCGACATCCTCCTTCCCTTGGTCTGATATTCTCCCCTGACATGACAAACAATAAGTTGAGAATCGCTGAAGACCTTTACCTGCTCAGCTCGTACCTCCTTTGCCAGGCGAAGTCCGGCAAGCAATGCCTTGTACTCGGCCTCATTATTGGTAGCTCGGAACCCAAACCTTAAGGCACTCAGGACTTTATGGCCTTCTGGGCTGATCAGCATTATTCCAGCTCCTGAGCTTAACTCATTAGAGGATCCGTCCACATAAAGCTCCCAAGTTTAATCACCGGCTAGTTCCTCCTACTCCGGTACTAGTCTTGTGAATTCCACAATAAAGTCTGCAAGTGCCTGGGCCTTGAATGCCGTTCTAGGTCTGAACTCTATGTCGAATTGAGCGAGCTCGATGGCCCACTTGAGGAGCCTGCCTGAAGTGTCTGCTTTCTGGAGAACTTGCCTGAGAGGGTACTGTGTGAGGACCTCTATTTGGTGAGCTTGGAAGTAGGGACGTAACTTCCTGGAGGCGATCACCAGGCAGTACGTGAGCTTCTCCATTTGTGAATATTGGGTCTCCGCATCAACCAGCCTTTTACTGATGTAATACACAGACAGCTGCATTTTTCCCTCTTCTTTTACCAAGGCCGCGCTCAGGGCGTATTCAGAAACACCCAAGTACAGGAATAACTTCTCCCCATCCTTTGGCTTGGACAGGAGGGGGGCCTGGCCTATATACTCCTTCAGCCTCTGAAATGCTTCTTCGCAATGCTCATTCCATTCGAAGTTCCTGACCTTCTTTATAGCTTCGAAGAATGGCACGCACTTGTTAATGGCTTTCGAGATGAACCGGCTGAGGGCCGCGACCTGGCCATTAAGACTTTGCACGTCCTTGATTTTGAAGGGGGACCTCATTTCTACCAGCGCCCTGATCTTCTCCGGGTTGGCCTCTATCCCTCTGCTATTTACCATAAACCCAAGAAACTTACCGGACGCTACCCCAAAGGCACATTTCAGGGGGTTTAACTTCATCCGATAATTTCTGAGGACTTTGAATGTCTCATCCAGGTCGCGAACATGGTCTGCTGCTTTCTGGGACTTTACTAGCATGTCATCTACGTATACTTCCATGGTTTTCCCAATCTGGTCCTGGAACATGGCGTTGACCAGTCGCTGGTAGGTGGCTCCTGCGTTCTTGAGTCCGAATGACATTACCTTGTAACAGTATAACCCCCTATCAGTGACAAAAGAAGTGTTTTCTTCGTCCTGCGGGCTCATTGGGATTTGGTTGTATCCTGAGTAGGCATCCATGAAACTGAGGAGTTGGTGCCCGGCTGTCGCATCTACCAGCTGATCAATCCTAGGCAATGGGAAGCTGTCCTTTGGGCAAGCCTTGTTCAGGTCGGTGAAGTCAATGCAAGTCCTCCACTTCCCGTTCTTCTTCTTCACGAGAACCGGATTTGCGACCCAAACAGGATAACAGGCTTCCCTGATGAACCTGTTAGCTAGCAGCTTTTCGACCTCCTCCTTCAGAGCTGCATAACGTTCCGGGGTCATAGGCCTCATTTTCTGGCGAACTGGCCTGTGCTGGGGATCTATATTCAGTCTGTGACACATAACATCAGGATCTATCCCCACCATGTCTTCGTGGTTCCAGGCGAAGACATCAAGGTTCATCTTCAGAAATTCTGTGAGTACAGTCTTCACTTCTGGTGGCAAGTCTCTTCTTACCTTCACACATCTGTTCGGGTCTACTTCGCTGACCTGCACTTCCTCTAGCTCTTCAATAGGTCCCGTGGCCTTGTCTGCATCCACCTCGCGAGGGTCGAGGTCGTCGCTCACCCCAGTTTCAGAGATGACTTGTGGTTGGCCACCCGAGACCACGTTCACCTTCCTTCCTCGAACTCCCATCTTCACTGCATCTTCACAGCATCGCCTGGCCAACTGCTGTTCTCTCTTAACACAGCCCACTCCATTGGGGGTTGGGAATTTGACTGTCAGCGTCCTGGTGGAGGTGACCATGTCTAGCTCGTTCATCGAAGGTCGCCCCAAGACCACGTTGTATGCTGAAGGGCTATTGATAATCAAGAAGTTTGCAAGAACCGTAGCTTGTCGGCCTGGTTCTCCGAGGGTGAGAGGTAACTTGATCTGGCCTATCGGTATCACTGCGTCCCCTGTGAATCCGTAGAGGGGTTCTGGTGAGGGTGTTAACTGCTCAGTCCCTAATCCCATCAGGTCATAGCAGCTCTTATACATGACATTGACTGAGCTACCAGTGTCGATCATTACCCTTCGCACTTCGACGTTACTGATCTGGGCCCGGATTACAATCGCGTCATTGTGGGGCCAGCGTACTCCCCTCTCGTCCTCCTCTGTGAACACAATACTATCTGAGGACGCTTTTGCCCTTTTGGTGGGCCCCTCGGCTCTTCCGTATTCTGCCAGCAGGGTATGGTTGGCTTCTTGCACGTACCTCTAGCGCGACCTGTTTGATGTACCTGCCATATGAGGTCCACCATAAATAGTAAAGATTATTCTTACAGCGGGCTCGCGCTCGGGCTCCTGAGCTTGCTGAGGCTGCTATTGCTCGGGCTGTTGGTCTCGTCCCTGAGGTCGTTGGTGCTGAGGTCGCCTGCCAGCGGGTTGCATTACATACTCTCCCAGGCGGCCTCGTCTTATGAGTTCTTCAATGGCATCTTTCAACTGCCAGCAGTCTGAGGTATTGTGCCCGTTCTCATTATGGTAGGCACAGTATTTCCTCGGGTCCCGACGTCGATTAGGGGATCCAGTCGGGGGTGGCTTGCCGAAATTCTCCCTGTTTCTTTCTGTGGCGAAGATCCTGTCTTGCCTGTCCGACAACACACTATAGCTTTCATATCTGTTCGGACGTCGGGGTCGCTCCACCCTCGGCCCTGGTCTAGCTCGTTTCGCCACGACATTGGCAGTCTGGTGCCTCGGCTCCCCTGGCCTATCACTGCCATGGTTCTTCCTCTTCTCGCGATGGGAACCACTCGCTTCACCCCGCTGACTGTCGGGCTTCTTAGCCCCGAAGGCCTCTTCCCATCTGATCTCTTTGGCAGCCCTTTCGTAGAACTCCCCCAGATCCTTCACTGGGGATTTGTAAATGCTCTCGTATAACTTCCCATCTTTCCTGAGCCCTGCAGAAATAGCTGTTAAAATACTCTCGTCAGAGGGCGTTTCCACATTACTCACCTCCTCTCTGAACCGGGTGATATAATCCTTCAGAGATTCGTTTTGCTTCTAGAAGATGGTAGCGAGGTGACAGGCTGGTGCGAGCTGCTTCCTCAAGGTCTTATATTGGTCCAAGAACCTCTTCTGACATTCTCTCCAGCTTCCGATGCTGCGGGCTGGAAGGCCTTTGAACCATGCTCGCGGAGCATCCTCTAAAGTAGCTGGGAATACTCGGCACTTTACCAGCGGGTCATCTGTCTGAAGATCCATCTGTACATTAAAAGCGTCCAGATGGTCGTGAGGATCTGTCCTGCCACCGTATGGAGGGATATTGGGGAGTTTAAACTTCGCTGGTAAGGGTACTGTCTTGATCTCCCGGGTGAATGGTACCCTGCGATTCTCCCGCTCTTCCCCGGTCTGACCTCCAGGTCGAGCTTCCAATTGCTGGACTCTCTGTAACAATTCCTCCACTACTAGATCCTGGGTCAGAGATCGTTGACTGGGGTTCCACCTACTGGTACTTTCCTGCTCCCCAAAGTGACGGTTCTGCGACTTGCCCTCTTCACCGAAAGCTTCTATGTGTCTGGGGGCCCTCTGCGGCTCGGGCTCATAACCTGCACGGTATCCGCGGACTCGTTCTGGCCCACGACTACCCTCTTCGCGCCTGGCGCCCTCGATGCTCACCCTAGTCTTATCCCGTTCTGGCGAGGCGAGATTTCTCGCTCTTGGTTCCGCCCCCTGGCTCTCCTCGGGTGTAAGTTCGAGGAGCAAGCTGATCCTTCGGTCAGCGACCTTTCCCTTGCGGCTACCCCTTCTGGAGTTGGGATTTCTTCTGAAGGTCGATGGCGAGCTCTGCCTGGTGGTGCAACCTCCACCTGTCTTTGCACCGCATGGGCTTGGACTTCCACCAACGCCCTGACTGTCGTCATTAACTCCTTTACTGTATCTTCTAGAGCTTTCTGGTGCTGTTGCCATTCCTGAGCGACCTCATTTCCTGAAGGTGAGGTGCTTTGTTCCTCTCGGATTTCATGTCGTTCTTCTGCCACTCCGACACTCCTTGTTGCTTTAATCCTAGCCATGGTAGACAAATATAGGTGAATATGAAATAATAACTAAATGAAGATTACCAGGTCGCTGTTGGGCCCTCCTTCTAGCGCCAAAAGATGTTGACGTTCGGAAATAGTCAATCAGAGATTCTGGGGCCCAAACTGCGAGTTTGGTAATTAAAGGTTCTGGTCGTACTGATGGAAGAATAATAAATGTGCAATTAGTAAGGTTCAAGGTTGGTGGTGATTAATTCAGGTGAATGAATGTCGATCCTGGCAGTAGGTTGGATTTAATGTGGTGATTAATGGAGAATTAAAGAGAGAAAATGAGAGAGAGAGAAAGAAAACACAAGGATTTTTACGTGGTTCGGTGACTGCACCTACATCCACGGCCACTCGGGAGTAATTCCGGCGGAGTGACAGTTCTCTAGTATGTTCAACTTGTTTGTACAGTAAAAATGTCTCCCTTCTTTATAGAGGAGGGGAGATGACAATAAAAAATACAAAGGAAAATTACACACGTTACTGGCAACAGCTAGTTTCAGCTAAACCTGACATTGCCATGCTGCATTAATTGTAAAGGTAATGATCATTTTCTTCCTGCACAAGTCTGTATTTAATACACCTGGAGAGGTCTTCACTTCATTAAATGCTTCTGGGTAATTGTGTAGGCAGTTTCCGACGGGAAATCATGAGAGTTGGTAAATCCTGACAACTTGCTATACACGATATCTCCTGGGTAAGCCCTCCGGTCAGCCAGGTGATGCACACTGGAGGAGAGCCGACGCGACCAGGAGGTGAGGTAGACGATCTGGAGGCCTACGCGAGCTCGCCACCTGTGCGACCTCGCGAGCTCCACGAGCTGAAGGTACGGGCAGGAGGCATTCTGGGAACTGCTGTTGGCTTGCGACTTGGATGGCCTTATGGGCTGGGCTTGCAACCGTTGGTTCCAACCTTGGGCCTTCTGGGTCCTTGCTTCTATTTAAATTAATAAGGCCTGAACTGGCCCATTTGGGCCATACGAGAAAATGGGTATAACATTACCCAATTTGAGAATCTCATTCTCATTTCTCTTTTCAAATTAAAAAGACTGTTAGACTCCTTATTAAATGGGGTTGTGGAACTTTTTTTAAAGTTATTCTTTTATTTATTTATCTATTCTATAGATTACATGGCATGTGTTATTAAATAAAATTGTTCATTTTTACAATATTGTTTAGTTATATGAGAGTTTAGAAAAAATTATACAATCAGTTATAACAGCTACAATGATTGAGCCTAACATAATTATTACAAGGAAGGTTTACATATATATACATATAAATATATAATAAAAATGACCACTATATTCTTGTTTGTAAAACAATATAATATTATGAAATTTTTGTTTAAAAAAATAAAAAAAATTATAATGTGATTTCATATATTATGAATGGTTTGAAATTCTTTAACATTAACAAAAATAAAAAGTAAAATATAGATACATAATATACTTACAATAATATTGTTAAGAATTTTTTTTTTTATGGAGTATAAATTATTATTAATCAAAAACGTTTTTATAACTTATAATTAATCTATTATGATTCAAAAGCAAAGTAAACACTCAATAAGAGTACTGCTGATTCCGATTCTAATATCTACAATTGAAGAAAATAATTTATTATAATTATAATAGATCATTCCTATTTTAAGTCATGCCAATTTTAGAATATTCTGATGCTCATTTCAATTTCTACAATTAAAGTAAACGCACTATAAAATAATGATAGGAATTTCATATGGTTTTTTAATAAGGGTATTTTGGTCTTTTTATGATTTAGGACCAAATATGCCAAGTTTTTTCATGGAAATCTGACAGTAGAGGTTTTATCTAATATTTTATATTTTTTAGCAGTTTTTCATAATATCCTGACTTAATATGTCAATATATATATATCCCTGCTTAAATTAAAGTTATGGCATAAACTTCATGTTATTTTCTATTAATATGATCTCAGAATAGTCCGCTAACTGTCTTAATTCATCTTAGACTGATATTTTTTTTTAAAAAAAAACCTTTGTGAGCTTACAATTTAGTATGACTAATCAAGGATGGAAGAAAAAAAAGTTGGGGCCGACCCAACTCGAACATCCTATCCAATTCGTAAATAAAAGGTTTTACTTTGACTTTGAGTCCAGCTAGTTTTGAATTAAACAAATGACAATTTTTGGTCACAAATCAGTTTTAAGTTGGAAAAACCGTCCTAAACCGAAAACCACTTTTATTAAAAATATATATATGTAAATCATTTTGATCCTTAAATTTTGAAAGGTAATCAAAATTTTTAATTATATTTTGTTGGTAGGAGTTGTCAACCCAAAAAACATATAAGATTGAGGGTTCAACTCCGGACGCGATCTTCAAGAGGCCAAAAGGGGTTGCCCGGGATGGTCTTCACCCCCGGCTCGGCACGGTCTTCACCGCCGACCCCGTACAAATCATTCCGTAGGCGAGGTTCCGACCCCTCAGGTGTTGACCGATTCCGATCATCAACAAATTGCTTGGGGATGAGAAATTTAGGTTGATTTTATTGGTGTTGTTTGCTTGATCGAAGATGAATCTTAATGTGAAATGGGTTGAAGATGTTTTCTTTTTTAATTTGTTTTATTTTAGGGTTTAATTTAGTATTTTTATGTTTAATTTAATTTAATTTTTTATTTTTCATTTAATGTTTTAAGTTTTTTTTTTTTTTTTTACTTTTTTATGGGCATTTAAGTAATGCTTTAAAAAAATCCGATAATATAATTATAAATATTTATAAAACCATAAGAAAATATTTTCGTAATATTTATTACTGTTATATTTAATTATAGATAGAGGGATAATGTTCTTTTTATTCTTTTTAACAAATTCATTGATAAATAAATTTTTTCATATATTTTTATTAGATTTGACGGTTAGTCTATTGATAGAAATTTAAAATATTAAAAATAATTTAATTATTTTTAAAATATAATTAAAAATTTCTTCCATTTTCAAAATTTTTGGATGAAAATGATTTTTACCTTAAAAAAATATATATAAATATAAAAGCTAAGAAAACCCCTAAACACACACTTCCCTCACTCTTCACTCTTATCCTTGTCACCCACATTCTTCACTCTCACCCCTCAAACCTCTATACTCTCACACTGTCGCCGACAGTCTCTTTCACCACCACCACCACTACCACTACTATTGGTGGTAAAGTGTAACAAGGAAGAGTGATCATGGTGTTGTTGTTGTTGCGTCTCCCTTGTTACACATCACCACCACTACCATTACTGACAATTATCAAAAGAAAAATCTCTACTTTGTAGAATCTCTATTTAGATGCTTTTCCTTTGTTCATTTCCCCAAAACGTTTTGCTTGGAGAATAATGATAAGCGAAACGTTTCGGGGAATGAATAACGATGCCCATTATTTCCCAAAACGTTTCGCTTTGGAGAATAATGATGCCCATCATCACTACTCTTGTCATCACAGTTAGTTCATTTTTTGTTTTTGAATTTGTATAAAAAAATGTGTATGCAAAATGATTGATTGGTGCTAGTTTTGTAGTTTGAGATTTCCGGTCGAGGTCCAAAAAGCAAGCCAAGAAGATTCAGACTATTGATGAACAGAAGTATCATGTTTTTATTCTAATGTTGGTGTTCTTTTATTATTATTATTATTATTATTTTATTATTTATAAGTTTGTTTGTTGTAATGGGGTTGCAAATTTTGGTCTCACTGATTTTTAAACACATCAAGAGGTAACTATCAATTTTCACCCAAAACATAATTAGAAGTAACCTCATAAAATTTGAATCTATTACGATAAAAATAAATAAGATATATGTTAGAATGCAAAGCAAACAACTCCAAATACCAAGGCCTAGCCTATGATCTAGAGAATGGAAGCATCCATTTTTGGTCTTGGGTTGGGTTTGGATTGGAAAAATTGACTTGAAAACCAAAATCAATTTTTAAATTTGAAAGTATAAAGGTTTTTTTTTTTTTTTTTTTTTTCATAAATGACTTTTTTTTAGGTCCACATTGAACATTAATCATTTTTTTTTAAAAAAACTTATAAGAATAACTATTTTTGGATAAAAATATAATTTGTAAAATTATGAAATCTGAAAAAAGAGTTATTTCAATCTCAAAAAATGATTATTTTCATAATTTTCTCAAGCATAAAACTGACTCTTCCCTTACTCTTCATCATAGTTCCAAAAATCGTTACTCGCTAATCAATCGGCAGAATAGCGGTTAACAATTTATCGGTTATTTGACGAATAATCGGTAATTAATTGGTAAAGGTGGGCAAAATAACCTAAATCAAAACCAATCTAATCCGACTCAGACCCGTCTGAACATGTCAGGTTCCATCTTAATTTCGGGTCGGGTTGATTTTTAGAGTGAAAAAGCGATTTGATTCGGTTTTGGATCGATTTTAGTTCAGAAAACCGACCCAACCTGATAACCCAACCAACCATTAACAAGTTTTGAAAATATAAAAGCCAAAAAATACCTCCAAAATCTCACGTTCACTCATTTCCTCCAACCCCCCGACAGTCCCCTTCACTCTCTCCTCATCATCTCTCACATTAGTCCTTTTCTCTCAACAGTAGCAGCTCTCATCATCGCGTTCAACTGCATCTGGTTCAATCAACTGACCCGATGCCGTTCAAACTTCAACCATAGCTGTTCAAGAAACGTGGTGGCGTTGGATGGCAGGCGGCAGTAACACGCCGATGGTTGGTCAGGTATAATGAAAGTAAATGATGATTATGTTGGTTAGGGATAGTGTGGAGATGGAGATGGTGAGATTGTGAGATTTTCTGGGTGTGAATGTGATTTTTTTTTTTTTTTTTTGGGTGTGTTTTTGAAGGTTTTCTCTGACATTTGGGAAGGTTTTTTTTCTAGGTGTATTGTGAGATTTTCTAGGTGATTTTTTTTTCTGGGTGTATAGAACAGCCCAATCTCTCATTTTTTTTTTTTTTTTTCTGGTCAGACACCAATCGGTCCAAATTGTTGTTGAGAGTGATGATTCTCTCCCTATTGTGGTTTTCTTTGTAGTGCATGATGTGTATCTTGGCTACTGCAATGAAATCCAGTGTAATGGATCTTGTGAGTGTGATTAGATTGTTCTTGTTCTTCTGCCGCCGCCGTGCGTCCATTTTCTCATTTTTTCCGTTCATGTATGCAGGATTTGTCGCTGCTGATATCACTCCGATCAGTGATTAGTCGCCCGATTCAGCCGATTGACCGGCCCGTCCAATTTGGTCGCCGATCTCACTCTTATCGGCTGCCGGTCAGCATTTTATTGCTGGACAGTAGCCGATTTCCTCTTCCCCTATCCTCCACCTTCTCCTCCTCCGCCGCGCACAGACTCCCAGATCTCATCTCGCTCGACCAGCCGCACCTTGCCTCTCACTTTACCCACTCATCCTCACCGTTCACACCAACATTGTTTCACCTTTGTTTTCATCTTTTCGGACTCTGATATTCCCTCTATTCTCAAAAATATGGAGAGCGCGACAAAGAAGAAAAAAAAAGGTATTAAGAGATGGTTTTACCTTGTTCTTATAAGCTTTATTTGAATCTTATTTCTCTTTTACTACTTTCTCACGAGATTTTGTGTTTGATGAGTGGGAAATGCAGCAACTGAACTTTGCATGTTCGGAATGGGAGGTTTTGGAAAGAAAAGGTAATAGAAATCCTTAACACCAGAAGGTGGTTGTTTTTCTTGTTTCTTCAATCTATTACTTGTGTTAAGATACTCTAGTTTGCAGCTAAAGAGTTTGACGAAAGTTCTCAAAAATATTGTAGTGCTTGGTTAATTGTTGTTTTAAAAAGGTAATAGAAAAAGGTAATGGCCCTTGCCGAACCCTATAGTCTTTGGGAAACAACGTTGACATGTAATGTGGATTGTTGGACACATTATTAGTATTGCTAAATTTTAATTAGGAAAAAAGGGGCTGTGGATGTGCTAGGTGGTACAGACCCTGTGCCATAGTTATCAAAGGCGCGCCTAGGCGAGCGCCCAGGCGCTAGGCGACTCAAGGCACTGTTCCGATGCCTGGCATCACCTGAGGCGCGCCTGTGTTCATTAGGCGCGCGCCTTGCGCGCCTAGGCGATGAGGCGGTAGGTGCGCCTAGGCGCGCCTTGCAAAATCACAGTCCCCACCCGACTTCAGCTTCTTCATCTTCCAGTCTCCCTCTCTCCTTCGACCCCAGGCTGCCGACTGTGTCTTCCAGCCCTCTTCCAGCCACCGTCCAGCCACCGATCAGCCTCTTCTGGTCGCCAAGGATTGAGGAGAAAGAATGGCAAAAATGAAGAGAGTAAAGGAAGTAGAGACAAGGAGAGAGAGAGAGAGAGAGAGAGACAGAGAGAAGTAAAGACGAGAGGAGAGAGAGAGAGGAGGGAGAAAATTACAGTGAAGAGAGAGGGTGAGGAACAGGAACGTGTGAGGGTTGGGTGGGGAAGAAATGTCGGCTAAACCTAATCCTGTCAACACTTAAATATATGTGCAAAAGTTGTAAATAGCCCCTCCTTTATGATAAAATGTCTAATTGAACCCTAAAAATTATAAACAACTCCCTAATTTATGATAAAATATCCAATTGATCAGTAAAAATTATAAATAACCCCTAAGCTATGATAAAATACTTAATTAAACCTTTTAATTTAAAAAATAAATAAAAAATCCCTATAATTATATATACATAAATAAATAAGACTCCAATTTTATATTTTTATAATATTTTAAGTTTTTTTTTTCTTTTGCGCCTCACGTTAAAAAGGCGCGCCTTACGCTTTGCGCCTTGCCCCTCAGGCTCCACGGCCCTTTGCGCCTCGGTGCGCCTTGCGTATTTCAGAACTATGCCTTGTGCTGAGTGTCTTTAGTGAATAGCTGTTCTCATCTTTAGAAACGTGCAAGTAGAACTGTGGCAAGTGGAACTGTAGGACATGTGAGCATTTTAGAATTTATGTTTATATGCTGGCTTTTACTGAAACTTTCTTTCTTGCTTATGGTCTTATTAGCTCAAGGCGTGCACCGGATGCTATTCATCTATAAGTTCTCCATATCATATGCCACCGCAACTCATTGTTTTGTTGCTGTTTCCATTATTGTTATCTATCAGCCTTAATAATCTGATTATATGTAATTTTTAGATGGATATATGTATTATTTGTTTTATAAAGAATAATGTTCCAAATAAAACAGAATGTTTTTCTTGAAAAATTTTTCTTGTCATCTGTTTACTCATCATTGTGATGAAGTCATTGCTTGAACTGAATTGGAATCTGAAATTTTCACTTTGTTGTGTTAATGACAAGAGTGGATGCAGTTATAGGAAATAGTAACCTATTGAATATGCACATATCTGTCTTGCTTTATAATAATAATAATTTTTTTTTTTGGGAAAATCCTGAGATTTCTTGTGCAGAAGTGCCAATAACATGTGCTTCATATCTTTTAAATATAAGCATGTTTAAGCACCTAGAGAGGGTTTAGAGCGAAGATGCAATGACGTTCTTTTTGTTTTACTGTTGCATTGATATTGCTTTTGCTCATGTTGTACAATTATGACCGTTCGAAAGACTTATTTGTTTGCTGTTTGATATCTACCAACTGGATCTTTATTGTTAGCTAAGCTGGTACATTGTATGATGGAATTTGACACTATTGATCTCCAGAGCTAATGGAACCAAATTATGTTACCCAAAATTGTTTTCCGATACTTAACTGTTTATCAAGGTGAATGCAATCAAATTTTATATATTTTATGTGTTTTTTCATCAGGTACCTATACGCGGTTGGATTGCAACTTTTGTGATTGTGTCGTCGTTGATAATTGAAGGTATAATCATCGCATTGTAGTTTTAGATCAATTTGACTATGTTTTTAGTTTAAAACTTTTTATTTGCCTTTGCATCTATAACTATCTAGAACTTTCCTCAGGTGCTACTCTTAAGGTAAACTATACAAGGGGTCAAAAAAAGAGTAGCTATCAAAGGAATGAAGATGAAAGATTATGTTTGGCGTACCCTTGATCCCACATCAGTTGCTGTTATAGTAGAGGTGGTTTGCTGTATGGAATAGATTTCAACAAAGAGAAAGTTGAGTAGATTTATCTAGAGAGGTCTGGATCTGAAGAATAAAGATGAAAGATTATGTTTGGCATAGTCTTAATCCCATATCAATTGCTATCATGGTAGAGGTGGCTTGCTGTATGGAACAAATTTCAACGGAAAGAAAGTTGTGCAAATTTATCTAGAGAGGTTTGGATGTGGAGAATAGGCCAAATAGGTTAACAATATAATCTTTTGTCTTGATTTTTAATTAAAACTTTGTTATTAGGTATATGTATCGCTTTAATGCTTATATATTGTATGTGCATAGATTTTTGTCTTTTAAGCATATTTTGTTGAATTGAAATGTATATGTTGTTTCTTTTTTTCACTTACTGATTGCAACTAGTGATACACAATTCCGTAAAGCTCTAAGGTAGAAGGATGATTTCGCTTTGTTAAAAACCATTGCTGACTATGGTAAGCATTGCGTACTATTCTCATATTAATCTCTCAAATTTCCCTTTCTAACCTATCAATTTCACTTCCTACTGTTGTAATCACTTCCTTACTTGCACTACGAACTTTTGGTATTTATCATGTCATAAAGTTTAAGTGTAAATCACCCATTGAATTGCATCGGTGATTTATGATTTGAACTTTATGGCGGGAAAAATATTAAAAGTTCTCAACGCAACTGAGGAATTGGTTATAACTTTAGGAAGTGAAGTTGACATACTAGAGAGGAAAATTCAAGAGATTAATCCAGATATTATTAGACATGTAGATATCAAAGTTTGCAACCCAACAAACCTATTATTGTGATTTAACACTATATTTGAACAATATATTGTTTGCCCTCTTTTTTGTACATCCAAAAATAATATTCATAGATATGGTTTAGATTTTGAGAACTTTGGTTGTGAGAAGGTTTTGATTTTAAAGGTGAGTTTCTTGCAATCAAATTAGTTGAATTATTTTCAAATAATTTCTGTTCAGCTTGATGGCATTTTGCATTTGGCTGAATTTACTATGATTTGGCAGCTGAATTTAGTATGCATTCAAATCAAAGACCTTGAGATTTCTGTTAGAAGTACGACAAGTTCTGCATTAACAAGAAATCCTTCTTTATAAGCAACTCTCAAAGGAGGTCTAAGTAACATTACAACTATCCTATTTTTGGAGGTCTCAATTTGGGATGGTTATAAGCCAGGCCTTAAATATTTGATAAAGCTAGGTCCTACCCTGTTTTGCCCATGAGCTCCATTTGGAGCAGCTTGCCCACACGGGCTTGGGATTGGGCCTAGTTTGGATCGAACGTGAGCTTTTATATATATATATATATACAAACATATATATATATATATATATATATTAAATTCAAAATTTGGGAAGGGAAAAATAGTTTGAATTTACGATCTCTTAAGATGCAAGATGCAAGTGTGATAGGTATGCAAATTTACTTTAACCTTAACCTGTCAATAAGTGAATATGTGCTGAATTATTACAATAAGTTCTGGATTTGTGGAGGTGAAAATGGTTAAAAATCACAAACTCTTGGATGTAAGTGCAAATGGTATCCACGTAGATCAACCTCAACTTGTCGATATAGGTACATATTTGGGCTAAAATGATACTTTCGCATATTTAGTTGGATCTCAAGTTGGAATTCGAAACGTTATGGTGGTGTCGACACCCAATAAGGAGTAAATCGTGGGTAGTTGGGGCTATTATATTCGTCCACTCAAACATATCCACTTGGCACCAACATTTCACATGATAGCATGAATTCATTTTGAATTGACCCAGGAAGCTACTTGGCATGTTTGGAGTGTTGAATATGACATCCGAAATTTCTTAGTAATTTACTTGGTCTTACGCATTGCCCGGTCAAAAAGGCCAGCTGGACTTAATAAATAAAACAACAACTCAATGGCCTACTAAAATTATGAATTCATTTTGATTTTTGAATTGACATCCGAAATTTCCTAGTAATTTACTTGGTCTTACGCGTTGTCCAGTCAAAGCGGCAGACTTAACAAATAAATCACAACTCAATGGCCCGCTAAAATTATGAATGAGATCGTGTTTTCCTTTTATTAGAACATCTTTTCCAGTACAGATGATTTGACCATTATTGATTGCAAGAGTTTACTATAATAAAACTATTTTGATAATTTTCTTTTATTTTTATTTTTTTAAAATTATATTAATTAATAAATTATTTATATCTCCACCATCCATCTAGATGATAAAGATTCATTTCAAATAATTTAAAATTTTCAAACTTAAAAAATATTTTAAAAATTAAATAATTTTAAAAATTTTTTAAAAGTAAATTTTAACGATAAAAAATAATTAAAAAAAGTTTCAAATGAATTAAAATCATTCATATCAAAGACGGTCGAGATCAATTTAGAAAAAATTAAAAAAATAAAAATGCAGTGAAAACCTAGATTCGTTTAACACCATCATCTTCAACATCAATTGATGAACATTATCAACGGAAATGGTTCAACACAAATAGGAATCCATCATCAATCATCAACAAATAAAAATCACTTCCATCTTCATCCATCATCAACACAAATAAATGGTTCATCAACACAAACAGGAGTCCATCATCATTAATCATCAATATAAACAAAAACCAAATGCCGTCTTCATAAAAAACCTCCATCATCTTCATCAATCAAATGCAAACACAACAACCTAGACTTGGTGAGAGCAAATAGATTGAAGGGAGATGGAGGATACAAAATCGTTGTCGATTTGGTTACTTAACCAAATCTGTTTTAAGTTGGAACCAACCCATCGCTAGTGGGCGACAGTCTGGCTCCAAGTTCTGAGATCGGTTTCTGGGTTTTCAAATTGAAATCCAAACGTCAAGATGAGTTTCCAATGAAAACTCATATCGACGTCTGGGTTTTGATCTAGAAATCTAGACGCCTAGTATCTAGACGTTTGAGTTTCTAAATCGAAACCTAAACGTTGAGTTAGGTTTCGATCTAGAAACCTAGATGCTTGGAACCTAGATGTTGATCTGGGTTTCTTGGAAACTCAAATCGACATCTGAGCAATGAACCAGCTCGTCAATTTGGTGAAGAACAAAAAAAAAAGAAAAAAAAAACAAAGAGACTGAGAAGAAAAAGAAGAGAGAGAGGGGAGAGAGACAATGACTAGTTGGGGGAAAAAGAAGGTGAAGACCATAAGGTCTGGTGTGGTTGGCTTTAATAATAAATGGAGACCCAATCTTCATATTGGATCTCCACCGTCCATTTCCATCCATTTTTTCTTTAATTTTTTTATTTTTTAAAAAGTAAATGATTTTTTTTTTAATTTTAGTTTTCTAAAATTAATCTCAACCGTTCATCAACATAATAGACAGTACAGATCTCACTTTTTATTTTTTTAATTTAAATGATTTATAAATTAAAAATTATTTTTAATTATTTTTAGAATTTAAGGGTTTTTTTTTTTAACTAGTTTCGAGATGGACACTTGAGATGTTTTAAAAATTTATTTTTTTTCCCATAAAAATAAAGCTATAAATTAGTTAGTTAGGAGTATTTTCATCTTTTTGTTCTATTTTATTATTTTTTAGTTATCACAAACGTTGATATAGCCAAACTATCAGTATATGAAAATATATCGTTTTAAAAGGTTAATGTGGCTTCTGTTTGTAATAAGATATATTTTTATGGACTTTAAAGTAATTCTCTCATTGTGAATTCATTCTGAATTGACTCTCGAAGCCACTTGGCATGTTTGGAGTGTTGAATGACATTCGAAATTTCCTAGTTACTTACCTGGTCTTACGCGTTGGCCAGTCAAAAAAGGCAAGCTGTACTTAATAAATAAATCAACAACTCAATGGCTCACTAAAATTTCATACATATAAATTTAGATAGTACCTTTATTATAGGTGTCTCCTAATTTTAATATAATAATTAAATTTAATTAATTTATTTTAATTTTTTAAATATATGAGATATTGATGATAACATTACTATATATACAGGTAATGATGAATTATATATAAAATTATTTGGTTTGTTTTTGTTTTCGGACTAACTTTTTAGGTTGAATAATGAATTTGAAAAGTAAACAGAATTCTCATAAGAAATTTTATTGGAAGAGTCTTTTGACAATTTTGTGGAAATATTTATTTTACTTATCAAATTTATAGGAAATATTTGCAGTAAATTTAAAATCCAACAAGAACCCATTGAACAGGACAAAATATCTTGTTAATGAAGTGTGAACTTCTAAAGAATATATGTACCATGAAATTCTACAAATTAAGATTGGTAGGTCCTTGTACATTCATTGCAGTTTTTAAGAAATTCTGGCATTTGGTAGACCGTGACCAAGTTTCAAAGTTCGAACCTGTCCTTGTCAACGAAAGCCTATAAGGTCCATAAACACGAATAAAGCTAACTGCAATTTCCTAGTATTCTCAACTTTTCCCTTTCAAGAAAATCTTTAATCAATTTACTAGAATTTCCAAACTAGCTCAAATTATAAATTTGAGAATTTTCTTAGGTTTTCTGCCCTAACTGATCTTGACAAGATAATCTAAACAATTTTTACAAATTTCTTATAATGGCTTATGTTAAATTGAAAGAAGAATTTTAAGTTAATTTTGGAGAAGTTTTCAATGATGAAATTTTAACATTTCAAAATAAGTTTTTGGTGCATTGTGAAACTAAGTAAATAAAATGTGAAATTACGCTCACACCTTTGGAACTTGATTAATTTGTTGGCATCTCCATTGACCTGAAGATGTGTAATTTGAATATTTGTATGAGGCATCCCGTGTTCTGCGTCTGGAATGAAGTATTTTTAATTATGCAATTGTTATGAGAATTGTTATAAAAATAATTGTGAATACATGATTGGGTCTTAGGATATACCACCTCGTTAGTGCGGAGGTTGGTTTGAGGATGATTTTGGTGTTGGATTGATTTCGAAAACAAAAATGCATGTATTCTAGTTTTGGTTGTTGAAGGAAATTTCTGGTTTGTTTTGATTTTTAATGGTTTTGATATGTTTCAGATATATTTTGCATGAGTTTAATGTGTTTGGAATGGGTTGAATACTTTGGAATGATGATTTTGGTTAAGTATACATATTTGGTCAAAGGAGTATTTTGGTCATTTAAAATTTTTTTCGATTGGTTGATGTAATTTTAGGAAACTTTTGAATGTTAGAATAAGCTCAGAAATCGAAAAAGAAATTGTTGAATATTAATTGGTCACTTTGCAATTTAATATATCGTAATCGCTCGGAAACAATATTTAATAGTCGTAAATGAGATTTGCGTTGATTCTTGATATTTTCGAATGTAAATTGATGTGAAAACGTAAAAAGAATGATGATAAGACATTGTATTGAATTTGGTCAAGTGAGAAAGTGTAGTTCGAAATTTACCGTTTAAGTTCGTTCGCGTGAATTTAATCTCGAATTGAAATATTTATAGCGTTTAAATAATTAGAATTGTAAATGAATGTTAAATGCAAGTAATTGAAGCTAAAATGAATTAAAGTGGAGTGTTTCGAGATATTTGATTGGTTAAGTATTTTGTTGGTTGATGTGTAAATTTATTTACGTGTGAATTACGTTAGTCGTAGCATAGTTTGAAAATAGATTGCGGAATTATGTAGGTTATTCGGAGGCAAAGTAAAATATCCTATTGGTTAGAGTTAAATAGTGAGCTAGGAATCTATGTGAGTATCCTAACGAAAATGTTTAGAATTATTATTATTTCTATTCATATTGGATTTGTATGTTAATATATATTCATGCTGTTGTGGATTGTAAATTGATTTTTATACGATAAACGAGTTTTTTGTATGAGAACCAAATTGCATAAATCTTTAAAGTTTGCATGGAATGTAAGTTTTAAAATGAAAAGAAAGTGTTTTAAATGTTTTATAGTATACAATATGTCTCATGTTATTTCCAGTATTGGTAAAATACCCTTAAGCGATGTAGGATTTCGCTTGGGAGACGATGTAGGATTCCATTCCTCACAGGGTACGTTTTAAGCTAGCTTACTACTCGAGATGATGTAGGATTCTGCTACATAATACCGAACATGTATGACTTGAAACGATGTAGGATTCTGCTCCCCATACGGTATGACCTAGAGACGATGTAGAATTTCGCTTGGTCATATATTTATTTTAGAATACCATATGGATTTAAAATGACAGTGATTGACCTGCTTTATGTAAAAGTTTTTCAAAAATCTAAATTGCCATCATTGATATGTTTTAATAACAAAAAAAGTGAATGAAAGTATGTGAGATATTGTGTTACTCACATTTCATTATTTGAAAAACATTTGAAGGTAAACATTAATATTAGAAAGATTGTTTTTTGTTATGCCCATTTTTTGATTCGGCCCAGATGGACCAGTACATGCTTATTTAATTTGAACAGAAGCAAGGGCCCAGGAGGCCCAAAGGTGGAGCCAGCGTTTGCAAGCCCAGCCCGTGAGGCCATCCAGGTCACAAGCCAACAACAGTTCCCAGAATGCCTCATGCCTGTACCTTCAGCTCATGGAGCTCGTGAGGTCGCTCAGGTCGCGAGCCCGCTGGAACCCCCAGATCGCCTTACCTCTTCTCCTGGCCACGTCAGCTCTCCTCCAGAGTGCATCACCTGGTTGACCGGAAGGCTTACCCAGGAGATACCGTGTATAGCAAGTTGTCAGAATTACCAACTCTCATGATTTCCCGTCGAAAACTGCCTACACAATTACCCAGAAGCATTTAATGAAGTGAAGACCTCTTCAGGTATAATTAATGCAGACTTGTGCAGGGAGGAAATCATCATTACCTTTACAATTAATGCAGCATGACAATGTCAGGATTAACTGAAACTATCCGTTGCCAGTAACGTGTACACTCTTTTTTTGTATTTTTTATTGTGATCTCCCCTCCTCTATAAAGATGGGAGACATTTTTACTGTACCAATAAGTTGAACATACTAGAGAACTGTCACTCTGCCGGAATTACACCAGAGTGGCCGTGGACGTAGGTGCAGTCACCGAACCACGTAAAAAATCCTTGTGCTTTTTCTCTCTCTCCCTTTCTTTCTCCTTAAATTCTTGCTGATCACCTTATTAAATCCGACCAACCACCAAGTCCGACATTCCTCCACCTGAATTAATCACCACCAACCTAGAACTTCGTTAATTGATAACTTATTATCTCTCAATCAGTACAATCAACCTTTAATTACCAAGCTCGCCGTTTGGGCCCCAGAATCTCTGGTTGACCGTTTCCGAACGTCAACATCTTTTGACGCTAAAAGGAGGGCCCAACAGCGACTTGGTAATCTCCATTTAGTCATTATTTCACATTCACCTATATTTGTCTACCATGGCTAGGATCAAGGTAACAAGGAGTGTCGGAGTGGCAGAAGAACGACATGAAATCCGAGAGGAACAGAGCGCCTCACCTTCAGGAAATGAGGTCGCTCAGGAATGGCAGCAGCGCCAGCGAGCTCTAGAAGATACAGTAAGGGAGTTGACGACGACGATTAGGGCGTTGATGGAAGTCCAAACCCATGCGATACAAAGACAGGTGGAGGTTGCACCACCAGGCGGAGCTCGCCGTCGACCTTCAGAAGAAATCCCAACTCCAGAAGGGGTAGCCGCCAGGGAAAGGTCGCTGACCGAAGGATCAGCCCGCTCCTCGAATTTACACCCAAGGAGAGCTAGGGGGCGGAACCAAGAGCGAGAGATCTCACCTCGCCAGAACAGGATAAGGGCGAGGGCGAGCATCGAGGGCGCCAGGCGCGAAGAGGGTAGTCGTGGGCCAGAACGAGTCCGCGGATACCGTGCAGGTTATGAGCCCGAGCAGCAGAGGGCCCCTAGACACGTAGAAGCTTTCGGTGAAGAGGGCAGGTCGTAGAACCGTCACTTTGGGGAGCAGGAAAGTACCAGTAGGTGGAACCCCAGTCAATGGTCTCTGACCCAGGATCCAGTAGTGGAGGAATTGTTACAGAGGGTCCAGCAGTTGGAAGCTCGACCTGGAGGCAAGACCGGGGAAGAGCGAGAGAATCGCAGGGTACCATTCACCAGGGAGATCGAGACAGTACCCTTGCCAGCGAAGTTCAAACTCTCCAATATCCCTCCATACGACGGCAGGACAGACCTTTACAACCATCTGGACGCTTTCAATGTACAGATGGATCTTCAGACAGATGACCCGCTGGTAAAGTGTCGAGTATTCCCAGCTACTCTAGGGGATGCTCCGCGAGCTTGGTTCAAAGGCCTTCCAGCCCGCAGCATCGGAAGCTGGAGAGAATGTCAGAAGAGGTTCCTGGACCAATATAAGGCCTTGAGGAAGCAGCTCGCGCCAGCCTGCCACCTCGCTACCATTTTCCAAAGACAAAACGAATCCCTGAAGGATTATATCACTCGGTTCAGAGAGGAGGTGAGTAATGTTGAAACACCCTCTGACGAGAGTATTTTAACAGCTATTTTCGCAGGGCTCAGGAAAGACGGGAAGCTGTACGAAAGTATTTACAAATCCCCTATGAAGGGTCTAGGGGAGTTCTACGAAAGGGCTGCTAAAGAAATCAGATGGGAAGAAGCCTTCGGGGCTAAGAAACCCAGTAATCAGCGAGGTGAAGCGAGTGGTTCCCATCGCGAGAAGAGGAAGAACCATGGCGATGATAGGCCAGGGGAGCCAAGGCACCAGACTGCCAATGTTGTGGTGAAGCGAGCTAGACCAGGGCCGAGGGTGGAGTGACCCCGACGTTCGAACCGATATGAAAGCTATAGTGTGTTGTCGGACAAGCAAGACAGAATCTTCGCCGTAGAAAGAAACAGAGAGAATTTCGGGAAGCCACCCCCGACTGGACCCCCTAATCGACGTTGGGACTCGAGGAAATACTGTGCCTACCATAATGAGAACGGGCACAATACGTCAGAGTGCTGGCAGCTGAAAGATGCCGTCGAAGAGCTCATAAGACGAGGCCACCTGGGAGAATATGTAGTGCAGCCCGCTGGCAGACGACCTCAACATCAACGACCTCAGGGACGAGACCAGCAGCCCGAGCAACAGCAGCCTCAGCGAACTCAGGAGCCCGAGCGCGAGCCTGTTGTAAGAACGATATTTACTATTTATGGTGGACCTCATGTGGCAGGTACATCAAACAGGTCGCACCAGAGGTACGTGCGTGAAGCCAACCATGCCCTGCTGGTAGAATACGGAGGAGTCGAGGGACCCACCAAAAGGGCAAAATCGTCCTCAGACTGTATTGTATTCACAGAGGAGGACGAGAAGGGAGTACACTGGCCCCACAACGACGCGATTGTAATCCGGGCCCAGATCAGTAATGTCGAGGTACGAAGGGTAATGATCGACACTGGCAGCTTGGTCAATGTAATGTATAAAAGCTGCTACGACCAGATGGGGTTAGGGACTGAGCAGTTAACACCCTCACCAGAACCTCTTTACGGTTTCACGAGGATGCAGTAACACCGATAGGCCAGATCAAATTGCCTCTCACCCTCGGGGAACCAGGCCGACAAGCTACGGTTCTTGCAGACTTCCTGATTATCAACAGTCCTTCAGCATACAACGTGGTATTGGGGCGACCTTCGATGAACGAGCTGGACATGGTCACCTCCACTAGGACACTAACAGTCAAATTCCCAACCTCGAATGGAGTAGGCTATGTCAAGGGAGAACAGCAGTTAGCCAAGCGATGCTATGAAGATGCAGTGAAAATGGGAGTTCGAGGAAAGAAAGTGAACGTGGTTTCGGGTGGCCAACCACAAGTTATCTCTGAAGCCGGGGTGAGCGACGACCTCGACCCTCGCGAGGTGGATGCAGACAGGGCCACAGGACCTGTTGAGGAGCTAGAGGATGTGGGGGTCAGTGAAGTAGACCCAAAGAGATATATGAAGGTAGGAAGAGATCTGCTACCAGAAGTGAAGACTGAGCTCATAGAATTTCTAAAGGCGAACCTTGACGTCTTCGCCTGGAACCACGAAGACATGGTGGGGATAGATCCTGATGTTATATGTCACAGACTGAATATAGATCCCCAGCACAGGCCAGTCCGCCAGAAGAGGAGGCCGATGACTCCAGAACGTTATGCAGCTTTGAAGGAGGAGGTCGAGAAGCTGCTAGCTAACAGGTTCATCAGGGAGGCCCGTTATCCTGTCTGGGTTGCGAATCCGGTCCTCGTAAAGAAGAAGAACGGAAAGTGGAGGACTTGCATTGATTTCACCGACCTGAACAAGGCTTGCCCGAAGGACAGCTTCCCATTGCCCAAGATTGATCAGCTGGTAGATGCGACAGTCGGGCACCAACTCCTCAATTTCATGGATGCCTACTCGGGATACAACCAAATCCCCATGAGTCCGCAGGACGAAGAACACACCTCTTTTGTCACTGATAGGGGGTTATACTGTTACAGGGTGATGCCGTTCGGACTGAAGAATGTAGGAGCAACCTACCAGCGACTGGTCAACGCCATGTTCTAGGACCAGATTGGGAAGACCATGGAAGTGTACGTAGATGACATACTCATAAAGTCCCAGAAAGCAGCAGATCATGTTCGCGACCTGGATGAGACGTTCAAAGTCTTCAGAAATTATCGGATGAAGTTAAACCCCCTGAAGTGTGCCTTTGGGGTAGCGTCTGGTAAGTTCCTTGGATTTATGGTAAATAGCAGGAGGATAGAGGCCAACCCGGAGAAGATCAGGGCGCTCGTGGAAATGAGGTCCCCTTCCAAAATCAATGACGTGCAGAGTCTTAATGGTCAGGTCGCGGCTCTCAGCCGGTTCATCTCGAAAGCCACTGAAAAATGCGTGCCATTCTTCGAAGCTATAAAGAAGGCGAGGAACTTTGAATGGAATGAGCATTGCGAAGAAGCATTTCAGAGGCTGAAGGAGTATATAGGCCAGACTCCTCTCCTGTCCAAGCCAAAGGATGGGGGGAAGCTACTCTTGTACTTGGGTGTTTCTGAACACGCCCTGAGCGCGGCCTTGGTGAGAGAAGAGGAGAAGATGCAGCTGCCCGTGTATTACATCAGTAAAAGGCTGGTTGATGCGGAGACCCGATATTCACAAATGGAGAAGCTCGCATACTGCCTGGTGATTGCCTCCAGGAAGCTACGTCCATACTTCCAAGCTCATCAGATAGAGGTCCTCACGCAGTACCCTCTCAGGCAAGTCCTCCAAAAAGCAGATACTTCGGGCAGACTCCTCAAATGGGCCATCGAGCTTGCTCAGTTCGACATCGAGTTCAAGCCCAGGACGGCATTCAAGGCCCAGACACTTGCAGATTTTATTGTGGAATTCACAGGGCCTGTACCAGAGCAGGAGGAGCTAACAGGTGATCAAGTGTGGGAACTTTATGTAGACGGATCCTCTAACGAGCATAGCTCAGGAGCTAGGATAATGCTGGTCAGTCCAGAAGGCCACAAGATCATGAGCGCCTTAAGATTTGGGTTCCGAGCAACCAATAATGAGGCCGAGTACGAGGCGTTGCTTGCCGGACTCCGCCTGGCAAAGGAGGTACGAGCTGAGCAGGTAAAGATTTTCAGTGACTCTCAACTTGTTGTTTACCATGTCAGGGGAGAATATCAGACCAAAGGAAGGAGGATGTCAAAATACTTCCAAAAGGTGAAGGAGTTACTGGGGGCTTTCAAGGGGTTTGAAGTGAACCAGATCCCCAGGGCACAGAACTTCAACGCAGACGCCCTGGCCCGCTTAGCAACCTCCCAATAAGCAGATCTCCTTGAGACTATCCCTATGGAATTCTTACCCACTCCGAGCATCGAGGACGAAGAGGTAATGATGATCATACAAGTTCGGCCTAACTCCTGGATGAGCTCGTTAGTGAGTTACTTGCAGGAAGGGAAGCTGCCAGAGAACAAGCTGGAAGCTCGCCGCATATGAGCTAGAGCAGCCCGATACTGTATTTATGATGACAGATTATATAAGAAGGGGTTCTCGACCCCGCTGCTGCGATGTATAGATGATGAGGACTGTGAGGTGGTGCTGAATGATATTCAGGCGGGTCACTCTGGGAACCACGCAGGAGCATTGTCCTTGGCCCAGAAGGCCCTTAGACAGGGGTTCTACTGGCCGACTATGAAGCAAGATGCCTTGAATCTGGTGAAGAAGTGTGATAAGTGCCAGAGATTTGCTAAGGTCCCACGAGCTCCACCAGCCTACCTCCAGCAGATGGTGAGTCCATGGCCTTTCGCAATCTGGGGGATGGACCTCATCGGACCTTTGCCCACAGCTCGAGGAAATTGTAAGTACGCCGTAGTTGCTGTGGACTACTTCACCAAATGGGCTGAAGCTAAGGAGCTGGCAGAGATCTCCACCACGAAGATAGAGAAGTTTGTGTGGGACAACATCATCTGTAGGTTCGGAATCCCTCAGCAGCTCGTCACGGACAATGAGACTCAGTTCACCAGCGAGCAGTTAATAGACTTTTACAAGGAGCTCGGAATTGTGAAGAGCTTCTCGGCTGTAGACCATCCTCAGACCAATGGTCAGGTCGAGGCTGTGAACAAAATCATCAAGCAAACTTTGAAGACCAGGCTAGAGGCAAGAAAGGGGGCTTGGGCTGACGAGCTACAGAAAGTCCTCTGGGCGTACAGAACCACAGTCCGCAACTCGATAGGTGAGACCCCATTTTCCATGGTCTATGGAACGGAGGCCATGATACCGACAGAATTCGAAGTCACTAGCCAGCGAAGGGCCTCGTTCCGACCTGAAGTTAATGACCAGCTGCTCGCGGCCAGTTTAAACTTGGCCGAGGAAGCAAGAGAGACAGCTCGTCTGAGGGTAGCGGTGTACCAGCAAAGAGTTGTCAGGTATTACAACAAGAAGGTGCGAGCTCGAAGCTACAAAGCCGGCGACCTCGTTCTCAGGTTAGTCCTCCTTGGGGCTCGCAAGGCAAGCGATGAGGTGCTCGGACCCAACTGGGAGGGGCCGTACCTCATCAAGCAGGATCTGAAGAATGGAGCCTATCACTTGGCCAGCATGGATGGATCAGAGTTACCCCGGGCCTGGAACGCTGAGCATCTACGACCATACTACACCTAAGAACTGTCAGCCCGCTCTAACTTTGTACATGATTCTTTTTGACGATTGTCTGTAA
Source organism: Litchi chinensis (assembly GCA_019925255.1). Taxonomy (NCBI): domain Eukaryota; kingdom Viridiplantae; phylum Streptophyta; class Magnoliopsida; order Sapindales; family Sapindaceae; genus Litchi; species Litchi chinensis. The sequence goes on from CM034464.1 coordinate 23,495,029, forward strand.
ACATACTTTCACTTGTTTTGTTGTATGTGTCATGTTTAATGCAGAAAGCAAACTGGTTGAACCAGCAAATGTACATATTAAAAAGAGCAAAGCTAATGAAATCTCTTTCTCAAGTAATCGGGCTGCGACCTATCATCATATATGCCTATATATATATTATTATTCCTTGAAGATATTTGTGTAAAAAAAAAAAAAAAAACTAAGGAATCATTCACAACTAAGATGCTCGCATAGAATCACTGGTCAAAGCTATGAGCATATTCTGGCAATAAGTGTCCATAAAAAGCCTCAATTAGGGATGCCTTATCACTTGATGCACGATTTGTCCATATTATCCTCACCAACGGAGGTTTACATCGGCAAGCATCAAGTTCATTTCTTAGCTCGTAGCTGCTATTGCCCTGCGACCTCGCGGGAGGGGGTAAGGCTACGCCTCTCAAATATAAAGATGCCCGCGACCTCACGAATCAATTGTCCAGCGACCTCGCGGGAGGGGGTAAGGCTACGCCTCTCAAATATAAAGAGGCCCGCGATCTCGCGAATCAATTGCCCGTGACCTCGCGGGAGGGGTAAGGCTACGCCTCTCAAATATAAAGATGCCCACGACCTCTCGAAAGGGGCTCACCCTTGAACTACGAATGTAGCCACCGGCTAGAATCTCAAAGTTCGAGAAAATGCTGCTGTCAAGCGCACTCAACGTCATTGAGAATACGGGTTAAGGAAATTTCGAGCCCCCACTGAATATAAGCTCCTGCCAATCCTTTAAGGTTTGTCCAACCATATCACCTGCAGGGTCAAATACTTTGCTCGATTGAGCTATTTGCTGAATTCAAATTCATACGAGCTAACACATTATTATTATAGTCGCTAACTACAGTTAGCGGGTTCGTGGGTTAGCATGGTTTTCACGATTGTGATTTACTTAACAAATTTTAATACTTACAATGGTATGTTTATTGTCTGTTAGTTGCCCATCATATAAGTAAAATATGCATATCTACACTTGGGCAAAGTACTGAAATTATGTAGGAAATCCAATATTATAAATCCGAGCTCCGAGCTCGTTGTTTGAATTCCAACAAATAAAAGAAAATTACAAGAAGTCAAACAAACAAATGAAATTAAAGTGCCCTAGATGCCAGCTGGTTCGTCTGAAGGAGCAAGATCGACAGGAGCTCCTGCTGAGGACTCTGCCTCATGGACGGGCTCAGGAGCCGGTAAATCAGGGAGGGCCTCTACTGGGGGCTCGGGCACTAGAGGACCTTCTAAAGCTGGAGGTACCTCGGGGACCTGTTCTGGCAAGGAATTGGGACAGCAGATGGATCAACTGGAGGAGCAGAGGAAGTATCCGTATGTTGCGCACTCTGAGCACCTGCAGTGAGCTCCGCGAACTCCCGGATCATTTGGACCCCTTCTGATCCGAAGAAGGAGTAGTCCAAGTCCGGGTAGCGCTCCCACATGCTGAACAGAAATGCCCTCTCGACCTCTTCCTCGACCCTGTTGCGCTCCCGAGCTAACTTGGCCTCAATGCCCGCCTCGGTCTGAGCCAGCTTCCTCTCTGTCTGAGCCAGTTTCGCTTCTGCCTCGCCCGCTTCTCCTCGACCCTCGCGAGCTTCCCTCTGGCTACTCCCAAGTCCCACTGATGCTGACTTACTTTATCCTCAGCAACCTGTAGCTTCACCTTTGCAGCACTAAGCTCGCCCTTCAGTTGATTTAGTTCGCAGTTGGCCTTGCTGACTTCAGAGATAGCGGCCTCCCTGCGAGCAGTCTCTTGTGACAAGGCCGCATCAGCATCTCGAAGCTTGGCAGAAAGCTCTCCATGATCCTTTTGGAGGAGATTGATTTCATCCTGCAGTAGTCTCCTCTCCTCCTCGAACTGCTCCTGGGACATCCTAAAGGCCTCTCTCTCGTTAATGTGATATTCTGCCTCCCTCATCAACTTCACAGACGCCATACCAAGTTGAAAAGGCAGAAGAGATGGTAAAGGATCTTTTGAAAAAGAAGAAAATCAAAGTTTAGAGGGATGTGAATCTTACCAATGCAGCATGACGAGCTACATAGCCTACGAGGTGCCGGCCTATAAGCCCAAGTCTCTGCACCTTCGGGTTGCGCCTTCCCATTATTTCGGGCATGAGCTCCACGAAGCTGTTTAAGTACTCCATCTCCTTTGCCACCTCAGCGCGGAGCTCGGAGTTTGCCTGTTCATTCGTCGCAGGCCTCGCAGGTCGTCTTGGCTGGCCTGGCGTTTCAGTGCCTGGCTCCCTTCCAATGACAACCGCCCCGGCCGGACAGACCTCGATGGTGCCTTTCTGCTTTGGGGCCGGGGGCTCAGCTATGGCTTTCCCTTTTCTCTTTCTAATCAAGGCCTCAGACTCCGACTCCGTAGGTAAGTCCCCCTCGGCAGAGACCTCGGCCCTCTTGGTTGGAGGAGGGCTTTGCCCTTCAAATGGGGCAGCCCGCTTTTGAGGGGTCACAGCTGACCTGGTTGGAGAAGGAGCAGCTGCAGTAGGCAGAGAGGGCGCTCTTTGTGAGCGGTCTGGGGAAGAGTCGTCCATATTGACGACCTCGGTCGGCCCGGCAGGTGGAATCGACCTGAGAGGAGGAACGGACATCGTGAGCCTTCCCATATTGTCCAAAGAAGGGCTGGTGGAGAAGCTCGTGCTCGGTGACCTTTGTTGCAGGGCTGTGGTTCTGACTCTGACTGTTCAGGGGCAGCGAAGACTGAGTGAACCTCGCAAGTTTGTCCCCGTATCCCCAAGTGTTGGATTATGTTCAAAAGGGGACCTGTGACGACGGCGCGAGACCCCGATCTATCAGCTCGCTGTTAGAAGGAAGATGATCGTCTTCTGGTCCCTTAGCCGCCACGTAAGCATCCAGAGTAGCGAGCTCGTCGTCTGTAAGTTTGTATCTGGGAGCCGTGACGCCTGCAAGATAAATATGATAGTTAAAAAAAATATATATATATTTTGAGATTATTATCCTGGCAGCTCTATCATTGTCTCTGTAAACTACAGGTTTCTAAGTACCGGGTTTCAATACGAAGCTCTTATTGCGCATACCCCCAAGTGAAGTGCACGTGACCAAGACTCAGTTGGACTTGTACTCCCCCACATTGGACTTGATACATCCTCGGGGCAGATATTCCCTATAGGGCGAGCCTTGTCGAGGCGTGACGTAGTAAAGCCCCTCGTTTCTGGTGATCCCCTTGAAACTGAAGACACTACGGAGGATGCGAGGTGTAGGGGGCTCGAGCCCGTACTTGATGAACGCCGCTGCCAGAGTGGTCAGATAAGCATATGCGTTTGGAGTTAGTTGGAATGGGGCGAGCCTCAGATCGTTTAGAAGGTCCCTAAGATAGTTGGGAATGGGGAACCTAAATCCGAGCTCCAAATGCTCATGACTGATCGCCACGAAGCCCGAGGGGGGATAGGCAGCTCGATCGCTGGCTTGGGGGACATTGGCTCGGCACCCTATGGGGAAATTGAACTCTCGAGCCCACTCCTCCAGCTTTGAGAGGGTAACTTTCGAAGGCGTGTGAGAAAAAGGGTGGGGGTCAGCCCTTTCAGCGACCTCGTCCCTTCCTGTGACCTCCTCAGCGGACACGCTAGCTCGTGAGGTCGTAGCCTCAGCTTCGCTAGTCTGGCGTCCTGCCTGCCTCCTAGAAGTAGAAGCCCTGCCTCGACCAGTGCGTGAGCGACCTGACATCTACAACACAGAAGGAATGACATCAGAACGCTTACAGTATACTGAGCCTAGCAAGGCAGAAAAAGAATTCCTAGAGCTAATGTCCTATACGTCAGGTCGCACGCTTGGCCTCCCAAGGCAGGAGAAGGCCCAGGGACACGGGCTCGTCAGGTACTATATCACCCTAAATATTTGTGTTTCTAACCTTATGTTTACAGGTACCCTACCAGGCAGTAAGGGGACACTTTCATCAAAAGTTCTAAACAACAACAAAATGGGACACGGTTAACAGCCAGATCGTCCCTAGCGAACGCAGGTTCTCAAGCAACCAACACAACAGATCTTTAAAGGCCAAAACAGGCACACAGGGACCCACAGATATAATACATAAACAAAAAATAGTGACACAAGCCAGGAGCAAATCCTGCAATAACACAAAAAAGCAAAGCAAGAGAAGAACTACCTTGTTTGAACTGTGTACGGCTTGCTGAGAACGGTGGCTGATTCCTGAAGTGGTGGACTCTGAAAAGTCTGTCCGACGGTGGATAATAGACCAGAAGAAGCAGAGAAGAAGAAATGGTGGAAAGAAGGGTGCTAGAGTTGTATCAGGAAAGCAAAAAGAGAAATTTGAAAAGGCCCGTGGATTATATAGGCTAGGACGTCCGTCCCCAACCATCCGATCCAACATAAAGACATAACCGTCAAAGATCCAACGGCTAGGCACCAATCTCGGTCGTGTGCCATCACGCCTGTCAGTTACAAAACGTGCACATTTAATGCATATGGTCCCGAGACACGTTTTTCGGCTCCAACGCCTGTATGGACGCCACGTGTCGACGGTTACAGTACGGAGACTGAAGCGACACCAGAAGATTCGAAAATGGGCGCCAATCACATGTTCAAATCAGCTCCCAGTCCGCAAAACGCACAGAGAGCTGGGGGGCTTGATGTTATGCCCATTTTTTTATTTGGCCCAGATGAGCCAGTACATGCTTATTTAATTTGAACAGAAGCAAGGGCCTAGGAGGCCCAAAGGTGGAGCCAGCGTTTGCAAGCCCAGCCCGTAAGGCCATCCAGGTCGCAAGCCAACAATAGTTCTCAGAATACCTCCTGCCTGTACCTTCAGCTCATGGAGCTCGTGAGGTCGCTCAGGTCGCGAGCCCGCTGGAACCCCCAGATCGCCTTACCTCTCCTCCTGGCCACGTCAGCTCTCCTCCAGAGTGCATCACCTGGTTGACCTGAAGGCTTACCCAGGAGATACCGTGTATAGCAAGTTGTCAGAATTACCAACTCTCGTGATTTCCCGTCGGAAACTACCTACGCAATTACCCAGAAGCATTTAATGAAGTGAAGACCTCTTCAGGTATAATTAATGCAGACTTGTGCAGGGAGGAAATCATCATTACCTTTACAATTAATGCAGCATGGCAATGTCAGGATTAGCTGAAACTAGCCGTTGCCAGTAACGTGTACACTCTTTTTTTGTATTTTTTATTGTGATTTCCCCTCCTCTATAAAGATGGAAGACATTTTTACTGTACCAATAAGTTGAACATACTAGAGAACTGTCACTCTGCCGGAATTACACCAGAGTGGCCGTGGACGTAGGTGCAGTCACCGAACCACGTAAAAAATCCTTGTGCTTTCTTCTCTCTCTCCCTTTCTTTCTCCTTAATTTCTTGCTGATCACCTTATTAAATCCGATCAACCACCAAGTCCGACATTTCTCCACCTGAATTAATCACCACCAACCTAGAACTTCATTAATTGATAACTTATTATCTCTCAATCAGTACAATCAACCTTTAATTACTAAGCTTGCCGTCTGGGCCCCAGAATCTCTGGTTGACCGTTTCCGAACGTCAATATTTTTCAATATATTATTTCAAATATATTTTATAATGCATATGTTGTTGTAAATGATTATTCGTGCTTTACATTATGCAGGGTTCTCAAAATATTTATTTAAATTTTACAACATAACTTTAGTTACAAAATGAACTTACCAAAATGTTTTTAGGGAGGAAACTTTCGTAATGGTTTGAATAGAAATATCTGACACTCACTAAACATATTTCACCCACCCTTAGTTCGTTGTTTTTAAATAAAAACCTCTCAAGAGCAGATACAGGTGCAAACGTTCAGACGACAGGAACTTCACAGCAGGAGTAAGTATATTTTCCGTCGAGCGCAACTGTGACTTTTGTTTCTTCATGTATGAAGTTATTTTTAAAGCATGAGAATTATTGGATTTGTAAATATAAATATTGCTTTTGAAATTGTACATATACCCATGTTCATGCATAAAATATTTTGGAATTTGAAATTAGTTTGAGCTAATGTATGTTTGAGACTATTTGTGATTTGTGAAAAAAGGACCGAAGGTCCAGTAGTTGAGAAATGAATAATTTTGAAACATATAGGTCTTTTAAATGTAATATTATAAGGTGGTATTTTTAGACAAATAGCCGTTGTACTGCCAAAATTTTTATAAAATTCTGTTTATAAACATAAATTTAAAATCGAAAAAGTTCCCACCCATTTTCGTTAGAGAATAAATATTAAAAAAGGGATTTAGAAAGAGATTTTCAAAATATAATTTTAAAAAAGCTTAATTTCACGGCAGCTTTTCAGTTATAGGGGATCTCGATTGGAAGGTTACCATGGGATGTTGGATGGGTCATCTTGAGAATAGGAGTTAGGACCCGTCAATTTTTGTTTTCATTACTTTTAAATCTTTTTTTTTCTTTTTTCTTTTGCTTGCTTTTAGTAAAGGAAACTCTACTACAAATTTACATTCCTTTGAAGAGTTATTATCATTTCTCTTAATTTGTTTTAATTCTAATACGTTTACTCTAGCATAAAAAGTTAATCAATTTACTGAACCATAACATAATCAATTTGAATTGGTTACATTAAAATTATTTCTTTCTTTTTTTCTTTTTTTTTTGTATAATTCACTCTCTTTTGAATAATAAAATTGTACCTTATTATTGTTAAATGTATTATTGATTAGATACTGTCCTTGTTTTTAATTATCTTTGCTATTGAAGGTCGTAAAATAAATTCATATTTACTAAAATTTTAGTTTTTCTTTTTCTTTCAAAAAAATACTACTATAATATGAGAATGGGTAAATATGAGACCTAACATAAATTTACAATCTTATTAATGTGGGTTCGGTATATGTTATACTTTGAACATATAATTTCATTAATATAAGCGTAAAAGATTTATGAACAAAATAACCTTATCTCCGTCTAGCATAAATTTTTGTTTATGTTATTATGATTTGAAGTGTCCCCTCTAACATGAACTTTTGGGTCCATCACTTGTTAGTAGACTATTAAAATTAGTGCACTTATGATTTGGACTATAAAAAATCTCTAGCTGAGATATGAATAAAAAAAGCCATAGTCATTGGATATGATACATTGTCTACACTTATCTAATATGATCAACTATGGTTGTTATCACTGAAAAGGATAATTGAGTATGTTTATACGATGATGAACTTATTTTGTTTGGAGAAAGAACACTTACTATTTATTTACTTTTATCTAAAAGAAATGTTAACATAGTAACTAGTAATTATTTTTGAAACAGAAAACGCTAATTATGTTGAGCTTTTCTTTAGATTATTCCAAAACACAAGATGTTATCACTGATACATGGCTAATGATCTTCTTTTGTATGTGATTTTATTAATTATCATTAACAAATAATTTAATTTAGGTAAAGTTCATATTATGAGTTGTCCTGAATCAATTTTGATATATTTAGTATAGTATATAAGATTTATAAGAATTTATTGAATATAGAATAGCTTTTAGGGTCAAATTCACTTTTATTCCAAAAAAAAAAAAAAAAAAAATTCGTTTTTATCCACTTTTTTATGAAAATTTATTTTTACTATCTCAAATAAAATATTTTTATTCTGTACCCAAATTTATCAAACTATCCTTAAGTTAAAATTTAAAAAACATGGAATTTAAATCTAATATTGATGCAGCCATGAGCGGTTTCTTCTTCTGTGCTCAGTCAACTTAAAGAACTCTAGTGCAAATTTTTCTTGGGAAAGTGGCGAAAATAATAAATCACACAACAATATCATAAGACCCTAATAAAAATACAACTTCAAATTATAAATGATCAAATACAAACATTTCAATAATCTGCAACATATTATTGAAAATTGAAATTGTTATTTGATTGACATATCCTTTAGGTCAAGAGAATGAAATAGATTCAGCCAAATCAGTTCTGGTAGTAGTTAAACCTTCATCACCATGGCAGATGAGAAGAGAAAGAGTGATTTGTAAGACCTTCAAAAGCGAATTTATGAGCGAAAGAGGAGAGGATTAGGCTTGGGCAATGTGTGGTTGTTAGAGAAAAGAGTTTGTTTCAGCCCTCCACCGGTTACCTATTTGCCTTATTAAAAAAATATGATTTTTTCAACAACCGGTTGCCTGTTTGCCTCATCAAAAAATAGAGTTTGTTGAAGGATGGACATGATTAATTTTGTCAAGCTTGATTTATGAACGGGATAGTATGACTTTTTTATTTTGCAATTAAATTAGTTTCATATTATTTATCATTGCCAAGTCACAACACATTAGTTTCATATTACTCGTCGCAACACAATAAAATTATTTTTAGATTACATTTGTTGAATTAAGCAATTATTTGATTAATAAAAACAATTAGAGTAAATGATAGAAAATGACTTAACTTTAAATCAGAGATTCAGAATTTTTTTTTTTGAAATCACAGAAATTCAGAATTTGAACAGAAATAGGAACACCCCAACTCAATGGAAAGCTAAATACATTTAGAAATTAATATATTTGTTGCCTTTCGCAATTATTGAAGCGCTTTATACTTACATTGCATATGTTTTACTCGAGGTTAGAGAATATCAGTCAAAAGTTTCTAACAAGATATATATATATATATATATATATTTAAAAAAATAAACAGTTTCTAACAAGTTGTAATGTAAAGTGACTCAGACTCTGCATATTAGGGTTTAATCTACTTATGTATAGATAAATTAAGTTTAAATTCCGCCCAATGATAGGACAGTTTTTTCTTTTAGAATGTGTCTCTTTCTTCCTATTTTCAAGAAGTAGAGTATAAAATAAGTATGGAGTTTTGAATAGTAATATAGAAACCTGTTAATATGATCCAACAATTCCAACATGTATCAGTAATGTCAAAAAAAAATGTAGCGTAAAACCATTAAATAATTCACTTATCGACAAATGAAAATTAAACACAGCTGTCAGAAAATTAAGACACATGATAATATCAGTGAAAAGTTTTCAACAACATTAAATAATACATTTCTCGAATATGGTGCAAACAAATGAAAATCACGACAGATGAGAATATTTACTTCAATAAAAAGGAATTTACTATGCAGGCTGGATTTTATGGTTTTAGATCGGACTCGGTCCGCATAGTATTTTACTCAGAATGGCCATATTGACAGCCTTTAGAAATTTTATGTACACCCTTTCTATTTATAATCACACCTCATTAAAAATTTTAAAAGTTTTTAGTTTGTAAAAAAATCCAATTTAATGTTAAAAATATCATTCTTTTTTATTTTGTTGTATCATATTTTTGTGAGTATACCCCATCTTAACCTTATTTTTTATTTATCGATTTTATCATTATTTTATTTATTATTATTAAAATAAATAATTTTTAACTCCTACATGTAATGAGTTGTGTTTTGAGTCAAATTTTTATTTACAAGCGGTGGATGCACAAAGATGAAAATCAGAAAAAATAAAAATAATGCAAGCTAGTTAAACTTTTTTTGAAACAAATTATAATTGTAATTAAAGTTAAAAAATTATTAAAAAAAAATTGTAATGCCTATTTTAGAGAGAAAGAAAAAGCAAATATTATAATCAAAGGTATAGCTCATTGGTCAAGCCTACAAGAGTCTTATCAAAGGAATATAGAGCTTTTTTTTTTTCTTTTTTTTTTCCAGCTGGATTATTATCAAATATCAGTGCATCGAAATAACCATCCCTTCCTTTTTTTTTTTTTCGAAATAATCCCTTCCCATTTCCATGTCTTGTTGACTTGCTAGATAAAAAGAAATTGGTGGATCTAATTGTATAGCCTATTGCGAGAGAAAGTAGATGATGAATTTATTATTCTAATAAAAATAATAAAAATGTAAGGATTTAATTACCTTACTCAATAGTTAACCTTATCCCCCAATTAAAGATTTTAGATTGACTTTAATAAATATCTTTATAATCAATCCATTGATAACATCACCAATGATATTGATTCATTCTTTGTATTTCATAATCAATTAATCATCTTTGAAAAATTTCAATATTTAAAAATAATATTTAAAATAGAGGTTAGGATTTAAGAAAATAAAAATGATATTTTATGTGAGAAATTGATTAATAATTTATGGATAACCTACAAACTATTTAATCTTTTTAGTAAATTTTACTTAGGAATAATATTAGATCTTGAAAAATAGATTTGTTAGGGGTGTACATGCGGTTTTAAGGAGGGGTAAATTAATATCATCCAATTCATATACGCGCTTTCGAAAATTAGACTCGAACCAAATGCTGTCATATCCAAAAACAGATTGGACAGGTTCGAACTCAACTGAGACGCACTACCCAGCCGTTTTGTACCTCTAATTGAATTTGAAATTTTGAATAATTATGTAAATCCTATCATCACCGATTAGAAAAGACAAAAAGAAAAAGAAAAAGCAAATCCTATCTTTGTTGGTTAAAAAATAGAAAAATAAAAAGCAGACCCTATCTTTACCGATTAAAAAACAAAAAAAGAAAAGTAAAAGCAGGTTCTACCTGTACACCACAAACAAACGAAAAGCATCTCAAACAATATTTTGTTTTACAAAATGAAATCATCTTTGACCGAACCAACAATTGGATAATTAGACATTTCAAAACTTTAGTTGTTCATCTCTTGCTCTTGATCGAACTCCTTGTTATTGATAGCAACATGGCTGATGCGATAGTCTCATTCGTGGTGAATAGGCTTGGGGACTTTCTCATCGAAGAAGTAGCCTTCTTAAAGGGAGTCAAAGATGAAGTGGCGTGGCTGAGAGATGAACTGAAAGCGATGCAGTGTTTCTTAAAAGATGCAGAAGAAAAACAGCGTGATGATGCTACAACATGCAACTGGGTATCTGACATTAGAGATCTTGCTTATGATATTAAAGATCTGTTAGATACATTCCAGCTCCTAGTCCATAATGAAGCTGGAGATGAAGAAGAAGCTACGGGAGAAAAGCCTAAGTCAAGATGCTTTCCTTCCATGTGTTCTTGTATATTTGATAAAGGTAAGGAACAACTCAATCTATATCGTATAAGCAAGAAGATTGAAAAGTTCAAAAATAGACTCACTGAGCTCTCTCGTAGACGTCAACAGTATGGACTTCAAGATTCTGGTAGCAGTATTGAAGGAAGGAGCAGCGTTCTTCTCCAAAAAGAACTAAGAAAAACCACCTCCTTTGCAATTGAAGAGAATGTTGTTGGCTTTAAGGATGATGCTGACCAATTGTTGACTAAACTTCTCGAGGAAGAACCACGACGTTTCATAATTTCCATCTTTGGAATGGGTGGTCTAGGCAAAACCACTCTTGCTAGAGAACTTTACCATTGTAGTGAAGTCAAGATGAAATTCAATCGTCGTGCCTGGGTTTCTGTATCTCAAGATTACACAACTCGAGATCTTCTTGTAAGAATTATAAATTCATTTAGGATTACAAATAAAAAATTGGATGATTTAGAGAAGATGGATGAAGCAGATTTGGGACGATATCTTCATGAATCATTGAAGGCGTATTCTTACTTGGTGGTGATGGATGATGTGTGGAATAAAGAAGTTTGGAAGAGTTTGAAAAGATATTTTCCAGATAATAAGAATGGAAGTCGAGTTATTATCACAACTCGTAATCAAGAAGTTGCCGAATGTTCAGACGAGAGAACTCATCCTCATAATCTTCAAAAACTAAGACTAAATGAGAGTTGGCGATTGTTTTGTGAGAAAGTATCTGCTCCAGATTTCAATGCAAATGATCAATTGAAGAACTTGGGTAGAGAAATGGTACAAAAGTGTGATGGCTTACCACTTGCCATTATTGTACTGGCTGGGCTCCTGTCTAAAAAGAAGGCACAAGAATGGCGTGTGGTGCGGGATCACCTTTGGCAACACTTAAAAGATGACTCAATTGAAATTCATTTCTTACTAACTTTGAGCTTTGATTGCTTGCATTATCCGTTGAAGCAATGCTTTCTTTATCTAGGGCTTTTTCCAGAGGACTTTGAAATAAACGTGGAGAAATTAATCCGTCTTTTGGTGGCAGAGGGCTTTATACCGCAAATTGAAGATGATATTATGGAAGAAGTGGCTAAAGCTTACGTGGATGAGTTGATTAGTAGAAGCTTGATTCAAGTAGAGAAAAGATATTGGGGGAGAATTGCAACTTGTCGAGTCCATGATCTTTTACGCGATCTTGCAATTGAAAAGGCAAAAAGCTTTAACTTTCTATATATTTATGATGAAGTTAAACATTCAAATGTATCGCCAACCATATCATCATGCATACGACAAGCTACTTATTCTGGCGTAAAAAATCCTTCGTGGTTTAAAAATTGTAATCCACACTTGCAATCTCTGTTCTTCTTTGGCCAGGGCCAACAGGTGCTACCTACATGCAAGAAATTCAATTCTTTAAGAGTGCTCGATGTTTCCAATTACATTAGCGATGATGAGCAAACAATGTTAGTTGAAGACATAGGAAAATTGATCCATTTAAAGTATTTGGGGTTAGGGAACTCTTGGATGTGTGTTTCTCAATCATCACTTTCCAGGTTGAGCAGACTACAAACTTTGGACATTTACGAATTTGAGCCTGTCTCAGTACGGGCTAAAATTTGTATGTTGCGGGAGTTAAGACATTTAATTGGACGCTTTGAAAGTAGTCCTTTGCAGATAGATAACTTGACGAAGCTTCAAACTCTCAAATATGTAGAAGTCGATAGCTGGAGACAAATCAAAACTGCAAAGTTGGTTAATCTTCGAGAGGTATGGATTGATGGCTTAGGTGGTGGTGGTGTGTTTTCTTTTGATTCGATGTCCAATTTGAAAAGCCTTCGAATACTATCAGTTCAACCGTATGGTCAGATATCTTTTGGATCACTGCAACCACTCTCTCACTGCCAGCATCTCATAGAGTTGAGATTACGTGGGAATTTAGAGAAACTACCAATAAACATACATAAAATCTTGCCAAATCTCCAACTTCTCTCGTTAGGGAGATCGCAACTCGAGGATGACCCGATGCCTTTATTAGCGAAGTTACCATACCTCACTATTCTTTATTTAGGTGAAGGATTTTACAATGGAAATAAAATAATGTGCAGCAACAATGGTTTTTCTCTGCTTGAAGTTCTACTATTTGATGAGCATAATTTTAAAATAAAGAAATGGAAAGTAGGAGAAGAAGCCTTGCCTAGGCTTAGAGGTTTGCGGATCCCAAAAAAGATCAAGTTGGCAATTCCAAAAAGATTGAGATCACTCCCTACCCCAGACCCACTTGAATATGCCATCAAGTCGCCCGATGAAGCTCTGTATCTGTGTCGTCTCTGAAGGTACTCCTCATTCCATATTTCAGTGTGGTCATATTTCTATTGCTGCATGCATATGTCGATCAATTCTCTTTTGTTATTGTGTAGAATTTGAGAATTTCAACATGATGTTTTTACATGCTATATTTGGATATTTGTCCATTTCTCAGTAGTCCATATTATCGGAAACGAAATTTATTTTAAACTATTTTCCAAAAAAAAAATGTAGATTTCTATACAATAAGCCTTATTTGTTTACACTTTTTCTGTGAATTTTCATAATTTTACAATTTGAACATAAATTATTAAAAATGCAACGGAACAATGTTTAGTTTCCATAACACACCGGTAACCTCTAATTTAAAGTTTCAGCTTATTTATATATTGGTAACGTTATTTTTGGACCTAAAATATTGTTTAAAGAATGGTAATTATAAATTTATGTGATTTTATGTGAAACATCAGACAGTTAACTTCAGAGAAGGTTTGCTTTGCTTTGGATCACTTAGAGGTTTGCATATTGAATTGTTTACCTAGAATGTGTGTGTTTACACGTTTTAGAGATGTTTGAATATAATTTGTGTGAAAAAATGTGCACATTTGATAATACGAGATATATTTGATTTTGTATGTGTTAAGTCATTACTACTATTTGATTTATGATTCGTTATGTATGTGATAATATAATGGGAAATGTTTTTAAGATACTTTGGGTACTAATGATATAAATTAGTGTGTAGAATTGTGCTTTTAGAAGAACTCACTAGTCATGACGACAAGAGTTTGACTCTCTTACCTTCAGACAAAAGTGTTTTTGTGTTTTAAAACTTAATGTGCTACTCATTTATATTAATCACGCTACATATATTTGTTGCCAACCAGCTTTAACTTCGGGTACTAATATTAATTTGTTAGGAATTTGATATTCATATGATTGAGGCTATGAATACTATTTTCTATGGTTTTACTTTTCTGTGGTACGTGCCTAGTAATTATATTTTGTTTTGGAAAAAATTGCTTAATATGCATATTGAATTTTAAACTCGCAAAGGTTTGTTCTTATTCCATCTCAGATCAAGATGGAGGAACCATACATCTCTATTAGTTGGATTCTATGTATTGAAGTTTTTGTTTGTGTTTGGGTTGAAATGTTTGAGGTAGAGAAATTGATTTAAAGAAAAAGATCTGTAATTTGAGAGTTATATATAGAATAAAATGGAGAGAATTTGATTGTCTAGTTTTTGGATGAATTGTGGCTCTTATTTTTAGCTTGTTTGGTCTGTTATGAGAGATGTCTCAGTTGATTGATGGGCTTTTTTGGTTGTTGGTGATCATTTACGGGTGAAAATGTGGTGAAAATTTAGGAGGAATTCTGATGGACAGTCCCATGCCTGATGATGTTTTGAGATGTTCTGGGTTGATGTTCTAGATTAATGATCTTTGGGGGGTTGGGTTTTTTTTTAATAAATATATATTTATTTTAGTTTATTTTAATTTAATTTGAGTTGTGTTGATGTGCTCGTTTTCTTCATTTGTTTTTTATATTTTTTATTTGACTTGTAGTTTCAAATGGGCTGCCTTGTTATCATCTTGTAGCTGTCTTCTTGTTCTTCTTCTGCTGCTCATCACGCTACTGGTTATATCTTCTTGTTTTAGCTATTCTTGTTCTTCTTCTGCTGTTTTTGTTTTTTGTATTTTGGTTGTGTTGTCTGCTTATAGCTGTTCTTGTTTTAATTTCAAATGGGCTGCCTTGTTATCGGTTTGGTTTTTTTAGTGCTAACTTGTAGTGAACCATTTTCAATGACTGTTAGTTTAGTGTTTTTTTAACTGTTTGTAATTAGTTTTATTTTCTGTTTGTAACAGGGGCAACAACTGTTGCCCATCAGAATCTGCCTGAGACTGTGACAGGAAAAGGAACCGGTTGCTGTTGTGGAGAATTGGGTTTATGCGTGAGATTGTGAGAGATTGTGTTCTGTTAATTGTGAAGTGTTTTGATTGCACTAGTTTAGTGTGCTTTGCCACCAATGATTGGTTGAACTTGCAACTCCTTTCTGCTGTGAGGGATTTAATGTGTAATATGCCTACTCTATATCTAGTTGCAATTTGATCTGTGTGCCATAATGACATTTGAATGGAATAATATTTTGTAATGTACTCCTTATTTATTTAGTATGCTGTTCCTTGTACCTTTCTTCCTTTATGTCTTGATTTTTCGTAGACCATATGCTTGCTTAGGATTCTATGCTTTAAGCTGCTTGTGATACTGTTATGTTAATTTGTTTTCTTTGATTTATTTGAGCAGTTGGAGACTTTACGATCATTGTCATGCATGTGTGGCGATTAGCCATCCCTCCTCACCCCTTATTGCGGAGACCCAATTTATTATGTTAAGTGGTTTCAATATATATATTTTTTTATGCTAGACCCAAATTGTTATATTATAGGGCTCTAATTGATCTGTCAGTAAGTTCATGTTGCATAGCTATCAGCTACATGAGACCTTCGCTAATTCCAGCAGTATTTGGGCAGAATTCTATTCAATTTAATCACTAGATGACACGGTTTATAATGACATTTTAATCTCTTTCTATCTTTTAATTTTTTTTTTCATTTCTATCATCATCTGACAATTAATTACAATTTTACTGTTGGTCCGTCTGTTCTATTTTCTTTCTTGCTATTTAATAACATTGTCAAACATCATTCCATGACCAAAAGCAGTATGTATTTACCCCTAATATTTGATTGACATTAGAACATGGTCTGATGTACATCTAAGTACTTCAAATGAATATTTATATTCAACCAATTTCACATATTTTCAAGCACTCATGACACTCTCAAAACCAAATGATTAATTGCAAGGAATATTTGACAGTCATCTCATGTCTAGACACTTGAAGGACACAAGTACAGGAGCAAAAGTAAAAGACCTTATCAAGAACTCAGCAGCGTAAAACCTCATTGCTTCACATATACACTTGAATTCCCCCTCCTTCAACACCATCCCATAAACAAGTCCACAACATAACAACTCATTGGTTCACATATCAATCAGCAATCAAAACAAAAACCACAAAAACTTCACATTGGTCCCAATTCCACACCAAGTTAGGGATTCCTAATGCTTTTGGGAAAAATATTTTAAAAGATGAAAAACGAGACGAGCTGGTCAAGCCTCGATAAGGCAAGGTAGTCGCCTCGAGGCGATCGCCTCGATTCTTAATGATGAATAAATTTAAAAAAAAAATAAAAAAAAAAACCTAACTTTTAAAAAATCCTCCATAACATTCATTCGAAATAATAGTGATAACCAATATTAGAGACATCAATATCAAAAAATTAACTTACTAATGATCTAATTTTTTAATTTACCTATAAATGGATATGTAAATCATATTTATAGGTGATAATACTGGCATTTTAGAATTTTTGAATATTAGTTTACTTTGATAAATTATATGTTGTTTACTTATTAATTATTGATTAAATCATATATCATCTACTTATTAGTTTACTCTGATAATATGGGCATTCTAGAAATTTTGGATATTAGTTTACTTGGATATTAGCTCACCGAGTCCTATAAATCAAATATTAATTTTTTTTGAAATAAAATCATATTTAAATTTTAATTATTGATTAAACTTAAGGTGGGGATAGATGGAGCTAACCAATGTCATTTGGTGGGTCCAATCAACCCTAACATGCGGCCCATATGTGATCTAACAGTAGGCAAATTGTAGAGAGTTCTAGATCCTTCTCTACCGTTTAAAATCAAAGTCAAAAACCAAATATGTTAATCCAATTGATAACAACAAATCCTCACCTTCCAAATATTGGCATATTTGGTCTAACCCCTCTCCGTCTAACCCTTCTATATCGTTAAAATCAAAGTCAAAAAGTAAAACTATAGACACACCTAGGGGTGGGCACGGGCCGGGTCGGGTCGGTTTTCGACCAACCTGACCCAAGCCGACTGTAATCGGTTTTCTACTATACGGACCAACCCAACCCGAATTTAGAGTATAATCCAGTCTAAACCAACATATATCGGGTCGGGCAAAATCGGGTCGGTTTTTCGGTTTGGGCCTTCAAAAGTGGGCCTCCAATTAACCTAATGGACTTTTTCTAGTCTTTCACCTAGATTAATTTTAACTTCCATTTTAGTGCTATTAAACCATTTTAAACTACAATTGGGCTGGTTGAAATTTCAAATGTAATTCAATTAGACTTTTAAAAATAATACATTTATGCACATAAAAATTCATCATAAATTAACATTTAACAATTTGAAAAAAAGATCACATTAAATAAAAGAAATCCAAATATCACCTATTCACCTATGTAGCAGTGCATAATATATTAATGTTGTTGTAAATTTTAATTGTAAACACTAAACAATTTGAAACCTTCAAATTTAACACCCCTTAATAAACCAAGTTAAAAAACAATCCCTATATCACATTTCACAGTACATAATAATAATTAATAAGTAACAATCCAAACTCTAAAATATCTACAAACAATTTGAAACCTTCAAATTTAACACTTCTTAATAAACCAAAATTACCAAGTAAAAACAGTCCACATGACAGTACATAATAATAAATTAATAATAGTCCAAACTCTAAAATGTTTATCACCTGTCAAGCTGTTAAAGTGTTAACATTTAACATTTAACAGTCCAAAATATTACCTATCTATTTGTCACCCATTCAATCAAACAATTTATTGAAATTAGACAATAGATCATATAATATCACGAAAATTATTTGGAACTACAGACTTATTAAGTCCTAACTGCAAGTTACAACAACACCATTTTTTTGTCAAAAAGTCCATGACTGTGCTACTGCTAAGTGCTGACAGTGCTGCCAACAGCTGTTCAATAGCAAAGGCTCCACTCTGAACAAGCATATCCCTCTTTTTATCCCAAGCAGTAAGTATCCTTCACCTTTCTAAACAACACAGGAACTCAAAAATGAATAATGGCAGCATAAAGGCAAACAATAATTACATTTGTAATAATAAAATACAGGCCTAGAATTCACTCAACAACCATTTGAATGTATCCTTTTTGACGGAGGATCACACACGACCACCACCACCACCAACATTGCAATGATAATAGGTAAGACTCAAGAGAAAAGATGACTAGTTACGGAGCCAAACTATTCTCACCTAAAAACTGTAGTAAATCCAAGTCTTCCATATTTTTATCATCTGGAGGAAAGTAAGTTCCACTTCCACCCATCTAACAACTTCAAATCAGATGAAAGAAAGACACTAAGTACCATTAAGTTTCAATCTAGTCTAACAGCAAATTAATAATATTTTTATTTGGTTTTATTTGTCGATTCTTATTTCAAATTGGTAGAACACAATGTGACAAAAGCAAAGATGAAAAATGTTTATGAGATCAGAGCACATTTTTATGTTATTGAAAAGAAACTAGCAACAAAGATGGCAATGCTTCCCGCAGAACCAGAAGTATTTGGGTAGACCATAAAAATAACACAGGATTTGGACAGGGAAGAATTTGAGTTTGATTGCAACTATTTGAATCCAACTGTTGTACATTACTGCAGGATAAATGCATAAGATCTCAGATTATAGCACCTTACCTCATAAATTGTTGAATTGGGTTATAATTTATAAATAATAAATTGTTGAAAAACCCAAAGCAGAGTTATTACTTGAAACTTACACTGGATTATTACTTAAAGAACTCCTTCACCTGATGTTCAAATTACTAAGAAAGTCCGACAGCCTGAATGGAACCCAAATTTCAGTTAGATATCTTTTAATAGACCAAAGAAAAATATTGCTGTTAGTACTTAATGGTACACAATAAAACCTGATATTACAAAATGGTACACAGTAAATTAATAATAGACACCCATACCTTGTCAACATCCGGTCTTTCCTCTCAATCCACCTGTTGCACAGATCAGATGTATTAAAATATATTACAAAAATGAACAGCTTCAAAAATGCTTATTTTCAAGTCTAATAAGAACTAGCAATTCATAAATAACTAACTAAATACATAGTGTGATTTTGTGAGTACTACTTAATTATGCAGCATTGATCAAACTCACCTTAATGCTAACAAATCAATCATTCAACAGTTTTGCAACCCTTTCATCTTCAAAAGCCTCCACTTCCATCACATGACACCTTGTCAATTAATTCGAAAGAGTCAGTCCTCATCCATTCACAACTTGATCATCAAGTAGATGTCAAATTAATGTCCAACAACAGAGAAATATATCTAACCAGTGGCAGGTATGGTATCCAACTTCAAAGAGAACAACATCACAGAACAAACAAGTCCACAACCCAAATGATAATCAACATATATACACAAATGGCTTAAAAAAAATTATATAAGAATTCACATTACTTACCCAATAAATAACAAGTAGCCAGCCCTTTGAATAATTTTTTGACTTCAAAAAATTGTTAATCATTCCCATTCAATTTACAAAACACAAAAAGTATAGAGCTAATGACACAAAAGTAGCCCTTTCAATCATTCGTTGACTTCAAAAACTTGTCAATCCTTATCCTTCCCATTGAAATTAACAAAAGAAACAAAAAGTATAGAGCTGATGACAAAAAAAATAGTCCTTTCAATCATTCGTTGACTTCAAAAAGTTGTCAATCCTTATCCTTCCCATTGAAGTTAACAAAAGAAACGAAAAATATAGAGCCGATGACAAAAAAACAGCCCTTTCAATCATTTGTTAACTTAAAAAAGTTGTCAATCTTTTTCATTTAATTTACAAAAGACAAAAAGTATAGAGCTGATAATACGAAAGCAGCCCTTTAAATCATTCATTGACTTCAAAAAGTTTTCAGTTTACTAAAAACAAACAGTACAGAGCTGATGACACAAAGCAGTCCTTTGAATCATTATTTGACTTCAAAAAGTTTTAAAAAACAAAAAGTATAGGGCTGATAACACAAAAACAGTCCTTTCAATCATTCTTTGACTTCGAAAAGTTTTCAATTTACAAAAACAAAAAGTATAGAACTGATGACACAAAAGCAGCCCTTTCAATCATTCTTTGACTTCAAAAAGTTTTCCATTTACAAAAAACAAAAACTATAGAGCTGATGAATCACAAAAGAAACCCTTTCAGTCCTTATTTGTCTTCAAAAAGTTGCCAATCCTTCGCATTCAAGTTCATGAAAAAAAAAAACTATTAAGTTCATAATCAACAAATTAAAAAAATATATAACAATTCACAAATAACAATAAATAAAAAAATAAATGCACATTACTTACCCAATAACATTCATGGCAAAGTCATTGGGTACTTGTTTTCATTGATGGTCTGCTTATTGACATGCCCTCGACATCTTAAACATAATAATTAAATATAAGTTTATAATCATAAAATGTAAATAAACATTTAACATAAACATTGAAATGAAAAGGCAATAATTAAAAGTTAAATTACCATCTGTTACTTTATTGTAAAGTTCTTCATTCGCAACACAAAAATCTTCACATTCAGTAGCATGCTCATCAACGACAATAGGAGTGTGATCAATGTGGTCTCTAGCTTTCAACCAATTTTGAGAACATATCAACCCCTTCACCATTTTAGGAGTTAATGAGCTTCTAAATTGATCAAGAATACGACCACCTGTGCTAAAAGCCGACTAGGAAGATACCGTGGAAACTTGCATTGCATATATATCCTTTGCAATGCATGACAAAATAGGATATTTTGTACAAGAATTCTTCCACCACCTTAAGAGGTCAAATTTATCATGCATTGGCTCACATTTCTCTAACAAGTATGATTCCACCTCATTCTTTTTAGCACTAACATTTGCCTCATTTTGTCTATTAATCCACAACAAAGCTTCCTTAGTAAGTGATTTTCTTGGTTAATCTTTATTTTGATCATCCAAAGACAAACCACAACCGACATTAGTGGACAATAAGCCACCACCAAAATGATCCAAGGTTGGGTTTAAAGATTTATAACATTCATAAAGTTGTTCCAACAAAGATCGAACCTTTGAACACATTGAATTTGCAATCTCTCCTCCAAAAAAACTCTCCAATCAAAATTGCATATAACCAAACTTGTACCTTGGCTCAAGCACGGAAGCTACCATCAACAAATTATTGGTTTTCTCCAAATCCCCCCAATACTTGTCAAAATTTCCTTTCATCCTAATAGTCATCAAGCTAACAAGTGGATCATCTTTAACACTCAATGACATCAATTCATCATAAATTGAGGCCCAATATAAAAAGTACATATTTGAGATCACACTTAATGAAGCACTAAAATTCAAGGTAATATCATAAAAAGTTACCAAAAATTTGCTAAGAACACTAGCATTTTCCCAATCTTCAAAGGTTGGTGGCCCTATTCGTTTTCTACCATTCTCATTCTCACTAAAATAATTCATATAATGCCAATCTTCCTCTTCCATTCTTTCAAAAGCTTTCTCATTTTGACCGCACTTTCCAACATCAGGTATGTGGAATTCCACCTTGTAGACACATCTAACACTATAAGGCCTTTAGTCCCTATCTTCTCATGCTCCACACATTGTTTAAATCTTGCAAATCTACTTGGAGAAGATTTCACATACTTGACCGCATTTCGAATGCTCACCACCGAATCATGCACCTCCCTCAAACCATCATTAACAATCAAGTTCAAAATATGAGCACTACACCTTAAATGCACATACTTACCCCTCAAAATGGTGCCATCCTTATGCCAACTATTTAACTTTCTAATGATTTAGGAAATGGCATTAGTATTAGCAGTGGCATTATCCATAGTTATGGTGAACACTCTATCAATACCCCATTCTAGCAAAACATTTTCTATACATTTCCCAATGGACTCCCCTTTATGATCACCTATAAGAGAAAAACTAAGAATTCTCTTTTGCAACACCCAATCTTCATCAATAAAGTGTGCGGTCACAACTATGTAATTCATGTTTTGAGTAAAAGTCCATGTGTCGGTGGTTAGAGACATCCTTAACTTGGATTTATGAATCCGCTCCTTCAAAAGGGATTTCTCATCAACATATAATTGGTACAAGTTCCTCACAATTGTTCTCCTAGATGGCACTTCAAACCTAGGGGACATTAAATGGTAAAATTTTCGAAACCTCGAATACTCAACAAACCTAAAAGGCAATTCATGTTTAACGATCATCTCTCCCAATGTCCTCCTACATTCCTTCTTACTAAAAGAGTAAGTAGACAAATTGCTAGCATAGCCCTCAATACTTTTTTGTCTAGCATGCACTAATGTTTTTTGAGTTGGATCCATCTCGATTTTCTTTGCAAGCAACACCTTACATTTACGATCAATGTGATTGTTCAAATTTCTAGTCCCATTAGATAAAGAGTCGCAAGCATATGAGTCCCCACAATGTTTGCATCTAGCTCGTTTTTTCCCTTCGGGTGTATCATATGACTCAAAATGCACCCAACACCTTGACCATTTTTTTCCCTCACCCCCTCTACTTACACGAATACATCCTCTAAGACCTCTTAGAGGTCTTCCACTTTTGCCCCCTCTCTTTTGTGCAATTTTTCTACTTTTAAACATTGCTTGGTCCACCTCATCATTACCATCAAGTTCATCACCATCACCAAAATCAAAATCATAATTCTCAATACCTCCATGATCATCCACATCCATCTATGCTACAAAATCACAAGTAAAGTCCTAAACACAATCAAAATCACATTTTAACAATACTATTAATATACTAATATTCATAAAAATGCAATAGATATCTTTATCCTTTTATGTCACCAAACATGCAGTACATATTCCGTATGGACAAAAATAATCTTAAAAAAATTCAAAAGACAAACCAAAACACATATAAACAACCAACATATTACATGTCATCAAGTAATAGGCAAATTCCATCGATTTTACATTTTATACCATAAAGATTAACGAGTCTATCCAATTGGTGGGTCCTAAGTTACATTGCTAGCATTGTCAACTAAAGTAACAAATACAAATGATCACACTACTCCACACACACACCTCACATGAAAACACATCATGTTAACACCATCAAACAGATTCTGCACCAACCTAAGATAAATAATACAAATTATATCAACCATACTAGATATACTTCACACTATCCAAAACCAAAAATCCTAACATATTCAATCAATCATCGATTTTGCGAACAAATGGAAGCAAAATGTACATAAAATAAAATTATCATTAAACAGAACCAGAACCTGTTACAAGTTACAACTACAACCTCTAATAAATATATTCTAACAAAATATTCGATTAAGTTGAGCTTCACGAAATGACACTAAAAATCAATCAAATACTACACATGATGAATAAAAAAACCATGCAAATCCAAGCAACCAAACCACATCCAATTTTGCATTGTAGAGCACTAAAATCAGACAAAGATTGGTAACAAACAATGTTTAAAGTAGCAGAACTGCAGAAGAAAAAACAGAGAGTGAAAATGGTTAAAGAGCATTGTCTGTTACTTGCCAGAAACGAACCAGATTCAAACATTTTTCGCTTCTTCCTTTACCTGAACCAAAAATACAAACAAAAAACCTTCATGAAACCAAACAATAAAAGGAAAAAAATTTTTGGATCCACAAAACCGAAAAACTAAATAAAAATCAAATCAAAAATTAAACCAAAAGATTTCTTACTCTTTCAGGAACTCCACCAGACCTTCTACCACGGTTCCTCCTCTTCACGCAAGTCAACAACTACAAGCTAAAGCTGGTTTTGGGTCTTCCTCTACCTAAAACCAGAAAACAAATTAACAAACACAAAAAATGAGGACAAGAAGAAGAATAAAGAAGAAAAGAACAAAAATAAAAGAGGAAAAGATGATAAATTAAACGATGTGATTACCAGTTGCAGAGAAGGAGTCTAATGCTTGACTTGCTGCTGCGACTTGCGACCTTGAGAAGATAATGCTTGCTAGTTGCCGTTGAGGAGTTTATCATGAGCTTGATTGGATGAGGGGAGTATACAGCATTGAAGTGGATCGGAGAGGGAGAGAAAATGTGTTGGGTGTGTGTCAGTTAGGGTTAGGGATTTGAGAAAGTGAGAGGGCTGCCGACTTCGGTTTGGGTGGGGTGGGTTTGGGTATTTATATTTTTCAATTTATTTATTTTTTTTTAATTTGGTCGGTCTCGGGTCGGGTCGGTATTTTCCGACCGAAAACCGACCCGAGACCGATTCTGTCGGTTATACTTCATACAGACTGATCCAACCCGTTTTACACTTAAAACCCAATAATAACGGGTTGGTTTTGTCCTGGCCGGGTCGGTCCCGATTTTTTTGCCCACCCCTAGACACACCTAATAACCACCCTCACCACTCCCCCTCCCCGGCTCTCTCTCTCTCTTTCTCTCTATCGACAGCCGATATGGATGCACTGATTCACATGTATTCTAGGATAGAATTTTTTAAGCTCCACTTCTTTTTTTTTTTCTCTACTAATAATTGATTCATTGCAACATAATTTACATAATGCATCACTTGTTTTCAGTGTGTTTTTTTTTTTTGTCTTGACCTATCTATCTTCTGCTTTTGGAGATTTGGTTAATACTCTCTCTCTTCTCTCTCTGGAGGATATATTTTGTTTCTGACACCTCACCTCCGCCTCTGGATGCCTCGCCTCACTCTCTAGAGATATGTTTCTACAAATCCATAGTCTGAGGTGATCATCTCGAGGTGCCTCAGGTCGTAAGGCTATGAGGTGCTATCTCACCTTGCCTTTTAAAATATTGGTTGGGAATTTCCAACTAACTATATAGCACCAATAGTACTCTTCTGAAAGTTTCTTTGAGAAATAAAATAAGATGTTCTTTTCAAAAATAAAATAAGACGTTCTCAAAATTGTTTTATTGGGTTTATAGTTCACAAATTTATTTCCTCACTTATGAGTTAGAGGTGACAATTTGAATTATGATACGACGGATCGATACGAATCAACATGAGTATTACTAGTTAGGGTTGACTACAAATGGGTTAACCTACTTAATCCATTTAATAATCCTGTCATGTTCAGGTTCCCTAATTGTGTCATGGATTGACCCATTCAACATGGGTAAAAAGTAATTTTACAATAGAGATATTTATATAATTTGAGCTTTAAATATATATAGTGAAAACTAAAAACCCTAATTCAATTTTCAACTTGCAACAACTACACCCACTCTCAACCGTTCAACAGCTCTCTGGTCTCTCTCTCTTCATCCTTTTCACCAATTCTGCTTTGCTTCTAGTTAACTGCTATTCTTTTTAGATTTTCCCTTCATCCTTTTAAACATCTCCTTTTCTTCATCTCGTTCTTCCGAGATGATTGCATGCGAAAAATCATTTGGAGACTTGAATTGAAGAGCCTTGATTTGTATTGCTCTATGTTATTTGTATTGTTGTCGATATATATTTATCTAAGACCTTAAACATTAAATGAATGTTTTAGTATTGTTTTCTCCAAGTAGTGATTTAATTGGAAGTGGGCTTTCTATGTTATTCACAAGGGTTTAACACCTATGGCATTAAGTTGAGATTCAAGATTTGTATTTGTACATTTTTTTAAAATGATTAAAAGACAACTGATGTTGGTGCTCAAGTGATTTTTTTATGACTGTATTAGATTGTTTTGCAACAAGAAAGTGAACAATTTTCAAAACATTATGGCTTTTACAGAAGGATAATTTCTTCTATTGTAGAGAAAAATACCATGGAGCTTAAGCCGTTGACTCCTAGGTAGGTTATTAATTATGTGTGGGTTAATCCTAGGAATTCCCAACTTAGTAGGAAATTCTATTGAGTTTAGAAATTCCTAACCCTGTCGGGAATTCCTAACAAGGGTTTGGAATTCCTAACCTTGTTAGGAATTCCTAGTAGGTTTAGGAATTCTCAACCCTATTAGAAACTCCTAACTTGGTTGGGAAAGTTTAAGAAAGGGTTTCTAAGACTTATCTCCTACTAACATGGTCTTTCCTTCTACTACTTATTGTTATGACATTGGTAAAACATTTACAAGAATATAATTATTACATGCAAAGTTTCAAATTTTTCACCCCACAAATGCAACCTGTGAACTTGAACACTCCATTACTTAAAGTGGGAATTTTGGTATACAGGAGAAAAATCTCATAATTTTTTCAATCGAAATCTATCCAATTACAAAGTAACATCAATAGCATCATCAGCACACTGGAGTGATGAGACTAAAGGAGGGCATTTGAGTGTTCGGTTTGATTCCTACTAGAATTGAACCGAATCGACAAACTCATTGGTTTTCAAAATGAGAACCGAACATAGATATTTGGAACATGGAAATCGACTTAAACCAAATAGGATTGATTCAGTTCAGTTTAGGTCAGTTATATGTTTAACACCAAAGTCACATTATCATATATTCAACCTCCATATTCAACCTAAATAGGATTCAAACTCCATCAAAACTTAAACAAATCAGAATTCAAAGCTAATTCAAACCAAATAATAAAAAAATCCACCACACAATAAATCCTAAACCAAAAAAAAAAACTCATCAAGATGGACAAGATCAATTGGTGAGGGAGGTAAAGAAGGACGATATTGATCAGCGAAAGAGGCAAAGAGGGATGAGATCGGCAACATGATTAGTGACGTGAATGGTGACTTGGGGTTTTAATTGGCTACTGGACAAGGAAGAATAAGAAAAAGAAGATGGAAGAAGAAGAAAGAACAAAAAGAAGAAAGAAGAAGAAGAGAAATGAGGAGGAAGAAGATGGAAAAAGAATTGAAACATAGTGTTTTCTAAGCAAAAGGCTAGAACGTCCTGAAATTGAACATAGAAACCAAAGAATTGAAATATGGTGTTTTTTAAGCAAAAGGCCCAAACACCTTGAAATTGAACATGGGAACCAAATCGAACACTCACGGATTGGTTCAAGTTTGGTCGTTCAGGTCGATTCCATGTTTTCATGCCTACCCTTACATGGGATGGGACTACATCACCCCATATTTGTAGTTGGTTAGCAAAACCTATATGCCAATCAAAACTTTGTCACATAGTAATTGAAAGTAACACTTTGACAAATAAAACATATATATCACCAAAAAAGCATAAAATAAAATTTTATCAAAAGCCAATGCCAAAAGGTACAAGGATTAATTAATTGAACCAAAAACAAGCATCATCATGACACGAGAAGCAACAATCAAGTCTTTAACAATAACAACTTGAAACTCATTTAATTTGAACAATTGGACAAAACAACTCAAAATGCTAAACCAAAATAGTCCTAGTGAAAGCATCCAAAACAAGGGCAAACACAACAAGTATAGCCACAATACTAAAAATACATAATATATCTTTGATTGTTTAATGTTGATTGAAAAAACAGAGCAATTGAGAAACAAAAAAAGATAGAACAACAAATTAAGATTGCAAATTAGCATGTAAGAAATAATTAAATAAGAAATAAATCAATTAGCAATTGGGAAAAAAAACCAACATAATGAGATGGCACCACCTATCAAATAGAGAAAAGGAGTAACATAGTTTTACCATCACTTTAATAGTACCAGCATTTAAATGTTTTATGTAAAATGAATGCAAGATGGTATTAATAGAGACAGTTTAGGGAGATTGGGTCATGGTTCAATGGTTGAGGTAAGATAAGAGATAGAGAGAGAGAGAGAGAGAGAGAGAGAGAGAGAGATACTGACCGTTCAACGCCTCTATCATCATTGTCATTGCCGACCATACAACCTCTTCGTGTCGTCACGTCAACCTTTTAAGTCTCCTTCCTTCTCTGTCAATTCAAAATCATCGTTCCTTCCTTCAAGTTGTCGCCGTTGTTCCTTCCTTCAGGTCATCACCATCATCTCCTTCTTTCAATTTATCGTCGGACTGTGCAAGTGTAAGGGACTGTGAGAATGTGAGGGTGACAATGACTTTACAATGAAAGGTTTATGGATATGTTAGTTTTGTAATTTGATTATGTAACAATGGCACTATTATATTTTTACCTCTTCAAATGGGTTAAGTGTGTAAAAATTTTATCTAATATTTTAAATATCGGGTGCCAACTGCTATTAATATGTTTTTCAGGGGTTTCCATAATATCCCTACTTAAATTAAAGTTGTGGCATGAACTTCATATTATTTTCTATTAATATGATCTAAGAACATTGCGTTAACTGTCTTAATTCATCATGGACTTTTTTTTTTTTTTTCAATTTATAAAAAAAAAGGACTGACCCAATCTAGACCGATTCATAGAGAATATATCACTTAGATCTAAAATTAATTCTATTTAGACTTAAGAGTACAATACATCTAGATTTTAGTTTGATATAAAATATATATATATATTTAATAAGGTTGATGGTCAAAGCTAACGATTTATTAATCAGAGAAAAGAAACAAACAAAATAAAGCAACATTGAAATGCCAAATTGAGACAAAATGCAATCTCTAAAGGATGAAAACTAGGTCATGGAAAGGGGAAGACAACAGATGGTTCAGCCAAAATCAAATCATTGCAAATCAATCTCTATAGTAGATCTCATTAAAAACCTTACTGGGAAAACTCAATTGGAAAAACCCAATAAGGAAAAAAGAGTATTCACACCCTAAAGCTAAAATTAATGAAACCGATAACAATGCTTGCCAAGTGTATAATTAATAAAATTAATTATGTATAAAATTGCCAACATAAAATTAATAACACTCAACAAATATAATTAAACAACAATATCTAGTGTATGTATAAAATTGTGAAATTAAATTACAAATTATTTGCTTAAAATAAGTTTAGAAATAATCTCATGGCTGGAGAGGTAAGATGCTATAGAACTTGATCTCATCAACCCCATTTTCCCCATGCTATCGATTTTTATCAAGCACTTTGCCCTTATGCATAATTTGTAGCTCCAGCTCATATTTAAACTTGTCATATCTTGTTGGGTTATTGGGTTGTTGGGTCAGGTCCACCCAAGATGACCCTAACCTATAACCTGATCCAAATCTATTTTAATTGGATTGGATAAAAATGAATAACCCCTTGACGGTTACTAGAAATTATCCAAACATTTGCTTGCCTATATAAAAGACAATGGTGTTTCAGTTTTTGACTGATGAAAAACTCACTAACATATTAAATGCTTAGAGAGATAGATGAGTGAAAATACCAAAAGAATATAAAACAAGGTTCTTACACTATGATTTAAGGGTTTGGTCCCATAATTGGTGGCCGAACTCTGACTAGTTGAACAATCCAAAGGATCCAGAAGAATTTCCACTGCACAGAAACGAGTACGCTTTTGGATTTCATTTTTATAGTTTTTTATCCATGATTACATTGTTTTGATTTCTTTCATTGGTATCAGAGCCCCGTTGAATTGTTTGCTAGTTTAGAATCATGCTTGAGTAATTAAAATGCCTTAAAAGTTATATTTTTCTATTGAAAACTAAGAAATAAAGACTTGAATCCTGAATTTTATATGGATGATATCTCCTTTGTTTGACCATTGTTTTGCATGATTTAAGTTTCATATGAAAATAGACATCAAGATGAGTCTACAGAACTTTGAATCACACAATTTGGTCTTAAAACGAGTGAGAACGGATTAAAATAAGATTTGGATCGAAATCTGTCATCTATTTGATACACTGTTCATAATTTTGGTTTTCAAAACGAATAATACTCTCGCATTAGGAAATTGTAATTCACCCTAACACCAAATGAAAAACTAAGGGCATAAATAGACTTAGGATGTAATTGTGAGGAATCTGGCTTTGTCCTGACATTGGAAAAGACTGACGGATAGGCACATGCATCACAAGCACCATAGAGGCGCATGGAGAGTTGGGATAAAAAGCGATGCCCACACATGTGCCACACAAGTGCCACATGTTGCCACGACATCGACACGTAGGATGACACGAAATCAACACGTGGCACATTGTGTATAGCTGAGCATGACACGTGGTGAGCTATTGTCGTGACACGTGCCGCCCTCGGAACTAACACGTGGTCGCTTGCATGTACGACACGTGTCTCCAAGTTAACTAACGGGAGACGTGTGGAGCAATGCGATGGTACCCTAAGCGTGCATTGGTAGTGTCTGTCAGGAGTGTCTGTCACTAACAACAGGAGGGAATGTGTCTGTTGGTCTAGTCCCGTGTGCCGTTCAATGCACGTACATGATATATTATTAGCTAGTTTCCACTTGAGTGAGGATAAATGCCGCTCCATAACGAAGTTAAATTCCGCCACACAATTACCAGATTAATGTCTTGAGCGAGGATAAATGCTGCTCCTAATGAGATTAAATTCCGTTAGAAAATACCTATTAAATGGTTTGTATGAGGATATATTCCGCACTGAGTGAGAATAAATTCCGCTCCTCCATATACCAGTATACTATATGAAATGAAATCAAGCAAAAAAATATTTTATGCATCGTTTAACAATTGAAAAACATTTCAGAATAATTATTCATAATAGAAATTGTTTTTCAAGTTATTGCTTTAAATTTCAGCTTATGATGCAAATATAAATTATAAATAGTTATTCATGCTTTATATTATGTATGGTTCTCAAAATGTTTATCAAATTTATATATCATGATTTTAGTTATGAACTATATTTATAAAATGTTTTTAGGGAGGAAACTTTTGAAATGATTTGAATAGAAATACCTGAGACTTACTGAGCTTATTTCGCTCACCCCTAGTTTTGTTGTTTTTAAATAAAAACCTCCTAAGATCAAGTACAGATGCAGACATTTAGGTAGCAAGGACCTCATAGCAAGAGTAGATATATTTTCCGTCGGGTGCAACTGTGACTTTTGTTTATTCATGTATGAAGTTTATGTTTCTAAATCATGTTAAATACTTTGTATGTGAAAATTCACTACTTTTGAATTATGTAAATAATCATACATATCATGTTTTTAAGCTTGAAATTATTTTAAGTTGAATACATGTTTGAGGTTGTTTGTGATTTGTGAAAAAAAGGTTTGAGGCCCAGTGGTTGAGAAATGAATGATTTTAAAGTGTACAGGTCTTTTAAATGTGATTTTACAGAGTTGAATTTTAAAAAAAAAACAGCCGTTATGCTGCCAAAATTTTTATAAAAGTTTGTTTATAAGTGTAAATTTAAGTTTTCACCCATTTTCACTGGAAAATAAATATTAAAAAGGGGTTTCGAAAAGAAATTATCAGTAATTGTAATAAAAAGGCTTAGCTTCTGGGAACCTTTCAGCCGGAGGGGATCCTGATTGGAAGGTTACTGTGGGGTTACTAGACGGGTCGCCTTGGGAATAAGAGTCGGGACCCCGTTACCAATCTACTTTATAATTATGCTTCCATATGAAAACAAGTTTGTTTTATATGATATTACTTATATTTGAATTTTTTTTGGAATGATTATTTTAACTATTATATGGTGGAATTATTGGTTAAATAATAGTTATATTACCAAAATTTTCATTAAATCACATTATGTATTGTTAAAATTCCAAATGATTCCTATAAGAAAATTTAGAATCCCATACAAGTATTTCATCATATGATAGGATTTTCTCGGACTCAAAATGAGAGTTTAGGAGGGTCTCGTCAACGTGGTAAAAGAGCATTTGGTTTATGATTTTAGACTATTACATATTTGCTTGCATCTAGTTTCATGCATTGATCATTAATTACGCTTTGTTACAGCATCATGCTTCGAGTTGGTAGCCTATTTGAGCAGAGACCAATGGCAAGCCTGGATAAGGATATAACACCTGAACGAGGCGATGAGTCAGTGAATGAGGTGGAGATAGAGTCCCGTCCTAACTCTCTCGTGCCTCAACCTCAAGTGCCAAAACCTAGCAATAAGGCTATGGATAGAATAGCTCAACTTTTGACCGCTTTAGTCTAGCAACCACGTGCCCCAAAAAATACTATAAAGCGTGCACATAGCATTTGAGCTACAACTTTTGATGGCTCTAGTGATCCTAATAATGCCATATCATGGTTGAATAACCTAGAGTGTGTATTTGGGGTTATGAGATGCTCAAATGAACAAAAACTTGCTTTCGTCACATTCTTACTGAAGGATAAAACATACGAGTAATGGGAATCAATTCAATGACAGAACACTAGAGTGATATCTTGGGATGAGTTCAAAAGGTAGTTTAATGCTTATTATTATCCGAGGTTATACCAGAATGTAAAAATGAACGAATTTTTCAAGTTGGTGTAAGGTCCCTTATCAATTGAAGCTTATGAAAAGAAATTTACAACACTTTCTAAGGCTGCTTTGTTTGTAGTGGAGAACGAAGAAAATAAGTGTAGGAAGTTTGAAAAAGGCCTTTGACATGAAATTAAGATCTATGTCTCTTTTGCTGAACATACCAATTATAAGAGATTGGTAGAGTCTGTATTGCGAGTAGAGAAAATCATTGAGGAAGGCCGTAGATTTGAACAACTAAAACAGAAGCACAAAAGTTATAGTTGGCTAATGAGGGGCTCCAATAGCAAGGTACCTAAGATGAGTGGTAGCTATACTAGACAGACTAGTAGTTATCGCCAGCGTTATAGGGTTAGTTCTAGTTAGGGATCCATTAAGTCACCAACAGGTCAGCAGGGTATTAGTACGAGCATGGGTAAACAGTCTCTATGTCAGAGATGTGGTAGACATCATGATGGGGCATGCCATTGAGGTATATTAGGTTGCTACCATTGTGGACAGATCAGACATTTTAGAAGAAATTGTCCTTAATTAGTTTCGGGCGTATTGTGGAGTAGAGGTTAGTTTCTCAGATGCAAAGTTGTAGTAGGCAATTTCAAGAATGGAGAGGACCACAAGTGAAAAGTTCAACAGCTTCGAGTCAAGTTAGTGAGGTTGCAGCCAAGGGAAACCAATCGAGAGGATAGTTAGGTGGACCACATACTTAGGTTAGAGTATTCACCATGACTTAGCAGAATGCAGAGGCAACACTAGATGTGGTTATAGGTACTTTAACCATTTTTTGTTATGATGCTCATGTTTTAATAAATCCTAGATCTACCCATTCTTTTATTTCTCAATCATTTACGATGAATGCAGATAAGGATTTGAAACTTTTAGATTGTAGTATGGTGATAGCCACCCCTACACCCTCTGTTAGCTAAGGGTGTGTATAGAAATAGCAAAATTATGGTGGGTGAACATGAATTGCATATTGACTTAATTCCATTAGATATACATGACTTTGATGTTATCTTGGAAATGGATTGGCTTGCCACACATCATGCTACGGTAAATTGTTTCCGAAAGAAAGTAAGATTTAGAAAACAAGGTGAGTTTGATGTTGTTTTCTATGAGGAACGAAGAATTCTTCCTTCTTGTGTTATATCAACCATTATAGCTAGATGATTGCTTAAGAAACAATGTTCAACTTATTTGGCTTATGTGAATGATACTATAACAAGCAAAATGAAGTTAGAAAATATTCCCGTGGTGAGAGAATTTCTAAAGGTGTTTCCTAAGGATATTCTTGAATTATCACCTGACAGAGAGATTGAGTTTGACATAGACTTGCCTTCAGACATAGCTCCGATTTCTATAGCACCTTATAGGATTGCTCATACAAAATTGAAAGTGCAGTTAGAGGAGTTAGTGAACAAAGGTTTTATCAAGCCTAGTGTATCACCATGGGGAGCATTAGTTTTATTCGTTAAAAAGAAAGTTGGAAGTTTGAGGTTATAAATTATTGGTAGTTTAACAAGATGATCATGCATAACAACTACTCACTTTCATGTATTGACGACTTATTTGATCAACTTCAAGGTGCGAAAGTGTTTTAAAAAATAAATCTGTGTTCGAGTTACCATTAGCTTAAGATTACGGAATGTGATGTACTTAAGACTGCTTTCAGAACTCGTTATAGGCATTATGAGTTTCTGGTTGTACTTTTTGGGTTAACTACTGCCCCGATAACTTTTATGGATTTGATGAATAGGATCTTCAATCCCTATTTAGATAAATTCTTTATTGTATTTATTGATGATATTTTAATATATTCAAGTAGTAAGGAAAAGCATGTGGAACACCTCAGAATTATTTTACAAATCTTGAAAGATAATCAACTCTATGCAATAAATGTCAATTTTGGCTAAATAGAGTTATATTTTTAGGGCATGTGATTTCAGCTAAAGGTATTTATGTGGATCCTAAAAAAAAAATTAAAACCATAATGAATTGGGAACAACCCACTAATGTGATAGAAATTTGAAGTTTCTTAGGTTTAACTGGATATTATCGGAGATTTGTGGATGGATTTTCCAAAATAGTTGCACCATTGACAAGGTTAACGCAAAAGGATGTAAAGTTTGTCTAGTCAGAAGCTTGCCAATAAAGTTTTGAAGAATTGAAAAAGAGGTTAACTTCTGCTCCAATATTTGCACTTTCATTAGGTACTGATAGGTTTGTAGTTTACAATGATGCCTCCAGGCAGGGCTTGGGACATGTGTTGACGTAACATGGAAAGGTGATAACTTATGCCTCCAGACAATTGAAGAAATATGAATTAAACTACGTAACACATGATTTAGAGTTTGCTATAATTGTATTTGCATTGAAGATTTGGAGGCATTACTTATATGGAGTCATTTGTCAGATTTTTATTGACCACAAGAGTTTTCAGTGTCTTTTCACTATAAGGAGGTAAACTTGAGACAAAGGAGCTGGATTGAACTCATTAAAGATTTCGATTGCACAATAGAGTACCACCCCGGTAAAGCAAACATAGTAGCGAATTGCCTTAGTCGAAGATTTACGAGTTCCATGGCACATTTGAAGACGGTGTATCTTCCATTGTTAGTTGAATTGAGATATTTGAAGACTAACTCAATGGCAACGGATTTAGGAGCATTGCTAGCTACATTCAAAGTTCGACCAATTCTTATTGATTGCATTCGAGAATTGCAAGCCTAAGATCCTTATTTAGTTAAATTGAAGGAGGAAGTAGAGACCAAGCAATGTGAGAGTTTTTCCTTAAGAGATGATGGTGCTTTAGTTATGGGACATATACCAAACATTAAGGAATTGAGGAAGGAAATCTTCAAAGAGGCTCACTCATCGACTTATGTACTGCATCCAGGAAGCACTAAACTGTATTGTATGCTAAAAGAATATTATTGGTGGCAAGGTATGAAAAGGGAGATAGCTAAGTTTGTCTCCAAATGTTTAGTTTGCTAGCAAGTCAAAGTAGAACATCAAAAGCCCGTGGAACTTTCTCGACCACTTCCAATTCCTAAATGGAAATGGAAACACGTCACTATGGATTTTGTGGTGAGGCTTCCTTATAACCAGAGTGGTTATGATAGTATATGGGTAATTGTTGATAGGCTTACAAAATCTATACATTTTTTGTCTATCCAAAATAATTATCTTTTGAATAGACTAGCTAAAATTTATGTAGATAAGATAGTCCATCTTCATGGAGCACCAATATCTATTATTTCATATAGAGATCCTCGATTCACATCCAAATTTTGACCTTATTTGCAATAAGCTTTTGGTATAGGATTACATTTTAGCACTGTATTTCATCCACAAACTAATAGACAATCAGAACGTACTATCTAAACCTTAGGAGATATACTTAAAGCCTATGTAATGGAGTTCAAAAGAAGTTAGGACACTCATCTACTATTGATTAAATTTGCTTACAATAATAGTTATCAGGCTAGCATCGGGATGACATCGTATGAAGCTCTCTATGGAAGATGTTGATGTTTGAATTTAGTCGACCGAAGTTCTTGACCTAATACCTGCAATTAAAGCAGAACAAAACAAAGACAATAGAAAGGGAAGAGGAAGAACAGTGAGTGCACGGTGGCTTTTACGTGGTTCGACCAAAAGAGATACCTATGTCCATGACTGTGTTCTTTGGTGATTTTGACAGAGTCACAGTATGTATTGCTTATTATTTCATATATTTACAATGAATTTTCAACATTTATTTATAGTATGCGTTGTTACAATTTGAGTATAAATAAAATAGTAAAGAATCCTATATTAATTATACTTCCAAAATTGGTTTCCATCATATCAAAAGTATATTCCACCATATATGAGATAGATTCTACTGACATAAGAATTTGAATTTATTTTCAATTCTGGTAGTTGACTCTTTCTCAATTTAGGTCGTTGTCTTTCTAGAAAAGTCTCTTAATGAGCGTTTCGAGCTACGAGCTGAAGCTTGCCTTGGACGATCTTGAGCTGAGTATAAAGTAGCCTTGACCATAGCGATCTGAGAATAGTAGTGGCAAACTAAGAGCTCATTTCTGTGAGCCAGGGATTGGTGAACTGGGCCTTCGTCTACTTGGTCAATCTATTGGATCAGTTTTTTGGGCTTTTACCAACCCATTATGCAATCCCAAATATACCCACAACAGAAGAAATATGTTGAGATGAGTTGAGTGAGAAGAGATCGTTGGGTCCAGAGACTGTATAGGTTACCATTGAAAATATCAAAACCATCAGAGATAAATTAAAGATAGCTCACGATAAGCAAAATCAGCTATGTAGATAAACGTAGAAGAGATCTCAAATTTCAAGTTGGTGACCAACTGTTTTTGCGAATTTCATCATGGAAAGGAGTATTTTGGTATGGAAAGCGTGGGAAGTTGACTCCACGATATATCGGTCGATATGAGATTATAGGTAAGGTAGGGAAAGTGGCGTATCACTTAGCTTTGCCTCTAAAGCTTTCTAAGATTTACGA
The DNA here is from genome assembly GCA_019925255.1 of Litchi chinensis. Lineage (NCBI taxonomy): Eukaryota > Viridiplantae > Streptophyta > Magnoliopsida > Sapindales > Sapindaceae > Litchi > Litchi chinensis. Next base: position 23,532,140 of record CM034464.1, read on the forward strand.
TGTATTTCATGTTTCTATGCTTTGTAAGTACATACATGAACCTTCACACATTTTAGCAGAGCAACCATTTGAGCTAAAGGAAAATTTGATGCATGAGGAAGAACCAATTCTAGATAAAAGAGAACAATTGCTACGTACGAAAGTTATTCCTTTAGTAAAGGTTTTGTGGAAGAATTATACCATGGAGGAGGCAACCTGGGAACATGAAGATCAAATGAGAATTCGGTATCCTGAGTTATCTGAAACAAGTATAAAATTTCGAGGACAAAATTTTGTAAGGGGAGATGAATTATAAGGCCTGAATCCTAATTGATCCAAGAGATTAATTGAAATTTAATTTATCATTATTAATTTGGCTCGGTTCAAGTTTTAGAAATAAAAAGTTTGTAGATAAATATCCTATTAAAGGATATTTTTAAAAGAAATTAAGAAAGTTAGGTGTAAAAGAGAAAAAAAAAAAACATAACAAAAGATGGGGTGCAAAATGAAAATATACATATATGGCTGACAAAAAAAAAATGGGGGTCGAACGATAGGTGGGTTTTTTGATAAAAAAAATTAATAATAATAATACTAATAAACAAATGTGGGGTGGTTGTGAAAAAAAAAAATGATGATTTTTTTAATTAAAAAAAAAGGTGTAGGAGTAGGTTGGTTCTTTGTTAATATATATGTGATTAACAAGGAGCTTATGTGTGCGCGCGCGCGTGCGCGTGTGTACATATATATATATATATATATATGTCTTAAGCAAATCAAACACATAAAACTAAAGCAAACAAAGAGAAGAACATAAGCGGTCGAAGAAGAAGAAGAAGAAGAAAAGAAAAGACAGAGAAAATAGGAAATAATTGAAACTAATTTCTAAGTTGATTTGATGTGCAATAAATTCAATTCTAGGTTTAATTTTTTAAATTGGGTTTTTTCTTTTTTTTTATATATATATATAAATTCTAAATAGATTTTTGTGTTATTTTTAGGTGGACAAGAACACAAAGATAATTTGGGTGCTAGTGGTTCCAAATAGAGCCTAACACCAAATTTACGAGTGGATTGTTTTTAATTAAATTGATTTAATTGTTTATAGTTAACTATATTTTTAGATTTCGTTATCTATGGAATATTATAAATGAATAACTTGTTAAATAATTAATTTCTTGAATTGTTTATTTCAATTTAAAGGAGTTATTTTAAATGATTTCAGCTTTTATTTATTTAATTGTTATTAGAAGAAAATTATTTAATTAGTTAATTGATTTATTAATTATGTATTATGATTTGATTTTAGAATATTTATTATCGATAATTATATTTTTATTTAGATATCGAATATTACAAATTTGCATATGAAAATTATTTGAGTTAAAAAATGAATGAAATAAGATTTTCAGAACACCAAGACTGTTTTCCCTTCTAATGGTCAAGCAGGCTTCATATATATAAGTTTTAGAGAGTCACCTAGCACGTGTATGACAGATGTCTGAGGAGTCATTAAGTCGTCCAGTATGTGTATGACAGATGTTATCCCTAGCTCTACATGTGTGTTTAATATATTCATCATGTATGATAGATTTTTCTGGATACTAGATTGGTGTAAATTGAACTTTTATTAGCCAACAGAAATAAGTCATACAAATATTTATATTTCATCATGATATGTAATTTTAGTATTATTTTCAGATACAATTAAAAAATGCATCATTGAGATTTTATTTATTATCAACCTTATGTTATATGTGTTAATTATTATTGAAAATGATTTATTTAGTTTTTGAAAGTATATCCATCCACTGGGCGTTAGTGCTCATCTTTTTATATTTTTAAAACTATTTCCTAAGTAACTGTCAAGTCTCAAAAGAAATCTTTAAATAGGAAGAGGTGGACTACTCGATCACATGACGCTGAGAAATGATATTTTAATATTGTATATATATTTTATAAATTGCATGGCATCTAGGTTTGGGTGTGTGTACTAATCACTTTAATATCGTAAAATATTTGATTTCTCATCCGTGTTGCTTATGTTTTGACTTTTCGGTTTGAAAATGACATTAACCTACTTTATAGTTATGTTTCTATATAAAAATAAGTTTGTTTTATATGTTTTATATGATATAACTTATATTTGAATTTTTTTTCTTGAAATGATTATTTTAATTATTACATGGTGGAATTATTGGTTAAATAATAATTATACTATCAAAATTTTTATTAAACTACCTTATATATTGTTAAATTTCCAAATGAATTCTATCAGAAAATTTAGAAGTGCATATAAGTTTTTCAACATGTCACGGGATCTTCTCGGACTCAAGATGAGAGTTTAGAAGGCTCTTGTCATCATTGAGATTGAAATTCTAAAAATTAAAGTAAACGTCCATGTGAGTTTGTAGCTTTGGAGCTCCAATTCAATTAGGTTATTCTTGTAAGAATGATTTTGTCGATATAATTTTGGTATTGTGTTGATTTTTTATTGAAATGTTGTAGATATTGAATAGATGGCAAATTAGGATTGATTTTGTGGTTGAAGTTTGATATGGTAACTGGTTAAAGAAGATGAAGATCTAGGATTGAATAGATGGCAAATTAGGATTGATTTTGTGGTTGAAGTTTGATATGGTAACTGGTTAAAGAAGACAAAGATCTGGGAATCAAGTCAAATTTTATTTTATTTTTTTATTTTTATTTTTTTAACTTCTTGTTTTATTTCATAAAAAATATCCATCGGAGATGAAGATCTATCAACGACGGAATCCATTAGGACTAGCCACCTCTAATTAAATACTGAATTATTGCATAAATAATTGAGCAAAATAAATGCACCCAATTAACCACTAGTCCAATAGTTATTAATTAAGAAAGAGAAAAAGAAAAAGAAAAGAGGTAGAAAATTAGACTTGAACCAAATAAAATGCTTAAAGAGTTTTTAAACTGAGACAATTAGCAAAAAGATCCTTGGACTCCTTACATATACTTGAGAATTCCTTTACCCTAACTTCTTTTCCAATGTGAGACTAGGACCCTCGTTTATATTGTCAATTTCTTAACAATCTCCACCTTAACTAAATAAAAAAATAAAAAAAAACATCTGCTACAACTTTGGTGCAGTCATTGTTTATACCGACAATCATGATTCTCAACCCAAAGAACTATCATACTTCACCATAAAAGAGTACACTAATTTAGAATTAACAAATTCCAAGAATTTCACTTCGACATACTCATTTTTTTTTTTTAAATTTTAGTTAATATTAATTGTTTGTGATTCATCGGTTCTTATCTTATCTCTTTTAATAGGGATTATTAAAACAAGATATTTAATGAAATTTTTTATTCATACTTATTTTGAATCTTTCTCAACTACTTAAAACTTTTCAAGTTAATAGTGGAAAAATGATACAACTAAGTTACTAGTGAAAAATAATTCATTAATTACTTAATTTCTTTTTTATATATATAATAAATGAAATTAAATATATATTAGTAAAACAATATATTAAACGAAAATTTTTTATTCATACTTGTTTCGAACCTCTCTCAACTATTTGAAAAACTTCCAAGTTAATAGTGAAAAAATGATACAACTAAGATAGAATTTTTAATATTATTGTTAAATATTAATAATTAAGAAATACAAAAAATAACTTTCATGCATGTAGGTGAAATATCATCCAAGAATGTTGATATATATGTTCCATAAAAATAATAACAGTTTTTTTTTTTTAATTACTATTAATTGTTTGTGATTCATCGGTTCTTATCTTATCTCTTTTAAAAGGGATTATTAAAACAAGATATTAAATGAATTTTTCTATTCATACTTATTTTGAGCCTTTGTCAACTACTTAAAAAAAAAATTCAAGATAATAGTGGAAAAATGATACAACTAAATTAATATATTAATTTAGTGGTTGATCCATCATTGATTAAATTATAAATAATATACAAAAGAAGAAATGTTTAATAGGATTATCAAATATTAATAATAAAGAAATACAAAAAATAACTTGCGTGCGAAGCCGTTACCATTTGCCTTGGGGATTAGTAAGAGATATCTCATAATTAGAAATGACTTGGGGAAGAGTTGTGCCTATCAGCTAGGAAGAGAAGTTGTAAGAGATGCTGGACCGCCAAGCCCCATTAACTTTTTATAATAATAATAAGGTACAATATTATTCTATATTTCATATATTAGACGATTTCTTGAACCACTGCATACCTGTCAATCTACATGAAGTGGTTGTATAATTGTATTATTTTGTTTTATTATTTTTACTTGCAAATTTAAATTTTAGATTCTTAATAGAAAAAGATACTGTGCAGGTCGGATTTTATGGTTTCGGATCAGACTTGATAGGAACAATAATTTTCTAATGCCCAATCCATATGCTGATCTTCGAAAATTAGATTTGAACCAAACAAAACGGACTAGCCAGACTAGCCACCTCCAATCGAAATTGAATTATTCCTTACATAATTGAGACAAATCACCCAACAACTACTCCTATCTTTATTATTTTGTTTTTTTATTTTGAAAGATAGTCCTATCTTTATTGATTAAGAAAGAGAAAAATAAAAGTAAAAAGCAGTAGAAAATTAGACTCGAACCAATGATGATCCTATATGAAACCGGACTAGGTGCCTCTAATAATGGCAATTGAATTGTTGCTTAAATAATTGAGCTGAGAAGCAAAGTCAAATAAATACACCCATAGACTAGTCCTATCCCTTTTTTTTTTTTTAATTTTTGTTATTAAGAAATAGAAAAAGAAATTGCAGGTTCTATCTTCCACACCACAAAAAAAAGAGAAAAGCATCTCAAACAATATATTGTCTTCCAAAGTGAAATCATCTTTCACTTCGAAAAAAAAAAAAATCATCTTTCACTGAATAAGATCAATAGACCGTTCAAAACTTTTGTTGCTCATGTCTTGCTCTTGATTGATCTCCTTATTATTGAGAGCAACATGGTTGATGCAAGAGTCTCATTCTTGTTATTGAGAGCAACATGGTTGATGCAAGAGTCTCTTTCTTGTTATTGAGAGCAACATGGTTGATGCAATAGTCGCATTCGGGGTGGAAAGGCTTGGGGACTTTCTCATGAAAGAAGTAGCCTTCTTACAAGGAGTCAGAGATGAAGTGATGTGGCTGAAAGATGAATTAATAGTCGTGCAGGGTTTCCTAAAAGATGCAGAAGAAAAAAAATTTGAAGATGGTGCAACATACCACTGGGTATAACTTGAAGATCTGTTAGATACATTCCATCTCGAAGTCCATAGTGAAGCTGAACCTGAAGATGATGGAGAGATTACGGAAGAAAAGCCTAAGTCAAGATGCTTTCCTTCCATGTGTTCTTGCATATTTGATAAAGGCAAGGAACAAGTCAATCTATATCATATTAGCAAGGAACAGGTCAATCAATATCATATAGGCAAGGAGCAAGTTAATCTACATCGTATAGGCAAGGAGAATGAAAAGTTCAAAAAAAAAAGCTCATTGATCTGTCCCAAAGAAGTCAATTGTTTGGAATTCAATATTCTGATAGCAAGCGATCTTCTCAAATTGAAAGAACTAAGAAAATCCACCTCCTTTGCAATTGAAGAGAATGTTGTTGGCTTCAAGGTTGATGCTGACCAACTGTTGACTAAACTTCTTGAGGATGAACCACAACATTTCATAATTTCCATCTTTGAAATGGGTGGTTTAGGCAAAACCACTCTAGCTAGAAAGCTTTACCACTGCAGTGAAGTCAAGACGAAATTCAATCATTGTACTTGGGTTTCTGTATATCAAGATTACACAACTCGATATCTTCTTGTAAGAATTATAAAGTCATTTGCGTTTAGAGACAAAAAAATTGGAGGATCTAGAGAAGATGGATGAAGCAAATATGGGTCAATATCTTCATGAATCATTGGAAGAGTATTCTTACTTGGTGGTGATGGATGATGTATCAAATAAAGAAGTTTGGAAGAGCTTAAAAAGATATTTTCCAGACAATAAGAATGGAAGTCGAGTTATTATCACAACCCGCAATCAAGAAGTTGCTGAATATTCAGACGAGAGAACTCATCCTCATAATCTTTGAAAACTAAGGCCAGATGAGAGTTAACAACTTTTTTGCGAGAAAGTACTTGTTCCAGATTTTAATGCAAATGATCAATTGAAGAACTTGGGTAGAGAAATGATACAAAAGTGTGATGGCTTACCACTTGCCATTATTGTACTAGATGGGTTCTTGTCTAGAAAGAAGCCACAAGAATGGTGTGTGGTGCGCAATCACCTTTGGCAACATTTAAAAGCCGACTCAATTGAAATTCATTTCTTACTAACTTTGAGCTTTGATTGCTTGTCTTATCCATTGAAGCAATGCTTTCTTTATCTGGAGCTTTTTTCGGAGAACTTTGAAATAAACATGAAGAAATTAATCCATTTTTTGGTGGCAGAGGATTTCATACGATAGGTTGAAGATCATATCATTGAAGAAGTGGCCAAAGCTTACGTGGATGAGTTGATTAGTAGAAGCTTGATTCAAGTAGAGAAAAGATATTGGGGGAGAATTGCAACCTGTCGAGTCAGTGATCTTGCAATTAAAAAGGCAAAAAGTTTAGCCTTTCTTTATATTTATGACGAAGTTAAACATTCAAGTATATTGCCAACCTTATCAACATGCATACGACAAGCTATTTATCCTGAGGTAGAAAATCCTTTGTGGCTTCAAAATTGTAATCCACGCTTGCCATCTCTTTTCTTATTTGCTCAACACCAACAGATGGCACCTATGCACAAGAAATGCAATTCTCTAAGCGTGATCAATGTTTCCAGTTACATGAACCATGAAGAGCCATCAATGTTAGCTGAAAACATAGGAAAATTGATCCATTTAAAGTGTTTAGGATTCAGGAACTCTTGGTGTCGTACTCTTTCTCCATCATCAGTTTCCAAGTTAGGGCAACTACAAACTTTGGACACTTATAAATTTGATTGCCCTGTAGCCTACCGGCTGAAATTTGTAAGTTGCAGGAGTTGAGACATTTAATTGGATGCTTTGCAAATATTCCTTCGCAGATAGACAACTTGACAAAGCTTCAAACTCACAAATATACACAAGCCTTTCACTAGCAACAAATAAAAACTGAAAAGTTGGTTAATCTTCGAAAGTTATGGATTTATGGCTTTGGTGCTATGTTTTCTTTTGATTCGATGTCCAATTTAAAAAGATTCGAATACTATCAGTTCAAGTGGAATGTTATACATCTTTTGCATCACTGCAACTATTCTCTCATTGTCAGCATCTCATAGAGTTGAGATTACATGGGAAGTTAGAGAAACTGCCAACAGACATACATAAACTCTTGCCAAAACTCCAACTTCTCTCGTTAAAGGAAATCACGACTCGAGGATGACCTAATGCGTCTATTAGAGAAGTTACCATGCCTCTCTATTCTTCATTTAAGTGAAGGATTTTACAATGGAGGAAAAAAAAAAAAAGGTGGAGTGACAATGGTTTTCTTCTGCTTGAAATTCTACTACTTGATGAGCATAATTTTAAAATAGAGGAGTGGCAAATAGGAAAAGATGCCTTGCCTAGGCGTAAAGGTTTGAACGTCCCAGAAAACATCAAGTTGACAATTCCAGAAAGATTGAGATCACTCGCTACCCCAAACCCACTTGAATACACTGTTGCAAAGCCTGATAAAGCTCCGTATAGTTCCTGAAGGGTACTCCTCATTCCAGATTTCATTGTGATCAAATTTCTGTTGCTGCATGCATATATCAATGCAATTCTCTTTTGCTACTGTGTAGAATTCAAGAATTTCAATGTAATGTTTCTGCAAGGTGGATGAATTTCACATTTGGTCAAATTTCAACATACCTTTACACGGATTTGATTTTGTTTTACACTCATTTGATTTTGTTTCTGTAGTAAAAATCCCACAGACATGAGAATGGTCCAAGTAATGATTTAGTGAAAGGAATAAATTATATATGAGCTATTAAAACTTAAGAGTAATATTTATAGAAACAATACTTGCCCTTTTAAGAGAGCTATTTAAAATGATTATTTGTATTTTCATAAAAATTATTAAAATACTAAAATGTCATGGTATGTTTGGATGTTTGTCCATTTCTAGGCAGACCATATTGTCTGAAATGGAATTTATTTTAAGCTATCTTCTAAGAAAAAATATAAAAAATTGTAGATTTTTATACAGTAAGCTTCATTTGCATACTCTTTCTCTGAATTGTCATAATTTTACAATTTGTACATAAATTTTTAAAAAATACAACTGAACAATGTTTAATTTCCATAACACACCAGTAAGCTCTTGTTTAAAATTTCAGCTTACTTATGTGTTGGCAACATTATTTTTGGACCTAAAATATTGTTTTAAGTATGACATTTGTAAATTTTATGTGATTTTAGGTGAAACATCATACAGTTAACTTCATAGAAGGTTTGCTTTGCTTTGGATCACTGATAGGTTTGTATATTGAATTGTTTGCCTAGAATATATGTGTTTACACACTTTAGAAATGTCTGAATATAATTTGTGTGAAAATATGTGCACATTTGATAATATGAGATATGTTTAATTTTGAATATCTTAATCCATTGCTGCTATTTGACATATGATTTATTATGTGTGTGATAATATAATGGGAAATGTCTCTAAGATACTCTGGGTACTAATGATGTATTTAGTGTGTAGAGTTAGTGTTTTTAGAAGAACTCACCAGTGATCACGACAAGAGTTTAACTCTCTTACCTTCAAACAAAAGTGTTTTTGTGTTTTAAAACTTATGTGCTCCTCATATTAATCATCCCACATATATTCGTTGCCAACCAGCAACTCTAGGTTTGATTTTATGATATGATATTTTAAATCCTATGGGACAATGTTCTGTAAAGGAAACATAACCTGTTTGTCAGGAATTTGATATCCATGTGATACGGAGGCTATGAAACATAACTTAGATAGTAATTATACTTTGTTTTGGAAAAAAATTGCTCAATATATATTTTGAATTGTAAACTCACAAAGGTTTGTTTTGACTCCATCTCAGATCAAGATGGAGCAACCCCCCATCTCCATTTGTTGGATTCTATGTATCAAGCGTACGAGTTAAGGTATGCCAATTTGTATCAAGCATTGCCAATTAAAAATGCGGGCTTGTATTTTTTAATTGGTTTACGGTTCTTTGTGGGTTGAAAATTTAGGAAGAATTCTGATGAACAATCCCAGCTTGATGATGTTTTGGAATGTTCTGGGTTGATGTTCATTGTGGGGTTGGTTTTTTTTTTCTTTTTTAAGTTTTTGATTTGTTTTTTTTATTTGGATTCTGTTAAGCTCGGTTTTCTTCATTTAGAATTTTTTTTTTTTTTTTTTCATTGAAGAGAAAGCTTCTGCATCATTGAGTCAAAAAATAACTCAAATCTGAAATCTTTACAAAACTAACTCATTTAAGACCAGCCAGCTCACTCCATCTATCAAATTAGAGTTTGATTTGTATTTTCCTCTATTGCAAACTGTTCGGGTTTCCTAGGACTTGTAGTTTCAAATGGGCTGCCTTGTTAGCTTCTTGTAGCTGGCTTCTTCTTCTTCTTCTTCAGCTGCTCATCACGCTACCAGTTAGATGTTCTTGTTTTAGCTATTCTTGTTCTTCTGCTGTCTTTGTTTTTTGTATTTTGGTTGTGTTATCGGCTTGTAGCTGTTTCTTGTTTTAGTTTCAATTGGGCTTCCTTCTTGTCAGTTTGGTTTTAGTTTTTTTTTTAGTGTTAATTTGTAGTGAACCATTTTGAATGACTGTTAGTTTAGTTTTTTTTTACTGTTTGTAATTGGTTTTATTTTCTGTTTGTAACAGGAACATCAAGTGATTGCTATTGATGAGACAGTAACAGGGAAAGGAACAAGTTGCTGTTGTGGAGAACTGGGTTTATCCATGAGATTGTGAGAGATTGTGTTCTGCTAATTGTGAAGTCTTTTGGTTCGTCTATCCACTGATTTGTTAATTGGCAGAGATTGGTTCTGTTAATTGGAGATTCCATTGGTTCTTGTATTAGTTGAGTGTGCTTTGCTACCAATGATTGGTTGAACTTGCAACTCTATTCGTACTCTTGGATAGATGGGGAGTGGATATGGGGTGAGGGATTTAAAGGGCAATATGCTTGCTCTTTATCTAGTTGCAACTTGATCTGTATGCCATAATGACATTTTAATAGAATAGTATTATGCAATGTACTCTCTATTTATTTAATATGCTCTTCCTACTTCCTAGTATCTTCCTTCCCTTGTCTCTTACTTTTACATGGTCCTTGATTCGATGATGGATGCCTAATTGTTTTTAGATATGCCCAAATATGATCAAGTAAAACTTAAAGGAGGTTTCAAGGAACAATGCAAGATAATGAATAATACATTACAAAATACCATCAAAAGCATCACTAGCACATGGAAGTGATGGGACTACATAACATCACCCCATATTGGTAGTTGGTTAGCAAAACCAAAATGCCAATCAAAACTTCATCACACAGTAATTGAAAGTAACACATTGACAAATAAAGCAGAAATACAGCCAGAACAGCATAAAATAAAATTCCAGAAAAAAACCAAAGCCAAAGGGTACAAGTAAAAGATAAATTAATTGAACCAAAAACAAGCATCATCATGACATGAAAAGCAACAATCAAGACTTTGACGATAACAACTCGAAACACATATAATTCGAACAATTGGACAAAACAACTTGAAACGCTAAACCAAAATAGTCCTAGTGAAAGCATCGAAAACAAGGGCAAACACAACAAGCACCGCCACAATACTAAAAACACATAATATATCTTTGATTGTTTAATGTTGATATAAAAAACAGAGCAATTGAGAAAATTAGAATGCAGCTGAGCAAAAATTAAGATTGCAAATTGACATGTAAGAAATAATTAAATAAGAAATAAATCAATTAGCAATTGAGAAAGAAAACCAACATAATGAGATGGCACCACCTATCAAATAGAGAATGGGAGTAACACAGTTTTACCATCACTTTAATAGTACCAGCGTTTAAATGTTGTATATTTTAGATTGCTTAATTTAATATTGTATATAAATGAATGCAAGATGACCATAATATGACTATCAGAACCAGTTCTGAGTCTACCTACCATAATATGACATAGTGAGTTGAAGTTCACAGGAATCATGAACCTGAACAGAAGCAAGAGCAAGCAAAAGGGCAAAATGGTATTAAAAGAGACAGTTTAGAGAGGTGAGGGCATGGACGGATGGTTGAGGTGAGATGAGAGGAGAGAGAGAGAATATACCAGCCGTTCAATGCCTCCGTGGTCGTCGTCGTCTCCAGCGTTCAACCCCTTCCACGTTGTCGTCGTCGACTGTTCAACCCCTCCGTGTCGTCGCGTCGACCCATCAAATCTCCTTCCATCTCTTTGGATTCAAAACCCACATAACAAAACCGTCGTTCCTTCCTTCAAGCCGTCGCCGTCATCTCCTTCCTTCAAGTCATCGCCGGACTGTGAGAGTGCGAGGGACCGTGAGAATGTGAGTGAAAGTGACTTTACAATGGGCAAATGGAAGTGAAACTGAAAGGTTAAAGGATATACTAGTTTTGTAATTTGCTTTGTATTACAAGGGCACTATTGTCTTTTTACCTCTCAAATGGGCTAGTTGTGCAAAATTTTTCGCAAATGTATTCAATTTAGATTTTTCAAGACTCTTATGGAATTAAAAAATTTAAATATATTTTATTCATACATTTAATGAGTCTAAGAAAGTTAAGGAGGATGCAATCAAGACTTTTAACAATTATGACTTTTAAAGAGTCCATGAAAATAAAGGGATATTCATTATATCAATAACTTTTATAAATTTTAAAATATCAATGACTTTTAATAACTTTTATTGATATTTGTGTATAAAAAATTTCTCAATTTTTTTTTCGATTTCTTCTAAAGACTTTTTGTAGACTTTTGGTGAGATGAATAAAATATCTTTTACAACTTTTTTTCTTTATGTTTTCAAGTTGCATATATAACCTGATAATATTATCAACAAGATCATTTGCTCTATGGTTTTTTTTAAAAAAAAAATAATAAAAATTGAAGGATGAATACCTTCTTTGTGCTTCATAGACATCAATGATGATTTTATTATTATTATTATTATAAGAAAATTTTTTATTTATATGAAAAATGTAATTTATGAGTATATATTATATCTTAGAAATCGAAAAAAGTCTATCAATGTCTCTATTTTTATTTTATTATTATTTTTTTTGGGTAAGATGAAAGCCTATGAAAATCTATCAAATGTTTTTATAATTTTTTAAAGTCCATAAAATCAATAGAGTTCCATGAAAGTCAATTAAATTGAAACTCTATAAAAGTTTATTGATATTTATAAAAGTCATTTAACATGAATTTTATAAAAGTCTACAAAAATTATTCACAATTTTGTAAAGTCTACAAAAAGTCAACAAAAATTCATGAATTCTATAAAAGTCATCCACGTAGAAAAAGTTTATATAAGTCTTAATTAAATACATTCCCTTATATTTGAGTTATTTCTCAACTGGTGGATCCTAACAAGGTTACTTTTCAATACTATATTTTCAACAATAGAGTTTTAAGTTTTCAACAACAAAAAAACCCAAATTTTTGGGTTTTTAATCGTTAGATGCTAGATTTTTGAGTTTTCAGTTGTTGAAAACCCAAAAATCAAGGTGAAACCTAATAGGTTTTTAGATCACTATAAACATAGATTTTAGGGTTTTCAACGACTAAAAGATGGAGATCCCAAATGAGATGTCCACTTTCTATCACATTTGATGGACAGACATCCCAACTGGGATCTTCACCCTTCATTTATTTTAAAATTTTTTGTATTATGTTATATATATATGTATATGAGTATTTAAGTTATTACACAAGTTTAAGAGTATGATAGAGATTTCATATGGTCCTAATAAGAGAATTTTGGTCCTTCCATAATTTTGGATGGAATATGCAAACTTTTTGAATGGAAATCTAAGGTAGGGTTTTTATTATTATTATTATTATTATATATCTAATTTATTAAACATCAAGTGCTAATTGCTATTAGGTTGTTGTTGTTGTTTTTCAAAATATGCCTACTTAAATTACAGTTGTGGCATGAACGTCATATTATTCTCTATTAATATGATCTAAGAACATTGCGTTAACTGTCTTAATTAATCTTAGACTACAAAAATAAATAAATAAATAAAAGAAAAAGATAATCTTTATTAGTTTACAATTCAATATGTATAGTTATGAGTGGGCAAAAAAATGGAAATTGACTTGATCTAACCTAAACCAACCTGAAAAATGTTGATTTTTAATTTGACTCTGAGTCGGATCGATTTTGAACTTAAAAAATATATATATATATATATATATATCTATTTTCGGTGTCGAGGCTAGTTTTGGATTGGAAAACCAAAAATCAGAAACCAACTATTATTAAAAAAAAAAAAAAGAGAAAAGAAACTTTATTTTAGTCCTTGAGATTTTGAAAAATATCAAGTTTTTAGTTATATTTTAAGAACAGTTTTTTTCAGCTCTTACTTTTTCAAAACTTTTCAAAAAAATCTAAATCATCAGTCAACTGAAGATCAACAATGACAAATAGTTTGTATGGAACAAGAAAGATGGTTTTTTCGTATGATAGGCTAAGATCGTGGCACATGGATAACTGTATTTTAAAACATATGAAAAATTAAAAATTAATTAATTAATTAATTAATTAAAAAAATGAAAGATTTCCACAGATTAAAATTAAACATGACAAAAATAAAAATAAAAAATAAAAAACTAGATTCAAATATCTGGATTTGAACCTAGAATGTTGAAGAGCTTTAAAAAAATTTTTTTTTAAAAAAAAAAAATTTAAATCATGTGTTCGATCTGGGTTCATATTCGATCTTTAACATCCTTCATGTTCGATATTTAATTCGATCAAGATTTGATGATTTGGGTTCCATCGAACCCAAATAACAAATCTCAACTTCATCATCATTTTTTGTCAAACCCAAATCCCAAATCCCAACTTTACGTTTATTTTGCCTAACCTAGCAATGTAGCCTTATCTTCAACTATAAATCCCAACTGGCCAATCAACCAAAATACACCCAACAATCCCAAACACTAAGCTAGCAAACATGCTAATGATGGAGCACCAAAATCAATTAAAAAAATCGCAACAGAAAAATGAAAACTAAAAATTTGATGGAGTATCAGACGTGGGGCAAACTGCTCCATCTGAGATGGAGTAGATCGTTTCACATTCATCTTAGATGGAGCCTGTCGAGGCTCCATCTAAGATGGATACCTATCGGAGATGGAGCAAATTGGCTCCATTTTGAATGGAAAACACCTTCATCACATTAGAGATGCTTCATTTGAGGTGAAAGAAAATGAGATAGAGGTCGCGATGAAAGAGGTAGTGGGCAGAGATTGAAGAAGAAAGAGAAGAGATGAAGGAGAAGGAAACAGAGATTGATGGAGGACACATAGGGGGATAGAGAAGAATGAAGAAGATGAAGGAAAAGCAAAACAGGCGAAGGAGATCAAGGAGAAGGAAAAAAGGCGAAGGAGATGAACTAGGTAAAAGAAAAAAATGAAATGTTTTTGTACTTTTTTTTTATTTTTAAAATTAATTTAGTTTACTTTTTAAATAAATATTTTTAATACTTGGATGGAGAATGGATGGAAACAATCAAAATAGTCTAGAGACATATATTTTTTAATTATTAGTCATTTTTTAATTAAGTAAAAGTTTTAAAATATATATTTTAAAAAGTTGTCTTTAATTTCTATGGATCTTCATTTGGGTTTATTTTTATTTTTTAATTTTACTTGGGTGAAATTTTTTTTTTTTTTTAAAATTATTTTTTAATTTTAAAAAAATAATCATATTTTTTTAAGTAAAAAGAGTAAATTATATTATTGTACACATGTCAACTTTGTATTGGTCAAATAACATGTAATATTTACCTTAAAAAAATAACATGTAATATTTTGATTTTATTAAGGGCAAAATAGTCATTTTAGGTGATGAAGGGCAATTGAGTCATTTTTATTTTTCCATTTAGTTTAACTGTCAATTGTCCGATGGTTTAGACTATTTTGAAGAGTTTTGGAAAAGTTATGATGAAATGAACTATTTTTAAAAGATCTTTAAAAACCTGATATTGTCCAAAACTTGAAGAACTAAAATTATAAAACCCCAATCCAAGTAGACCTACAAGATTAATTGAAATATAGTTTATTATTATTAATTTAGCCCTACTCAAATTTTAGAAATAAAAGGGCAGATGGACAAATATCTTTTTTGGGGATATTTTTAAAAGACCTCAAAAAATGGGATGTAAAAGGAAAAAGACCATACGGTCCAAAATGTAAATTTACAAATGATAATGTGGTGCATTGTGTCCATTAAAAAAATTGAAAGAAAATGATAAAAGAAGAAAAAGAAAGAAAGAAATGGCAGAGAAAATAAGAAATAATTGGAGCTGATTTCTGGGTTAATTTGTGTGCGATAAATTCAATTCTAGGATTGTAAGAAATCATGTGAGAAGCTATTTTAGATCCAGATCTGAGCAAAAGAGTTATGTAAATGGATTATTTTATTTAAACTGAATAATTGTTTAAAGTTATAAATATTTAGATTTTGTTATTTATTGATTATTACAATTGAATTATTTGCTAGTTAATTAATTTCCTGAATTATTAACTTTGCTATATGTTTGAAATTAGAATTTAATTGTATATATATATGTTTTCATATTAGAAATTCCAATTAAAATTGATTGTTTTCGGCTTAAGTTTATTATATGAAAAGTTTTAGAATATTTTAAATATTATATGTATATTTAGAAAAGATTTGAGAAAAAAAATAAAAATGTTTTCTTAATACCAAGGTTATACCCTCCCTCTCTAACGGTCAAGCAGACTTCATGTGTGTAAGTCCGAGAGAGTCGCTCAACATGTGTATGATAGATGTCTAGAGTCATTGAGTCACCCAACACGTGTATGGTAGATGTTATCTCTCATTTTGCGTGTGTATTAAGTATCTCACCATGTATGATAGATTTCCTTGAATATTAGTTAGTGTAATTTTCAGATTACAAATGTTATATATTGAATTGGATCAATATAGATATAAATATACAAAAAATCTAATTTATACAAAGAAATTCTAAAAAAGTTTTATAGATTATATTATTGTTATAGAAATGATTTATATAGAAGTTGCAGTTTTATTATCATATAATAATTATTTATTATTATTAGCAATATGTTTAGTTTTATTTAGAAATATTTTAGAAAAATTATATCCACTCATTGAGTGTTAGCGCTCACTCTTTTATAAAAGTCATTTTCTTTATTTTAAGGTTTTCGTTGTAGGTTTATGTAAATTAGTGTATATCGTGATAAAATTCATATGATGATGATCAAATGTATTCATATTATTTTTAAGTAGAAATATTTTACATCAGTATATATTAATTTTAATTAATAAGATTTTGTAAATGTATTTTGAGAATAATTTTAAAATAAAATATCTTTATATATATTTTATGAATATATTCTAGATATCCAATATATGAGTTCAACGCAAGAAATGTAAATGTTTTCTTTAATTTGTTCAATTTATATTTATAAAAAAAAAATGAAATTTATTATGATTTTTTCTAAATGACTTCAACTAAATTCCAGATTTCAATTTAGGGGATCCCAATTTTCATGAGATCCTCAAATCTGGGAGGAGGTTTTATCCCTATCCCCTCCCCCACCCCCATTCCCCCCTCCCCTCCTTAAAAAAAAAAAAAAAAGGCTAAAAATATAAAAGCTAAAATAACTTTCCACCAAACCTTACATTGACCCACTAGACTGGCAATGTCCCCCAATTGCCCATGTCTTCTCCTAATGATAAACTCCTCTCTTTCATATCTATCACTCTTCTTTGTTCAGAACCCTCTTCATCTCTATCTCTCTCCACCACTGTTGCCTCCTTCTCTTCCTCATTTTTTTTTTTTTTTTTTTATCATCTGGGTTGTCGAACCTAGATAAAGGTTCAATGAACCCAAATGAACCTTTATCTAGGTTTCAAATGAAGATGTTGAATTTTTTTTTCTTTCAATTTTGTTGATGATTTTTTTCATATTCTATTGTTGAAGATTGATGATTGATGATTTGGAAGTTAACGATGGTTGAAGGTGGGTCTTGATTGTGTTAATTGATAAGTTCTGATTTTGTTGGTGATTTTGTTAATGAAGAATATCTATACACACACACACACACACATATATATATATATACAAATTATTTGAGTTGATGATGCAAAGGCAACATGATGCAAAGCTTCTTTCTTGCAGAAACACTAAAATATATGCATATTCGTTTTTTGCCTTCTTCGTTGATCTCCTTGGATGAGTGGGTTTTTAACACAGAAGCTCACCCATTAAAAATTGTGAGCAAGAATGATAATTCGAATTTTGACAAATCAAATGAGGAACCGAAATCAAAGATTAGGATACGTGGTAGGAAGACAAGTTAACTAGGTGGTGGTGGTGATTAGGATTCATTCACCATCAATTGTTTTTGTATGAGCTCATTTTACAGTTCCAATTTTTGAATAGATGAGGAGCCAAAGAGTCAAAATTTTATAGTCACAAAATCGAATGGAGAGCCTGATGGATGATGTTATACCCTTTATAGCAAATAACAGTGATGATAGATTTTTTGCCATTTTAGTTGGTAGATGTTATTGTATCTTACCATAAAAGACTTGAGTATAGCCTTTTTAAAAATGAACATCTAACATATATAGAATATAAGTTACTATTGCGAACAGTTATTATTCACAAGAATGGCTTTGTCTCAAATCTCAACTTGTTAAGCAACAGTGAGAAGGATTACAATTTGTATTTTTTGTTGAAGAATGTTTGTGATTCCTAAATGTTTTTATTACTCTTTTGATTTGTCATTGGTAAAAGCACAAGTTATTAAGGCTGGTGGTCAGTCTAATTTAAGAACATGTATTTGATTCTATGAAATTCTTTAAATTTTTTTTGTTGAATTTGGTCAAATTGGGTCAAATAAATGAGACAGGTAACATGTATTGGTATGGGGGAGTCATCCCCAAATATCCTTAGAGATTTGAGTGGGTATAGGTACATAGATGATGAATGGTTAGAGCATGAGGATACCAATCTTTACATCCATTTGATTCATTGACATATCTGGTGAGTAATTATCTTTTTCTGGGTTGAAATCCATCGTCGACTCTTCATCTGTTTTCCTTCTCTAAATCCATCATCGACTTCAATGATGGAGGTATGGGTCTCCATTATTGAAGTCAATGATGGACGTAGGGGTGTCCATCGCTGATAATGGACATTGGTGATGGATACTTATCGCCTTATACTCCATTTCGCGATGGAGACGATAGAGGGCTCTAACGAAGATTAGGAACATTAAGGCTTTGATGGAGACAATGGACATCGCGGGATGGATGTGGTGGTCTTTGATGGATTTGATGGATGTGGTGGTCCATTCCATCTCTTTTTCCCTCTCTTCTCTCTCTTTTTCTCCTTCCATTTTCCATCTCTTTCTCCCTCTAACAGATGTGGTGTTGGAGATGTTGTTTTGTTGTGTTGTGTTATTTTAGAGACATTGTTTAATCTGGTTTGTTGTGTTGATTTGGAGAAGTTGACTGACAAAAGTTGTTTTGGAGAAGTTGTTTGACAGAAGTGATGGTTATCTAAGTTTGAACTCAGATATTCATTTAAGTTCAAACCCAAATCTTCATCTGGGTTTGAACTCAGATTTCATTTTTTTTTTCCAATTTTTTCAAAATTGATTTCAAGATCTAGGTTCAAACTTAGATCTTTATCTAGGTTTGAACATCTAGGTTCGAAGCCAGATTAGATTTCTCTCTTTTTTTTTTTTTTTTTTTTTTTTTTTTTTACTTTCAAAAATGTTTTGAAGATCTGGGTGAGACTCTCACCCAGATCTTGAACATCTGAGTTCAAACCCATATCTTGAAGATTTAAGGGTTTGAACCCATATATATATTTAATTTTTTTTTTAATTTGCTTGATGATTAATTTTAATCTTCATATGTAGATATATCTCGTATTTTAAATTTTAATTAATTAATTTCTTAATTTTTAATTAATTAATTAATTGCTTGTTTGTAAATTATATATAGAATAATTTTATCATCAATATTTCCTAATTTTAGAAAATTATGGCAAACAAATCAAATTCACTTATAATATTATTTCTTTTAAAACAAATTCTCTCTTATTTAATTAAAATGCAATGGAGAATCATTCTAACTTTTTAAAATTGATGGTAAAATTATTCTATTTATTTATATTTATAAATAGAGTGAATCAAACAAACTAAAGATCAATAGAGAGAACAACAACAACAAATGTTTATTTTATTGTTACCAAGTTTAATTTCTAATTACTACTTAATTGCATGTTTCACTTCCCAAACAAATAATTAAAAAAACGGATTTGAGCATCAAATAAAAAATAATGACATTTACAAAACTCTTTCAATTTAAGAACAAACTTGGATATATTTTATAAATTATCTAAGGACGACAATATATTAAACTAATAATACTGTAGTTGAAAATCAACTTATAAATATATCAACAGTAATTTCAACTTAAATCACATAAATAAAACTTGATTGAAATTATATAAGCTTTGGAATTAAAACTTAAAAAAAATTTAAACATAAGCATTGAAGAAATCTGAAAGAAATTCTAACTTCAATAAGAGTAACCTTACAATTAAGATTACTTCTCAACCTCGCTCTAACATTAGCATAGTTTGCTGATTATTTCACAAGAGAAAAAATATGAACATAATTTGACAAGTCACTTTCTCTCTGAAACTCTGTTTTTCTCCCTCAACGGGTTCGGCGACTTCAAGTTGGAGCAGACCTGTTGCAGCGACCATGCTCCAAGTCCAGCGTCAATGGAGATTTAAGCGGCGGCTGACTGGTCCTGTCATGGCGGATTGAGCGGCGCTGCTCGCTGAAGAAGAACAGACCTTGCATGCCCACCATGAATGTGGCGAATCCTAGGGTTGCGACAGTCTCCGGGCGCATGGAGGCTTGACAGGAGGTGCAGCGCTTCATGAAAAAGAGTTGCAAGTCGATGGTTTGGAGAAGAAAACCGTTGACAGTCAGCGGCTCAAGCTTGCCTGGAAACAAAATACAAACAAAATCACAAAACCATAACCAAAGTTTAATCTAATTTAACTTTGGCAAGTATCTTCTCCCCATTCTTGTACGTGTGCATCTAATTTCCAGCCAAATATTTTGTGACAGTGCCTATATTTTATGCAGAACTGTTACTAATAATTCTGCTTACTTGATGAGCATGCAGATGTTAATGCTGGCAATATATTTCATTCTTGTACATTTATCGAAGAGATATTATTGGAATGACTTGCAAAAACTCGAAAGGCAAAGCACATTCTGTACGGTGCATGCTAAGGTAAGTTGCAAATATCTTATGGTGCAATACCTTTCTAGACAATTTGCATATTGTAGTCTGCAGAAGCCTTTGAGTTACTTGGTCACAGAAATGTTGCTCGAAGTGTTGAAATCTGTTACGACACTTCAATTTGTGTAAATTGTAGCTCACTTTCTGGAAACATAGTTGTAAAGCAACTTTAGAAATCTTTTGAAAGAGGGATTCATATCATGAAAACTATGATGAAATACAAAAAAATGAATGCCTAAACCCAAAATATTACCTTTGATTAAGCAGTTATTATAGTATAGCTTTAGGTATCAATCTCACAAAGAAGTTAAATAACAAGAAAAATTTGAAACAGTAAGATTTTAAAGCAAAATAATAGAGAAAAATTAAGGGAAAGATTACTTTAGAATTTTAAATAGAGAATGAATCGAACAAATTAAAGAATATATATATATATATAGCATATTCTACGGTATATTTAGATATCGATACACTTGATAAATACAAATAAGTAATTGTATTCTAAAATTATTGATTGTATTTTATTATATATGATTGTGTGTTTATTATATCTAATTAGACCTAAATGAGTTAGATCGCATTTACAATAATCGACCATTTTTAATTGCAATAAGACATATTTAGATACAATCAAATATAATAAAATTTAATCTGTAATTTTAAAATGTAATCAATTCAAGTTTATTAATATCCAAATGTAATATATATATATATATATATATATATATAGTGTTTTTAATATGAGAATTCCGTTACTTTAAAAAATAAGGACAAACTAATCAAATTCATCACTTGTATTTAAATTAAATAAGAGAGAAAATTGTTTTAGGAGAAAAAATGTAATGAATGAATTCGATCAGTTAATCCTTACTTTTTAAAGTAAGGGAATCCTTACTTTAAAAGCAATATATAAATATATATATGTATTTATATATATCAACAGGGAACAACAACTGTTTATATATATATATACACCAACAAATAAAGAGTACAACAATTATTTATTTTCCTATTACTGAGTTTAACTTCTACTTATTACTCAATTACATGTTTCACTTTCCAAATAAATAAGTGGAAAATACGAAATATGACCATCAAATAAAAAATAGTGATATTTGCAAAACACTTTTCATTTAAAACAAACTCAAATATCTTTTATAAAGTGTCTAAGAACAACAAATCAAGCTGACAATACTACAATCGAAAATCAACTTATAAATATATCAACTCCAATGCCAATATAAATCACATAAAGAAAGCTTGGCTGAAATTATATGAAACTAAAAATATAAACATTGGAATTAAAACTTTAAAAAATGAGTTTAAATATAAACATTGAAGAACTCTGAAAGAAATCAAATTTGAATAACAGTAACCTCACAATTAAGATCGCCCTTCAACCTTACTCTAAAATTAGCCTAGCTTGCTCATAGAAATTATGAACATAATTCATCAAGTCTCTTTCTCTCTAAAACTCTGTTTTTGTCTCTCAAATGGTTCGGCGACTTCAAGTTGGAGGAGAACTGTTGCAGCGACAGCAGCGCCCATGCTCCAACTCCGGCGTCAATGGGGATTTAAGCAGTGGCTTACTGGCCTGGTCATGGCGGATTGAGTGGCGGTGGGCGCTTAAGAAGAACAGACCTTGCATGCCGAACGCGAATGTGGCGAATCCTAGGGTTGCGATGATCTCCATGCGCATGGAGGCTTGACAGGAGGTACTCAAGCTGGCCTCGAAACAAAATACAAACAAAATCACAAAATCATAACCAAAGTTTAATCTAATTTAACTTTGGCTAATATCTTCTCCCCATTCTTGTACGTGGGCATGTAATTTCCAGGCAAATACAACACAGACTTGCAAGAACAGAACCAGAAACACCAAAAACCAATACATTCCAGGCACCACCATCATTAATGTGGAATCTTACACTATGGTCAATATATTAAGCCATCAATTACAACATGACCAATGTCAGAAATAGCACAATAACCATTATCAGAACAAGTTTCAAACTCTAAAATCTTAATCAAAACTCACCTTTTTCAACAATTTAACACAACATGAAAGCAGAAAACAACCCCTCTACAAGCATTTCAGTTTCCAAACAAACAGATCAAGTAGCACAATAGAACTACAACCAACATGTGCCAATGAAACATTGAAACAAATCCAAATTGTTCAACCACACACCTCCTAGAGATGGAATTCACTAAAGCCACTCTCCCAAGTCCAGATCTTTAGACCCTCAAAGCAAGAAACCAACCCACCAAACACTGATCTCAGACACAATAACCCCATGGCACAAGTTTATATAGCCAAACCCAAAAAGATTCAATCTAGAGCAAAAACAGACACAACCCAACTACAGAATCACAACAAATGAATCAAGTATCAATCTAGAGCCAAAATAGAAACTAAAAAGAGATACACAAACAACAATCAACAAAACAAAATCCACAAGAGTACACACACAAAACCCTCTGCTATTAGCGTCTCTCTGTTGTTATTTCTCTAAAAGAGTACACGCAAAACTCAGATATAAAAACATAATTCAAAAAAAAAAAAAAAATCAAAAGAGAAACGAAAAATCGAAAGACCCAGAAAAAACGTCAGAGAGAGAGAGTGACGACGATGGCGATACCGCGGTTTCAAAGCTTTGAACACGACGGCGATGGAGTGAGACGGAGATGTTGGTGGTCGCACAGCAGATGACACGGCGGCGATGGAGAGAGAGAGAGGCGCAATCGAGAGAGAGAGAGTTGAGAGAGCAGATGGTGAAAGTGAATCGTAGGGCTTTTTGAATCAAAAACCAGTAAGAGTATATAAAGTCTTTTGCGGGTCCCAATGAATAGCCGCGAGTAGACCTATATCTTATCTGCTATTAATGCGAGTTTTTCATAATTGGTTCTTTTTAAGGGTCTAAACAAAAGTGTTTCGAGTCTATATCCATGGACGAGGTCTAATAGATCAAGGTGACAATTTGAATCACGATACGATGAATCGACATAAATTTATAAAATATAAATTGATATGGATTTGACTTAAATAAATTCATATTATAATCATATTAACTCGTATAACTGATTTATTAAACGAATTGAATTGAGTTTGTTTAATAGATTTGTGGGTCAACATGATTCATAGGGATAAAATTATAATAATAAATATTAATATATTATAGGGGTTAAGTGTAATTATTCATTTATATGCATTTTTACAATTTGGTATATTAATTGAAAACCTCTTCAAAAAGATTCCAAATCTTGAAAATATTAAAGAGAAAGCCATTACAGATCTACAAGCAAGTCATGTCTAGTTTTTGTTTCAACTAAAACTTTATATATGATATATGTTAGTAACTAACATACCTAGAAGCTTAAACTAATAAGAGAAGACTCAATAATAATTTAAGCTTTAACAAGCTTATATAGTAATGATATTTTTAATTTTAATAATGTATTATATATGTGCATTCTGATGATGCAAAATCTAAAATTGTAGCCAAGGCTTATGATAAGCTTCGATGGAGTTTTATTCATGAGACCTTGCTTGATATTGGTCTTCCAGAAGTTTTAATAAAAATCATTATGGATTGCATAACTTCTTCGACAATGTAAGTTCTATGGAATGGTGAAGCAATGGAGCCTTTCAAACCAACTCGAGGTGTGAGACAAGGTGATCCCCTTTCCCCTTATATTTTTGTTCTCTGTTTGGAACGACTATTGCAAAGAATAGTTAAGCAAGTGCAGAGTAAAAGCTAGTGTCCAATTTTTCTTGGCAAGGGACCGCCTTTATCACACTTTTGCTTTGCATATGATATTTTTCTATTTACGGAGGCATCGCCACAGTAGGCTGATGTTATAAAGGATTGTCTCCACTCTTTTTGTGTGGCTTTAGGCCAAGTGGTTAGTGCCAATAAAACCCTTGTTTATTTCTCTAAAAATGTTTTAGAGGAACTGACTTTAAATATCAGTCAGAGATTGGGTTTTTCAAAGACTAATAACTTGGGGAATTATTTGGGAATGCCTTTACTTCGTCGTAGATTGTCAAAAACCACCTACAATTCCATCATGAAAAAAATTAATAAAAAACAATCTGGTTGAAAGATCGAAAAATTGTCTCTTGTAAGGAGGATTACATTAGCCAAGTCAGTTATTAGTATGATTCCCATGTATGCCATGCAAACTATCAAACTCCTTAAAAGATTCTATGATGATATAGACAAGAAGGTCAAGAATTTATGTGGGGTTCAACTGTTGATAATAAAAAGCCTTATCTGATTAAGTAGAGCACTATTTGTACTCCGAAGAGTCAATGAGGACTTGGTTTACATAGTGTAGAAGTAATAAACGAGGCTTGTCTGCTAAAGCTGGCATGAATGATATAGACTAAACCAAATGAGTTGTGGGTTAAAGTTGTTAAAGGCAAATATGAGGGTAATGCTTCAGATTGATTTGATTTTAAAGTAAAAGCACATCACTCTAATACTTGGAAGAGTATTTGTTCGATGTGGTAATGAATTCGAAAAGGAACTATATAGAAAATTAGTAATGGTAGTAATATAAGATTTTGGCAAGATAGCTAGATTGAAGGCGAAGGATCGCTAATCAATCAGCTTTGTGCCTATTTGTAGCTAAAGGAGGAAGAAAGAACAGTAGCTTCCTATATGGATTTTGATGGAAATTGGAAATGTAGAAAGTTTCAAGAGTTAATACCGATTCGAGTGGGCCTCAAATTTGTAACCACCTTTTGCCTTAAATCGAATGCGCGAAAGGATTGCAAAAATTGGATTTTTGAGATTGGAAAATTTAGTGTCAAGAGTGCTTACCTATTGACAAGTGGAGATAGTACTGAGAATTCTAATGGCTTGTGGTGACGGATATGGAAATTGGAGGTTCCCCAAAGAATTCGAACATTGGCATGATTAGTAACTAGTGAGAAACTCCTCACGAATGAATAGCGTGTCAAAAGAAAATTGTCCTTGAATGCAACTTGCCCATGTTGTGCTCAGGTTATTGAATAAGAAAAACATGTTTTTAGAGATTGTCCTGTTGCCAAGTGCATTTGGTATCGTTTAGTTAATTCAAATTTCTGAGGTGTTATTTTTCAACTCCCATTCCAACAATGGTTGACTATGAACATGGTTGTGTTGTGTAACAAAGGGAGTCAAATGGAGTGGAAACGAGTCTTCTGAGTGACTATATGGTACCTTTAGAAATGGAGGAATGATTTTGTCTTCAATGAAAGAGAGTTTTTAGCTCCAAATATAATTGACTGGATTATATGGATGGCAAAAGATTATAGAGATATAGAAGAGCAAGTTAGGAAGATGGATAATAAAGAGAAGAAAAAGGAACTTGTTTGTTGGAAGAACCCACGTCGAGGGTGGGCGAAATTGAATATTGATGGAGCATTAAAAACGTCAAATGGTTCTGCAACGACGGCAGGTTTAATCAGAGATGATTTAGGGATGTGGAAGATGGGTTTTACTCAAAACTTAGGTATCTGCTCAATTTTTTAGCATGAAGCTTGGAGTTTATACTGGATTACAAAAGGCTTGGGATATGGGTGAAAGAAAAGTAATTGTGGAATGCGACTCAAAACTTGAAATGGATGCGATAAAAAGGAGAACGTTACTTGTCTTAATGCATGTTTCAATCATCGCACTACCCATATTATCAATTACTTGCAAGAGATTGGGGTTCAATTAAATTATATGTTTAAAGAGACAAATAAATGTGTAGATGGGCTTGCAAATTATGCATATCAATTCCCTTAGGTGTTCAGTTATATGATAATGCCCTGACTAGTTTGCATGTTAAGTTATTTAGTTATGTAGTAGGGGCGTATTGGCGCCAAATAGTTTGTGAGACTGTGAAACCTCTTTTCAGATAAAAATACAAATCTAAAATTGTAAAATCTTCTTGATTTTATTATATTCCTTCATAACAACATAAACTTAATAACATGCTAATGGAAACCAAGATAGTAATCATGAAAGACAATGAGATAATTGGACAACGAGGTAATTGAAGGCATTTCGACTGATTCTTGACAACAAGGCAATTGAAGGCATTTCGATTGATTCTTGAAGGCAATTGGACTTTATTGGACTTCAATTGGATGCAAATTAGGCTATTATTTATTTGTTTGAATTAATTTGAGTCTAATTTGTATTATGAGTTGGGTTTTAATTTAGTTTAGTCTATTTAATTTTATGTTAGGCTTTTTAGGTTGAGACATTTAATTTAATTTAAGTTCATGTGTGTGTTTAGTTGAGTCTAGTTGTTAGGGGGATAAGGTTTCATGTTGGGGTTCTATTGTTTTATTTATAAAAAGATTTGTAACCCTAAACAAAAAGGTTCAATGATGATGTAGCCAACTTTTTGATTGAAAAGAATAGAGATTTGTTTCTTTTTTGTTCATTGTTGAACTTATGATCTTATCAAGCCATGCTTATGATGATCAAACATGACTTATCTCCCACCTTTTCATCTTTTTCCTAGGATTGGTATCGATATCTTTCTTTTATAATTTTAGTTCTTGATTGAGTTCTAATCATTGGGTTAAAGTTCTACATAACTTCAGTTCTTGATTATCATATGATCAACGAGTCAAAATTCCTTTTCTATAAACTTGTTTTAACCTTTTTTGTGGTTCTTGATTCAATTGATTGTGAATATTGTATTGATATAGACAGGGTTCGCATCACATGCTTTTTGCAATATAAAAGCAAAAACCAAATGTAAGTATTAATGTGGTAGTTTGTTGTTTTACTTCTGTGGTATATTGTTAGGCTTTTTATAAGGAATCTAAATGGAGATTTGATCATGATCTTACCTTCAAGGAAAGGTAACAAAAAGCAGTGGTTCGACTTCAGGTGAATTGTCTGTCCTTGTAATTTAAGACTAATTTCAAGTTGATATTGTGCAAGATCATTGAAAAATTATCTGTCAGCTAAATTTTTTGTATATAAAAAAAAAAAGTTACAGAGTGGAGAGCCCAAGTATCGGTAGACATGGGCATAGATTTATAATATCAGCTGAAAAGAATTTGATAGCATCTATAAAAGGCTTGGAATTCAGCTAGAGGAAAAGGTAAAGTGTTTGGTTTAATTCAATTATACCCCATGGCTCCTGTATTTGTCAAATGCACTAGGTTTCTTATTGGTAGCTAGTGGGACTACTAGAAACTGTTCACTTATTTTCTCTTATAATGTGCATATACATATTTTGTTGATATGGGGCGGAAGAATTTGAACTCAAGATCTCCATTTACTGGAGAGGTGCAATGAACTCCATGTTGGGGTTTGTACCCTAAAAGCTTGTAATTATGTAAACAATTTTATAAATGTTAATAAATTATTCATTTGATTCATTTATATATTTTTGCAAAAATTGTATATATCATGAGAAATATCTTTAATTACTGATGTAATTTTAAACTAAGTATATAAGTATAGTATATACAAGCGGATTTAATTTAAAATAAGTAATCTAAAGAGTTCGTAGAAAACAAATGAAGCCAGGTGCTTTGTTTGTGGTAAATCTACAATTGTGGTTTATTTCGTATTCAGTACGATAGTTTTATCTAAGACTATTCATATGGTGACATGGAAATGAAGCACCTTATATAATAAAGATTATATAGAATTGAACCACGATAAATATAAGTCTCTAATTAATATCCGTTAAATTTAGAGATTTATATTTATTGATCAAATAATTATATATGAATTGATCTTAATCTTGAGAATATTATGAACTCCAATTTATTGAGTTATATTCTTTAATTTACATGGGTGAGATTGGTATAGATGCCCGATTAATAACTTCGTACTTTGAGGATATAATTTAGTAAATAGTTAGGAACATTCTATACAATAGTGGAATACACTCCTTCGTGGGAGAAGTAGTTCTTTTAAAGGTTTATTCAAACCTTGAATAACAAGAACACTTAACTTTCTATTTATTTATAAACGAAAAGGTAAATTCATAAGTTGATATGAATATATTATTCATTAGAGAATCAATGGCACCTAAGGATCAAGAAATAATTAGAGAGGTAAAACGAACATTTTGACTTAGCTCTAATTATGAACTATTTATGAAGGATCAAATCGTATGTAGTGATTAAATCAATAGATACTGAAAATTTCAGATTATATAAAAATATCTGTAGTTTTGAAAGTGCAATATTAGGTTTTTAGTAGAGCAATGTTAAGATTAATAATAGTGAATTATTTAATTAAAAAGTTTAATTAATAATTCGATATTCTTAGAGCTCAAAATTATAGGTTCATTGGGTTCCCTTGATAGCTCATTTCACTATAAGTAACGTGTATATAGAATATTATAATTGAATTATTCAATTACATTTGTTACGTTAATAGTAAAATTTGTGTTCACTTGATATTTGAATAATATTGATTATTCAAATTATTTAATAATTAATTAGTTAATTATTAATTATGAATTAATAATTTAATTGATTTATTAAGAGGTCTTGAATTTGATTTTCAATAGTAACTTTGGTATAAATTAATTATGAATTAATTTATTAGAGGTCATGTCGATGTTGATTTCTGGTCAACGAGAGCTCAAATCCCAATACTTGCAATCAATATAAATAAAACAGAAAGCAAGAAGAATTGATGGCGAAGAACAAAGAGCAACACACAGAAGACTATGGGTTTTTAACGTGGTTCAGCGAGTACGCCTACGTCCACGACTGTTTCTCATTAATCCGACACAGTGACAGTATAATATTTCTCGTATAACTGTTATAATGAATTCAGCCTTTATTTATAGGGAGAGAGATGTTACAATTTAGGTTACAATAAAATAGGAAAAGAATCACAAATTAATTATGTTTCCTAATCGGTTGGAGTCAAATCAGATAACTACTCCGTATATCTCGAGATCACATTGACCGAATTCAAATTTGAATTAACTTCTAATTCTGATGAGATAATCACGATCAAATCTAGTCATTGCCTTATCTGGAAGATTTTTTTGTCTAACTGGTTGTTGAGCGAGCTGTACGTGTATTAAGCGATCTCGAGCTGTGCCTCGCTGAGTAGCGAGTTGTGCATGGTGCGAGCTGCATAATGACCTGTAAGACTGCTGCAATGCGAGCTTGATAGTGCAAGCTATAGAGCTCACATAAGCTTGGCATTGATAAACCGGGCCTTGTCTGATGGGCCTTTTAATTGAGTTGACTTGTTGGGCTTTATCAAACTTTTACTAGCACATTTGATGAATCCAGAAAATACACATAATATCAGCCCTCTAGCTCTCAGTTCGTTCTGTGAATTGGGAGCTAGAGCTCGCTGGTAAAAACTATCTTCTTTAGTAAGCCAACTTGAATTACCGTTTTCGTGCCCTTTAAAATTCTATCACATCGCTCTGACACGTGATGGCCATTTAAACGATAACTGAATCAACCCTGGCACATCTCGTGCACGCGCATTTAATGCGCACGTCTTTCAACTGACGGTTGCATGATTAGAAAGTCGTACCTTGCGCTGTACTATCAGATTCAAGGTGGTTACATGACACCCAGATCGAACGGCTAGGGCTCGAGCTCGTCCACCTATATAAACTGGTGGAGCCCTTTCATTTTCTTTTTCATCTGTCATTTTTCTCTCAGCCACCAAGTTTTCTCAACATTTTCACCGGTTCCTCTCAAAATCTTCACTTCCAGTCGCTGTCTTTCACATCTTCATTAGAGATTCACGGTAAGTTCTGCTTTCTGACTTCAAGTTTTCAGTTCTTGGTTTATTTTTGTCGTGTTGATGTTGCGTTGCACTTATATTATGTTCTCTGTATTTGAAATGGGTTGAATGCTTCGTGTTCTTGATGTTGAATCTCTGTTTTTTACGTTTTTTGTTGATCACGATTCTTCATTTTCTGTTGATTTGATCTTATCACCTGCCTATTTATGACCTGTTTACTGTTTGTGGCTTGTCATGCATGCGAACTGTTGGATTAGATACCTGTAGATTACTAGCTCGTAGGTCGTTTCTTCATAGGTCAAGACCCCCACTGTATTAGCAATCTTTAGAATAGGGAAATAAATCATTTAAGTTTGTTTGCTGCGACCTAAATATACTCCCTTTGTATAGATGTCTTCAAGTGGAGCTCATAATGTTAATGAGGCAACCCAAAGCGGGGAGGTTCCCGAGCAATTTGTAGCTCGGACTGATCCTAAAATAATTCGTCTTGAAGCAGAGCAGCGAGCTCACGAGGAAAGGGAAGCTCGCCAAGTGTTCGCCCATCATTCTTCCATAATGGATTCTGTCGAGCTAGAGGGGGTCGCTCTCCAATATCATATCCTTAGGAGCTGTCGTGCGATGTCACCCGCTCATGAGAACTATGCATGCTATCCTCCAAATGGGTACATCACTATCAATACCCAGCATCTCGAGCACGGGTTCAGGTTTCCAGTCCCTCATTACCTAGTCGAGTCCTTGAACAAAGTCAAGCTCGCACCATTCCAATTGACCCCGAACTCATACGCACAGTTGACCTCGTTAACTTTGGCCTTTCTTAGAAACGGTCTTCTTCCCCTAACTCCAAAAATCATACAACATCTTTACAACATCAAGGTTAGGAGTAGTTCGAAGGATGGGAAACGAGACGGAATTAATTATCTTATAGCTTGTCAATCGGACTACAATAATCTCTTACCCCGAGGAGATGCGAAGGGCAAGTCTAATGTAGAAGCTTACAAAACGAACTGGTTTTTTGTCTCTTACCCTTCTCTCAGAGATCTCAAGAACTTTAGCTTTGTGCTAAGTCCGGGTACAGAGAAAAATACTTTGCAAACTTTGATTGATTTTTTTTTTTAACACTTTGTTTTGCAGAACTGAAGGCGGACATGTCTCCTCTCAGCAATGAGGAGAAAAAGGCTCTCAGGGTGCTCGCGAGCTCGGGTGAAGCGAGCATCAGTGATAAGTTTGACACTGCCCTTCTCTAGGCTTATGACCTCGCTCCTCCTACTAACTCTTCATTAATTGATAGTAATAGGGACATAGGAAGCATGAGAGAATTCAAGCTCCCTTCTGTTTTCGTAGTACCTATCGAAGAAGAAGAAGGCACTTTTGCTTCCCAACTAGCTCCAACTCCTACCTCCACCTCACAGGCAGACCAGATTCCAGCTCTTGTTCCAACTCAGGCAGTTCCAACTGTACAGATAGATTCATTTTCATCTCATGTTCGAACAGCTAGTCCAGCGGCTCCATCATCATCTGCTCAAGCAGATCTAGCCCCTCACTCCAACAGTTCCAGCTCCTGCTTGAAACGACTCCGGCTCCAGCTTGTACCTTGCCAACTATTTCTCCAGTTTTAACTTCCACCACTAGGCGAGCTTCAACTAGGAGAAAACTTACTCTTCTGCAATTCTCTCCAAAGCGATCTGCTAAAGCTCCAGCCCCTTCAACCGCTCCCTCAAAGCGACCTGCTGAAGCTTCAGCCCCTTCAGCTGCTCCCTCCAAACGACCTACTAAAGCAAAGGCTTCTTCCGCTGTTGTTCCCAGCTAGGTGCCTCCTCCAATAGCAATAGTAGATTCATTATCAGTTTTAGCTCCCAGCTCACAACTCGAAATGGAGGAAGTTCCATCCGAGGTCCCACCCCAAGAGACCCAAGCTGGTACTAGCAGGGGTGAAAAAAAGAATCTGGGTAAATGCACCTCTACCACACGACGTCATGTTTATACGAGTGGAGAGCCTAAGGTCACAACTATTGACGAGACTCCATCACCCACCATGCCAGGCCCTGAAGATGGACCTGGGGGAAGATATTTAAGGTCATTCCTTAACAACTGGCCAGAAATCATGATGACTCATATGAGAGCCTTGGAAAACAAGTCTCTTAAGGGTGTGGACCTGGATGAATACGTAGGTCGACATGCGATGCTGGTAATTCACTTTAACTCTTGGCTTCTCTACTTTATCAAATATTAACTTGTGAAGTTTCAGGCTACTTTTGGATCAATAAAGCAAAGAAGAGGGACCAGGTTTGCTGAAGATCGAATAATGAAGCTGAAGAACGAGCTGGAGGACGCAAAAGAGGAAATCAAGTCATTGACTGAGAGAGCCCAAAATGCTGAAAAGTACGAAGAGGGTCATGAGGCAATACTGATGGCAGCTAACATAGCTAAATAGACAGCTGAGGAGGCTCTAATGCACGTAGAAAATGATTATGAAGCTACAAGGTCTCATCTCACCGCCTTGCTTTGCAATCGTGAAGATGAATTGAACAAAGTGAGGGATGAGCTGAGATAATTAGAGCAGCGAGCTGAACTTGCTGAAAAACGAGTTGAGCGAGTGGAGGCTACATCACAGTGGACTGAGGAGACAGAACACCGAGCTGGGATTACAGAGAAGTAAGTTGAGGTGCTCGGGCAACAAGTAGATGCTGTAGTGCAGCGATTTGAGATTGCTGAGAAGCAAGTGGAGACTGCACAGTGAGAAGCTGAGCTTGCTAATCGCCACGCACATGACACTTGTACAGAGTTCGTGGTTTTCAGAGAGAGACTCGCTCAGGACGCAGAAGTGCGGGTTGCTGAAGCCAGAGATGAGGCTGATGAAAGAACGGGCATTAACTTCCTCTACACGTTATAGATGTCCCACCATGAAATGGATTTTTCTATCTTTGGTGATGAGGGACTCCGAGCTGTGGAGAGGTTCAAGGCAGAGAATACCTCGTCTCCAATTGTAGTTGATGCGGTTCCTTTGGCGATGGAGATGTCTGGTACAACTTCTCAGGCCGAGCCCACTGATGTCAATGAACTCTCCAGCTCGTCTTCCAGTGAAGACTCCCTTTTAGGACCAGATTCTCCTTGAGATTTATAGTTTGCCTTGTATGCCTATCTCAATTTGTAATGAATTTTTTGAGCTTAATGAAAATTTTATTTTGACTTATATGTTGAGCATACTTGAATATCTTCATTTGCTGTTATGTATTACATTTTTATTTTCCAAGTTGTGAGACTTCATGTGAGCTAATTATATAAACTGTCTCGAAATCTGATATAATAGCTCAAGTAATTGCTTAATTCATCAGTTAATAAAATTTTATGACATAGGCAGCAGGTCGGAACCTTATCTGCCATATTGAAATGTTGACGAGCTATGCAGGGGGTCGTGACCTCACCTGCTTTTTTTACCCTAATAATTTTTTTTTTTTAGCGAGCTATGCAGGGGTACGTAACCACGCCTGCTTTTTAGCTCTAAGTTTTAGTGAGTTATGCAGAGATACGTAACCACGCTTGCTTTTTAGGCTCTAAGTTTTAGCGAGCTATGCAGGGGTATGTAACTTCGCTTGTTTTTTTGGCTCTTATTTTTTAGCGAGCTATGCAGGGATATGTAACCGCGCCTACTTTTTTTACTCTAATTTTTTAGTGAGTTATGCAGGGGTATGTAACCTCGCCTGGTTTTTTGGCTCTAATTTTTTAGCGAGCTATACAGGGGTACGTAACCTCGCCTGTTTTTTAGGCTCTATTTTGGCGAGCTATGCAGAGGGTCGTAACCACGCCTGCTTTTTTGGCTCTATTTTAGGCAAGCTACGAGCATGTTGGATGGAACCTGCTAGCGATAATATAGATGAAGATGCTTAGCGTTCCAAGCTTGGGGGACTTCAGCTCCATCCCCAAGTTGGACGACCTGTTTGATACATGTGATGAATACTTAAAAAATCATCCTTACTGCAGGTTCATGCTCTTGCTCGGGAGCTCGCTGGGGCGGCTGTTGTGTTGGTTGTTGATGAAGCTGAGGTCGTTGTTGCAGAGATCGTGAATCTGGTTTCACCGCATAATCCCTCAAGCGACCTCTTCTGATCAACTTTTCTATGACATCCTTCAACGCCCAACAATTCAAAGTACTGTGTCCGGCCTCGTTATGGTAAGTACAAAACTTACTCCTATCTCTATGCTCAACAGAGGCTTTTAAGGGATTGAGCTTCCCAAAATCTTCCATGTTCCTTTCTGCCGCATAAATATTGTCTTGTGAATCTAACAGTATGTTGTAGTGGTCATAGCGACCTTGACGCTGAGGTCGCTCATTCTTGGGCTCTCTCTAGCCCTCTTGGCAATCTGGTTGCTTGAGTCTCTTTCTCGATTTTCACCTTCATTCATGCCATATCCTTTCTTTTTTGACTAGCTAGAACTGTCCGCTTCATTCTTCTGATTGGGCTTCTTCGGGCCGAAGGTCTCTTCCCACTTGATCTCTTTTGCAGCTCGCTCGTAAAATTCTCTTAGGTCCTTTACCGAGGACTGGTAAATGCTCTCATACAATTTTTCATCCTTGCGCAGCCCAGCTAAGATCGCAGTCAAAATACTTTCATCTGATGGGTTTTCCACATTTGCGACCTCGCGTTTGAACTTGTTGATGTAATCTTTCAATGGTTCTCCCTGACGCTGAAAGATGGTGGCCAAGTGGCAGGATGGTGCGAGCTGCCTTCTCAACGCCCTGTACTGGTTAATGAACTTCTGCTGGCACTCTTCCCAACTTCATATACTGCGAGCTGGTAGATTCTTGAACCAAGTCCGCGGAATGTCTCCAAGGGTAGTTGGGAATACACGACACTTCACCAGCGGATTGTCTGTCTGCAAATCCATCTGGACATTAAAAGCATCAAGGTGGTTATAGGGTCACTGTCCCCATTGCATTGTTAAGCGTTTGACATCTTGAATCTTGAGGGAGAGACTGCGTTTCGATCTCCCTAGTAAATGGAGTCCTTTCACTGTACTGTCCACGCTAATCCGGGGCACCAGGTTGCGCTTCTAACTGTTAGACCCTCTGGAGAAGTTCCTCTACTTGTGGGTCTCGAGGCTCTATCTCCTTTCATGATCACGACCTGGAGAGCGACGCTCTGGCTCGTACCTTTGGCTCTCTCTGAACGAGCCACCAGCTTGATGTGACCTTGCATGTCGCTCATCCACCTCGTCTTCATGCTGAGGTACAGCTCGAACTCTATCATGACCAACTTCCACCTATCTGCTTCCATCCTGACTTACCCTTATCACTAGGCTTGCAGGGCGTGCGACTTCTCTTTCTTCGCGAACGGGGCAATTCCAGCCCTAGAACGCGAATTGGAAAAGTGAACTGAGCTAGCAGGTCGCTGCACCTCTCTACCTGGCCTTTCAGGCACATGCATTGCTCATGTTACTGATATGCCTGCCTCGGGACAACAGCTTTGATCCTAGGCGCGTTCTGCGCCTGGGCTTGCACCAACAAGTTCACTACATCTGCAAGCTATCTGAC
This sequence comes from Litchi chinensis, assembly GCA_019925255.1. NCBI lineage: Eukaryota > Viridiplantae > Streptophyta > Magnoliopsida > Sapindales > Sapindaceae > Litchi > Litchi chinensis. The sequence goes on from CM034464.1 coordinate 23,567,983, forward strand.
AGTAGCCTCCAACGCTTCTTGCCTTTGATATCACGCCTGTTGCCCTTCAACTGTTGGGGCGATTGGAACTAGTTGGTGAGGGGGCAAGAGCGGCATGCCTGTTGCAGCACCAACTGCTTGACCCTGGGATGTGTTTGCTACATGCATAGGTGCGTCTTCCATAGGTTGCACATTTTGCTGTGGCTGACTCATCTGGCTCTCTGCTTGGTCAATCTCTCCAAAATACCTAGTTGTTCTTATTCTCGCCATGTCTGATAGAAACCAAGAAATTGCAGCGAAATTGATTACAGTCTGGGCCCTCCTTCTAGCGCCAAAATGTCGACGTTGATTTCTGATCGATGAGAGCTCAAATCCCAATACTTGCAATCAATATAAACAAAACAGAAAGCAAGAAGAATTGATGGCGAAGAACAAAGAGCAACACACAGAAGACAAGGGGTTTTTAATGTGGTTCAGCGAGTGCGTCTACGTCCACACTGTCTCTCAATAATCTGACAGAGTGACAGTATAATATTTCTCGTAAATCTGTTACAATGAATTCAGCTTCTATTTATAGGGAGAGAGTCGTTACAATTTATGTTACAATAAAATAGGAAAAGAATCACAAATTAATTATGTTTCCTAATAAGTTGGAGTCAAATCAAGTAACTGCTCCGTATATCTCGAGATCACGTTGACCGAGTTTAAATTTGAATTAACTTCTAATTCTGATGAGAGAATCACGATCAAATCGGGTCATTGCCTTATCTGGAAGATTTTCTTATCTAACTGGTTGTTGAGCGAGTTGTACGCGGTATTAAGCGATCTCGAGCTGTGCCTCACTGAGTAGCGAGATGTGCATGGTGCAAGTTGCATAACGACCTGTAAGACTGTTGCAATGCGAGCTTGATAGTGCGAGCTGCAGAGCTCGCATAGGCTTGACATTGATAAACCGAGCCTTGTCTGATGGGCCTTTTAATTGAGTTGACTTGTTGGGCTTTATCAGGCTTTTACCAGCCCATTTGGTAAATCTAGAAAATACACATAACAGGTCACAAGTTTGATTTCAAGATATAATATAAATTAATTTTGAATTAATTATATTATATGGAGTAAAAGTTTAATTTTAATAAATACGAAATTCAATATTAATTTTGATTAATTAAAACCCTAATTGGTTGCCTATAAATAGAAAAGAAATAGTTTTCTTTTTTCATAGAAGTTATTTTGGTTTCTGTTGTACGTTCTATGAAACAGAAAAGAAAAAGTTTTTTTTTTTTTTTTTTTTTTTACGGCACAATACAGGAAAAAAAATCTGTATCATTTTTCTTTGTATAACCAAAATTAATACTCACCTCTTACAAATATTGTTTTTTCTTTTTAAAAAGAAATCAATAGTAGGTGAACACAATTTTATATAATTGTGTCCACTCACTTGTTTCTTAATGTAAGATATATTAGGAAAGATTAGGTGGTGAGCAATCTACAAAAATCAATACAAAGGTAAAATTTTTATTTTTATTTCTTTTTATTATTTTATTTCACTACTTTATGGTTTTAGAGTTCTTGAGTTTTATAAAAAAAAGTTTTAAAACTCAGTGTTCTGTAAATTTTTATTTTTTAATGAAAACAATTGTTGTTTTTTTCCCTTCACTCCAAACTATGCCCACATTCACACTATTTTAATGTCTATATCATCTTGCTGATTTACAGATTGTATGTTTGATTTGATATGTCGAGAAAATGTGGATTGTTGATTTATTATGTTCACATTGGAGTCTTGTGCCAAATGCAAGGTGGATTGGTTTGCCTCATTGATTCAATATTTTACTATATAGATTCTTTTATATTCTTGATGATATAATTATTTAGTAAAATATTTTAGTCTTCAATGTGTTTATTTTGTTTATTTATTTTTACTTTGTTGATAGGGTGAAGCTTTTACAATCCATATATTCCTAGTGTTATTGAGGCCTTGAGTAGCCAAGGGTTAGTTGAAGAAGATGGAGATGCTCAAGTGATCTTCGTTGAAGGGTTTAAAATACCTTTCATTGTCGTGAAGAAAAATGGTGGTTACAACCATGCATACTTTTTTTATTTTTTATTTTTATAATTACTATTTTGCAAATAAATCTTGAATGCTTACAATTAGGATTCACATTAAAGTTACGCAAGTAAGTTAGAATGTTTTGCAATATCGATCACATATATATTATTTAATTATATTATTTGATTGATTAGGTATTGTCTTAACAAAGAGCAATTCGATTGGATTATCTGTGTCACCAATGTTGGTCGGAAACAACACATTGATTTATGTAATTAATATACATCAAAATGCCTTTGTCTCTATTTGAATCTTTAGTTGTTAATACTAATTATTCTTGACATGATGCGTGGTAATATTTACCTTTAAATCTGTGAAGCATAAAGTACTGTGTAAGGTCCAACCAAACTTGAGTGCCCATGATCACTCTCAATTTGATGGTCAGTCTAGGCTCAGGTCACTTGCCATGACACTTCTAGTTGCAAGTGATGATATGGTCTACAATATATTGTTAATTGATCAATTACTTGATGATACTTATATCTATTTGTCAATTTGTCTTGTCAGGTATGCAGACCTGAAAACATCAGATTGACCAATTACACATTTAGTTTCGAGCAAATGCTTAATTCTAAGGTGCATCTTATACTATTACTAAGTGTTGCCTTTTAATCAGGTTGTAACTAAACATCAGTTTCTTCTTTCTTCTGCTATGTTATTAATTGGCTCTCTATGACTATTGTAATATAATCTAACAGGAGTTGTTATAAGATTGTGCCGTTTAATTGCATTTAACAATCAATGAGCAGGGTAACACCGCTGTTGCTTTGCTGCATGCACATGCAAGGATCTGTACAATAACGGAGAAATCTGAACAAAACATACAAGAATTGAAGAAAGTAAGTTTCCTTTCATGTTAAACAAGTTTTGGTTCATATTTTTTTGGTTTGTTCACTTGCATATATATATCAGTAGGACTAAATTATTACTAGTGTGTCATTGTTGTGTTGATTATGGGATGCTAGAGCCTAGAGGATTGTTTGTAGCTTTGCATGACAGTTATTTAAAGATTAACTTGTGGTTTGTTAATTTGATTCTTAACAAGGGTACGTTTATAAATCAGTAATGAAAATGAAATTCATTAAGCTTTAGTGACATAAGATAAAATTGAATAATTTATGAAATTTTATTCTAGCGTTTACAATCTTCTAGAATTAGTCAAGGGTATTTTAGGTAAACAATAATTAAACATCTTATTTTTCGTATTGCAATTGTATCCCAATCGATAATGTGTCAATTGATAAGTATATATTTTACAAATGAAATAAAATGTCACTGATATCTTTTTACTTATCAATTATCACATCATTAGTTGAGATGTAAGTGAGAGACAAGAGATGAAATGTATAACATAATTGTTAGATGAAATATATGATTTATTTTTGTTTATTTATTCTTTTTAAGGAAGATAACTTAATTACTAAGGTGATAGAATGAATTAGGCTCATTTTTATTTATAATTTAATTCCTAATTTGTGTGTGGGGTTTGCATAATTTCGTTTTTCAAACTTTTAGTAAACTCGAGAATTTATTAAAAGTCAAACAACTTTCACTCCACTCATTAGTGTTTTATATTAGTGAACACACTTTACAGGGGTATTTACTAATTAGAAATCTTAATGAGAAGAAAATGAACTTAATTGATTTTTAATGAATAGTTATGTTTACTAAGATAGAAAATAAATTTTGTGAACTTCACATACAAATCAAGAGTTAAGTTAATATTGTCAAAGGAACTCAATAAGTATAAAAACATATATAATTTGGTCTAGACCATAATTACATCTATTTACAATCTTGGGTCGGTTTTGGATTGGGAAAAGCGACCCAAAACCATAAATCAAGTTTTATTAAAAAACAAAAAAAATCTAAAAGTACAAAAACAAACCTAAACCCTAAACACAGTCTGTAAACCCTAGCCGCAATAGTTTCACTCTCAACCCTTAAACTTCTCAATTTTCAAATTATTATTGACAGCCTCTTTCTTCTCTCTCTCTCTCTCTCTCTCTCTCTCCACCTTCTAAAATGGGAGTTTGGAGAGAAGTTGGAGAGAGAGAGGAAAAAAAGAGGTTAACGATAGTAGTTTTGAGAGTTGTAAGGTTTGAGGGTTGAGAGTGATCCAAGTTTGAGGTTTAAGGGTTAGTTTTTATACTTTTAGAAATTTTTTTATTTTTTATTTTTTAATAAAAATCGATTTATGGTTTTATGTTGGTTTTTCCAATCCAAAACCGACCGAGACCGTAAATGGATGCTATTACAATCTAGACTAGATTATATATGTTTTTATCATTATTACCTTTTTTTTTTTTTTTTTTGGATGGCTGGTACAAGCCAGGGGATTAACTGTGATTAAGTGGGATTTGACTCTTGGGCATGATCCGGGGAGTAACTTTCATACGAGAAAGAGTAACCCACACATAAATGGAAGGAAGGCCCACACAACATGCGAGGGAAACCCATACAATATTGATTAGAAGGTGGTTCATCGGTGTAGAACCTGCGCCAAAGAGGACAAAAGGCAGAATGCTATACCATCTAGCATGGTTCATAAGTAGAGCCCAATACGGTCGTATGGTTGTGTTGGGTTTTAGACATATCCATACGATTGTATTTTGGCCGTATGGTTTTTTGGCTATCTAATGCGTATAGAACGATTGTATGTGGTTATGTTGCATCGATACAGTTGTATATACCAATATATGGGGGGGTTTTGATTTGCTGTGTGCAAAGAAGAAGAAGAAGAAGAAAAGGATATGCAAAATGGGTTTTGATTTACTGTGAAAGAAGAAAAGAATGAATGAAATGATGTAACTTGCTACGATGAAGAAGAAGAAACGGCCGCATGAAGACATGATGTGTGCCACCAGAAAAAAGAAATGAATAAAGAGATAGAATGGCTTATCGGTGAACGCCATAAAAAAGAAGATGAGTGAGATGAAAGAAGGAGAAGAAAAAAAGAGAGAGGAGAGAGAGAGGGGGGGGGTTCGTCGGTTAGATAGTCAATTGGTTAGATGGACATTCAATTACATTTAATGCATTGTCTGCCATTAAATGAAAAAAATAAATAAAAAAAGAAAACACACTCGTGCACATACACAAACACACATATATATAAAATAAAACATTAAAAATCAAAGAATTTAGCTAAAATAAAGCATAAATATTTATTTAATATATAATAAATATTAAAAAAATAAAAAGGTACATAAATATTTTCTAAAAAAATAATTATTATAAAATAATTATTATTTTTTTGTTTAACCATTTACTGTATATATGTTTGTATAATGTGTACCAGGCATACCATACCGTACCATGGTGGGATATTCGTACCATACTGCGTCACGTATTTATGAACCTTGCCATCTAGGCAATTGCCCGACTGCTTTATGCTTATTACTTAAAATAGATTAGTGAGTTGTATGTTATTGCTACTTTTTTAGCTTTATTTCTAGATTTAGTTTTGCTTTATACATGTTCTTAATTATTCAAGCTAGATCAATTTAAGATTGCATTATAACATATATCCCATTTATTTCTCTCATAATAGACTCAATTTTTATGAATTTATTTCTAATTATATTTTTGGTGAAAATTGATAATTACCTCTTGATGTGTCTAAATGTCACCCTATATTTTTGTTAGTTAATAAATATAGCTCATACCAATTGGAGTATTAAGCTCAAGAATAGCTTGAGGATACACACAAAATAGTTGCCTAATACGTCTTGTAAGATTATTAAGAAAAAACTTGATGATAGATTAAGTGGAATAGTCCAATAGGAATATATTCTTGTTCACCAAGCTTAATAATTGATTTGATTGGTTATTTAAAAAGTATGTTTTAACCTAGTTACAAAAATTGGGTTGAACACCCAACCATAATGATCTCAAATAACACAAGAGGCAATCTTGATATGTAAATAATAATTTGAAACCATCTAAGTAGCATTTAAATTGTGTGTTAAGATATATAATCCTGTCCATCAAGATAATCACTCAATAGGGGGTGTCATCAAATGGATATAAGGATTGGTATTCTCATGCCCAAACCAATCATCATCTCTTCACCTATAACCACCCTCATCTCCATTTATGGGAAATGGGCATGGGGCTATTTGAGGATGACTCCCCCATACTAATACATGTTACTGCCTCACTTGTTTGACTTAGTTTGCCTAAATTCAACCAAAAAATTTAAAAGAATTTCATCAAATCAAATATATATATATATATAAACATAATCCCCTAAGTAATCTCAACTCATAAAATCCACAAAAAGCTTGAAAAAAAAATCCTATCATTCATTCCAATCCAATTTTACAGGAAAACAACTCATGATTTAAAAAAAAATGAAGTCCTATATATATGAATAATTTAATAATGATATATATAATTTAATAATTATTATATATTTATTTATCTAGTAGAAAGCAATTTGCAAGAAATAGACATAGGACAGCTTCCCCTATATCCATAGCCATACCCATTTATAAATGGGTATTGAATTTACCCTCAAATCCATATTCATACTCAAAAAAATCCAAGAAGTTTGATAGGAAATGTTGGGTTTGTAGAGAAAAGGTGAGTGGTTGGTTTTTTATATACAAAAATAAAAAGGTAACATTGGCGGAGCATTTTATCTGACCAATAGCACGCAACTCCTCCCTTTAGGATTTGTCAAAAATTTCAAGTTATGTCTACCTTGGGCCACAAGTTGTCTTCTAAAGTTTTCAAAATTACTTATTTGGATGTCAGTGTTATAAAAGTTACTTATTTGGTTTGCTGTTCTGCTTTGGTTTGTGGAAGTTGGAGTCTCTCGTAATAAAAGTTTTATAAAATTGACGTTAAACACACCTTTACGATTAATTATCTCAAGTTTGCATTTCACCATCAGCCAACTCATCATGCCCACACCCACCAAACCTTGCAAAATTATCACCACCTAGTTTGTCTATTTCGATCTAATTTGATGGATCAAACATTTGCTATTCGTACTAACCAAAAATGTCTATACACAGAGTGAGGGTGTCTTGTTATTTTAACCTCTACATTGGTACCATTTCAAGCTAATCTGAAACCATTTTCAAATAGGGTCTATTGTTCATCAACTAAGATACACTTGGGTGTTTACTTGGAAGTAATCAGAATTATTTGGAATTAGGATGATTTGAAATTGGATTAATGTATCGCAATAAAAATAAGTTATTTATTTCAATTGTAAGAGTTGAAATAAGAATCAATACTATTCCTATTGAGATAATTACTTTGATTTGAAATTTGAATGAATTAATTATAAGTTATAAAAATACCCTTAATTATTATTTTTTTAACAATTTTTTTGTTTTCATTTTTTTATTATATATTTAATGAGTATAAAAGACTTTTTAAGTTGTAAATGGGAGTCCTAAGTGGGGTGGGGGGAATAGAAATTTCATTCCACAACCCTAAATTTGTGTGGACTCCCAATTCGATTCTCATTACAGATTTATTTTAAAGCAAGTAAACACTAATAATTATTTTCATTCTCATTCTCATTTCTTAATCCCTTTAGTAAAAACACCATTAACAATAACTTATCTTTTTATGTATCTTATGCATAAGTTAAATTTTATAACTGATGACAAATTTGTGGTATATTGATACACAAAGTCTACGCTTAAAGCCAAAAAGATACGAAAGACACTTGTTTGTTAATTAGTTTAGTTGGTGGCGTATTGATTGAGCATTTTATGACTTTGAAAAAGGAGTACCTAGAGAGATCACAATCTAACTTTGTTTTGTACAACTTCTTCAAGTAGATCTTTTAAAAATATATTTTTTATAAGTATATCTTTTACAAGTAGAGTTTTTAAAAAGAAGTTATTAGTTATTTGGTTGTCAATTAAAAAAAATATTTTAAATTATACATTTAACAAAAATGATTAAATGGTTTTAAGAGTATAGTGATATTAATATTATTATATTAGACATTTCAATTTTTTTAAAAGCTCAACAAGATCTCATTGGAAAAGCTCATAATTTAAGCTTTTCCGAGTACACATTTTAGTTTTTTCAATTGTTAAAAAAAAATTCTATTAGGATAACAATCAAACGACAAATAAATAAATAAATAAAGTTCTGGGGATTAAAAAAGTACTTTTGACAAATAGATAGGTTGTACCAAACATACACTTATCCATTTTAAAAACTGATCAGACCCCTCCACATATATAATTTATTTTTACAATTGATCAATTGGAGATATTCATGATCGACTTTCATAGTTCATGTACATATAAAACACAACATATAATCACGCTTTAGAGAACTATTACATATGATTTATCTTTCCAGATATCACTTGACCAGCACAAGACCAACATCCACCATAATATATACGTGTTGAAGAGAAGCAAAGCTATTCAAACTTCATAACATAAAAATAAAGTGATGATTGGTTAGGATGCTTGTTTTAAGAAAATATGATTACAAGAAACTTGACAATTAAATAATAGAAACTATAGAGATCCAACAATAATAATCTTGATCTTTATTCAATAAGAAAGAAAATCAAACCACACAATTTTCAAGATTCACAATTAAATTATCTCATCCAAAATTTTCTCCTTGTAACATTCTAAAGATATTTTCATTTCCAAGTAGAATTTTGGTGTGACACCTAATTATACGGTATAAAATTTCAAATCTTTTTAAGGGGTTGAATTCCAAGGAGATTGAAGAATCATTGGATTTTACAGTATGCTATATTTATATGCAATCTAATTAATCCTTATAAATCATATAATCTGATTATAATTTTTAACCATACCCGGTAACTTGAGTAATGTCGACGTTGGAATTCAGTCGACGAGTAATCAATGCCCAATACCTGCAATCAATGTGAGAAAGCACAAATACCAAAAAAGAACACAGTCAAGAACCAAGAATAAATGTAGGAACACAAAGCTTTTACGTGGTTCGCAATAATAGGCCTACGTTCACGACTGTCTATTTCTTAAATTTTGCAGAGTGACAGTATATTATTGATTATTCTCTTATGATGTTACAATGATTTTAATCCCTATTTATAGGGAAAGAGACGTTACAATTTTGGTTATAGCAAATCAGGAAAAAAATCCTGAATTAATTACACTTCCCAAATAATCAGGAAAAATAAGGAAAAGAATTATACATTAATTATACTTCCTAATATGTTTGGATAATATCAGGAAATTACTGTAATTATCTCGAGATAAGGTTGATTTGAATTTGAATTTGAGTAGACTTCCATATCTGATAAGGAAATCACGGTTTGACTGGGTAATTACCATATTCGGAGAGAGAATCATGGTTAAACTTGGTAACTGCCTGTTTATGGAAGATACTGCATTTATTACGCTCTTGGACGAGCTGCTTTACTATAGCGGTCTCGAGCTTGAGCTCGCTAAGAGACGAGCTGTGCATATGGCGAACTGCAACCTGGCTGTGTTTATGGGTCTGTTGATGCCAGCTGGAGAATCTAATTCAGTCGACGAGTAATCAATGTCCAATACCTGCAATCAATGTGAGAAAACACAAATACCAAGAAAGAACACAGTCAAGAACCAAGAACAAATGTAGGAACACAAAGCTTTTACGTGGTTCGGCAATAATAGGCCTACGTCCACGACTATCTATCTCTTAAATTTTGCAGAGTGACAGTATATTATTAATTATTCTCTGATGATGTTACAGTGATTTTAATCTCTATTTATAGGAAAAGAGGCGTTACAATTTTAGTTGTAGCAAATCAAGAAAAGAATCCTGAATTAATTACACTTCCCAAATAATCAGGAAAAATAAGGAAAAGAATTATACATTAATTATACTTCCTAATATGTTTGGATAATATCAGGAAATTACTGTAATTATCTCGAGATAAGGTTGATTTGAATTTGAATTTGAGTAGACTTTCATATCTGATAAGGAAATCACGGTTTGACTGGGTAATTGTCATATTCGGAGAGAGAATCATGGTTGAACTTGGTAACTGCCTGTTTATGGAAGATACTGCATTTATTATGCTCTTGGACGAGCTGTTTTACTATGGCGATCTCGAGCTCGAGCTCGTTAAGAGATGAGTTGTGCATATGGCGAGCTGCGACCTGGCTGTGCTTATGGGTCTGTTGATGCCAACTGGAGAATCTCTTTGAGCGAGCTGAAGAGCTTGCTGGGCTTAGAGTCAATACTGGGCCTTGTCTGATGGGCTTTGACTACGTTGACCTGATTGGGCCTTCTTATCGGGTCTTAAATGGGCCTAAATTGGACTTTTACTAGCCCAATTAATGAGTCCGAAAAATACATATAACATTAGCCCCCCAGCTCTCAGTTCGCTTCTGGGAGCTAGAAGCTCAAACTTGCTGGTAAAAGCTGGCTTCCTTGGCACGCTAACCTTTATAACTGCTTCTGTGCATTTTCAAATTCTACCTTTTCAGTTGCGACACATGGCAGTCATGCAGAAGGTAACTGAAACGACGTCTGCACGTCCTTTACACGCGTATTTAATGCGCACGTCTTTCAATCTAATGGCTCCATGATTACACAACCGTACCTCACGCTGCACCGTTGGATTAATGACGGTTACATATTACCGAGATCTGACGGCTGGGGTTCATGCTCGATTGTCTATATAAACCGATGGACCCTTTTCATTTTCTTCTTTCATCTGTCATTTTCAACCAAGCAACCAAACAACCAAGTTTCAGAGAACTCACGAAATCAACACTTCCAGTCGTCGCTCTTACCATTACATCAAGGATTCATAGTAAGCTTCTGATTTCTTACTTCAAACTTATGATTTTTTGGCTTATTTTGCTGAGTTGATGTTGTGTCATGCTTGTATCTGATCATTGTTGAATCTCGTTACTATGGGTTCTGCGTTTGAACGTGACTTTTCAACTTCTGGTGGTTTGATCTAGCTTTTTACTTGTTCATGACTAGACTACTGTTTGTGACTTGTAAAACATGATTGACTGTTGATTTAGGATTACTGTAGTCTTGTTAGCTCGCAGGTCATTGCTTTTGTTGACTGAAACCTCCATTGCATAGTCTGACTGTTTTCTTTTGTTTAGATGTCCTCAACCGGAGCTCGCAAGGGAATTATTCTAAGCAATGAAGCTCGTGAGCGAGATGAAGCCCGAGCACATGCTATACAGGGAAGAGCAGCTCGGGATACATTCGCTCATCATCCTTCATCGCTAAAGCGTCCTGAGGTGGAGGGACTTGTCACTCAATTCCACATTCTTTTGGGTTGTCGTGCATTGCTACTAGATTCAAAGAATCATGCATGCTATCCACCAGGGAGATACGTCGCCGTCAGCGTTCAACATTTCGAACAGGGGCTACGGTTCCCCATTCAACCATACTTGATCGCATTTCTCAACAAGGTCAAGCTCGCGCCATTCCAGATGACTCCAAACTTCTATGCGCAGCTGACTTCGCTAGCCGTGGCCTTTCTCAGGAACGGCCTTCGTCCCCCTTCACCAAAAATTATACAGCAATTCTACTCCTTCGAGGCTCTGAGCGTAGCAGAAGGAGAGAAACCGGAGGGCATTTATTACCTCACAGCCCGTCCGTCGAAATACAAAGATCTCTTGCCCAAAGGAGAAGCGAAGGGCAAGTCCAACGTCAGGCCGTATAAGACGAGCTGGTTTTACGTCTCGTGCCCCTCTCTCGCAGATCTCCGAAATTTCAGCTTTGTCCTGAAACCAGGTATACATAAAGGAAATATAGCGAGCTGATTTTATTTTGTATATTTATTATTATTATATATTATATATATTTTTAATCATTTGCTGTGCAGCGCTGAAAATGGACGAGTCCCCTCTTAGCAGCGAGGAAAAACGAGCTCTGGACAAGCTCGCCAAAACAGAGGACGCAGACATCAGCAGTAAATTTGACGACGCTGTCCTTAGAGCTTATGGCCTTGCTCCTCCTAAGGAATCCTCTCTTCTGCGATCAGAGGAGGACATAGGCAAGACCAGTGATAACCCTAGAATTCCTTCTGTTTTTGAGGTTCCAGTTCAGGTGGGGGACACGTCTGCTTCCCGACCTCTGCAACCAGTCTCTACACAAGCAGCGAGTACAACTCGTTCACCTTCTCCAGCTCGGAAGGCTTCTTCCCAAGGTGCTCCTGCTCGCGCCTCATCTAAGGCGAAATCGTCTTCAGCTCGCACCCCATCAAAGGGCGCATCTAGAAAAACTACCTCTCCAACTTCTGCCCCAGCTCGGACAGGATCAGATCCAGCCCACACAGCCCCTATTGTACAGGTTGACTCATCCTCTTCCCCACATCACACATCTACCCCAGGGGTTTCACTGCCATTTCCAACTCGTGCTCCAGCCCCTGTTCCTTCCTCTGAGCGAATTCCAGTCAACAGGATGAAACTTGTGCTTTTGAAATCTCCTCCTACAAGTCCTGCCGTATCTCTAGCCTCCTCGACTCTTTCAACGAAACGGCCTGCTGAGGCCTTAGCTACTCCAGCGGCCCCTTCAAAATGCTCAAAACCATCTGCCCAGGACCAGACTCCTGCGGTCGCTGCTTTCAGTGAAGTGCCTACTGCTGTTGAGGCCACTGCTCCTTCAACCGCTGCTCCCAGCGAAGTGCCATTTTCAAATGTTTTCGTAAATTTTCAATCGTTTTCGACTTCCAGTTTACAGCCTGAAAAATGAGATGCTCCTCCCAAGGTCGCTTCCCAGGCAATCCGAGCTGGCCTCCGTAAGGGAGTAACTAAGCGCTTCGTTCAAGTGCGGCCTACTGCTACCTGGGATGGTGAACGCGATGTTCCAGAAGCTGAAAGAACCCCTTCGCCAACGAGACCAAACGTTGAGATTGGGTCTGGGGGAAGATATTTGACCTCCTTCCTTGACAACTGGGAAACGATCATGCTTACCCACGCAAATATCTTGAAAAATAAGTATCTTAGGGGCGAAGATCTGGACGAATTCGTAGCTCGCCATTCCATGCTAGTAAGTCATTTTCTCTTATTTGCCGACCTCTTTACTTTATTAAATGCTAACTCGTAACGTTTTCAGGGTGCTCTTGGCGCGATGAAGCGGAGAAGGCAGACAAGGGCTACAAACGATGCAATAAGGAAACTGGAAGACGAGCTGAATGAGGCCAAAGATGAAGTGGCGCGTTTGGTTGAAGGCAGAGTGCAGGGTCAGGAAGCACAGATCGTTGAGTCCAATGCTGCGAGGCAGGCATATGAGGAAGCTATGAAGAAAATGAAAAATGAGCATGTCATGCTAAGGGATGAACTACTCAAGATAAGGGAAGATCTAAAACGGTCTGAGCAGCGGGCCGAGCTGGCAGAGCAAAAAGCTTCGACTGCCGAAGATAAAATTGAAGTGCTTGATCGTCAAGTCGAGACTGCGGCGGAGCGAGCTGGGCTGGAGCGAGCTGGAGAGATGGAAAGTGCTGCTTGACGAGCTGAAGAATCCGAGCAATGGGCTAATGCTGCAGTGCAAAGGGCTGAGGCTGCAGGAAAACAGGCCGAAGAAGCAGCGCACCGGTCTGATATACTCAATCGCCAAGTGGGGGAAGCCGTACAACGGACTGAGGCTGCAGAAAAGCGAACAAAGGCCATACAGAAAGAAGCTGAGGTCGTTAACCGGCTTGCAGACAATACCTTTGAGGAGCTATCGACCTTTAAAGCGCAGGCCGCTCAAGAGCTGGAAGCCCAAGTTGCTGAAGCCAAGGATGAGGCTGAGGAAAGAACAGGTCGTGACTTTCTCTTTACGCTGTGGACGTCCCACCCGGAAATGGATTTTTCCATCTTTGGGAATGTGGGACTTGAACTTGTAGAGGAGTTCAAAGCAAAGACTGCCTCGTCCTTATCTGATCCAACTCCTCCAACAGAGCAAGCTCCTGGTGCGACCTCTCAATCTGAGCCCGCTGACTAGCTTGTCTCTCCCCCCTGATAGTCTGACTCAGTGCATAGATCCCCCTGTTTTAGATCTAGCATTTTTCTTTTATGTTTGTTTTTGTTTTTAATTTGTAACATATTTTACTCTTAATAAAATTCATTCTTTCATTTCCTCGCATTTTCTGTATTGATCATGTATGCGATGTGTTTTATTTATGCGAGCTAATCAGCATGACATAAATTCATACTTAATCCAGTATATCAATTCATAACTTAAATAATTACTTGGTTAAGTAATCTGTTGGCATAGATTAAAACTTTGCTCATTAAATGGAAGCTGTTGACAAGCTATTTAACCATGCAAGGTTTAATGAACTTATTTTCCTTTCTCTTTTCGTTTTAGCGAGCTATGCAGTGACACTTAGTCATCTGCTTTCGAGGCTCTTTATTTTTGTAGCGAGCTATGCAGGGGTCGTCACCTCGCATGCTTTTTAGGCTCTTTTGGCGAGCTATGCAGAGACACTTAGTCATCTGCTTTTTAGGCTCTTTATATTTGTAGCGAGCTATGCAGGGGTCGTCACCTCACCTGCTTTTTAGGCTCATTAGGCGAGCTATGCAGAGACACTTAGTCATCTACTTTTTAAGCTCTTTATTTTTGTACCGAGCTATGCAGGGGTCGTCACCTCGCCTGCTTTTTAGGCTCATTAGGCGAGCTATACAGAGACACTTAGTCATATGCTTTTTAGGCTCTTTATATTTGTAGCGAGCTATACAGGGGTCGTCACCTCGCCTACTTTTTAGGCTCATTAGGCGAGCTATGCAAAGACACTTAGTCATCTGCTTTTTAGGCTCTTTATTTTTGTAGCAAGCTATGCAGGGGTCGTCACCTCGCTTGCTTTTTAGGCTCATTAGGTGAGCTATACAGAAACACTTAGTTATCTGCTTTTTAGGCTCTTTATTTTTGTAGTGAGCTGTTGAGCTCGGAGCCCGTTAGCCTAGTGAGGTAAGTTGAATAAAAAACAGGGGAAAATGGAGTTTCCATTTATAATAAATTCATATTACAACTCATGAAAAGCTTATTGATAATAAGGGCGGAGATGCTCGGCATTCCAAGCTCGAGGGACTTCTGCTCCATTTACATTAGTTAAGCGATAAGCTCCATTTCCCAAGACTGTTTTGACAACATATGGTCCTTCCCAGTTCGGGCCTAAGGATCCATCACTTGGTTTGCGGGCTCTTGGTAAAATGAGGCATAAAACTAAGTCTCCCACATTGAATCTGCGAATCCGAGCATACTTGTTGTAGTACCTCGCTATTCTCTGCTGATAGACGGCTACTCTCAACCTGGCAGTTTCTCTGGCTTCTTCAAGCAGATCTAGGTTTGCAACGAGTAGCTGATTATTGTCGTTTGGATTGAAGGTTGCTCTTCTTTGCGAGGTGACTTCAAACTCGGCTGGGATCATAGCCTCAAACCCATACATCATCGAGAACGGGGTCTCACCAGTGGAGTTGCGAGCTATGGTTCTATAAGACCACAATACTTTCTAAAGCTCGTCTACCCATGCTCCTTTCTTTGCTTCCAGTTTCATCTTCAGAGTCTGTTTGATGATTTTGTTCACTGCTTCTACTTGGCCATTGGCTTGTGGATGGTCCACTGCTGAGAAGCTTTTAACGATCTTGAGGTCGTTGCAGAATCTGAGAAACTGGTCACTAGCGAACTGTGTCCCATTGTCTGTCACGATCTGCTGTGGGACCCTAAATCTGCAAATAATGTTGCTCCACACAAACTTCTCAATATTTTTTATGGAGATTTCAGCTAACTCTTTTGCCTCAGCCCACTTGGTGAAATAATCCACTGCGACCACTGCATGTTTGCATCTTCCACGAGCCATCGGTAGGGGTCCGATCAGGTCCATCCCCCAAATCGTAAAGGGCCATGGGCTCACCATCTATTAGAGGTAAGCTGGTGGAGCTCGCGGAATATGAGCAAACCTCTGACACTTGTCGCATTTCTTCATTAAGTTAATGGCGTCTTGCCTCATGGTGGGCCAATAGAAGCCTTGACGAAGTGCTTTCTGAGCTAGAGACAGCCCCCCAGCGTGGTTCCCGCAGTGGCCTTCATGTATCTGTCTTAGTACTGTTTCACACTCAGGGCCATCAATGCATCTTAATAGTGGAGCTAAGAACCCCTTCTTGTACAATGTATCATCATAGATGCAGTACCTGGCTGCTCTAGCTCGTAGACGCCGGGCTTCCAGCTTGTTACTTGGCAGCTTTCTATCATGTAAATAACTGAGAATAGAGCTCATCCAGGAATCAGGCTGCACAGTTATGGCCATCGTCACATTCTTTTCCTCTGTACTTGGAGCTGGTAGGAATTCAATTGGGATTGCCTCAAGAAAGTCTGCATCTCGGGTGGTTGCCAAGCGAGTTAAAGCATTTGCATGTGCGTTCTGAGCTCGCGGCATTTGTTTCACCTCATACTTCTGAAATGCACCTAGCAGCTCGTGAACTTTTTGGAGGTAGAGGGCCATTTTTGGTCCCCTGGCTTGATATTCCCCCAATACGTGGCTGACAACGAGCTGTGAGTCACTGAAGATTTTTAAACGTTCAACTCGCATCTCTTTAGCCAAACGCAATCCCGCGAGCAGAGCTTCATACTCAACCTCATTGTTTGTTGCCTGGAAACCAAACCTTAGAGCACAGAGGATTTTATGGCCTTCAGGACTGATTAGTAGAATTCCAGCTCCAGCCCTCTGCTCGCTGGACGATCCATCAACATAAAGCTCCTAGGCTGGACCTTCAGAAGATTCAACTTCATCATTCACAGGTCTTGTAAACTCTGCAATGAAGTCTGCCAGAGCTTGAGCTTTGATAGCCGTCCTCGGCTTGAACTGGATATCGAACTGTGCGAGCTCCACTGCCCATTTCAACAAACAACCTGACGTGTCCGCTTTCTGCAAAACTTGCTTCAACGGGTATTGGGTGAGGATTTCAATTGTGTGAGCCTGAAAATAAGGTCGCAGCTTCCTTGATGAGATCACCAGGCAATAAGCTAGCTTCTCCATCCGCGAGTATCTGGTTTTAGCATCCTGGAACCGTTTGCTTGCATAATATACTGGAAGCTGCGTCTTTTCTTCTTCCCTCACTAGTGCAGCACTTAGAGCTTGCTTTGACACTCCCAAGTACAAGATCAGTTTTTCATCTTCTTTGGGCTTAGAGAGGAGCGGAGCTCGACCCATGTATTCCTTCAACTGCTGAAAGGCTATTTCACATTTCTCTGTCCACTCGAAGTTTTTGACTTTCTTCAAAATATCAAAGAAAGGAATGCACTTATCTGTAGCTTTCGAGATGAATTTGCTCAGTGCTGCGACCTGGCCATTAAGGCTCTGCACATCTTTCACCCTTGTAGGCGACCTCATGTCAATTAGTGCTCTGATCTTCTCAAGGTTTGCTTCGATCCCCCTACTATTGACCATGAAGCCCAGAAACTTCCCAGAAGCTACTCCAAACGTGCATTTAAGCGGATTTAACTTCATCTGGTAGCTCCTCAGAATCTGAAACATTTCTCCCAGGTCGCGAACATGGTCACCTATCTGCTTGGATTTCACTAGCATATCGTCAACATAGACCTCCATGGTCTTTCCGATTTGCTCCTCGAACATCATGTTCACCAAACGTTGGTAGGTCGCTTCTGCATTCTTCAATCCGAAGGGCATCACCTTGTAGCAATACAATCCCCGATCAGTCATGAACGAGGTGTGCTCTTCATCCTCAGGTTTCATTGGGATCTGGTTATATCCTGAATCTGCGTCTATGAAGCTCAAGAGCTCGTGGCTAGCAGTAGCGTCCACGAGCTGATCTATCATTGGCAGGGGAAAACTGTCTTTGGGACATGCTTTATTTAGGTCAGTGAAGTCGATGCAAGTTCTCCACTTTCCGTTCTTCTTTTTCACTAGTATAGGATTGGCGACCCAGGTCGGATAGTAAGCTTCTCTGATGAACTTGTTAACCAGCAGCTTGTCTACCTCTTTCTTTAGTGCTAAGTATTGTTCCCTTATCATTGCCATTCTCTTTTGGCGAACTGGCTTAAAATGAGGATCTATGTTCAGCCTATGAGACATCACCTTTGGATCTATTCCCACCATATCCTCATAATTCCATGCAAACACATCCAAGTTCGCCTTCAGGAAGTCAGCGAGCTGGGTTCTCAGTTCCGAAGCTAATCCTCTCCCCAGCTTCAAACATCTTTCTGGATCCGCCTCGCTGACTTGGACATCCTCTAATTCTTCAACTGGCCTTGTAGCTCGGTCAGCATCTATCTCGCGAGGATCCAGGTCGTGACTAACTCCTTTTTCAGTCATAACTTGTGGCTTGCCCCCCAAGACCACGTTCACTTTCTTTCCTCTTACGCCCATTTTCACAGCATCTTCATAACAACGCTTGGCTAAGTGCTGCTCTCCTCGAACACATCCAATGCCATTAGGAGTTGGGAACTTCACTGTAAGAGTTCTGGTTGAAGTAACCATGTCCAACTCGTTCATAGCAGGTCTCCCGAGGACCATATTATATGCAGATGGGCAGTCAATTATCAAGAAGTCTGTCAGGGTTGTTGCCTGACGACCTGCCTCCCCAAGAGTCAATGGTAGCTTGATTTGGCCTACTGGTACTACAGCATCTCCAGTGAATCCAAATAAAGGCTCCGGGGATGGTCTCATTTGTTCTGCTCGTAGCCCCATCTGATCAAAACAGCTCTTATACATCACGTTCACCGAGCTTCCAATATCAATCATGATGCGCCTAACTTCCACATTGCTGATTTTAGCTCGTATAACCAGCGCATCGTTATGAGGCCAGATCACTCCTCTAGCATCTTCATCTGTAAATACAATCTCGTCCGAGGTCGGCTTTGCTCTTTTGGCAGGTCCTTCTGACCCATTGAGCTGAAACGAATGATTCGCCTCTCGAACGTATCTCTCATGCTATCTGTTGGAGTCACCTGTGATATGGGGGCCACCATAAATGGTAAAAATGATTCTTACCGCAAGTTCCTGACCTTGCTCGGAAGCTCGCTGGAGCTGTTGCTGATGTGTTGGCTGTTGCTGCTGAGGTCGTTGCTGGTGAGGTCGCTGGTCAGCAGGTCTTGCCACATATTCTCCCAGGCGACCTCGCCTGATTAATTTCTCGATGGCGTTCTTCAATGCCCAGCAATCTGAAGTACTGTGCCCGACCTCATTATGATAGGCACATAACTTGTTCTGATCTCTTTGCTGAACGGGAGTCCTTATAGGATTGGGCCTCCCAAAATCCTCCTTATTCCGTTCCGCAGCGTAAATCCTATCCAGTGATGCCGTCAGGACGCTATATCCTTCATGGCGACTTTGACGTTGAGGTCGCTCATACCTTGGCTCTCTCCTCGCTCTCTTGGCGATCTGGTTACTTAAGCCACTATTTCTTCCTTCTTCATTCCGGCCATTGTTTCTCCTTTTGGCTGGTTGGAACTGCCCGCTTCATTCTTCTGATTCCGCTTCTTCGGGTCAAAGGTCTTTTCCCACCTGATCTCTTTCGCAGATCGCTCGTAAAATTCTCCCAGATCCTTCACTGGGGACTTGTAAATACTCTCGTATAACTTTCCATCCTTGCGTAGCCCAGCTGAGATCGTTGTCAGTATGCTTTCATCTGATGGATGCTCGACATTCGCGACCTCGTGTCTAAACCTGGTGATGTATTCCTTCAATGACTCACCCTGACGCTAGAAGATGGTGGCTAGGTGGTAGGATGGAGCGAGCTGCCTTCTCAGTGCCTTGTACTGACCAACGAACTTCTGTTGGCATTGCTCCCAACTTCCTATGCTGCGAGCTGAGAGATTCTTGAACCACGTCCTCGGAATATCTCCCAATGTAGCTGGGAATACTCGGCACTTCACCATTGAATTTCCTGTCTGCAGATCCATCTGAACGTTGAAAGCGTCTAGATGGTCATATAGGTTACTGTCCCCATTGTACTGCTGAATGCTTGACATCTTGAACCTCGAGGGGAGAGGCTGTGTCTCAATCTCCCTTGTGAAGGGAGTCCTTTCCCCACAGTACCCACGCTGCTTCGGGGCTCCAGGTCGTGCCTCCAACTGCTGGACCCTTTGAATGAGCTATTCTACTTGTGGGTCTCGGAGCTCGTATCTCCTCATGTGGTCGCGGCTCGGAGAAGGATGCTCTAGGTCATACCTCTCGTGCTCTTCGAGCTAACCCCCAGGCTGATGGGACCCCGCATGTCGTCCATGCACTTCATCAACATTTCGGGCTGCGGCTCTAACTTTTTCATGCCCGACCTCTGCTCGTTGGCGTCCATCTTGGCTCGGCCTTGCCATCAGGCTAGCTAGACGAGCGACCTCCCTTTCTTCGCGGACAAGGTGTCTGGCTCTGGAACGCACATTGGAGGAATGAGCCGATCCTACAGGTCGTTAGACTTCCCTTGCCAGCCTTTCGGGCGCTTGCATCGCTTCATGCGGTTAGGGCACGTGCCTTAGTGCCTGAACCTCCACCGTTGGCACGTTCTGTATTTGAGTCTGTACCAGCATGTTGACGACCTCTGTGAGTTGTCTGACCGTATTCTCTAGCACCTATTGTCTCTCATGCCACTCCTGTTGTCCATCAACTACTGGGGCCACTGGAACGGGTTGACGAAGAGGTAGATGAGGGATGCCTGCTGCAGCACCGATTGCCTGGCCGTGGGACGTGCCTGCTGCATATATGGGTGCATCCTTTACCTGCTGCGCATCACGTTGATGGTGATTGGGCTGGCTATCTGCCTGGTCAGTCCTTAAGCCCACATACTTGGTTTGTTTGGTTCTTGCCATGTTGTCAGAAATTGATGAACTGAGATGAAAAATATTGCAGTTTGGGTCATTCCTCTAGCGCCAAAATGTCGACGATGGAATTCAGTCGACGAGTAATCAATGCCCAATACCTGCAATTAATGTGAGAAAGCACAAATATCAAGAAAGAACACAATCAAGAACCAAGAATAAATGTAGGAACACAAAGCTTTTACGTGGTTCGACAATAATAGGCCTACGTCCACGATTGTCTATCTCTTAAATTTTGCAGAGTGACAGTATATTATTGATTATTCTCTGATGATGTTACAATGATTTTAATCCCTATTTATAGGGAAAGAGGAGTTACAATTTTGGTTGTAGCAAATCAGGAAAAGAATCCTGAATTAATTACACTTCCCAAATAATCAGGAAAAATAAGAAAAAGAATTATACATTAATTATACTTCCTAATATGTTTGGATAATATTAGGAAATTACTGTAATTATCTCAAGATAAGGTTGATTTGAATTTGAATTTGAGTAGACTTCCATATCTGATAAGGAAATCACGGTTTGACTGGGTAATTGCCATATTCAGAGAGAGAATTATGGTTGAACTTGGAAACTGCCTGTTTCTGGAAGATACTGCATTTATTACGCTCTTGGACGAGCTGTTTTACTATGGCGGTCTCGAGCTCGAGCTCGCTAAGAGACGAGCTGTGCTTATGGGTCTGTTGATGCCAGCTGGAGAATCTCTTTGAGCGAGCTGAAGAGTTTGCTGGGCTTAGATTCAATACTGGGCCTTGTCTGATGGGCTTTGACTACGTTGACCTTATCGGGCCTTCTTATCGAGTTTTAAATAGGTTTAAATTGGACTTTTACCAGCCCAATTAATGAGTCTGAAAAATAGATATAACAAGTAAAAATTTGAGAAGTATTCAGATAAATTGTAAAGGTAGTCACACAACATATTGGCAGCAAAGAAGAACAAGGCCTCCTTGAAGTTGTGGGTAAATTGTTAATTTATGACACCATCATCAAAAACATGATGTGATCGGAAAAATGTCTCACCTCCGAAAATCGGAGCAAATGGAGCCCTAATGCACGTTCATCAACATGATCTAACGTTACAGGTCGGTCTAGAACAAACAAGTTGTTATTAGTACAAAGAACAAAAAACCACCATGCCTGACAACAACATTGACACCTACATCGTGACACCCCTGGTCCACCGCTGGCCTCGAATGATTGGTTAAAGTACGTATAGAAAGGAAATTGGTTAAAGTACGTATAGAAAGGAAATTGGTTAAAGTACGTATAGAAAGGAAAGGGAAATAACAACAATTTAAATTAAATTGCAAGATTTTATTACAATGTTTACTAACTTTCAATAATTAGAAATGAAAAGTTAATTACAAAAATATTTATTATATAACTTGTAGAATTATCAATGGAGAGTGTTTTAGAAAACGTATATATACTTATTATTTTTTTTCTATTGAGTATAGAAACTTAATTTTCGATAAGGTCTTTAATAAGGTCTATTAGGTTTTGATTTGCAAAGATTCGATTTTGGTTAAATCTTATGTTGTCTTTCCCTTCCCATGGTTTGGTTGTAACCTTTCAAAGTTTGTTCTTTGTTTGTTTTGACTTTTTGCCTTCTCCTTTTTCATATATATATTTTAAAATAATACGTTAGTTTTGACCAACAATTTTTATATTTAAAAAAAAAAAAAACCTCAAAATGTGCAAGTTAATGAATTAATATATTTTGTAAGTGAAATAAATAATCATTAATATATATTGATTTAGTGATCGATCCATCATTGATTCAAGTATAAATAAAATACAAAAGATGAAATGTTTAACATTATCATTAATTATTAATAAACAAAAAAAAAAAAAAAAAAAAAAAAACCCTCACATGCATGCGAAGCCGTTCCATTTGCCTAGCAACACGATTACAGAAATCAGAGATGTTAATGGGATACGTCGGGCCGGCCCAATCCTAAATTTAAGAGCCCACTACACTTTGCGCTAAAATTTGGACTTGAGCTGGGTACTGCGTGCAAGAAGCCGGGCTGCACTTACTTTTGAGTGGCCAATTTCAACCCCACGCCCCTTTTCCCATAAAAAATTTAAAATTTTTTTAGTTTGTTTTTAAACTTCTTTTAATACCAAAAATGCCATTTTTAAAATTTAATTTAATTATATTTTTATAGCACATCCCATTTATATAAGTTTTATTATGGATTTAATTTTACAATGTCAATATTGTTTCTTTCCCTTCTTCCTTGTGATTGAAGAATGTTTGAGGACGTGATTTATGTTGAATTTGACCCACGGACACCGACCCCAATTGGTCATTCTTAGAAGAGCAAATTGCATAAATACCCTGAGGTTTGGTGAAATTACATAAAAATGATAATGTTTGGATAACTTGCACTAATTTTCCTTGAGGTTTCAAAAATTTAGCACAAACTTCTTCTACTATTAGTTAACCATCGTTAAATTTTCACGGTCAACAGTCAAAATTACAAAAAAATTAAAATACCATTCAAGTCAAATTTAAAGTGAACATTTTTTTTTTTTATAAATTTAAAATTAATATAATAAAATTTTCTAATTTAATTAAAGAGCAAAAATTAAAAAATAATAATAAATTACCCAGCAATGGAGATCATTTTTTTAATTTTTTAAATTAAATTAAAATATATTTATTAAATTAAAATATTTATAAGTTACGTATTGACCATTTTGCCCTTATACGTTTGCCTTAACAAAAGTTGACTAATGGTTGACTAACAACAAGATAATCATATATCGATTGATCTTAATTCTAAGTGTTTTATGAATTTCTATTTGTTGAATCACATTTTTTGATTATATGAGTGAGATTGTTATAGATTTACAATCAATAAGTTTCGTACTTTGGAGATGTGATTTAATAAATAATTGAAAATATTCTACACAATAATGGAATCTACTACTTTTTACGAGAAGTAGATGAGTAGTTCCCCTGAATATTGATTTGTGTCTTAAATAATAAGAGCGTTCGACTTTTTATTTATAAGTAAATGGAAAGATAAATTTATAAATTGTTATGGATATATTGTTCATTAGAAAATCAATGGTACTTAATAGAATAAGATATAATTAGAGAGGTATCATATATTTTAATAACCCAGCTCTAATTATGAATTACTCGTGAATGATCGAATCATATGAAGTGATTAAATTGATAGATACTGAAAATTCGGATTGTGTAAAAACATCTATAATTTTGAAAATACAACTTTAAGTTTTTAGTGGAGTAACTCAAGATTAATAATAATGAATTATTAATTAACGAGTTTAATTTATAATTATGATATTATTGAAGCTCAAATTGTAGGTTCATTTAGTCTCTTTGCTAGCTCACAACCATATAAAGAAATAAATGGAAGAATATAATTGGATTGTCTAATTATTAGTGTCACGTATAAATTTTGTGGACAATTTCACAAAATATTTAAGTAATTTGATTATTTGAATATTTATAATTATTTAAGTAATTGTTAATTATTTAATTATATGTAAAGGTAATGAGTTTAATTTTAAATGGTGTTATTAAATTAATAATGATTTAGAATCATTTAATTTAATGAAAAATCATTTAATTAATTAATGAAAATAGTAATTTAATTTAATTGGAATTAGATTCCATATTAAATTAAATTAAAAGAGTTTTAATTTAATAGGAATTGGATTCCATATTAAATTAAAAGTAAAATAATAATTTAATTTAATTTAATTGGAATTAGATTCTATATTAAATTAAATTAAAGGAGTTTTAATTTAATAGGAATTGGATTCCATATTAAATTATAAGTAAAGAGTTCCAAGTCAGTAAGGAACTTGATTCCATATTGGATAGGAATTAAATCTTTCAATTTAAAAAGAAAATTGAATTCCTTGTTAAATTGAAAAACCTTAGTTTACCATTATAAAAGGGTGTTTTATATTGGTAACATAAGAAGAAGAATTTTTGGCTATTTGAACCAAAAACTTCTATCAATTAAAAACGCCGTATTGCCCCATCTCAAAATAAATCAAGAAAATTATTTTTTGACTTCTACATAATTTTCTTTTATGAAAAAATTTTGTGATTTAATTTTTCGAGATTGTGTCGATACACAGTTTCTTTTGTAAAGAGTCATAGCAAGGAAGATCAGGTGATGAAAAATCTGCAAATAAAAAAGAATCAATTCAATTTTTATGAAAAGTAAGATTTAATCTTATTAATTTAATTATTGAATTGTTATTAGTAGCATTGATTGGACATCTTTTTATTTGGAAAAATTTTTATAATTCATGTTTTCGCATTCATATTAAAATCGATTTTTCCTTTCAATACTGACATTAGGTAAGGTTTAGTTGGTATTTTTTTATTTTTAACCTGAAAAGAGCCGATAAAGTTAATAGTACATGAGATGTTGGATTAAAGAAAATTCCAATAAAAAAAATTCCACATACATTAAAGTTTTTAAATGATTGGTATATATTAATTATTGTACCAATTAAAACTTTATTATAAAAAACAAACCATAAGCAAACTTCTACTGTCTACATTCCAAATCATTAAATATTAAATACTTGATAGTAAATATCGGTTATTAACAATCTAGAACCCATGCAAATCATTAAATATTAAAAACTTGATAATTGATAATTTTGACATCATCTAAGAATGCATGCATTCACTGCATCAAAATCTTTTTCTTCTATTCAGGAAGTTATTTTTGTCTACAACATTTTATATATTTTTTGTATAGTTCTTGAATTATTTTAAACGTATCGGAATCAAAACTATTTTCAATATTTTGAGATATTTTAAAATAATCAATGGTAATTTCAAATTTTTACTAATATTTTTATAAAATTAAATCATTTATGTTGATGCACAACTTATTGAGCATAAAGTTTTGACATCTTATTGGTAATTAAGGCAGTTTATTATGAGCAGCAAAAGTCATGAACTGCTAGGATGTTCTTACATCAGGCTTGAAAATGTGTTGCAACAGCATAGCAACATTTGTGTTGCAACACCTTTGCTAGGTGACAGTTCACAAATTGCGAATCTTAGTATTGTTTTTCAGATAAATTTTATTTGACAATTTTATCTCTTGAAATTATCAAACTCCTATACTGAGTTATTTGTTGAGATTATCTATTTGGAATATGTCAAATGAATTAAGTTTCCAAAAAGATAAATGTCGTTAATTTGGATTATTCTTCTTTTATCTTTTAGCTAACTTATTATTATTTGTGATTTTTTAATTCAGTATTTTTGTAGGGAAATGAAGCTTCAAATCAGGTCAAGTTTTCATAGATGTTAATTATTTGTTCTTTAGATAATTACCTTCTCTTGTCTTGGTTTTTATCTTTGGATTAAACCTTGATTTATTTGATTTAACCATGTTTTATCTTACTATTCTTGTTAAGCATAAAGATAAGATTTGGTCAAATAGAAGCAAGCAAGTTAGAAAGAACACTTAAAGTGAGCATTTGAGAGATTACTTGTAAAACTTTAGAGAGTCTGTTCTCTAAAATATTTTTCATGGGTTAGTGATTGAGTTGAGACAAGTTTGTGCCCAAAAGCTTGTTAGGATGACAAGTCTGTGAAGTCTTCGAGAGAGGATAGGTTGCAGTTGATTGAAGGGATTCAAGGAAGCTGTAATCATTGAGAGCAAAGAGAGCCTGCTACAACTTCATTGATGAATTAGAACTTGCATCAATACTAAGAGGGAGTTGTGGTTTGTATGAGTCAAGCATAAGTTATATATTTGTTTATTCTTTAATGAGGTGATCTCTCTGGGCAAGGCCTCGTAGATGTAGAGTAAAAACTGAACCATGTTAAAAACGTGTTTGTATTCTTTTCTTAATTTACTGTCTTTATTTTTTAGTGTTACAACATTTTTTTTTTAAAAGTGTTATAATAGGTGGTTTTGAATGTGTTATAACATTCAATTACTAAACATATTATAACATATCTATTTTTCTAGTGTTACATCAATTTCGCAAAAATTTGGTACTGCATTGTTAACAGGTCATTTCAATTTATATATTTATTGAAACCCATATTTAGTTTTTCATCATTGGTTAAAACTCTAAAGTATTTAACATCAATGACGACATCGATGTTAGAATTTATTTTAAATCTAGTTAAAATATTGCTAAACTCAAGAGTGAACGGTAAGAAGGGCTAAGCAAGACTATAGGACAAGCTAACTTTAGGGGAAAATATTACAGGTCAAGTATTCCAAAAATTTATTCAAATTCATTATCTAAATGATGCAAAATGATGACTTGTAACTACCACATCTTCAATACATCATCTTATATAATATGATTGTTATAAATCATCTTGTTACATTATTTAAGTAAAATTTTTGGACAAATTGTTTAGGAGTACAACATTATTCTTATAGGATAACATGTCAAAATGGACTAGGAGTTCAGTATAAGTTTGGCATAAAACTAAATAAATGAAGGAAATTAATTAAGGTGGTCTATGACAAATTTGCTAGTGAACAATTGGCATCCATGTAGTTTGTTTTCTTGTTTGAGTATATAATATTGGTTATTGTAATGGTAAATGTTGTAGAGATTTCAAATATATTATTAAAATCATATAATTCAACCTTTTTTTTCCCCTCTTTTTGAGATATATAATTCAACTATTTGATCAATTAAACAAACATATATTTAACTTTATACAATATGACAACAATTTGGTTACTAGTAGACATATGTTCTTTTCGTTTTTAATTTAAGTGTTTTCAACTTTCAACATTGACACTTGTTGTGAGTATATTTGGGATTGTATAAGTGGGCTGGTAAAAGCCAAACAGGCTGATCCAATAGATTGATTCAGTAGACAAAAACTTGATTCGTCAACGTCCAGCTCGTAGAAACGAGCTCTCAGATCACTGTTGTAGTTCTCAGGTCGCTGGTCAACATGATTCAACTCACTATATGCTCAGCTCGAGGTCACTTAGAGTAAGATCCAACTTGCAACTTGAAGTGCTAGTTAAAGGAATTTTTCCAGAAAGGCAATACCCTAAATTGAGGAAGAGTCAACTATTAGAATTGGAAACAGAATCAAACTCCTATTTCGGTGAAGCATATCCCTAAATTGATGGACACCAGTTTTGGAAGTGTAATTAATATGAAATTCTTTCCAATTCTTATTGTACTCAAATTGTAATACCCATAAGTGTTGAAAATTCATTGTAAGCAAGATATACGACAATTAATAATATATTGTGACTCTACAAGAAAATAACCAAAGGAGCAGTCATGGACGTAAGCATATTTTTGGGCCAAACAACGTAAAAACCCTTTGCAATCTCTGTTCTTCCTCTTTCTTTTCTCTTGTCTTTGCTTTATATCGCTTTATTTGTAGATATTGGGTCAAGAATTTTAATCGACCAAATTCAGACGTCAACAAAACTAAACATGTATTATTATTATTATTATTATATTATTTTTTCTTCATTTTCAAATAATCGTTTTTGAGGATTATCAATATGAATATATCAGAAATCCTTGTACTAATAAATGTAAATTTTACGTTTGTTCGAGAATATAACTTTTTAACATTGATTTTTGCAAAATAAAACCAAATACACTTTAAGTGGTCCTAAAAGTTTGAATATGTTCAAAATAATTTCTTAATTTTCATATATATATTTTATAAGTATGATTGAGAAGTTCCTTATAGAAAATAAATATTTGGATCGTACAATAGTGATCGATCCCCATAGGTTATGAAACACATCTTACCTATACGGTGTCGGCCTACTTAAAAAAAAAAAATCTTAATTTAGTGTTATTTTTTAGTTATAATATTTTTTTTCGTATAAAATCTATACATTTTAAGGGATGAGCTACACATTTTAATTTTAATTTTTTGTTTTCCTAACCGTATAGATTTTCATTTTCATTGGAAGTTATCTTCGACTCAAATTTCTACTTAGCTGAAGAAAGAAAAGGAAAAGAAAACAAAACATAACGTTTTCAGCCAAGTCTGAAATATATTGTTGGCTCCACCCTGGTTAACGGTCAATTAATGACTAAGAGTGATGAGTCTGATCATTGTTAATTTGTATTTTTACAACCCCTACTCTGCTATTGTAATATGGATTGTATCTTTTCAAGACCAACTAATGTCATATATTTCAATGTATTCCACAATCAATAAATTTGGAAATTAAATTAATAATATCATTTCGTACCGAAAGATAAAAATTCTCTCTCTCTCTCTCTCTCTCTCTCTATATATATATATAAATACACACCTATTCATTGGATGTACCATTTGTGTTGAGACACTTTAGCTAACACAGATTCTTCTAACATATATCAAAATTATTCTCTGACATGCATGATCTCATAGTCTAGAGCGTGTGGACCGTACGAATTGAAATGATAATGACATCCTGATTGATATTGGATGAAACCATATGACACTACTACCAATAAGATGCGCCTGCGTTACTGCGTACACCCATAGGCATAGTGATACTGTTAAGCGTGATATATATATTATTATAAAATTTTTGTAACATGGTACGATAATAATAAAACATACATGATGCATCCAACGCATACAATTACTTTCCAACTAGCAAACCCTCCATCTAGTCATATAAATCATGAGCATTGTAATGCTTTAGACCTCACCACTTTGATATTTCTCTCCCTCTTTCACATGGCAAGCCACTACAAAACTTGCTTCTCAATTGAGAAAAAGGTTGTAAAACTCTCAAAACCCATACCTTCTTCACGTGCTCTCTCTCCTCCCCCCCTACCATCCTTCCCCTTCCCCTCCCCCTCCCCCCACACCCCCGGGCATTGACAACGATCACAATCTTCAATTCCTATGTCAAATCATTTATGTCTACAAATCATCAAACCATACAATTTCGTCCACCAATTTTTACTCTCATCATGGAAATGGCAACCGCAATGATACTACTCATGATCATAATGTTCAACCAAAATCTGATCATGACAACCAAATAGACCCAGTTAGCTTGATCCAAAAAGCTCTCTCGGATGTCTTGGTTTTCTACTATCCATTAGCAGGGATGATGAAGAGACAAAGTGATGGGAAGCTTCAAATCAACTTAAATGCTATTAGGGTGTTAGATTGTCTCACATTAATTAAAGAAATGAGTTTGCATTGGTTTATAAAGTGAGGAGAAACCTCTACTCATGAGCTAGTTTTTATGTTGAAATTCGATCTAAGACCCCATTTCTAATACGATATTAGAGTTTAGGTTGGGCTCTATCTAACTATGCATGGCTTGAACTTGGTTGCATAGGTATAAGTGTTGTTGAGTGGACACATTGCGCGTGAAGGAGGGTGTTAGATAATCTCACATTGGTTAAAGAAATGGATTTACATTGGTTTATAAGATAAGGGTAAATCTCCCTCATGAACTAGTTTTTGTGGTAGAGTTAGACCCAAGACCCTTTTTTGACAAATCCAACTTGTCTGGCTACTTCATTTTTTTCGAGCCATGGCTGAGCTTGCAAGTGGGAAGAGTGAACCATCAATGAAACCTATTTGGGAGAGGGAGAAACTTGTAGCCAAAGCCACTCCAGGACCCCCTAAGTTCATTGTTGATCCAACTTGTTTGGCTACTTCACCATTTTTGCCAACCAATGACATTTTGCATGAATGTTTCAATGTCAATGCTGAGAGCATCAAACGGCTCAAAATGGCTTTGATCAAAGAATGTGAAGAAAACCATGCTGATCATGATCATGAAACTCAAGGAAATTTATACTTCATAACTATTGAAGTGCTCTCTGCCTATGTTTGGAGAGGAAGGATTATAGCTTTGAAGCTGAACCCGGATACCAAAACGTTGTTTGGTATGGCCATGAACGAAAGGCATCTCTTGAATCCACCTCTGCCTGATGGATACAATGGAAATGCATTCATTTCAGCAAATGTGGTGCTAGCAGGGAAGGATCTCAATGAAAGGCCACTCTCTGAAACCGCGAAGCTCATCAAAGAGAGCAAGAAATCTTCATCTACAAATGAATACATTTACACAACTCTTGGGATTTTGGAGAGGATGAGGGAGCTGAATGTGAAGTTTGAAGCCAGTGGTGCAACAATGGCTTTGACAGATTGGAGGCAGATTGGTTTGATTGAAGAAGTGGATTTTGGATGGGGAGGTTCAGTGAATTTGGTTCCTGTGCCATGGAACATGTTTGGTTATGTGGACTTGTGTCTCTTCTTGCCTCCTAATCATGTGAATCCTACAATGAAATTAGGTGGGGCTAGGGTTCATGTCCCACTCCCTAGAGCTGCCATGCCCAAGTTCAAGGAAGGAATGGATGCTCTCATGCAAGGTTGATGAAGACAATCGCGATATATGATTATTAATTGTTGTGTTTGAAGTACTGTATATCATGCATGTTACTAATTTGACTAGTTATTAGAATAATTAACCTCGTGTTTCACTAAGATAGTTAGATGTTTGCTTTATTGTGTTATTAACATGCATGTTCCAATAAACTAATTATGCTCTGCAAATGTTTTTTATTTTCTTATTATCAAGTGTCTTTTATCTGGTAATAGTTGAATTATAATTTAAGTGGTTAATATATTTTGTTAGTATTTATCTAAGTTCAAATACTATTTTTATCCAACAAATCACACAATTTGAGTTGTATTCGAAAAAAATACTTGTAAAAGCATGTCTGATGTGATTTATAATGCAAGCATTTTTAGTGCCAAAGTCTACATTTGAAATTTTTAATTTCATTGTTTGGCATCAAACGAAAACGAAGCCCTTTTAAAAAGTTTACTTAACAAAACATTTTTATTTCTCAGCCAATATTTTTTTCATTTATTTTTTTGAAGTTATTGCCAAATGATCTATTAATTTAAAATAAAATTATTCTTTTAAAATAAATAAATCAGTGGGCCCTTAAGAGCCCTCAACCCGGTTGTCATTTTTCTCCCATTTTCAAACAAATTTTTAGATTCCTACATGCTTTTCTCATGATCCTCCAAAAGAGTGACAATATTTGCACCCAATTAGAATTGTATTCTCCATTATCCCCTCCACAAGCGGAAATATCTTTACCTTTTAATTATACAATATTCCCACCCTATTAGTTAAATTTTATCCAAATCAATCAAATTTGACAAACATGAAGGCATTTTCATCTTTTAGCTCATTTTATTTTCTTTTAAAATTTAAATTTATAATAAAATAATAATAAAGATTTGAATCTCTACCTTTCATCTAGGATGGATGGTAGAGCTTTTTTATGAAAAAAATAAATTTCAAAATAAAATTAAAGATTTTAAAAATGAGATTTATACGGTCCATATTAAAAATGGACATAAAAACTCAAAAGAGCTACAAAACCAAAACAACTAAAAAATTTGAAACAAATAAAAGGGTAGAGATCAACCGAACTAGATCTCTACCGTCTAACTTAAAATGAATGATAGTGATCCAACTTGGGTTGGATCTCCACCAAGTTCAGCTTCAACCTCTGCATCCAATTCATCTAATCTAGTAATCTAGTCTCCACCTTCAAACTCAATCCCGACCAATTAAGCTCACTCAAACTCAAGCAATTACACTTACTTAAGCTAGAATCATCTCTTTTTCCTCTCCTATTTCTCTTTCCCCATTCTTTGTTTTCTTTTTTAAATTAATTAATTTTGTTTGGCTTGGTTTGATTTGATTTTGGTGTTTTGATTTGGTTAAGTGGTCATTGAGTTTGAGAGTAGAGAATCGTGGTTTGTTTGGCTTGTGTAGAATCATTTATTTATTTTTTTAAATTAAATTTTAATGTGGAGATACAAGCCATGGAAACCTAATAGAAATCAGGATGTCCATTATTGGAAACCCAAAAATCTAGATCTCCAGCGATGAAAACCCAAATGGTTTCATTTGGAAACCTAAAAACTTGGGTTTCCAATGATGGAAAACCAAAATAGATTCACAAAGATGGATGGATTCCATTTCTATGGATAAGTGGAGATTTAATATGCAAAAAAATAATGATTTTTCTTTTTTTTTTTTTTTTTTTTTGCATTTATTTTTTTTTTCAACTTTTTAGTTTTTCAAAATGCTCTCCACCATCCATTATGTTAATGGACAATTGAAACCTCACTTTCAAAAAAAATAAGTTAGTAATTTTTTTTCCTAATATTTCAAGTCTCATCTTTTTCTTTTCTTTTTTTTTTTTTTAAAAAAAAAAAGTATATTTGAAATATATATATGTATATATATACATATATAAGATTTTAACCATTAAGGCATTTTCAACATTTCAATAAAAATCATAGTTAACCATAAAATTTAATAGAAGTATATTGACGGAATAGGGGTATTGTGTAAAGTTGGGTCAGTTATTATCAATATTTCATTCCCATTTTACCTATTTTTATATGTTATGTTTTTTAGTATAATTAGATACTTTTATTTTGTTTTGTGTTTTCGTGTTTTAATTAGGTTTTGAGAAGAAAAGAATGGAAATTTGTAGAATTTAATTTGTATGACAATTTCAGTGAAAGGAAATTAAAGATTCAACCAAAGAATTGCAATTTCGAGAAGTTTGAAAGATTTTAAAGTCAGGGGCTTATCTGCAAAAGTATGAAGAATAACGCATCTCTAGTGAATTAAAAGAAGTTTAGGGGTTGAATCTATAATTTGCCAGTCAAATCAGAGTGAAAAAATGATGTAATTAATGTGTGTCAACTTCGTGTCTCAAGTTTGAAGTCATGACATGAAGTTGTGACACTGTGGCATGTTTGAAGTTACGACACAAGGTTGCAACACCTATGTTTGATAGATTTCCGATCGCTCATTCATTGATTGCTTTGCTTTCTTAGCAAGAAACCTATCATGGCCGATCATTGCACACTATAAACAGATGTCTTTACCACTCAATTGAAACACACATCAAACATCAGAGAAGAGAGAGAAGCAGAGGGGCAAGACGAATGGCTCTGGTTTTATTTTTCTTCTTACTTTTATTTTCATTTTTATTTTATTTTTATTTTTATGCAATTATTTTATTAGTTAGAGCTAACTTGAAACTCTAAATATGAACTCAATTTATTTATCTTTTCAATAAAGCTTAATATTTTAAATGATGAAATTAATGTCTCTATTTTAATTTTATCCTATTTATTTTGTTATTTGACCGATCACCTAAGAAACATATTTTTAAAATTTTGTTATAAAAATATAAACCGTACACCAAATGGGAATATTCTCAGTTGGCAACAATCAATTACTTACAAACCTATTAAGAGACATTAATTCATAAATACTTACGATAGACATCATGTCCTAGGAATTATTTGATATTCATATTCTTCTAGTTCTTAATGGATTTCAATTATTAAACTTAAGTAGATGTCATGTTAGGTAATAATTAGGAATATAGGTATCTACACAGATACTATGTAATTTACATAAAATGTAAGGAAGAATCGATATGACATGCAGTATGACCATTACCTTATCATGAATGTCTTCATCATATATTATCATGAATTTGCTTTATTTATCTTTATAACAAAGTGAGGGATTGTTTGGTGGTGGATAGGAAGTCTTAACTAAGTTTTTCACATTGATTGTTTTTATTTCAATTTTCTACCGTAATTTAATTTTAATTCATTTCTAAAACCCTTTTTATTTAATTTAGTTATTCTTAGTTTAGGTTTTAAATAAAATTGAAATTAAAGTAAATTAAAACTTTTCGTGGGATTGACTTTTGCTTGTCACTATACTCGATAAACGATTTGTGCACTTGCTAAGTTTAAAATTTGATTTATTAAGAAATTAACCAACAAGTAATAAAAAGGTAAACATATTTTGCCATATATAAAGGCATACCTCAAGGGATGCCATGCAGTTAGTCCAAATAATATTATCAAAATCATAACAATGAAAAAACTAATATTAAA
Organism: Litchi chinensis; assembly: GCA_019925255.1. NCBI lineage: Eukaryota > Viridiplantae > Streptophyta > Magnoliopsida > Sapindales > Sapindaceae > Litchi > Litchi chinensis. The sequence continues at coordinate 23,602,773 of CM034464.1, forward strand.
TTAAAATTCATCTACCATAAAAATTTAAAATAATAACAAAAATAATATTAAGTCATCTCTAAACTGAGTATCTCTCACTCTTCTCTCTTTTTCTCCCTCTTGTTTCCCTTTAACTCTTAATGCAATTTGAGAGCTTGCTTCTGCAAGCTGGGTGTTGGTGAATTTGTGCCTTTTATATTGGATCAATCCATTTGATTAGTTTATTGGGCTTTTACCAACTCACTTATGCAACCCTAAATATACTCATAACATTAGCCCCCTAACTCTCAATACGATCTTCGGACCGGGAGCTCAAGCTCACTGATAAAAGCAGATGTGTCTTGACCTGTCGTGCTGCCTTTTCAGATTTTGTCCCATTTTGTGGTGACTCTACTGAGGCGGTTGAGAGGAGAATAGAAGAGGCTAAAAAGGAGGTCGTAGTGCCTCCAGATGTAGCACCCTAGGACCAAGGCGTCAATTAGGCTGCTTGCCGAGTTGAATCTTCTTCTTCGAAGCTCTTTATGACTGTACTCCATTCACCCCACCTTGCAAGGTCATTTATAATAAATATTTGGATCTCATTTTGAGGTTATTACTGTTGAGTTGATTTACCCCGTTTCGAGGTTTATTTCGAATGCATTTACTTCACTTTAATGTTGTGCTTTTGTTCTGCTTTCTGAATCTCTGAATTTCCTCAACTGATATGGCATGATTTGGTCAAGCTATGCAGGGGGTTGGAACCTCGCCTACCATAGCGAAATTTGGAGCTAGTAGGTCGGAACATGTTAACATTGTTGCGAGCCAGTGTTGAGCTATGTAAAAGGTCGAAACCTCGCCTAACATAGTGATATCAAGCTATGTAAAGAGTTCAAACCTCGTCTACTACAGAGAAATTTCAAGCTATGTAAGGGTCGAAATCTCACTTACCATAGCGAAATATTAAGTTATGTAAGGGGTTGAAACCTCGCATACCTAACGAAATGTTAAGCTATGTAAGGTCCTTGGCTAACATAGCGATGTCAAGCTATGTAGGGGGTCGGAACCTTGCTTACCATAATGAAATTTCGAGCTATGTAGGGGGATCGAAACCTCGTCTAACATAGCGATGTCAAGCTATATAGGAGGTCAGAACCTCGTTTGCCATAGCAAAATTTCGAGCTATATAGGGGGTCAAAATCTTACTTAACATAACGATGTCAAGCTATGTAGAGGGTCGGAACCTTATCTACTATATCTATACATTTTGATACTTAGCATTAAAGAAATCGATAGAACAATCATTCAAAGTATAGTACTATGGAAAATTTAGAGCCTTCATTGATTTTCATAAATTAAATTACAAGTTAGAGACATGATCTGTTGGATGTGCCTACGATGTGAAGGGCACCATGTATGGTCAAGATAGTCCTCATTGCGGGCTCATGTTCTTGTTTAAGAGCTTGTGGAGCTTGTTGTGGCTGTGCCATTTGGGTGGTTGCTAAGATCGTTGCTGTTGCGGTCACTGGCTTGCTAGTCGTACCACATTATCTCTCAAGTGACTTCTCTTGATTAGATCATCGATGACGTCTCTTAACATCCTGCATTCTGAAGTGTCATGTCCAATCTCATTGTAATAGACACAGAATTTGTTTTGGTCCCTGAGACCTCAAAAGATGGGGCTTCACAAAGTTCTCTCTATTCATCTCTGTTGCAAAAATCCTCTTTTATACATCTGATAGGATATTGTAATTTTCATGACGACCTTGATGCTGAAGTCGTTCGTTTTTAGGCTTATTTTTAGGCCTTTTAGTGACCTAATTGTGTGAGTCATTATTGTGACCTTCACTTTCGTTCCCACTATTATTTCTCTTCTTTGGTGGGCTGGAACTGCCTACTTCGTCCTTCAAGTTAGACTTCCTAGGGCCAAAGGTCTCCTCCCATCTGATCTCCTTAGTAGCTCGCTCATAAAATTCGCCCAGGTTCCTCAATAGGGATTTGTAGATGCTCTTATATTGCTTTCCATCCTTGCGAAGCATAGTTGAGATCGTAGTTAGGATGCTCTCATTTGAGAGGTTCTTCATATTGGTGACTTCGCATCTGAACCTGAGAATGTAATCTTTCAACGATTTATTTTGTCGCTGGAAGATTGTGGTGAGATAACAAGATGATGCAAGCTACCTTTTCAAAGCTCGATATTGGCTGGTGAATTTTCACTGATATTCCTCCCAACTATCTATGCTGCGAGCTGGAAAACTCTTCAGTCAGGTCTATGGAATGTTCCCTAAGGTGGTTGGGAAAACTCGGCAGTTAACCAACGAATTGTCCGTCTGGAGATCCATTTAGACATTGAATACGTCCAGGTGATCATAAGGGTCGTTATTTCCCTTGTACTGAGGAATATTGGAGACCTTGAATCTGTGAGAGAGAGGCTACATCCCGATCTTCCTGGTGAAGGGGGCCCTCTCCTCATATTAATTACGTTGGTTTAAAGTATCAGAGCGTGCCTCAAGTTGTTGAACTCTCTAAATGAGCTCCTCTATCTTTGGGTAATGAGGCTTGTGCCCTCGCTCGATCTCGCAGCCTAGAAGGCAGCGTTCTATACCGTATCCCTGACTAGCCTTTTGTAAATCGCTAGCTCGATGCGACTCCACACGTCGCTGATTATCAATTTCATCATTTTCACGAGCTTGATGACTTCCAACTCTAAAACTTGAGTTAGAGGAACAAACTAAATTGGCAGGTTGCTGCATCTCTCTAAATTGTCTTTCAGGGGCTGGAGCTTCCTATCACTACTGTTGGTAAATTTCTCTAGGAGTAGCAGCCTCAGATCTGGGCCCGTTTTGTGCTTAAGCCTATGCCAGTGCCATGACTGTGTTCGCAAGTTATTGCACTGTATTTTCCAACACCTCCTACCACTGATGCCATACATGTAGCCCCCCGGCTGTGAGGACCAATGGCATTGGCTGGCGAGGGGCTGATGGAGGCATACCCATAGTAGCATCTATCATGGGGACATGAGACGTTTCTGTTATAGGCACGACATTATTCTCCATCGATTAGATGTCATGTTGTGGTTGATCTATCTGCCCTTCTGGTCGATCAGCCACTGCATAAGAACTTCTGGTAGTTCTTCCTCTTGCCATGATAGTTGATAATTCCAAAAAATTGCAATCTGGGCCCTCCTTCTAGCGTCAAAATGTCGACGTCTAAAATTGGTCGACCGAAGTTCTACGCTCAATACCTGTAATCAAATAGAAATAAAGCAAAAACAAAGAGATGACAAAAGAATAACAGCGTTTACACAAAGATTTTTACATGATTCAACCTAAAAATAGTGTCTACGTCTACGACTGTGTTTTCTAGTAATTTTGACAGAATCACAGTATAGTATTAAGTGTTGAATATTTACAATGAAATTTCAACTCCTATTTATAGTGTAGGGCGTTACAATTTGAATACAATTAAAACAGGAAGAATCTCATATTAATTATACTTCTAGAATCAATTTCCACCATATCATGGATAGATTTCGTCATATCGGGATTGATTCCACTGACTTAAGAATTTGAATTTATTTCCAACTTGGTAGTTGACTCTTTCTCAATTTAAATTGTTGTCTTTTTGGAAAGATTCCATTAACGAGCACTTTGAACTGCGATCTAGAGCTCGCATTGAATGCCCTTGAACTAAGCATAAGACGAGCTGAACCATGACTGATTAGCGATTTGAGAACTATAGCTAGCAATCTGAGAGTTTGCTTCTGCAAGCTAGGTGTTAGTGAATCTGGGCCTCTTTTATTGGATTAATCTATTGGATCAACTTATTAAGCTTTTACCAACTTACTTATGTAGTCCTAAATATACCCATAACAGATTGTTAACATTTTTCCTATTTACATGTTTGCTAGATTTGTTATAAACGCAGTTTGAACCATCTAATATCATAATGTAATGGTCTAAATCATGGTTTGAATCACATTGAAATTGACTTTCATGGTCAAACAACAAAGGGTAGAATGGTAGAAACTAGGAAATTCAATAATGGACGGTGAGTTCAAAATAATTTAAAAATAAAAAATGTAAAAAATTAAAGATAAAAAATTAATAATTTTCTTTAAAAAATTAAATCATATCCACCGTCCATATTATTGATGAATGGTAGACATCATTTTAAAAAATAATAATAAAAAAAAATTAAAATGTTAAAAAAATAGCATAAAGATTAAATTCAAAATTATTTAAAATATTATTAAATTGAAAAAATAATAAATAATAAATAAAATTAGAAAAATGAGATAATGGAGATCTAATCTCCATATTAGATCTTTACCATCCATCATCTTTGATGGATGGTGAAGATCCAATCTATCTCCACTGTCTCATTCTTCATCAAAACCATTATCTTGTTCTTTTTCATTCTTCAACCACTATCTAGACACTTCTTTATTCTGCTACAAAAACCTATGCACATCATTAATTAAGCATCCATTGTAGAAACCCTCAAACAACCACCAATTGCAAACCATTCCGAACATCATCTTCAAACACATTCATACCAAAATCTTAAACATCATCTTCAAACACTCACTGCATTTCAAGAAAAGAAAACAAAAGAAACCAAACAAATTACACCAAAACCCACAAAATCCAAGACTACAACCAAACAAATTATACAAAACAAAAGAAATCAAAACTCTCACTGCAAGTCATTGAAGCACTCTCAGATGAAATTGAGGTCCAAATCTCAGAGTTTTGACTCAAGACTCAGTGCCATTGAAGCACTCACAGACGAAACTCGTGTCTTGTTTTGGCTTAAGACCACAACAACAATGATGTGTTTACTTTATAGATTGAAGAATGGAAATGGGCAATGAGATTGATTGATAGTGTTTACTTGTTTAAAATTCATTCCGTAATGGAAATGAAAGTGTGGATCTCACATCAATTTGAAATTATGGAATGAGAATCTCATTCCCCCCACTCCACTTGGGAATCTCATTCTCATTCCTTTTATTAACATAAAAAATCTCTTATACCTTTCTTTAAAAAAAATTTAAAAAAAAAAAATTTTGTTTGATATTAAAAAAACAAAAAACTGCATATTATAATAAAAAAACTGCATACCATAGGTTTTTCATCATCAATTTTTTAATTATTATAGTGGACTATTAAAATAATATACGGTTTTTTTTTTATTATAATATATAGTTTTTTATTTGATATTAAAAAAAAGTGGATATTATAATAAAAAATTGCACACTAGGTTAGTTGACTATTAAAATGATATACATTTTTTTTATTATAATATATAGTTTTTTTTTTTTAATCTACATATTATAATAAAAAACTGCACACTATTATAATTAATCCATAATTTTAATTAAGGGCATTTTTGTAGCTTATAATTAATCCGTTCCGATTTCAAAGTAAAGTAAACAGTTTAATGAAAATATTACTGATTCCGATTTCAATTTCTGCAGTTGAAGTAAACAACTTATTTTTATTCTGATACATCATTCCGATTCCAGATCATTCTGATTCCTTCAAGTGAAGTAAACGCACCATAAATGATGACAACAAGAGAAAAGATTGGAGAGACAAGAGCATAGTTAGAGGCAGCAACAAGGAGGAGAAGAGTGATGTTGGTAATGATGGTGGGTTTTTCCGATGACCTTTGGATGCTATTGATGATGGTCATTAGAAAGGAGAAAAAGAAGATGATTATGTTAAAGCTGGTGATAAGAAAGGAGAAGAAGAAGAAGATGATGATGGTTCTAGATCGTCCTTTTTAAAGTTTGAGTGTTTTATTGTGTGTGTGTATGTGTTTTTTTTTTTTTTTAATATTATTATTAATTAATAATATTAAAGCATATGATAGGTATTTTACAAAATCTTGAGAAGCATACTTCAATCATTTCATGTTTTTGGATGAAAAATATTAACTTTTTGAATGGAAAATTAACAATAGGAGACAGTTCATCTAATAAAAGAAAATTGGGTTCCAATTATAATTAGTTTACATTTTAAGGGTTTTTCATAATATTCCTAAATATAATTTGAAAACAGATAAATGCCTAGTTGGAAGTGATATAATAAGTCTTATCCCATAAAATTCATATTATAAATGCATATATAAAAATAATAATAATAATTAAAAAAAAAAAGTAAAAACACTCAACAAAATATGAAAGAAATATGAAATGCAAATAATATCAAACATCAATCAAGAATAATCTAAAAATATTTAAATGATCAAACTTGTCAAGTATTAACTTTATTTAGTATTATCAATTATTAAATTAGAACATAATATTATAACGTCAATAATCTTTCGTTGAATATAGATAATCCACATCTTAACAATTATAATTTTTCTCAATTTTTCAAATTAAAGAATGCATTAAAAAAATATCAGAAGATATTAAAATTTAAGTAAGCAACTAATATTATGATAAAATATAAAAAAAAAAAAAAGTAAAATATGGAAAATGTAGGTCAAATTTCACATCTAATGTAAAAATAAATAAATAAATAAATAAAATTACGTATACAATATTTGAATGAAAATATAAACATAAACTAGAAACTATAATATGCAATAGGACTGACAAAAATATATATTTACTTTCGTATAAAAAGAATTTATATATAAATAAATATGTATGAATAAATTTTCAAGGAAGTATAATTTTGTAGTTCAGTATGCACTAATAATTTAATATAAATATAATTTCATAATTAAAAAAGAAAAATCAAGGTAGGCCAGTATAGGCTCAAGCCTACCCTGACTACCACACAGCTATATCCCTGTATTAATCCCACATTTAAGTTAGATAAAAAGAAAAAGAAAAATTTAAAACAGTTAGAACTTACAGAAATATAGTAGAGAAAAATTAAGAAAGAGATTACATGAGAATTTTACATAGACAATAAATGGAACAAACTAAATACCAATAAGTTTAATTTCTGATCACTACTCAATAGTATATTTTACTTCCAAAACAAATAATTGAAAAAGACGGATTTGACGATCAAATAAAAGATAGTGATATTTACAAAACAATTTCCATTTATGAACAAGCTAGAATATATTTTATAAATTATCTAAGACCGATAATATATTAAACTAACAATATTGTAATAGAAAATCAACTTATAAATATATGAATTCTAATTTCAATATAAATCACATAAGGAAAGCTTGACTGAAATTATATAAGCTTTAGAATAAAAACTTAACCTTATAATTAAAATCACCCCTGAGTCTTACCCTAAAATTAGCCCAGCTTGCCCATTATTTCACAACAGAAAAACATGAACATAATTCGGCAAGTCTCTTTCTCTGTGAAACTATGTTTTTCTCTCTGAACTGGTTCGGCGACTTCAAGTTGGAGAAGAACTGTTGCAGCGACAGCAGCGGCCATGCTCCAAGTCCGGCATCAATGAAGATTTAAGTGGCGGCTGACTGGTCTGGTCATGGTGGATTAAGCGGCGATAGTAGAGGAAGAACAGACCTTCCATGACCGTCGCGTATGTGAAGAATGCTAGGCTCGCGGAGAACAACCGGCGCATGGAGGCTTGAGAGGAGGTGCAGCGCTTGATGACAAAGAGTTGCAAGTCGATGGTCTGGAGAAGAAAACTGTTGACAGACAGAGGCTCGAGCTTGCCTGGAAACAAAATACAAAATAAAATCACAAAATCATAACCAAAGTTTAATCTAATTTAACATTGGCAAATATCTACTCCCCATTCTTGTAAGTGTGATGTAACTTCCAGTCAAATACAACACAGATCGACTTGCAAGAACAGAACCAGAAACACCAAAAACCAATACATTCCAGACACCAACATTCATCTGGAATCTTACACTAAGGTCAATATATTAAGCCATCATTTACGACATAACCAGCGTCAGAACTAGCACACTAACCGTTATCAGAACAAGTTTCAAACGCTAAAATCTTTATCGAAACTCACCTTTTTCAACAATTTAACACAACACGAAAGCAGAAAACAACCCCTCCACAAGCATTTCAGTTTCCAACAAACAGATCATGCAGCACAATAGAGCTAGAACCAACATATGCCAATAAAACATTCAAACAAACCCAAATTGTTCAACCACACACCTCCAAGAGATGGAATTCACAAAAGCCACTCTCCAAAGTTCAGATCTTTAGACCCTCAAAGCAAGAAACCAACCCCACCAAACCCAGATCTCAGACACAATAACCCCATGTCACAACTTTATATAGCAAAACCCAAAAAGATTCAATCTAGAGCAAAAACAGAGACAACCTGAATCAAGTATCAATCTAGAGCCAAAAAAGAAACTCAAAAGAGACAGACAAACAACAATCAACAAAACAAAATCCACAAGAATACACACACAAAACCCAGACATAAAAACACACAAAATCCTCTGTCGTTATTTCTCTACAAGAGTACACACACAAAACACAGATATAAAAACATACAACAAAATCAAAAGAGAAGCGAAAATTCGAATGACCCAGGAAAAAAGTGAGAGAGAGAGTGGCGATAACACAGTTTCAAAGCTTTGGACACGACGGCGATGGAGAGAGAGACGGAGATTTGGTGGTCGCACAGCAGATGACGCGGCGGCGATGGAGAGAAAAAGAGAGGCGCAGTCGAGAGAGAGAGTTGTGAGAGCAGATGGTGAGAGTGACTCGTAGGGTGGTTTTTTGAGAGAGTATATATAAGCTTCGGGTCTCACGCGGGTTTGATGAAGACCTGCAGGTAGACAAATTCTTCCCGCTATTAGTGCGAGTTTTTCGGACTCAATTCTTTTAAAAGTCTAAACCACATTGGGGATCTATATTCATGTACAAGGTCTAATAGAATTAAGGGTGGCAATTCAGGTCACGACATGACGAATCGATATTTGATATGATTTCACAAAAAATAAAATGGTGTGGGTTTGACTTAAATAAATTTATATTATAATCGTGTCAACTTGCTAACTCATTTATTAAACGAATCAAATTGTGCTTACTTAATGAATTTATTTAACAGATTCATAGGTCAACATGATTAATAGAGGTAAAATTATAATATTAATATATTATAGCAGTTAAGTGTAATATATATTTATATACATACATACATACATATATAGGGGTTACGTTATGTGCATAAGATGTATGCATACACTTAACAAAAAAAAAAAAAATGCATAATTGTATTTTAAAATGTGTGATTATAATTTATTATATGTAATTACAATAAGTAAATATAATCCCATTGATCACAATTAGTAAATGTGATCATATTTACTAATTGCAATCACACGTGTTTAGTTATAATCATATATAATAAATTACAATAACTCGTTCTAGAATGTAATCACGCATATTTTTTGTCAAGTGTATATATACATCAAGTGCACCTTAGAATGCATCGTATATTTTTATATAAATAAAACCAAAAAAAAAATGCATGATTGTATTTTAAAATGTGTGATTATAATTTATTATATGTGAATACAACTAAATATATGTAATTACAATCAATAAATGTATTGATTACAATCAGTAAATGAGATCATATTTACTAACTGTAATCACACATGTTTAGTTGTAATTATATATAATAAATTACAATTACACATTCTAAAACATAATCATGCATTTTTCTAGTCAAGTGTATACATACACCAGTTACACTTTAAAATGTGTCATATATATAGCGCATTTTAAAGTACACCTAATTTATGCAGACACCAATAGATTTTAACTAACATGAAGCGCAAGATTGTTATATATATACTCGATCAAATAATCTATATAAAATCATAAGTATGAAAATATATATCTTGATACGTTAAAATCCATAAATAGAAAACAGAATACTTTAACATATTAACGAACCTAAATTTCATGATCTATATATTCTAAAATCATGAACAAAAGTTAGTATAAAACATCTTTAAATCTCTACTCATCCTGAATGAGGAGACAAGTTATCTACAGACTGGGTTCGAGATGGGTTCTTTTTGTATCAAATTTAAATTGATTTAATTTTTGTTAATATTTTTCATTCGTAATTTGAAACTTTTGGTTTCAAAATCTAAATAAATTATAATCTAAAACTGAAGTAAGGATCTGAAAATGTTTTAAGATCCAAATAAAATTAAAAATAAATTTATTGAGAATCTAGAACTTCTAGTTCAGATTTAAAATATAAAAATTCGGATTCAAACCATTCATCAAGAATCCAATCAACTAAAGCAAATTTGATGGAACCATTATGTCATATGCAAAAAGCAAGAACATAACATCACACGATCAAATCCGTTCGACCTTTATATAATTTTTTATAACCTGAAAGAGCCACATTGCTTTCTCTATGTGAGTGTATGTCTCTCTCCCTCTATATATATATACATAAAACATTAGCTTCATGCATAAAACACACACTTGTATATTTGTTGCCTTTTGTGTTTAGATTTATGGTCTAAAACACACACTTTCTATAAAATAGGTAAGAGCCGATTATGTTGCTTCAGACAACTATAATTTATTTGACATATACAATTATCCACATTGAGCGTGAAAAGCAACAATCTGTAATTAAAATTTTACTAGAGTTTCTAGTTTCAAATAAATTAGCACTATAGAACTTTGGTTATAATATATAAATATATTAGAATTTATAATTCTAATTAAATTGGAAGTGTAAAAATTTTAGTTCTAAATAAATTTACAATATAAAAATTTTGGTTCTAATGAAATTGAAAATTGAAAATTTTTGATTCTAATTAAATTGATATTATAAAATTTCTGGTTTTATTTGAAAACTAAAACTTTTAATTTTAATTTTTGTTTAAACTTCAGGTTACAAACAAGAAATCTAGAAGAAATATCATATTAAATAAAATATCAAAATATAAGTTCAATGATATTAAACTTAATTTAGAATGCAGAAGCTCCAAAAATAGTAATTCCTATATATCATTGTTCATGAAATTATTTAACAAATACTAAAAACATTGATATCTCATAGTGAGAAAATATATATATATATATATATATATATACACTTTATATATTTTTTGCAGAGTAAATAAATAAAGAAAAGAATATTTTTTTTTCTCTTCATACATGGAACAAAGAAAAATTTCTTACAATTTTTTCTCTCTTTTTGCATAAATCAAACCAATAAAACAATTTTTTTTATTCAATCTTTTCTCTTTAAATAATTGATCAAATCATGCAAATAATATATAGATTTGAAATTCTTAACATACAATTTCAAAACATGATCCATATTACATATGTTTAAATAAATAAACTAGAACAACGAAAGACAAAAGTCAATTAAATATAAAGAAAAACTTATTTTGGATCTAACATAACATCTGTTATCATAACATGACATCCATATGAAACACTTACACTAGTAAGATTGTTTGAATCAAATAATAGGAAATAGATCACATGACTAAAATCTCCCATACCAGATTCATGCTATTAACGTGTTGTGAAATAAGACCTAAAAGCGATGAATATAAAATTATAATAAAAAAGAGAGAGAGCAAGCAAAAGTAAGAGGTCGTTTGTTTTTTTTCATTTGAAAACTGAACAGTATTGTTGAAAACCGAATATTGAATATTAACTTAAATTTAAAATCTGAATAACATATTTATTTTTTTCTCTTACCTCTGAATGTATTGTAATCTTATTTGTTTTTTAAAGTTAAAATTGTTTAAAAATTAATAATTTGACATTTACATCACTTTACTATTAATTGTTATATAACTTTATTTAATATAATATAAACAATTATAATAAATTATTTAGAAAATACTAAAACATTATTATGTAAATATTAATAATATTTTTATTTATAATTAAAATATGATTAATTATTATAGTAACTTTTATTTTATTGAAAATTATATATACATAATAAATTATTATAGTAAAGCAAATTAAATTTATATATTTAAATAAAAATAAATAAGATAGTCTTAAGTTGAATTACTACTATTATATATTTAAATAAACATAACATTAAAAAAAATTCATTAAAAGGAATCTATATAATTTAAAATTGGTATAAATTTAGTAATATGTTATTTTAAGAAAGATAAATTTGAAATATTATATTTAAAAAACCATTAAATGATTTAACATTCAATTAAAAATAAGAAATTGTAGCTCATTATAAATGATTTGACAAGCCAACCATACAAGGCAATGCCTGATATGATTGGCTATCCATACTTGGTAGACGGCCGACTATGGATACTATTGGTATGGATGGCAATTGCTCGGTATGGGTAATTGTACCCATTCCGAGCCCTGACCCAATATAGACACCTTTATCCATGCCGGGTTAAAGCCTGGAATGGTAAATATATATATCGGGTGGCCAGGTATGGTTACTTTTATCCATACTAAGCTTGTGCCCAGTATGAAAACATTTTAATTTAAAAAAATTAATTAAAATGTATATAATTTAATATTATAATAAAAGTACCAACATATATCAACAAACCAATAATCAAATTTTAGCATACATCTAACAACATAAGATTTTGCATATATATATATTATTTGATTCTAATGTACATCACCTAAAGTTAACGTACATAATCTAAAGTCAACGTACATCGTGAAATGTTATAACAACTCAGTATATAATCCTAAAATACAATATATTTTACTTGGCTAAGTAATAAATGAGTTTAATGCATTTTGTAAAGTTAGCAACTCGTTGGTAGGTCGAGGTAGCAAAACACTAACCATTACTTTCTTCATACAAACGCACCAATAATCTGGACCAAGTTCTAGTTGATGAACTTTAGCATTGGGGTCTTTTGAGTCAAGTTCCACTTCTGCCACCATTGTTTCTTTACCTATCCAATCTAATAACCTGTAGTGGTTTCCACTTGATCCACTAACTTGGCTTAAGGAACCCCGAGATATAGATTATATATGCACAAAAATTTAAATAATTATTCCTATCAAAAAATTTAAATAATTACATCTATATATAAAATTAAATATAACAATAAACAATATAAATTTCATGAATATTTACCTTTGCTGAAAGTTCAACAAATTTAACATTTTTACTAACTCTAATTGGATTTGAACCATTTGAATATTGTATCTATGAAAAAAAATAAATAGTATTGTTGTGAGGAAACATGAATATTGAGAAAAATATATTCTAAGTACCCTTATTTAACAATATATAGGTAACAAACTTAATATATAAAACAATACATATAAACTCGATCAATTTTATAAAAATTTTAACAGAATTTCCTCTATTTTTTGAATTTACCAGAAATATAATTCCCCTGTAATTTGTACACTATAGTACTTTTACAATTGATCCAACCAAAATAGCGTCTCTCCGTAAATATATATGCAAACTCTATATATACAAACACATACATTGCAAAAGTTATGAAAATATTGTTTGAAATATATATATATATATATATATATATGTATATGAAAATATGATTACTCCCACTTGTAAGAAAACATTGATACGGGAAAAAAAAAAATACTAAGTACCAAAAAATGAAAGTAAACAAATTTTAAAAGTTTTGAGTTGTTTACTAGTTGTATAAAAGGAATACATGCCGGTACTTAAGCTTGATGTATGTTCAACAAATGAGTTATGAACAAATTTCTTAAATTAATAATTGTTTGTTTCATGGTTGCCATCTCAGAATCGACATGTTGTTAGTATTATGCAAAGTTTTGTTTACCAATCACAGATGCTTGTATAGTAAATGGTGTTACACTATGACCCATTCCTCGAACTCAACCTCGATGCTCCTTGCCTAAAACTTGTGAGATAGCATTATCTCTAATTGAATATTGGAATTCTTGATGTAGTGGCTTCATTTGTGCCTATATATGATGTCACATGACATTAACATTAAAAAAACTATACACATGTAATACAATCAACACAATAATTGATCAAATCAACATAACATACAATTTTTTTTAGCTTTACTGTGCTTCCATCTTTGTGCACGTGACTAGCTATCCATGTTTCAACTCTATCGACTTGGGGATTTTCATTTGCAACCATTTTTTTCACTTTTTAACATTGATATTCAGGAAAACAAAAAAATATATATTTTGCTCTTCCCAAAGCTCTTAGAGAACAACACATTTAAGAAACAACAATATATTTAACTCTTGCTAAATCTTCTTGTAGTCATGTCATTCCTTTATGACTTGATATATGTAGGGTATGATTCTTCTTTGGCAACTCAGAATAATGCTTACTAGTTGCCTAAAATATTGTAAAATTTAATCAAAACTCATTAAACGTTAACATGTTAGCTTAAGAATATGAATGCATAATTATCTCAAATTCTGAAGACAATCGATGATTGACAAATACAGTCCAATCTTGTTCACTAATGTTAGATGGTTTTAGAATTTCGTATCTTCTTTGTGCATCAGCACTAGTATGAACGTCTTTAATTTGTCTTATTATTTTACCTTTATAATGTCCCCAACACTCCTTTATTGCTTTTAATGTAAGAGCTTTCATTGATTCATCAACATCAAGTGGTAACTGCAATTATAAGCTTTTTAAAAATAAATATATAACATTGAAGTTATAAATAAATAAAACCAATATCGCCCAAACAAACATACCTTTATATTCTCCTACACTATATCTTTTTAGGATTGTGGTATATTATCCTAGCTAGTATAGGTTATAGGTATCATTTGAACTGTTAAGGCTCTGTAACCTGAACTATAGTTCATCAAATTCTCTTCAATTGGTTGTCCAACTTCATTAATTTGTATCTTTATAGCTTTGACCTTGGCCATTTTTTCATAACCAAATGTTTGGGACCTCTTCCTTTTATTTTCTTCTCTCCACTAAAGTCACCTAAAGACTGACCAGTTGATATTCCTTTAGTCGACATTTGAAAATGTTATGGAAATGACATATATTAGTAACCAACATATGGATAACAAACTCAATATATAAAACAATACATATAAAGTCAATCTATTTTACGAAAATCTTGATAGAGTTTTCCCTATTTTTTAGACTTGCTAAAAATTTAGTTCACCTACAATTTAAATAACCAAGTAATTTCATAATAACTCCAACTACTTCAAAGACTCTGTCTCTTCGCCAACATATACACAAACAATATATATACATACACATATTGCAAAAAATATGAAAATATGATTACACTTATTAACATTAGATGTTTACAACTAATTCTTCACAATCTATTCGAGCATAATCTTTACTTTCATCTATACTAGGTCAAATTCAAATACATCTAACGGTGTAGTTGTCATTTAAGCATGCTTATCAAACTTCTCTAGATCATGAAAACCTCTTAAAGGTGCTTTTATGACCTAATTAGATGTATCATTTTGCCTAGAATAAAACATCTGTGTTGCTTGTGAGGCTAAAATGAAAGGATCCTCATCCCATTTATTTACACGTGGACTAAAATTAACTAGTGTGAACCCATCTTTAACTCTAACATCACTCTCGCTACCCATCCAATAACATTTGAATAATGGAACACGAAATACTAAGAAATCCAACAAAAGTATTTCCCTTAAAACTCCATAGTAAACCATATTCTTAATAACTTGAGTGTCATCTCTTTTACTACAAACAGTTTTTACTTCAATTGAAACATCATTATCTTATGTAGTTTTCTTACTACTTTTTATGTAGTATCATTTTCCATTCACAACATAGCTTGAACAACATGTGACTTGTATACTTGGTCCAAGTGCAAGCAATTTTAGAGTTAGTGGCATATCCCCACTATTTGATTCATCGAGTACGTGTTTTAGGCTATTACGATTTAGATTATCAAAGAAAAAAGGCTAAAGTAAAGACATCATATTATGGAATGTATAAAGTAGTGAATTCACTTTATTTCTGAACCATGTTGCCAATTCTCTAGTATGCATCATTTGCAACAAAATCGGTCTACTTGAAAGATTAGGATCTAATTATTAAAGCTCTTCCAGGTGCATGCTAATAAAATATGTATATAAATAAAAACAACATGACCAAATAAGTACAACGTTAATAATTTTTACTAATATTTACACTTTGTTCAACTTAAATTTAAGCCACTTACTTAATATATGGTTCCACTAATGCACCATTCAACAGTATATATATATATATATGTAATTCATCGCATGTCAGCAAAAATCATATCTAATGTCGATGCAGATGTAGAATGTCCTTCCACTACATTTTGAAACACAATATCTTAATTTCTATTGTGCTTCTCATGAACATCTGGTCTTGTGATATATACCTATTACAAAATTGCATGCATTCATAAGCTAAATAGCATTCTGCTATGCAACCTTTTGGTCGTGCATGATTTCTTACATACTTTTAACATCTTCATAAATCTATAAAATGAATATATAAAGATAAATGAAGTGTGTTTATATCATTAATCATAATTCACATATGAAGAATAGTGTAATAATAACCTTTCAAATGGGTACATCCAACAATATTGAACCAGTCCACATAAGCGAGCTTCTCTTATTAGATAAATTGCAAGATGTACCATTATGTCAAAAAAAAAAAAAAAGGAGGGAAATAATGTTTAAGCATATAAATAGTAACTACAACTTCATCTTTCAATAAATTTAAGTTATCTCTATCTAACACTCTTTGACAAATTTCATTAAAAAATAAACATAACCGAAATATGGGAATTATTGGCCCTTTAGATAGGAGACCTAGTATTGCCACTAGTAACAAATGTTACATCAATACACGATAGTCATAGGACTTAAGCTCAACTATCTTGCATTCATTCAATGAAATACAATTAAGGATGTTTAAAGCGTAACCGTCTTTTATATTTAAATTTAATAATCTCTTACAAAATTGTTGTTTTTCTACTTTTGATAGAATGTGTGGTGTTACAGGTAAATACAGTTTATCTCCATCCTCTTTTCATATGAAATCTTGCCTAATCCCAATGTTTTCCAAATCTCTACGAAAATTGACATCATCCTTGGTTTTCCATTGATGTCCAACAACATATCAACAAGACTCTCGC
Organism: Litchi chinensis; assembly: GCA_019925255.1. Classification (NCBI taxonomy): domain Eukaryota; kingdom Viridiplantae; phylum Streptophyta; class Magnoliopsida; order Sapindales; family Sapindaceae; genus Litchi; species Litchi chinensis. The sequence continues at coordinate 23,619,819 of CM034464.1, forward strand.
CAATGTTTTTTTTTCAGTGTGCATCACATCTAAATTATGACACAAACAAAAATCCTATAAAAAATAATGATGTTAAATTTGAGGCATAGTTAAATATAATAGAATAATTTAAATCATCTTTTGAAGTGAAGATCTTACCTCCTAATATGGAAGATCAAATAATATTGATCTTTTTTTCCATATACAATGACCTTTTCTCTTCCTTTTCCCATTTACTTTTTTTCCCCAATTATTTTCAATTTCCACACATGCAATTCGAACTTGTTTACATCAGGAATCTCTAGAGGATCGTCCATTCCTTCTTTCCCATTAAACCATGATTTCTTTTTTCAAAAAGAATGATTCTTTGGAAGAAATCACCAATGACCCATATGCATATTTTTATTACTATATTTTAATCTTTGTAAATGTATGTTCAATCCATATATAGGACAAACATCTTTGTGAATGTATGTTCAATCCACATACAAGACAAGCATATTCACCTTTCACATAATATCCTGGTAAGTTTTCATAAATAAGAAAATCATTTATGGTTCACATTAAAATAGTTTTTAGGTTGAAGATGGACTTAATAAATGAATCATACACTTGTGCTTCTGAGTATCATAACTCATTTAAATCTTCAATTAGTAGATGTAAGTATACATCAATACCATTCCTTTTTTTTTTTTTTTAAATTAATAGTGTTAGCATCAAACACTTCTATAGAGGTAGATTATATATAACTAATACCACCAGTCAATAACTATATATTGTGCGTAGGTTGCTATAAAGATTAAATCCATCTGCAACTAAATCAAACATCAAATTACATGGCTCTGAAGCAAAAGATAGTCACATCCTCTCTATAGTCTTGTAGGCTTCTAAATCAACAGGATAACGTATCTTTCCATCTTGGCTTGTATAGGTAAAATGTCATTTCAAGTCGTTAACCATTTCATTTGATGTAAACATTCTCCTACACCTTCGTATGATTGGAAAGTATTGAAATACTTTGGTCGATACTTCTTTATGAATCTTTTTAGTAACTTTGTTTACTTTCCATCTAGAAGTGCCACATTTTGGACATTCTTCATGATGCTCCAATTCTTTTCTAAATAGAAAACAATAATCGATGTATGCATGAATTTTTTCATACCCTAAATTAGACACTTTTAGCAACTTTTTTGATGAGTTCAATGATTCTAGTAGAATATTATTTGATGGTAACATATCTCGAACGATGTTAAAAAGCTCATCAAACCCCTATCAAATAGACCATACATAACTTTATGTTTATATAAAGCTACAATAGTTGATAATTTAGTGTACTTGAAGCAACCTTCATACAAAGGAGTTTCAACATCTTTCAAATTATCAATGATGTCTTTGTCTCTTACTTCAACATCAAGTTCAACATTATAATGGGTATCAAGATTTACATCCATCTTTATTCTAAATGTATTGAAAATATTTTCAATGAGTGTGGAACTTTTTAGGGGTTCCTCATTCTTAAACCAAGATATATACCAAGGATCCATCCCATTAATGACTAAGTGCTCATACATTATCTTAATGTGATAATATCTCTTCTTAAGACAATTTATACAAGAGCGAGGAATGAAATTAGCATTTATTGAATGTTTGTTCGTGACCTCAACAAAGTTTTTTTGCTCCTTTTTAATATTCTTTTGACACTCTAAAAGTTTAACAATGATAGAATAAATTGTTAAAAACATTGAAAGTTTGAATCTTATGTCCATATAGATTGAGTTTAGGATATTAACCTTTAAAATCTTAACCACTCCTTATTCATTTGAAAGCGTATAATACTAAAAACAAAACATACAACAACATAGTATTAAAATGCATTAAAATTATTAAACTTTGAGTAGAAAGAAAACAATCACATTCACATAGACATTCATCACATTTACATATATTATAATCATCTTACTTATTACTTATCATTCTTAACCATACAAACTAGCATATACACATATCTTTTACATACAAAACATAAAAAATATCACAAATTTAGCATTTAAAAAAACTTTACAAAAATAACAATAGAAGATTATCACAACAATATTATTTTTATGTTAAAAGAATCTAAAAACACAACAACAATAATACAAATGCAATACTTAGTAAATTCCATTAAACATAAATTGAATCATCAAATACTACAAATCATAAAGTTCATAACTTCTTGACAAAGAAAACGGTGGAAGAGGAGTAGATTAACGAAGATAATAGTGCCAGATGGTGGAAAAGCAGTAAGTGCTAGAAGATGGAAGAGCAGTAGATCAACGAATACGATGGCGTTAGACGAAGATTTTCCTCAGCAGTGGCTACAAAAAAGAAAAGAAGTGAAAAAATGAGGAAAAAAAAACAACAAATGAACTACTGCACTGGCGGTCGTGCAATCGAAATAAGTCTAGTTGTTGCACGAAGGGAAGAAAAAAGAAGAAAAAGAAGAAAAGGAGAAAAAGAAAAGAAGAGAGAACTAACTAGCGACGGTCAGCGACGACATCGATTGATGGAAAGCGACGATCGGCTACCAGAACGACGAAGTAGGGGTGAGAGGTGGTTGGGGCTTAGGAGAGAGAAGATGTGAGAGAAAGAGATGTAGAGAGAAAAAATGGACAAATGAGGGAAGAAGGAAAGGACTAACCCATAAAGCCTAGATTATCCATACCGGGCGAGTCAAGTGCTTGATATGGTAATCAATTATTTTATTTGTTTCTTAAAATATACTATCCATATCGGGCCATAATAGGCTAGTATAGGTAACCAATTAGTATCCATATCAGACCCATTACGGTCTGGTATGGATATTAAAAAGAATATTTTAAAATAAAAAAAAAAGACTATTCATGCTAGGCCATTAATGCCGATATAGATAATCAAATTTTAAATTTTTAAAAAATAAAATAAATATTATCCATATCAAGCCATTACTGCCCGGTATGAATGATTGACTTTAAATTTTTTAATAATAGAAAAACGTTATCCATACCGGGCTTTTGATGTTCAATATGGATAATTCCATATAATTTTTTTAATTAAATAATGTTATCCATACCCGACCTTTATCCATATAATTTTTTTTAGTGCCCGATATGGGCATTCCAATGTGGATAGCCTATTTTCTTGTAGTTGCTTTTTATTTTCAGTGATTTTTGGATGATTTTAAATGGTTTGACCACTTAAAAAAACAAATAAAAATCACTTAATAGGTATAATTTAGACCCACTAAGTGACAAGTGACAAAACAAACGACCCCTAAGAGAAAAAGAGAGAAAATAATTCAAGTGATGTATATTTATATATATATCCTCAATGATTACAATATAGGTATATTTATAGGCAAATTGAAAAAATAATTTCCATAATAAAATAGCAACAAATAAGGTAAAAAAAATATTATCCAAAAAGAAACGGTTTTAAGTCCATTTATTCATAACATTTATATATATATATAACTATAACATTTTCAACCTTTTTATAATTAACCCGTGTGCCCATTAAATCTAACCCTATTGATCCATCTGCTCTTGTACATTCTTGCTATTAGAATCTTAGATATTCATTTCAAGTAGGACTTTGAGAAAAGCCTCGGTATGCAAGATAGACAATGCGTTCGGTAATGAAATCAATACTATATCGTATAGAAATCACTTTTGATTAGTTAATCGTTGACACATTTCTCATTTATCTAATCCAAATTTACTAAGAATGTTTCAACATTGCAAACACAATTAATATGTTACACTATTAAAGTCATATTATATTATAAAAACAACATTTTTTTGTAAATACAATTCCTATTATATGTTATAATACATTTGCATGACATATTGAAGTATTTCTCTATTCATATTGACAATATTTCTCATCCCAACTCCTCTCTTGAGTCTAGGAGAATCCCATGAAAACTAAAATCTTTCTTATTGAAATTTAGATTTTCTAAAAATCCTTTAGAAAAATCATCATAAATTTGATGGTCACTTTATAAATATAAATTGAATAAATCGAAAATCTTTCAATCTTTCAAGCAGAAACTTCATGGAGGCTCTTGAAACCTAATCAGAAAATGCAATTAATGAAACAAGTGATCAATGTTTCTGCTTTTGCCATTAGCTAGGTAACTTTGGTTCGATCTATATTCAATTTATATTGCATTCCTATCCTTTTACATAGGTTCATTTTGTCATTAAATTAGAAATGGCCTCTTTTATGCCATTGATAACACAACTAGCAAGTAGTTTTACACCATTTGATAATTACTTGCATGTGCTATTCTACTTTGTGTTCTACAAAGGTTCATATATTATAGCTAGTAAAAGGATAACATAAAGGAACTGTAATAAGAAATGATGTTGGATTAGTCATTTACAAATTTGAAAAGATGGTCCTAGAACCTACTGCAAAGATGTGCTCACTAGGGAGCAGATGTAATATGAGATCAATGTTTCTGCTTTTGCCATTAGCTAGGTAAATTTTATCTTATCTATAGTCAATTTATATTGCATTCCTATCCTCTTTTTATAGATTCATTTTATGCTATTAACAAGACAACTAGCGAGTAGTTTTATACCATTTGATAATTACATGCATTGCATGTGCTATTCTGCATTGTGTTCTGTAAAGATTCATATATTGTAGCTAGTAAAAGGATAACATACAAGAACTGTAATAAGAGATGCTATTGGATTAGTCATGTACTAAATTGAAAAGATGGTCCTAGAATCTGCTACAAAGAGGTGCTCACTAGGGAAACCATAGTCATTACGGTTGATGGCAGCACACAGATACAATGAATAATAGGGTTGCCTAGATGTTGAACTTCTTAAGGTGTTGAAAGTTAATTCCTTTCCTATGTCTTCTATGTTTGCCTTACTACTCTCTAGTAATCAATGTAGCATGACACTGACAACAAAATAGGACAAGAATATGAAAAATAGAAGCTTAATGAATACACTGCAAAATCTTCAGGATGTTTTTCTTTGATTTAGATAATTTATTGTTTCTTGATTTAATTACTGTATGAAATTTCATTCCATTTTCTTGTTTTCAGTTTTAGATTACACATTTAGATTTGTACACGAAAAGTAATAGAGCTTACTAAAAACATGTATGGAGAATCGATGTTTTTAACCCAAAAAATCTAGGTCTCTACTGTTGTCATCAAATTTAATATATTTTCTCGATCGACACTAGTAGATGCACCCTTTTTCGGCTTGCAATGTACTTGATAAAAAGACTATTGACAATAAGCAAAAGGTGATAAATTTGTGAGTATGACTAAGTATCTATCCTTCAAATTAAGTGAGAATTTCTTCTTTTCTTTTTTATTTCTAACATGAAAGTTTAATTTATTTTCAGTTATAATTATTAAGTCAGATAAGGATATTGTAAAAAAAATATTGAGCTACACGGTAAAGTTAAGTGTTATGAATGCAAATATTAGTTAGGGTGCCATAATGGTTAAAGGCAAGCAATTCAGCAGCATATATATATATTGTTTCATATGAGTATGTGCATAAGTCTAAAAGTTTAATTATGTTACCTAGCTTTGGTGTGACAATTTCAAGTATAGCAACAATGCTCCTAAGGAATATATGCAGATCTTATGGCTACTGGTTTTATTCATCCCATAATGGCATTAGTGACATTATTTATGCGTTAAACATATCTCTAGGAAATAGAAGTGATGTGTTGCTAAATGGTGCATGCAAGACTCTGATAAAAGATGAGGTTGGGTTAATGCTAAAATAAGCTGAGAAGAAGATTCTAGGACATGATGCCAATGTTATGTTCTCAAAGGGAAAGGGTTGCCTAGATCAGTAATCAAATGCCTTTCATTAATTCTCTTTTTCCATATTTGTGTTGTCTGCCTTGCTACCCATGGGTAATTAATGTAAGCATGACTCAAGTAGTAAAACAGGACCATGAAAAGTTGGAAGCTTAATGAAAGCCTTGGGATACTTCCATGTTGGTGTAGTTGTGATGTAGGTAATTTTTTGTATACTTGATTAGTTAGTTTTATGGAATTTCATTTCCATTTTTACCTTTACTTTCTCTCCCATGTCATATATCTAGGTTGGAGGACATACATTAAATGAAAGAGTAAAGGATGCTTTCAATGCGACATAGGCATTTTTAACTTTTGAAGTTATCTTATTTTGGTTCTTTTGTCATCACATTTAAAAGTCAAGGTCTTATTCTAAATATTTTTAAGTTGTAATCAAGGAAGATACTGTAGTTGGTGTTAGATACACCCTTACAGCTTGGGGCAAAGTTGGTGCCATCTGAGATGCTCTTGATGATGATGAGTAGAAGGTAATAAATGTTCAAATTATCCCTCTTTAGGTGTCTTTTGTTGGGGTTTGTGACCTAAGAGCTTGTAATTATGTAAATAGTTTTATAAATATTGATAAAGTATTCATTTCATTCAATTTATATATTTTTGCAAAAATTACGTATATCATGATAAATATCTTTGATTACTGATATAATTTCAAACTAAGTATATAATTATTATATACAAATGGATTTAGTTTGAGATAAGTAATTTAAAAAGTTCGTAGAAAACAAATGAAGCTGAGTACTTTGTTTGTAATAAATCTACAATTATAGTATATTTCATATTTGGTAAGATAGTCTTATTTGAGATTATTTTTGTGGTGACATGGAAATTGATACACCTTATATAATAAAGATTATATAGGATTAGACCACGATAAACATGAGTCTTTAATTAATATTCGTTAAATTTAGAGATTTATATTTATCAATCGAATGATTATATATGAATTGATCATAATCCTGAATGTATTATAAACTCTTGTTTGTTAAGTTGTATCCTTTGATTTACATATGTGAGATTGGTGTAGATGTCTAATCAATAACTTCATATTTTAGGGATATGATTTAATAAGTACTGTAAACTTTTTTTACAGTAGTAGAATCTACTTTTCTTGTGAGAAGTAGAGAAGTAGTTCCCTCAAGAGTTGATTCAGGTTTTGAATAATAAGAACACTCAACTTTCTATTCATATGTAAATGGAAAGATAAATTTATAAGTTGCTATAAATATATTGTTCATTAGAGAATCAATGGTACTTAAGAATCAAGAAATAATTAAAAGAGTAAAATGGGCATTTTGACCTTAACTCTAATTATGAACTATTTGTGAAGGATCAAATCATATGTAATTATTAAATAAATGAACACTAGAAATTTCAAATTGTATAAAACCATTTGCAGTTTTGAGAGTGCAACATTATGTATTTGCTGGAATAACTTTAAGGTTAATCGTAGTTAATTATTTAATTAAAAAGTTTAATTAATAATTTTGATATTATTGGAGCTCAAAACTCTAAGTCCATCGGATCTCCTTGATAGTCCATTTCATAATAAAAAAACGTGTATATCTATTGTAATTGGACCGTCCAATTACATTTGTTACGTTAGTAGCAAAGTATGTGTTCATTTAGTTTTTAAATAATATTGATTATTCAAAATTATTTAATAATTAATTAGTTAATTATGAATTAATAATTATTTAATTAACTTTATGAGAGGTATTGAATTCAATTCTCAATAGTGACTCTAGCTTAAATTAATTATGAATTAATTTATTAGAGATCACGAGTTCAACTTCAAAATATAACATAAATTGATTTTGAATTAATTATTTCATATGAGACAAAAGTTTAATTTTAAAAAACATGGGGTCAATATTAATATCGATTAATTAAATCTCTAATTTTTTGTCTACAAATAGAAAAGAAATAGTTTTCTTTTTAAAATAATTTTTTTTTCTGCTGTACTTTTTGTCAAACGAAAAAAAAAAGTTTTTTTTTTCTACAACACAATACAGAAAAGAAGAATCTGTATTTTTTTTTTTTTTTTTTTGTATAATCAAAATTAATACTCACCTTTATAAACATTGTTTTAATTTTTTTTTTAAGAAAAATAAATCAAAAGTAAGTGAGCACATGTTGTGGGTATATTTGGGACCACATAAATGGGCTGGTAAAAGCCCAAGGAATTGATCTAATGGATTGACCCAGTAGATAAAGGTCCAGTTCGCCAACACCTAACTCGCATGAACGAACTCTCAGTTTGCCACTACTATTTTCAGGTCGCTAATCAACTATAGTCAAGGTTGCCTTGTACTTAACTCGAGATCGTCTAAGGCAAGCTCCCGCTCATAGCTCGAGGTGCTCGTCAAGAGACTTTTCCAGAAAGGCAACAGCCCAAATTGAGAAAGAGTTAACTACCAGAATTGAAAATAAATTCAAATTTTTATGTCGGTAGAATCAATCCCTGATATAACAGAATCTATCCCTGATATGGTAGAAATCGATTTTAGAAATGTAATTAGTATGAGATTCTTTTCTTATTTTACTTGTACTCAAATTGTAATATCTCACACTATAAATAGGGACTAAAATTTCATTGTAAACATACAATAATTAATAAGATACTGTGACTCTGCTAAAATAACCAGAGAACACAATCGTAGACGTAAATATTGTTCTGGCCGAACCACGTAAAAACCACCATGCAAAAACTGTTCTTCCTCTTCTCTTTTTTATTGTTTGCTTTTATTTTGCTTTAATTGCAGGTATTGGGTCAATAATTTGGATCGCCCAAATTCGGACGTCGATATTTTAGTGCTAAAAGGAGAGCCCAAATTACAATTTTTTGGAGTTTTTCGATAGTCATAGTAAGAAGAAAAACTACTAGAAGTTTTGACACGACGGTTGACCAACCAAAAAGATAGATGAATCAACAACAACATGATATCCAACCGATGAAGGATGTAATCATGCCCATGACAAGTGCATCTCATGTCCCCGTAATCGGTGTTGCCGTAGGTATGCCTCCACTGGCCACTCGTCAACCAATACAGATAGTCTTTACAACCAAGGGGTTACTGGCATGGCACCAACGGCAGGAGACGTTAGAAAATACTGTGCGACAGCTTACAGATGCAATCAAGGTGCTGGCACAAGCCCAAGCCCAAAACATGTCCAGATCTTAGGCTGCTGCTCTAAAAGAAGCTTATCAGCAGCAACGAGAATAAGTACCAGCTCTCAAAAGACACTTCCGAGAGGTTCCGTGACCTGCTAGTTTAACTCGTTCCTCCAACACGTGATCGAGAGCTAAAAGTCACCAAGCTTGCAAAGAAAGGGAGATTATGCATCCTACGAGCTTAAGAGTGAGGGTGAGTCAAGATAGGAGCTGCCATGTCGAGGTTGGCCACGATCGAGTCCGAGTCGCATCTCAATGTGAAAAGGATGAAGTAGATAATCAGCAACATGCAAAGTCACATCGAGCTGGCAACTCGCTCAAGGGTAGTCAGGGATATGTACCAGACTGCTGCTTCTTAAGTCGCGAGCACAGGAGAGGACAAAGGCCTCAAGACCCACGGATAGATGAGCTCCTTCATAGGGTTCAGCAACTTGAAGTATAACCTAGTGCCTCAAACCAACGTGATCAGTATGGAGAGATGACCTCTATCACCAAGGAGATCTAGACACAACCTCTCCCTCCTAGATTCAAGGTTCTCAACATTCCTCAATACAATGAGGATAGCGACCCTTATGATCACTTGGATGCATTCAATGTCCAAATGGATCTCCAAACAGACAATCCGTTAGTTAAGTGTCGTTTCTTCCTAGCCACCCAAGGAGATTACTACAGACCTGATTCAAAAGTCTCCCAGCTTACAACATAGAAAGTTAGGAGGAATGCCAACGAAAATTCATCATCCAATACAGAGCTCTGAAGAGGCAGCTCGCACCATCCTGTCACCTTGCCACGATATTTCAACGACAAAACAAATCATTGAAAGATTACATTACCAAGTTCAGACGTGAAGTCACCAATGTGGAGAGCGCTTCATACGAAAGCATCTTGACTGCGATTTCAATTGGGCTTCGTAAGGATGGGAAGTTGTACAAGAGCATTTACAAATCCCCAGTGAGGGACCTAGGCGAGTTCTACCAACGAGCTGCCAAAGAGATCAAAGGGGAGGAGACCTTCGGCCTTAAGAAGTTTAACCAAAAGGGTGAAGCGGGCAGTTGTAACTAGCCAAATAGAAGAAACAATAGTGGGAACGGAAGTGAAGGTCGGAATAACGACTTAAACTGTTAGGTCGCTAAGAAGGTTAGGAATAAGCCCAGAAATGAGCAACCTGAGTGTTAAGGTCACCATGATAATTACAATATCCTATCAAATACACATGATAGGATCTTTGCGACAGAGAGAAAAAAGAAGGACTTCAGGAAGCCTTATTTTATGAGGACTCCTGCTAACCGTAGAGACAGGAACAAGTTTTTTGTCTAACATAATGAGGTCGAGCACAACACTTCAGAATGTCAGACATTAAAGGATGCCATTAAAAACTAATCAAGAGAGGTTGCTTGAGAGACTATGTAGTGAAACCAGAGGACCTACGCCCTCAACGACAACGACCTCAATAACTACCATAGCCAATACAACAGCAAACCCAACGAGCTCCTGAACAAGAACATAAACCTGGTAAGAACCATCTTCACTAAACATGGTGGCCCTCATATCGCAGGTACATCTAACAAGTTGCATGAATAATACGTACGGGAGATGCCTTGTTCATAAGTCATAGTGGATTGACAGGACCTACGACGAAAGCGAGAATAGCCCCGGTTGACATTGTTTTCACTAAGGAAGATGCCAGAGGTGTATACTAGCCCCACAATGATGCATTTGTCATCCGAGAAAAAATTAGTAACATTGAGGTAAAATGGATCATGATCGACACAAGGAACTTGGTCAATGTCATGTACAAGGGGTGCTTCGACTAGATAGGACTGGAAATAGAACAGCTAAAACCTTCCCCAGATGCTCTTTACAGCTTCACCGAAGACGCCAACACTCCAGTGGGCCAGATTAGACTACCACTTACACTTGGGGATTCAGGTCATCAAGCCATTGTGCTGGCAGATTTTCTAATAATTGACTGCCCATCAGCATATAATGTGGTCTTGGGGAGACCTACGATGAATGACCTAGATGTAGTCACCTCCACCATGACCCTTATAGTCAAATTTCCAACCCCCAATGGGATAGGTTATCTATAAGGTGAGCAGCACTTGGCTAAACGCTGCTACAAAGATGCTGTCAAGATGAGGGTTAGAGGAAAGAAAGTAAACGTGGTTTCGAGGGGTAAGCTATGGGTTATGAGCGAGAAAAGGGTATGTCATGACCTCAACCCATGCGAGGTGAACACGGACAGAGTAATTGGGCCTGTAGAAGAGCTTAAGGATGTTCGAGTCAGCGAGGTAGATGCACAAAGATGCCTAAAGCTAGGACGAGGCTTAACTCTAGAGGCGAGATCTCAGCTCGTTGATTTCCTTGAAGCAAACTTTGATGTTTTCCTTGGAACCACGAAGATATGGTGGGAATAGATCCCAAGGTCATGTCACAAAAGTTAAACATTGACCCCTACCACAAACTAATTCGCCAAAAGAGGAGGTCAATGATAGGGGAACGCTACGTCGCTTTGAAGGAGGAGGTAGATAAGTTGTTAGCCAATAAATTCATCTGTAAGGCTTACTACCCAACCTGGGTCACCAATCCTGTGCTTGTAAAGAAAAAGAATGGAAAGTGGAGAACTTACATCAACTTCACAGACCTAAATAAAGCGTGCCCAAAGGACAACTTCCTCCTACCTAAAATTGACCAGCTCATGGATGCAACAGCTGGTCATGAGCTCTTGAGTTTTACGGATGCCTACTTGGGCTATAATGATAGGACCCAAACCAGACCTTATTTAGGCTCTTATCTGGAGGATTCTGTCGGGCACTTCAACGGACTTCCTGAACCCGACTCGTCGGATTGAAGAAATCGAGAAGCGAACCCCTAACTTTCTTAGCCAGTTTACTCGTTTAAACTTAAGAACTTAGTTTTCTTAAAAACAGTTAGGAGTGATAAAATTTTTCACGATTTCATTTCAAAACGATTTTATAAAAATTTCGACAGCATAACGGCTGCATGTTTAACAAATCCAAAATTTTACCTGTGAATAAACAAACACTTCGACTATAATTTCATTTTCCTCCCAACTTCTTTATTCACAATCATGCAATATCACCACACATATCTCAATCAACAAGCATGGAATCATAATACAATGTATAAGTATATATATTTACATGAAAATCCATCACTAATCAACACAATATTTACAACTATACAATCCAAATGCAAGTGTATTTCAAAATGTAATATATTCAATCCATATATACAAATGTACACAAGCATCTTGCATGGTTCTCCCACCTAGATATATATATATATATGTAAAACAAAATATCGTCGTCCTATCCAACAGTAGCATGCAATGGAAGGTAAATTAGCTACACAACAAATAAACCAGTTAGTACAACAAAGCAATGTAATATAACATGTACAAAGGTAGCAATTTACAATCTTATTCAATCTTACAATTTCTTTCAAAAACCCCCATGTATACCCTTGAAACATTCTAACCATCACGGGCGATCGTAACTAACGCCAACGTGAAGCTACTGAGGTATCTCGACCACTACGTTACAAAATTTACTGCATCGCAACATAGGGTGATAAATCTCATCTCTGAGCGACTACAACCCGAAATTTTTTGCATCGTAATTGTAGTGCTAAAACTCTAGGCGACTACGAGCAGAATATACTGCATCGCTACGTAGTGTCAAATAGTAAAATAACCAACTACGTGCGGAATTGTCTGCATCGCAACGTAGCGCTATACTTTCTAGGAACACTGAGCAACTACGGACGAATTTTCTGCATCGTCACGTAGTGCTAACTTTGCTATAATCTGAGCGACTACGGACGGAATTTTCTGCGTCGTCACGTAGCGCTAAATCTCATAAACTCTTAAGGTATATACATGGGTTTTAAAACTAAATTTATTTAGTGCAAAAGCACAAAACTAACTAGTTTTTGGAACTTATAAAAACTCTCTTGATTCAACTCTTTTTAGAGCAACTTAATATTGATTTAAATCACTTTATAGATTCCATAAGAACCCATATACTCAAAACTTGAACTTTGATAGATGAAAATCATTTTTATTTCCATTTAACATAATAGTCAAAGAGTGAAATATAATTTGAAGTAACCATAAGTGACAAGACACTTACCTAAGTCCGCACAAGACCGCGTCAAGCGCCTCCACGAGTCTCACATGCCTCGGTAACTCGCTCTTCACCTACACAATACTTTCTTATTTAAAATACGCTACCATGCACTTCATAAGCAACACACACAATGTTTTTAAACTTTAAAATCAATACAATGTACTTTTTTGACTCTAACTTTCTCTACTCACTTCTAACTTAACCGAGACTTCCTAATTCCAATTTCTTCACAAAATTTTCAGTTTTGGGCCCCTAGGGATACCCTCACGTAGCCTGTATAATTTTTAGAGGCCGAAACGCAAAATCACAAAATTAAGCCTCATTGGATACCCCAAAACAGAATGTAGTGCAGCAACCTGCTCGGGGCTCCGTTTTCCTTCGTTCTTTTTCCTACGGTTCACTTATCTCACACTCTGGTCACACGTCAAATTTCATCGAAAAATTCTATCGTTTGCTATGTCAAATCTAAGAAAAACGCCCTGTTTCGGACACTTTTTTGTGCACTTTTCCGTGTCGGACGAGCGACATTGGTTTTTCTTTTGTATCTAAGCTTCTTTTACCTAATTATGATCAACTAAATTCATTCCATGCAATAAAAATTGCATTTGCATAGCTATTTCACCTATCGACTCTCTAACGACACTATTTTGACCGTAACTTGTGCAATTTTTATCGGAATCGATCCGTTCCAAAACCTATGGTTTTCTATAACTCCTAGGCATCATTTGAGGTGTAGAACATCCCCATATATGTCAGTTTTGCACAGGTTATCCCTAGCCCATGGTTTGAGCTCGAGATGACCAATTTGCTCAAAACTACCTCTATTGAACTTCTATCAATTCTCTAAGCTTTTCTAACCCTTTTCATGCTTAAATTTGAGTTCAAAACCATCTAATCTCAGAGGTTTTCTATCGGTCTTCACAGCCATGACACACACACAAACACTACTTTGTCCTTTAAACACTCACAACTCACTCACAATTTTTGTCAACTACTTGGAGTGCATGAAAACAGATTTTTGTTTCCACTATTATCAAGTGTATGACAGCCCCTTTTTACAACCCTAAGCTACCATTAACACACAACAACTTGTCATTTAATATTCTACAACAACCACTTATGGTTCTACCATAATTTTAAGGGCAAAAACCCCACACAACTCATCCAACAACCTAAACTATCACATACTCTTTTTAGATTTCAGTTTCAGCAAGTAAAGAGAAAGAGAGTTGCTATCTTACTTGGTTCTTGTTTAGAGAAGTGAGATGGACTTGGAGAGATCCTAGAGAAGGGGGTTTGAGGCTTAGAAGGGCTGGATAGAGTTTTCTTCTTCCACTTTTCTGGTTTGGCCATCCACTTCTGCTCTTCCTTTTCTTTTCTGCAGTTTTTTCACACCAACTGCTGTTCTATTTTCTTTGTTTCACGCCAGATCTGATTTCCTTCTTGTATTCATGACAATTGCTTCTCCTTTTTGGTCTCTCAAGTTCTCTAAGTGTAGTATATATAGATTTAATCTTTCAAAAATTACTCCCATACCCTCAATACTTTGATTTCACACCATTTCCCCTCATTTCCTTTTTTTTTTCACGGTTGAAATCTTTTTTAAATTTTCTGGTAGCTTTGCACTCTTCACTTGTAAATTTTGCTTCCAATTGATTTGTTTATATATCTCATTAAAGATTTATAGAATGCCAAGTTTGTCCCTTGACTTGTTTTGTCTATCATTCTTATTTAAATTTAAGTTACTTTGTTATTAACTACTAATTCTACATAATACTTTCTCTAACTCTTATTTTTGGATTCAACCGTATCATCACTTATAATCTATCACTTGATTGTATACAAACTATTTTGCCCTTACTTAACTTTTCTCTTACTAATGTTTATTGTTGTGTAATTCTAGAATGAGCGTTCGCTCTTCGATGACTCGATTTAGATTAACACTAACTAGATTTATTATTTTAACTTCATATTCTATCTTCTAATACTAGAACATTTAAAATTGAGACTAGGGGTTTACATATAACCAAATACCTATGAGCCCAGGGACGAAAAATACATCTCGTTCATCACATATCACAACCTATACTGCTACAAAGTGATGCTTTTTGGATTAAAGAATGCAGGGGCAATCTATCAACAACTAATCAATATAATGTTCGAGAAACAAATCGGAAAGACCATGGAAGTATACATGGATGACATGCTGGTAAAGTCCAAGCAGGTGGTTGACCATATGCGCGACCTAGAGGAAATGTTCCAAATACTGAGGAACTACCAGATGAAGCTAAACCTACACAAGTGCCATTCAGAATAGCCTCCGGGAAATTCCTTGGCTTCATGGTAAACAACAAAGGGATCGAAGTCAATCCCGAGAAGATTAGGGCGCTGATTGACATGAGGTCTCCTACTCGAGTCAAGGATGTACAAAGTCTTAATGGCCAAGTCGCAACTCTTAGCAGATTCATTTCAAAGGCTATTAATAAGTGCATTCCCTTCTTTGATGTACTGAAGAAGGTGAAAAACTTCAAATGGACTGAGCAGTGTGATGAGGCATTCCAGCAGCTAAAGGACTACATGAGCCGAGCTCCACTCCTATCCAAACCCAGAGTATGAGAGAAACTCATCTTATATTTGAGGGTATCTCAACATGCCTTGAATGCAGCTTTGGTGCGAGAAGAGGAAATAACACAGCTTCCCGTGTACTATGTAAGTAAAAGACTACTTGATGTCGAAACCAGGTACTTAGAGATGGAGAAACTCGCTTATTACCTGGTAGTCGAGTCGAGAAAGCTATGCCCCTATTTCCAAGCCTATAAGATCTATGTCCTCACTCAACATCCATTGAAACAGATTCTCCAGAAGTCGGACACTTCAGGTTGGTTACTCAAGTGGACGGTAGAGCTGGCATAGTTCGATATCGAGTTTAAGTTAAGATCGGCAATTAAGGCTCAAACTCTAGCAGAATTCATTATAGAATTCATGGGGTAAGAAGAGCTGAATCTTTTGAAAGTCCGACTTAGGAGTTATATGTTGATGGGTCATCTAAAGAGCAAAAGGTTGGAGCTAGAGTTCTATTAATTAGCCCTGAAGGGCATAAGATCTTCTGTACGTTAAGGTTCGATTTTCAAGCCACCAACAACGAAGCTGAGTATGAGGCTCTGCTCGTAGGTCCGCGCCTAGCTAAAAAGATGCGAGCTAAACAACTAAGAATTTTCAGTAGCTTTCAACTCATGGTCTGCCACATCCAGGGGGAATATCATATCAGGGGATCTAATATGGTTGTGTACCTCCAGAAGGTCTAAGAGCTATTAGGTACTTTCCAAAATTTTGAGGTGAAGTAGATCCCACAATCTCAAAACTCGCATGCAGATGCATTAACTCGCCTAGCAACTACCCAAGATACAGATTTTTTAGGAGCTATCCCAGTGGAGTTCTTGCCAGTCCCAAGCACAGAAGAGAGGGATTCCATGATGGCCATAGTTGTCCAACCAAACTCATGGATGAGCCTAATCTTGAACTATTGTAGGATGGGAACCTGTCGAGTGACAAACTACAGGCATGTCACTTGCGAGCTAGAGTAGCTCAGTATTGCGTCAACGACGATATGCTATATAAGAAAGGATTCTCAGCTCTACTTCTGAGATGCATCGATAGCCATGACTGCAAGACCATACTAAAATAGATATATGATAGTCACTGTGAGAATCACGCTAGGGGCTATCTTTAGCTCAAAAGGTGCTCTGGCAAGGATTCTACTGGCCTACCATAAAGTAGGACGTCATTAATTTGGTCAAAAGATGTGATAAGTGTCAGAGGTTTGCTAAGGTTCTGTGAGCTCCACCAACTTATCTCTAACAAATGGTGAGCCTGTGGCCTTTTGCAATATGGGGGATAGACCTCATTAGGCCTCTACCAACAACTCACGGTAGGTGTAAGCATGACGTGGGTACAGTAGACTATTTTACTAAGTGAGCAGAAGCTAAAGAGCTAGCGGAGATCTCCACTACAAAGATAGAAAAGTTTGTGTAGAGTAACATTATTTGCAGGTTTAGGGTTCTTCAATAGATTGTAACAGATAATGGGACTCAGTTCAGTAGCGACCAATTCATCAAGTTCTGCAACAACCTGAAGATCGTCAAGAGCTTTTCAACCGTAGATCATGCACAAGCCAATGGCTAGGTTGAGTTTGTGAACAAAATAATAAAGTAGAAATTGAAAACAAAGCTAGAAGCGAAGAAATGAGCATGGATGGATGAGCTACAAAAACTATTATAGGCCTACAAAACCACAGTTCGTAGCACTACTGGTGAAACTCCCTTCTCTATGGCATATGAATCTAAGGCCATGATCTTGATGGAGTTAGAAATAACCTCGCAGCGTAGAGCGACCTTTAATCCAAAAGACAATGACCAACTACTTGCCATAAATCTCGACCTCTTCAAAGAGGCAAGAGAAATAACACATTTGAAAGTAGCTATTTATCAGCAAATGGTCGCAAGGTACTGCAACAGAAAGGCCCGAGTCTAGTATTACAATATTAGTGATCTCGTATTACGCCTTATCCTACCTGGAGCTCACAAGGCCAGTGATGGGTCATTAGATCCGAACTAAAAAGGCCCTTATATCATCAAGGAAAACTTGGGAAATTGAGTATATCATTTGACTAATATGAATGAAGCTAAAGTCCCTCGAGTTTGAAACGTTGAGCACCTTTGCCCTTACTTTTGGTAACTCTTTAAGTACATATATTTAATTTGTAATTTAATTTTCAAAAGTTAATAAAAGCTCCAAATTCCTCATATTGTTTTACTTTGAGTGATTGCTCTATTGATTGCTTTAGTATGTGCTATGCTCCAAATTTTATGAGTCATGCTATTAAGCTAATAGATTCCGACCTACTAGCTCGCTATTATGCTAATAGCTCTAGATATCGCTATGGTAGGTGAGGTTCTGACCCCCTCTCAAAGAATATACCGTTATAGTAGGTAAGGTTTCGACCCCCTATATAGCTCGAAAAATATACTGCTATGGTAGGCAAGGTTCCGACTCTTTACATAGCTCGAGAAATATATCGCTATGGTAAGCGAGGTTCTAACCCCCTATATAGCTCAAAAAATATACCGCTATGATAGGCGAGGTTCCGACTCCTTACATAGCTCCAACAAAATATTGTTATGGTAGACGAGGTTCCAACCCCTTACATAGTTCAAAAACACATCGCTATGGTAGGCGATGTTCCGACCCCCTATATAGCTCGCCAATATTTCACTATAATAGTCGAGGTTCTGACCTACTACATAGCTTGCAATAATTTTATCATGCTCAACTAGCTTAAATTTTTTAATTAAGTTATAATCTACGAGTTACAACTCATCAAGATCAACGACCTCTGGAGTTCTCACCTGGTTCTACTACCACTTATTTATACATTGATTACTCAATTCGCAGGAAATTCGAAGACTTAGGAAAAATAAGATGCAATCAAAATAACGTTGAAGAAGCAAGTAAATTCAAAATAAAATCTCATAACGAGGAGAATCCATTACAAATGAAATAAAAATATTCATGGTCTCGCCAAGCAAGGCAAATATAGCACAGTCATAAAAGTCATGAAAAATTACAAAGAAAAAGTGTTCAACATGGCAAGCTACTCAGTGTCCTAACCCTGAGGGGTTGATTCGATAGAAGCTACATCATTGAAGGTTGCACTTGGAGGCTCTGCGACCTGAGCTGTCTTATCTTGGGAGGTCGCATCTAGGAGCTCGATGTTCTGAGGAGCTATATCTAGAACAACTAAGGATTGGGCTGCTTGCTCTTTATACTTCTCCACCTCCGCGATCACCTCTTCACCATAAAACAAGATGTCCAACTTGGGATGAACTTTTCATAAAATATATAGAAACAGACTGAAGGTCTCTAATTCAACCTTCTTTTTAGCTTTAGTGACCCGTACTTCGACTTCCTATTTAGTCTTGGCGATCTCCTCCTTAGCAAGCGTGAGCTCTCTCTCAACAGTCTCAGCTCGTTACACTAGCTCACTCTTGACCTTGCTCAATTCCTCTTCATTTTAAGGAGTTTGGCGATAAGGTGTGACCTCGCAACTGCATCAACACCTTCCTCGCAAACTAGAGCATCCTCAACTTCTTTTTTAGCCTCTTTGGCATTATTCAACTTAGTCAGAAGGATTTGCTCTGATCTCTTTGCTTTCTCAGCCTCCGAAGTCATGAACTTAAGCTTGTCCTTCAACTTTCTCTGCTCTCTCTCAAACTTCTTATCCTCCTTCTGAAGAGCCCGAACTTCCTCCATCTGCTTTATCACTCCAATAGCATTCTGGAATGCGGTACGTTAATATTTAAACAAAGAAAGAAAGAAAGTAGAAAAGACAGAGGTATTAAAGATTACCAGCAGCCCGTTAGTGAACTATGTAACTAAACAGGCCATCACCTACTAAGTCCTCTCTGTCCAGGTTCCTGACAGATTTTCCTAAGGTGTCGAGTAAGTAATTGCAGAGGGCGTCGAAGTATATATCTCCTGGTGCCTTGGCCTGTAGCTCAACCTTTCTTTCTACAACCTCGAGCTACTTACCCTTATCTACTTGTCGTCACTTGGCCAAAGGAGGATTAGGCATTGATTTTCTTTTGACCCCACTACTTAGGGCGGCAGACGGCTTGAACCTTACGAGCAGAAGCTCCTACCTACTCACGTTGAACTTCAACCACCTTTAGCTACAAGTGGAGACCTGAGCTGGTGAAGGTCCTGAAACTTGTGCTGAGGTGGGCACTTCTGTAGAAACAACAATCAGATGGGTTACGGACTGAACAAATCGATCTGATATGGGCCTTTGGAAAACGAACTTCACCATCTCTATAGCCTGTTGGGAGACAGGAATCAGAGTTTGTTGAGGGATTGGAACAGCCTCTGCTTCACCAATGGCTTCAAAGGCAAAAACAAGCTCAAGTTCACCCCTACTTTTGATGTCCCTCCTGTTGTCCAGAAGCTTATTGTTAATAGGAGAGGCTAACTGGTAGGGCTTGAAGAGTTCGTCGTCAAAAGCATAGTTAATTCTAGCCTCCTATGAATCCGCAAGTATCCTAAAAACCTCGACCTCCTCATCAGTAAGAGTTGTCCTATCTTCTTTCAAGTCTGCGAAGTAAAAAGAAGATAAGTTAAAAAAAAAAAAAAACTACTACAGCTCGCAAAAGGTCTATCTTGTTTAACTACATAGGCTAAAGAAGAAAAAGAAATTGTGAAGTTGTTTAAGGGAAAGGCAAGAAATATAAAACCAGTTTGATTTATAATCTCCTACATTAGACTTGCCATTTACGCTACCCTAAGGTAGAAGATCCTTAAAGCCCGTTTTTTGAACTGTGAAATAGTAAATCTCATCTTGCATTCCCTCTCTCATGCCATCGGTGCTCTTGATACTACGAAAATGGCAACGGATTCCAAGGCTCCGAGGTGGAAGGCCGTTTCTCACAAATACTAAAGGTAAGGATGTGACGTGAGAGTAGGAGTTAGGGGTAAGCTGAAAAAGGCTAAGCACTAGCCTATTTAAGAGGTCGATAAGATAGGGAGAAATGAAAATCTAAGCCTGTGCCTAAGGTGGTGAGTACTAATGGCAACAAACCCTTGGGAGGATAAGTTGCATGGTCATTAAATGTCGATGACGTGACACGACAGCCTTTGGGAAGATAAAATTCTAAAGTTATTCCCCCCAACTCATCATATTGTATCTTCGAAGCATTATGGATAAACACTTTGCGGGCCTACCGTTCCTTAGTGTGTTGGCGAATTACTATAGGGTTAGCCCGAGCTACGAACCCCCCAGCAACCTCACCGCTCGTGGAGGTTGCTTCTTCTACAGTACGAACTGCCCCCAAATCGAGCTCCTCTAAGCTAAACGAGTCGTTATCCCCTACTCTGTGTAATCGGTGTCTGCGACTTGATGACAACTACACATAAAAGGGAGTAGTTAGGTCGCTACAAGCAGACCATGCCTAAAGGTCTAAATTTCCTAGCAAGAGATTTCCTAGTCTATAGGTCACAAAAGCCATATATATCGCTAAAGCTATAAGGGGCTTGACTTATAGGCAAACGACCTACGAGCTAATAACCTACAGGTATATCATCCTACAACTCGCATACATAAGTGTCACAAATACCAAATAGGCCGTAAAGGGCCGATCAATAAGATCAAATGAACAAGAAATGAAAAGTCACAAACATTCAACATCAAGAACACAAAACATTCAAGCCGGAACCAGATCTAGAAAACACAACGCAAACATAATATGTGCAAGAAATGGAAACCAAAAAAACTTAAGAATCAGTTATGAAGACTTATTATAAATGCTTGCCTAAGAACGAAGAATCTGATCATCAAGAATGTCGAATCTGAGGAAAACTAGCGCAAGGAAGCAAGATGGAAGAAAACAAGAGAAGAAAGAGATTCGGTGTCTGAGGTTAAAAATGGTAGAGTGAGAAAGAAAACAAAAAGGCTCCACTTTTATATAAACACGGGATTCAAACCCTAACCGTTGGATTTGAGGGCTACTTAACCGCCTTAAATCTAACGGTGCAACGCGAGTTATGGCTTTTGTCATTATCAGCTATCAATTGAGAAACATGCGAATTAAATGTGCATGTCATGAGATGTTCCGGTGTTGCAATTACCCGAAGAGTCACCATGTATCGAGTGATGGGATAGAATTTGAAAAAGCGCAAGACGACAGGATATGTCACATTAGCTTTTACTAGCAAGCTTGAGCTCCCAGTTCGCAAATCGTACTAAGAGCTAGAGGGCTAATGTTATGGATATATTTAGGACCACATAAATAGGCTGGTAAAAATCCAAGGAACTCATCCAATGGATTAACCCAATAGATGAAGACTCAGTTTGCCAATACCCAACTCGTAGGAACGAGCTCTTAGTTTGCTACTACTATTTTTAGGTTGCTAGTTAGCTATGGTTAAAACTGCCTTATATTCAACTTGAGGTCGTCCAAGGCAAGCTCCAGCTTGTAACTCGAGACACTCATTGAGGGAATTTTTCATAAAGGCAACAAACCAAATTGAGAAAAAGTTAACTACCAGAACTAGAAATAAATTCAAATTCTTATGTCTGTAGAATCAATCCCTGATATGGCGGAATCTATCCTTGATATGGTGGAAACCGATTTTGGAAGTGTAATTAAAATGAGATTGTTTTCTATTTCACTTGTACTCAAATTGTAACACCCCACACTATAAATAGAGGTTGAAATTTTATTGTAAACATATAATAATTAATAAGATACTATGACTCTACCAAAATAACTAGATAACACAGTCATGGAGGTAGACATTGTTCTAGCCAAATCACGTAAAAACCACCGTACAAATACTGTTTTTCCTCTTCTCTTTTTTGTTGTTTGCTTTTATTTTGCTTTAATTGCAGGTATTAGTTCAAGAACTTGGGTCGACCAAATTCGAATGTCGATAGCACAATTTTATATAATTATACCTACTCTGTTGTTTCTTGGTATAGAGATATATCAGGGAAAACTAAGTGGTAAACAATTAATAGAGATCAACACAGAAGGTAAAGATTCAATCTTTTATTTTGTTCTATTATTTTATTTTATTGTTTTACGATCCAGGTTCTTGAGTTTTATAAAAAAGTTTTAAAACTCGGTGTTTCATAAATTCTTATTTTTATCAAAAGTGACTGTTGTTTTTCCCCTTCAATTGGTATTAGAGTCCGGTTCCAATAAAATAGTAATTTTAAAATAATATATTTTGTATTAATTTGTATGTCATTGAAAAGACACTATTATTTTGATTTATTGATTGATATGCATATTTTATATTCATATTTGATGAATGAGATTGTATGATATGATCGTTAATTGTATAATTATTTAATATTAAGTTTGTAAGCCATTTGTGGCAATTTTTCAATTGTAATTCATAGTTTTAGGGTTTCAATTTTCTGAAGATTTGTTGCTAATTTTGCGCGATAAAGCTGCGTTAAATGGCTGTGCGGACTGGTTGGCAAACCAGTTGGGTTTGCGCTGATTGCAGCGTTGATGGTCTGGTTGTGCGCTTAAACAGGCTGGTGCGACTGGTTTGTGAAAAGCTGGATGTGAGCCGCCGAGATCAAATCTTGAAGTGTAATTTTCAATTACTGTTAGTCCATTTTTTTTTAAATGTTTGTAATTGGTTTTATTTTCTTTTGTAACAGGAACTGCAACTGGTGCGCATCAGAAGCCTGCTAATAGCAACAACCTGAGACAGCAACAGGAAAAGTAACAGGTTGATGTTGTGGAGAACTTGCAACTATTTTCTAGTACTCTTGTGTGCTAATTGTGACGGGTTTTGGTTTGTCTATCCACTGATTTGTCAATTGTCAGAGATTGGTTCTGTTAATTGGAGATTCCATTAGTTACTGTATTAGTTGAGTGTGTTTTGCCACCAATCATTGGTTGAACTTGCAAATATTTTCTGGTTCTCTTGGATGGATGGGGAGTGGATATGGGGGGTGACTCTTGAGGGATTTTATCTCGTTGCAACTTGATTTGTGTGCCAATGAAATAATATTATGTAATGTACTCTTTATTTATTTAATATGCTGTTCCTTGTACCTTACTTCCCTTGTCTCTTAATTTTTTATGGTCCTTGATACCATGATGGATGCATAATTGTTTTTAGATAATGCCCAAGTAAGTCAATTACATTATAAGACCATATACTTGCTCAAGATTCTATGCTTTAAGTTTATTGTGATACTGTTATGCTAATTTGTTTTCTTTGATTTGTTTGAGCAGTTGGAGACATTAAGATCATGGTCATGTGTGCATGGCGATTAGCCATCCCTCCCCACCCCTTATTGTAGAGACCCAATTTATTATGTTCAGTGGTTTCAATATTTTTATTTGATGGTAGGCCCAAATTGTTGGATTATAATGTTGCATAGCTATCAGCTACATTAGACCTCCACTTATTCTACCAATATTTAGGCAGAATTATATTCAATTTGATCACCAGATGACACGATCCATAATGGCATTTTAACCTCTTTCTTTCATTTTTTTTCACCTCTATTATTATCAAGCAACTAATTACAATTTTATTGGTAATCAATCTGTTTTATTTTCTTTCTTGCTATTTAATAACATCGTCAAACAACATTCCATGACCAAAAGCAGTTTGAATTACTCATAACATCTTATTGACATTAAAAAATGACCTGATGTACATCCAAGTACTTCAAATGAAAATTTATATTTAACCAATTTCACATATTTTCAAACACTAGACCATCTCAAAACCAAATGATTAATTGCAAGGGATATTTGATGATCATCTCATGCCCAAACACAGGAAGGCTACAAGAACAGGAGCAAAAGTAAAAGACCCTAACAAAAACTTGACAACCTAACACCTCATCGCTCCACATATTCACACTTGAATTTCCCTTCCTTCTACACCACCCCAGAAACAAGTCCATAACCTAATAGCTTATTGCTTCGCATATTCAAATGCATATCATCATCCAATTAGCAATCAAAACAAAAGCCAAACAAACTTCATTGGAAATGTAACTACTTACTATATATTGAAATAAATCCATAAAAAAAAAAAAAATACATTACAATTACATATATAATAAAATAAAGCATATTGGTCCCAATTCCATACCAAGTTACCAATTCCTAAACCCGTTGGGGATTCCTAACCAACTCTATACCACCAATAATGCTCTTCTGCAAGTTCTTTTGAGAAATAAAATAAAATGTTCTCAAAATTGCTTTGTTGGGTTTTTAGTTCCCAAATTAGTTTCCTCACTTCCGAGGTTTTAAGTGGGACATTCATAAATATTTTGCATTGTTGAAGCCTTGAAGATATTATGCATTGTTAGATCAAAAGTTTTAACTACTGCCAATAGTTGCAGGTAAGTTGAAGTTACTGATTTTCAACTTATATACCATCCAACTAAAATAACAAACTTACAAACTCTGATACCATATATGAGAGTGTTATAAGCCTGTTAGGAACATAGTTTGTAAATACGACTCGATACGACCGTATTCAGCCGTATATATAGCTAAACAACTGTACCAAGCAAAAGATGCATCCATGCGATTGTATTTTAGCAGTATGGATTTTGGGCATATAATGCTTATGGGTACGGCTATATACGGTCATATATGAACATATATGGCTGAGTCTAATTTTTATAAAAAAAAAAAAGGAAAAAAAAATCTCTAAACCTCTCATACCTCTCAATCAAGTGTTGTTCTCTCAACCTCTCTCCATTTCTGATGACTTAAGCTTCAATTTTCGATGACTTCTCTCTTGGCTCCATCTCTTTCCGACCCATTTTATAACTGGGTGATATTGAAAATTGTTATATGTATTTTTTGGACTCAATAAATGGGCTGGTAGAAGCCCAATTTAGGCTCATTTAAGACCCGATAAGAAGGCCCGATAAGGTCAACCTAGTCAAAGCCCATCAAACGAGGCCCAGTATCGATTCCAAGACCAGCGAGCTCTTCAGCTCACTCAGGTAAATCCTTCAGCTGACATCAGCAGACCTGTAAACACAGCCAGGCCGCAGCTCGCCTCATGCACAGCTCGTTTCTTAGCGAGCTCGAGCTCGAGACCACCATAGTAAGCAACCCGCTCAGAAGCGTAATAAATGCAGTATCTTCCAGAAACAGGCAGTTACTTAATTCAACCATGATTCTCTCTCCAAATATGACAGTTACTCAGTCAAACCGTGATTCCTTTATCAAATATGGAAGTTTATTCAAATTCAAATTCAAGTCAACCTTATTTCGAGATAATTACAGTAATTTCCTGATATTATTCCAACCAAATTAGGAAGTGTAATTAGTTTACAATTCTTTTCCTTATTTCTCCTGATTATTTGGGAAGTGTAATTAATTCAGGATTCTTTTCCTGATTTGCTGCAACCAGAATTGTAACGTCTCTTTCCCTATAAATAGGGATTAAAATCATTATAACGTCATAAGAGAATAATCAATAATATATTGTCACTCTGCAGAATTTAAGAGACAGACAGTCGTGGACGTAGACTCATTATTGCTGAACCATCGTAAAAGTTTGGTGTTCCTTGTTTGATTCTTGGTATTTGTCTGTGTCCTTTCTTGGTATTTGTGCTTTCTCACATTGATTGCAGGTATTGGGCATTGATTACTTGTCGACTGAAATCCAATGTCGACATTTTGGCGCTAGAGGAAGGGCCCCAAACTGCAATCTTTTTCATTCCAATTCATCGATTTTCGATATGGCAAAGACTAGATCAAACAGGTATCATGTTGATGATGACCAGGCGGAGAGTCACATGAACCAATCTCAGCAGAACTTGCAGCATGTGCAGGATGCACCCATGCATGCAGCAGGCACATCCCATGGACAAACACTCGGTGCCGCGATAAGCATCCCTCATTTGCCTTCCCGTCAGACAGTTCCAATTGCCCCATTAGCCGAAGGGCAGAATGTGCTGATCCAGAGACAAGAAGTGCTGGAGGATACAGTCAGACAACTCACAGAGGCCGTCAATATATTGGTATAGGCTCAAGTACAGAACATGCCCAAGGTTGAGGTTCAGGCACCAAGGTATGTGCCCCAGCAGCATGAAGCGATGCAAGG
Source organism: Litchi chinensis (assembly GCA_019925255.1). Classification (NCBI taxonomy): domain Eukaryota; kingdom Viridiplantae; phylum Streptophyta; class Magnoliopsida; order Sapindales; family Sapindaceae; genus Litchi; species Litchi chinensis. The sequence continues at coordinate 23,646,661 of CM034464.1, forward strand.
TACCTGACAGGCTGGCAAGGGAAGTCCCACGACCTGCAGGCTCAGCTCGCTCCTCCAATGCGCGCTCTAGGGCTGAGGGACATCCTATTCAGGAAGAAAGGGAGGTCGCGCGCTCAGATAGCCTGGTGGTAAGGCTGAGCCAAGATGGAAACCGGCGGGTAGAGGTTGGCCACGATAGAGCCAGAGTTGCAGCTCAGCAGTTTAATGATGAACAGAGACAGGGAAGATCCCATCAATCTAAGGGTCTATTCGAAGAGGACGAAAGGTATGACCCAGAGCATCCTGCCCCTAATCATGATCACAGGAGGAGATACGAGCTCCGAGATCCACAAGTAGAGGAGCTCCTTCAGAGGGTCCAACAGTTGGAAGCACGACCTGGAGCCCTAAAGCAGCATGGATACTACGGTGAAAGGACTCCATTTACAAGGGAGATTGAGATGCAGCCTCTCCCTCCGAGATTTAAGATGCCGAACATCCAACAGTATAATGGGGACAGTGACCCACATGACCATCTAGACGCTTTCAACGTTCAGATGGATCTGCAGACAAGAAATCCAATTGTGAAGTGCCGCGTATTCCCAGCTACATTGGGGGATATTCCGAGGACGTGGTTCAAAAATCTCACAGCTCGCAGCATAGGTAGTTGGGAGCAATGCCAGTAAAAGTTCGTTGGCCAGTACAGAGCGTTGAGAAAGCAGCTCACTCCATCCTGCCACCTAGTTACGATCTTTCAGCGTCAAGGTGAATCGTTGAAGGAATATATCACTAGATTCAGACGCGAGGTCGCTAATGTTGAGCATCCGTCAGATGAAAGTATACTGACAGCGATCTCAGCTGGGCTGCGCAAGGATGGGAAGTTGTATGAGAGCATTTATAAATTCCCGATGAAGGATCTGGGAGAATTCTATGAGCGAGCTGTGAAGGAGATTAGGTGGGAAGAGACCTTCGGCCCGAAGAAACAGAATCAGAAGAATGAAGCGGGCAGTTCCAGTCAGCCAAAAAGGAGAAACAATGGCAGGAACGAAGAAGGAAGAAATAGTGGCTCAAATAACCAGATCGCTAAGAAGGCGAGGAGAGAGCCAAGATACGAGCGACCTCGACGTCAAGGTCGTTATGAAGGATACAGCGTCCTGACGGCTTCACCGGACAGGATTTACTCTGCAGAAAGAAACAGGGAAGATTTTGGAAGACCCAATCCTTTAAGGGCTCCTATTAAGCAAAGAGATCAGAGCAAGTTCTGTGCCTATCATAATGAGGTCGGACACAGTACTTCAGATTGCTAGGCGTTGAAGAACGCCATTGAGAAATTGATTAGGCGAGGTCGCCTGAGAGACTATGTAGCGAGACCCGCAGACTCGCGACCTCCACAATAGCGACCTCACCAACAACAGCCAACACATCAGCAACAGCCCCAACGGGCTTCCGAGCAATATCATGAACCTACGATAAGAACCATTTTTACCATTCATGGTGGCCCCCATATCACAAATGATTCCAACATATCGTATGAGAGGTACCTCCGAAAGGCGAATCACACTTTTCAGCTCGATGGGTCAGGTGGACCGGTAAAAAGGGTGAAAACAACCTCGGACGAGATTGTGTTTACCGATGAGGATGCTAGGGGTGTGATTTGGCCCCATAATGATGCGCTGGTTATTCGAGCCAAAATCAACAATGTGGAAGTTAGGCGCATCATGATTGATACTGAAAGCTCGATGAACGTGATGTATAGAAGTTGCTTTGACCAGATGGGGCTACGAGCAGAACAAATGAGACCATCCCCGGAACCTTTATTTGGATTCACTGGAGATGCTGTAGTACCAGTGGGCCAGATTAAGCTATCATTGACTCTTGGGGAGGCAGGTCGTCAGGCAACAACCTTGACAGACTTCTTGATAATTGACTGCCCATCAGTATATAATATGGTCCTCGGGAGACCTACCATGAACGAGTTGGACATGGTTACTTCGACAAGAACTCTTACCGTCAAGTTCCCGACTCCTAATGGCATTGGATGTGTTCGAGGAGAGCAGCATTTAGCAAGACGCTGCTATGAAGATGCCGTGAAGATGGGCGTGAGAGGAAAGAAAGTAAACGTGATCTCAGGGGGCGAGCCACGAGCTATGACTGAGAAAGGAGTCAGTCACGACCTGGACCCTCGCGAGGTAGATGCAAACCGAGCTACGGGGCCAGTGGAAGAATTGGAGGATGTCCAAGTCAGCGAGGCGGATCTAGAAAGATGCTTGAAGCGGAGGAAAGGTTTAACTTCAGAGCTGAGAACCTAGTTCGCTGAGTTCCTGAAGGCGAACTTGGATGTGTTTGCATGGAATCATGAGGATATGGTGGGGATAGATCCAAAGGTAATGTTTCACAAATTGAATATTGACCCTCACCACAAGCCAGTTCGCCAGAAAAGAAGGGCAATGACAGGGGAATGATACCTAGCATTGAAAGAAAAGGTAGACAAGCTACTAGCCAACAAGTTCATTCGAGTAGCTTACTACCCGACTTGGGTCGCCAACCCAGTACTAGTGAAGAAGAAGAATGGGAAGTGGAGGACTTGCATCGACTTCACTGACCTGAACAAGGCGTGCCCTAAAGACAGTTTTCCCCTGCCAAGAATAGACCAGCTCGTGGATGCTACTGCTGGCCACGAGCTCCTGAGCTTCATGGACGCATATTCGGGATACAACCAGATCCCAATGAAACCCGAGGACGAAGAGCACACCTCATTCATGACTGATCGTGGCTTATACTGTTACAAGGTGATGGCTTTCAGATTGAAAAATGTTGGAGCAACCTATCAACGCTTGGTGAACATGATGTTCGAAGAGCAAATTGGAAAGACCATGGAGGTCTATGTTGACGATATGCTGGTAAAATCCAAGCAGATAGGTGACCATGTACACGACCTGGGAGAGATGTTTCAGATTCTGAAGAGCTACCAGATGAAGTTAAATCCACTCAAATGTGCATTTGGAGTAGCTTCTGGGAAGTTTCTAGGCTTTATGGTCAATAGTAAGGGTATTGAAGTTAATTCTGAGAAAATCAGAGCACTGACTGACATGAGGTTGCCTACTAGGGTGAAAGATGTACAGAGCCTCAACGGCCAGGTCGCAGCACTGAGCAGGTTCATCTCGAAAGTCACAGATAAGTGCATCCCTTTCTTTGATATTCTGAAGAAAGCAAAGAGCTTTGAGTGGACTGAACAGTGTGAAATAGCCTTTCAGCAGCTAAAAGAATACATGGGGCGAGCTCCACTTCTTTCTAAGCCCAAAGAAGGTGAAAAACTGACTCTGTACTTGGGGGTGTCTCAGCAAGCTTTAAGTACTGCATTGGTGAGGGAAGAAGAAAAAACGCAGCTTCCAGTGTACTATGTAAGTAAAAGGCTGTAAGATGCTAAAACTAGGTACTCACAGATGGAGAAACTCGTTTATTGCCTGGTGATCGCCTCAAGGAAGCTGCGACCTTACTTTCAAACTCATACCATCGAAGTCCTCACCCAATATCCGTTGAAGCAAGTCTTGCAGAAAGCAAACACCTCAGGTCGTTTGTTGAAATGGGCAGTGGAGCTCGCACAGTTTGATATTCAGTTCAAGCCAAGGACAGCTATCAAAGCTCAAGCTCTGGCAGATTTCATTGCAGAGTTTACCGGACCTGTGGATGATGAAGCTGAATTTTCTGAAGGTCCAGCCTGGGAGCTTTATGTTGATAGATCATCCAGTAAGCAGAAAGCTGGAGCTGGGATTCTGTTGATCAGTCCTGAAGGCCATAAAATCCTTTGTGCTCTAAGGTTTGGCTTTCAGGCAACAAACAATGAGGCTGAGTATGAAACTCTGCTCACGGGTTTGCATTTGGCTAAAGAGATGCGAGCTAAACGATTAAAAGTCTTCAGCGATTTACAGCTCGTTGTATGCCACGTATTGGGGAAATATCAAGCCAAGGGACCAAAAGTGGCCCTCTACTTCCAGAAAGTTCACGAGATGCTAAGCGCATTTCAGAGGTACGAAGTGAAGCAAATTCCTCGAGCTCAGAACGCATATGCAGATGCCTTAGCTCGCTTGGCAACCACCCGAGATGCAGACTTTCTTAGGGCGATCCCAGTTGAATTTCTACCAGCCCCAAGTACGGAAGAAAAGAGTGTGATGATGGCAATATCTGTGCAGCCCAACTCCTGGATGAGCCAAATTCTCACTTATTTGCAGGACGAAAAACTGCCAGATGACAAGCTGAAACCCGGCGTCTGCGAGCTAGAGCAACCAGGTATTGCATTTATGATGATGCGCTGTACAAGAAGAGGTTCTCAGCTCCACTGTTAAGATACATTGATGGCCCTGAATGTGAAAAAGTATTAAGGCATATACACGAAGGCCATTGCGGGAACCACGCTGGGGGGTTATCTCTAGCTCAGAAGGCATTTCGTCAAGGCTTCTATTGGCCCACCATGAGGCAGGATGCCATTAACTTAGTAAAGAAATGCGACAAGTGTCAGAGGTTCGCCTAAGTTCCACGAGCTCCACCAGCTTATCTTCAACAAATGGTTAGCCCGTGGCCCTTTGCCATTTGGGGGATGGATTTGATTGAACCTCTACCAATGGCTCGTGGAAGATGTAAACATGCAGTGGTCGCAGTAGATTACTTCACCAAGTGGGCAGAAGCGAAGGAGTTGGCAGAAATCTCCACCACAAAGATTGAAAAGTTTGTGTGGAGTAATATCATTTGTAGATTTGGGGTTCCATAGCAGATCGTAACAGATAATGGGACTCAATTCAGCAGCGAGCAGTTTCTCAGGTTCTGCAACGACCTCAAGATCGTTAAAAGCTTCTCAGCAGTGGACCATCCACAGGCCAATGGCCAAGTTGAAGTTGTGAACAAGATTATCAAGCAGACCCTGAAGATGAAGCTGGAAGCAAAGAAAAGAGCATAGGTAGATGAGCTTCAAAAGGTATTATGGTGTTACAGAACCACAGCTCGTAGCTCTACTGGCGAGACCCCGTTCTCAATGGTGTATGAGTCTGAGGCTATGATCTCAGCTGAGTTTGAAGTCACCTCGCAAAGGAGAGCAACCTTCAATCCAAATGACAACGATCAACTACTTGCAACAAACTTGGACCTGCTTGAAGAGTACAAGGAAACAACCAGGTTAAGAGTAGCTGTCTATCAGCAGAGAATAGCGAGGTACTACAACAAGTATGCTCAGATTCGCAAATTCAATGTTGGAGACTTAGTTTTGCGTCTCATCCTGCCTAGAGCCTGAAAGCCAAGTGATGGATCCTTAGGCCCGAACTGGGAAGGACCTTATGTTGTCAAAGTAAGCTTGGGGAATGGAGCTTATCACTTGGCTAGTGAGGATGGAGCTGAAGTCCCTTGAGCTTGGAATGTCGAGCATCTACGTCCTTATTATCAATAAGTTCTTTTATTATATGTAATTCAAACTTATTTTAGTTAGTGAAAGCTCCATTTCCCCTCTGCTTATGATTCAACTCATTTCACTAGGCTAACGGGCTCCGATCTCCGAGCTTCGAGCTTTAGCTCGCTGTATAGAAAAAGCCTAAAAAGCAGATGACTAAATGTCTCTGCATAGCTCTCCAAATGAGCCTAAAAGCCAGGCGATGTGACGACCCCTGCATAGCTCGCTATAAATAAAAAGAGCCTAAAAAGTAGATGACTAAGTGTCTTTGCCTAGCTCGCCAAATGAGCCTAAAAAACAGGCGAGGTGACGACCCCTGCATAGCTCGCTACAAATAAAAAGAGCCTAAAAAGCTAGTGACTAAGTGTCACTGCATAGCTCGCTACAAATAAAAAGAGCCTAAAAAGCAGATGACTAAGTGTCTCTGCATAGCTTGCCAAATGAGCCTAAAAAGCAGGCGAGGTGACGACCCCTGCATAGCTCGCTACAAATAGAAAGAGCCTAAAAAGTAGATGACTTAGTGTCTCTGCATAGCTCACCAAATGAGCCTAAAAAGCAGGCGAGGTGACGACCCTACATAGTTCGTTACAAATAAAAAAAGCCTAAAAAGCAGATGACTAAGTGTCTCTGCATAGCTCGTCAAATGAGCCTAAAGAGCAGGCGATGTGATGACCCCTGCATAGCTCGCTACAAATAAAAAGGGCCTAAAAAGTAAGTGACTAAATATCCATGCATAGCTCGCTACAAATAAAAATAGTCTAAAAAGCAGATGACTAAATGTCTCTACATAGCTCGCCAAATGAGCCTAAAAAGCAGGCAAGGTGACGACCCCTGCATAGCTCGCTACAAATAAAAAGAGCCTAAAAAGCAGATGACTAAGTGTCTCTGCATAGCTCGCCAAAAAGCTTAAAAGGCAAGAGTGGTTAAGTACCCCTGCACAACTTGTCAACATTTAAATTGACCAATTGCTCATACTTACAAGATTTTATTAATTGTTGAATTAAGTGGTTGCTTCAATTCAAATTTTGAGCTCATTGACTATTAGCTCGCAAGAAATTTGTTAACTCTAAAGTTAAAAATCATAAAATATGTTATAGCATATGCAATAGCTTAAATACATTCAACATAGAAGAAACAAAGGAATGGGTTTTATTGAAATTAAAGTTCATTACAAATCGAAACGAAAATACAAGTATAAAAATAAAACTGCTAATTCTGAGTTGAATGATCAGGGCTTAGAGGAGGATCTCCGTGAGGGAAAGACAAGCCAAGAAGCTCGAGATCACCAGCGGGCTCAGATTGAGAGGTCGCGTCAGGTGCTTGCTCTGATGAAAGAATTGGATCAACTGAAGCCGAGGCAGCCTTAGCTTTGAACTCCTTTACAAATTCAAGTCCCACGTCCCCAAAGATGGAAAAATTCATATCTGGATGAGACATCCATAGTGTATAGAGAAAGTCGCGACCTGTTCTTTCTTCAGCCTCGTCCCTTGCATCCGCAACCTGCATTTCCAACTTTTGAGCAGCCTGCGCTTTGAAAACCGTTAGCTCTTCGAAGGCATTATCAGCATGACGGTTAACGACCTCAGCTTCTTTCTTCATGGCTTCAACTCGTTGCTCTGCAGCCTCAGCCCGCTGAATGGCCTCCTCCACCTGTTGCTTAAGCACCTCAGCTCGATGCTCAGCCTCCTCGGCACGTTTAGCCGTGGTTTCAACCTCTTCAGCTCGTTTGGTTGCAGCCTCCTCAGCGCGTTTAGCTGCAGCTTCCATTTCATCAGCTCGCTTTTTAGCTTCCTCGGCCTGTTTCTCAGCAACTTCAGCTCGTGCCAAAGCAGCATCAACTTGGCGGTAAAGCACTTCAATCTTATCCTCCGCGGTTGAAGCCCGCTGCTCGGCCCGCTGCTCAGACTGCCTCAGTTCTTCTTTCACCTTGTGAAGCTCATCTTTTAGCATGACATGCTCATTTTCCATTTTCTTTAGAGCTTTTTCGAAGGTCTGTCTCGCAACATTCGCCTCAGCGATCTGAGCTTCCTGACCATGTATTCTGCCCTCGGTTAAGTGAGCTATATCATTAGTGGCCGCCTCCAGCTCGAATTCCAGTTTCCTTATTTCATCCTTGGTAGCCCTTGTCTCCTTTCTCCGCTTCATTGCAGTAAGGGCGCCCTGGAAATGATAAACAAGTTAAAATTTAGTTAAGTAAAGAAGTCAGCAGATAAGGAAAAATAACTTACCAGCATACAATGACGAGCCGCGAACTCGTCCAGATCCTCGCCCTTAAGACACCTATTCTCCAGGACATTCGTATGATTAAGCATAATTGTTACCCAGTTATCAAGGAAGGAAGTTAAGTATCTTCCCCCAAGGCTCAACTCGATGACTGGTCTAGTTGGCGAAGGGGTTCTCTCACGCTCCGGGATATCACGCTCATCATCCCGAGAAGCACCACGTCGCGAAGCAACGGTACGCCTAGTCACATGCCCGTTGGGGCCAGCTTGGGTTGCTTGGGAAGCAACCTTAGGAGAAACACCCCCTTTTCCAGGCAGCAAGCTGGAAGCTGGAGTCAGCTGAAGATTTGAAGGAGCAGTAGCCCTAACGGGCACCTCGCTGGGAACAGCGGATGAGGGAGCAATGGCCTCGACAGGTACCTCGCTGAGAGCAGCGGCCGCAGGAGCCTGGTTCTTAGCAGATGGCTTTGAGCGTTTTGAAGGAGCAGCAGGAGTGACTAAAGCCTCAGCAGGTCTTTTAGCTGGAGTGGTCGAAGAGGCCGGAGGTGGAACAGAACCTTCATAAGGGAATTTTATAAGTGTAAGCTTCTTCCTATTGGTTGGAACTCGTCCAAAGGAAGGAACAATGGCTGGAGCAAGAGCCGGAGTGGACAGTGAAGCCTCTGAGGCAGACGTATGATGCGGAGAAGAAGATGAATCTATCTGCACCACAGGGGCTGCATGGGCTGGGTCTGATCCTGTCCAAACTGAAGCAGAAGCTGGAGGAGTCCTTGTTTGTGATGCGCCCTCTGAGGGAGCGTGAGATGAAGTTAATTTTGCCTAAGCTGGGGCAGGAGCCAGAGAAGTAGTTTTTCGAGATGCGCCCTTTGATGGGGCACGAGCTGAAGACGATTTCGCCTAAGGTGAGGCGCGAGCAGGAGCACCATGGGTAGAAGTCTTCCGAGCTGGAGAAGGTGGACGAGTTGTACCCTCTGCTTGTGTAGAGACTGGTTGCAGAGGTCAGGGAGTAGGCGTGTCCCCCACCAGAACTGGAACTTCAAAAATAGAAGGAAGTCTAGGGTTATCGCCGGTCTTGCCTATGTCCTCCTAAGATCGCAGAAGAAGAGATTCCTTAGAAGGAGCAAGGTCGTAAGCTCTAAGGACAACATCGTCAAATTTACTGTTGATGTCGCGTCCTCTGAATTTGCGAGCTTGTCAAGAGCTCGTTTCTCCTCGCTGCTGAGAGGAGACTCGTCCATTTTTTGCACTACAAAGCAAGACATTTTTAGAAAACAAAACAACAAGCTCGGTTCAGCTCGTAATATATTATCCTGCATACCTAATTCCAAAGAATAGCTAAAATTTTGGAGACCTGCAAGGGAGGGACACGAGACATAGAACCAGCTCGTCTTGTATGGCCCAACGTTAGACTTGCCCTTCGCTTCTCCTTTGGGCAAGAGATCTTTGTATTTCGACAGACGGGCTGTGAGGTAATAAATGCCCTCCGGTTTCTCTCCTTCTGCTACGCTCAGAGCCTTGAAGGAGTAGAACTACTGTATAATTTTTGGAGTAGGGGGAGGAAGGCCGTTCTTGAGGAAGGCCACAGCCAGCGAGGTCAGCTGTGCGTAGGAGTTTGGAGTTAACTGGAATGGCGCGAGCTTGACCTTGTTGAGAAATGCGATCAAGTACGGTTAAATGGGGAACCGTAGCCCCTGTTCGAAATGTTGAACACTAACGGCGATGTATCCCCTTGGTGGATAACATGCATGATTCTTTGAATCAGGTAGCAATGCACGACAACCCAAAGGGATGTGGAATTGAGTGACAAGTCCTTCCACCTTAGGACGTTTTAACGATGAAGGATGATGAGTTATATGTATCCTGAGCTTCTCTTCCCTGTCTAGCATGTGCTCGGGCTTCATCTCGCTCACGAGCTTCACTGCTCGGAATAATTCCCTTGCGAGCTCCGCTTGAGGACATCTGAACAAAAGAAAACAGTCAGACTATGCAATGGAGGGTTCAGTCAACAAAAGCAACGACTTGCAAGCTAACAAGACTACAACAATCCTAAATCAACAGTCAAGCATGCATTACAAGTCACAAACAGTAGTCCAGTCATGAACAAGTAAAAAACCAGATCAAACTAACAGAAGAAGAAAAGTCATGTTCAATAAACAGAAGACTCAGAATAATGAAGGTATAACAAAATGTCATTGTAGGTACAACGATGGTGATGAAACAAAATACAAACATGACATCGAAATAAATAAATAAATAAATCAGGTGTTACCTTAAATCGCTGATGGAAGATGTGAAGACGATGACTAGAAGTTCTCTGAACTTGGTCTCTTGGTTTCTTGATTGCTTGTTTGCTTCGAGTAAAAATGGCAAGCTGAAAGAGAAAAATGAAAGGGCTCCACCAATTATAAGTATGCGATCTCGAACCCCAGCCGTCAGATCTCTGCACTGTGTAACCGTCATTAATCCAACGGTGCGGCGCGAGATACGGCCTTGTAATTATGCAGCCGTTAGTTGAAAAACGTGCACATTAAATGCGCGTGTAAAAGACGTACAAGCGTCGTTTCAGTTACCTCCTGCATAACTGCCACGTGTCGCAGCTAAAAATGTAGAAGTTGAAAAGGTGCAGAGGCGGTTATTCAAATTAGTATGCCAAGGAAGCCAGCTTTTACCAGCAATATTAAGCTCCCAGCTCGCAAAGCGAACTGAGAGCTAGGGGGCTGATGTTATATGTATTTTTCGGACTCAATAAATGGGCTGGTAGAAGCCCAATTTAGGCCCATTTAAGACCCGATAAGGTCAACCTAGTCAAAGCCCATCAGACGAGGCCCAGTATCGATTCCAAGACCAGCGAGCTCTTCAGCTCGCTCAGGTAAATCCTTCAACTGACATTAGCAAACCTGTAAACACAGCCAGGCCGCAGCTCGCCTCGTGCACAGCTCGTCTCTTAGCGAGCTCAAGCTCGAGACCGCCATAGTAAGCAGCCCGCTCAGAAGCGTAATAAATGCAGTATCTTCCAGAAACAGGCAGTTACTTAATTCAACCATGATTCTCTCTCCAAATATGGCAGTTACTCAGTCAAACCGTGATTCCTTTATCAGATATGAAAGTTTATTCAAATTCAAATTCAAGTCAACCTTATCTCGAGATAATTACAGTAATTTCCTGATATTATTTCAACCAAACTAGAAAGTGTAATTAGTTTACAATTCTTTTCCTTATTTCTCCTGATTATTTGGGAAGTGTAATTAATTCAGGATTCTTTTCCTGATTTGCTGCAACCAGAATTGTAACGCCTCTTTCGCTATAAATAGGGATTAAAATCATTGTAACGTCATAAGAGAATAATCAATAATACACTGTCACTCTGCAGAATTTAAGAGACAGATAATCATGGACGTAGGCTCATTATTGCTGAACCACGTAAAAGTTTGGTATTCCTTGTTTGATTCTTGGTATTTGTCTGTGTCCTTTCTTTGTATTTGTGCTTTCTCACATTGATTGCAGGTATTGGGCATTGATTATTCGTCGACTGAAATCCAACATCAACAAAAATAGAAAGCACAAGAGAAGAGGAAGATAAAAAAAAGGGGAAACGTGTGTGAGAGAAGTAATCGGAGAGGAGGAGGAGAAGAAGAGAAATGGCTGAGAGAGAAGTGAGTAGAGAGAAGAGGGGAAAAGAGAGAGAGAGAGAGAGAGAGAGAGAGAGAGAGAGAGAGAGAGAAGAGTTGTGCCCTTTTTTTTATTACACCCAGATACTGTATTATAAAAATATCTTAACAACTCCAAGTTTTAGGAGGTCAATAGGTGAGTAAATCTTGTCACCCACTCAAAAAATAAAATATTTTAACATTATAAAAATAAATAAATTTTTTATAAAAATATTTTAATAGTATTTTAGTGAATTTATTGTATGACCCTTATAAAAATCAAAATTAGCTTTTATTTATTTAATACAATTATGTAAACATAAAAAAATATAAAAAATTCAATAAAACAAAAATTAAATATTTATTTAATATAAAAATATTAAAAAATCAAAAATCCAAATAAATATTTTTTTAGAAATAACTACTAAAAAATTTGCTTTTTTAAAAAATTTGTTGTATATACACCCCTATAAAGCATACCAAACGTACCGTACCATATCGTACCATACCATGGTGAGGTGCCCTTACTATACCGTGCCGCATATTTACGAACCTTAGTTAAGAATGCTCAATGGAATTAGGAATTTCCAACATATTTAGGAATTCCTAAACCTATTGGGAATCCTAGCTCTATTAGGAATTCCCAATCTTGTTAGAAATTCCTAACCTAGTTGGGAAATGTTGAGAATTCCGAACCCAGTTGGGAATTTCTAACATGAAAGTTTCTAAAACTAATCTCCTGCTAACATGGTTTTTCCTTTTCCTAATTATTATTATGACATCAGCAAAACATTTACAAGAATATAATTATTACATGCAAAGTTTCAAATTTTAAACCCCAAAAGAGTGACCTTTGAACTTGAACACTCTATTGATTCAAATGGGGATTTTGGTAATATACAGGAGAAAAATCCCATGTTTTTTTTTATTTCAATCAAAATATCCAATTAGTACCAAATTCATTCCAACCAATGTTTGAAAAATCGTCAATTTTCAACGATTTTTTGACGAAAAATCGACGACCAATAGCCAATATATCCGATAAAAGCAAAATCAATGTAATCAAGTAATCACACAATGGGTTTTTTTTTTTTTTTTTTCAAAAACTACGACCCCAAAATAGCGTTGTTTTGGGGTGCCCAAAACGATGCCGTTTTGGGTACAAATCAGATATAAAACCAAAAGCTTCTCGGTCTTTGATCTCTCTCTTACTCTAAGGTTTTTACTCTCACATCCAGCTTCTTGGAAAAACTACTGGTCTCCTTGTCGACATCAGTCTTCAGTCGGTCTACCATCGTCGTTTCTGTCATCATTGCCTACTAGCGATCAATCTATCCGTGAGTTTTTTTTCTTCCTTTTTTGCTTCTAATTCTAAATTTTTTAGTTTTTAAGTTTGAAACTTTTTTTCATATTAATGGAGCTTAAAGTAGTGATTTTTTAGCACTTAAAATCGTGATTTCAACCCAAAAAAAAAAAATTGAAAAATGTTGAAAATAGTTATTTTAATCACACATTGACACTTAAGCTAATGATTTTTATCTTGATTTTCTTTGCTAAAAGTTGTCCATTGAATTTGGATAATGATTTTTAATGACTTGTAAGGATATATATGCAAGAAATTATTATTGAATATTTGTTGCTTAAATTCTTTGTAATATTTGTACTGTTACTTGAGTAATGTCCTAATGTTTAATTGTTTATATTCTTTGTAATATTTGTTTTGTTACTTGTATAATACTTAAATATTCGTTAGATGATTAGGTTGATTGATAATTTGATATTCATGACTCAAATGAATGTTAATGAATCTTTGGGCACTTTCACTACCCAATCTCTTAAACGGAATTCAGGTGATATCGGATGGGAGTATAAGATGTTGGCGGATGGGAAAAGTTTGGAAAAAATTGATTGCAAATTGTGTGGAAAGGGTATGTCTAAAGGGATAAATAGATTGAAAGAATATATGGATCAAATATCTGGAAATGTGGCTAAATATCCAAAGACACTATTGAAGGATGTAGCTTAATGTAAAAATACAATTATGGAAATAAAAAATAGAAAAAAAAAACGATGATTGAGGAGAATTTGAAGAGAAAAGAAGTAAATATCAGGGAACAAGAATAGATGAAAAAAGTTAAGATTCGAGGGGTAAGGAAAGAGCGTCATTTTGTTGGCTCTACTGATAGATTTGTAAAAGAGTTTAATCCGAAGTTGTCACAATGTTCAAGGAAGTCAATGCAATTAAAAAAAAATCAAATAAAGCACTCTTTAAAGAGAGAACCAATCAAATGTATAACTGGGTGACTAGTTGGATGTTTAAAAGTAGCATTCCATGAAATGTTATTGATAATGATAGTTTCTTATGCGTTTATGAAGCGATTGGTCAATTTGGGTAAGGTTAAAGACCTCTAACTCATTATGAAATCGAGGAGTGATATTTGCCCCAAAAAATGCAAGAGACCAAGTTGTTATTTAAGAAGCAAGAAAAATAGTGGGCTCAAAGTGAATACTCAATTATGATGAATGCTTGGATGAATAAGAAAAAATGAGTATAATAAATTTGTGTGTGAATTGTAGGTATGAATTTCATATAATTCAACCACTATACATTATTAGATTATCTATATCATTAATACTATAATTGATAAGTTTGATCATTTAATAAACAATGTTTGACTGATGTTTGATTATTATAGGGTGGAAACCACTTTCCTTTCTTCCAATGAGTGTTCTGATGCGACACACACTACTAAATACATTTTCCAGTATGTGAATAAATGTATTAAATAAGTTGGATCTAAAAATATAATTCAAGTAGTAACCAATAATGTCAGTAACAATATGATTGTTGCTAAGATTTTGAAAGGTCAGACATATTGTGGACTTCATGTGCTGCTCACACTATCAACCTCATGATTAAAAGTATTAGAAAACTTTAAAGGTTCAACAAGTTTATTAAGCAAAGCAGCTGACAATCTTTATTTATGCTCATCATTGGACTTTAGCAATGATGAGGTCCTTTACAAGGAAGAGGGACATCGTGAGGCTAGGAAGGATTAGTTTTACATCTGCTTTCCTTACTTTGCAAAGCTTGATAGATAAATATTTATATATATATATATATAAAAAAAAAAAAAAAAAAAAAAAAGCCTTAAAGACAATGTTTAGTCGTAAAGGAATGGGATAAGTGCAAATTCTCACAAAGGACAAAAGGGAAATTAGTCTACTCAACTATGATGAGTTTCAGGTTTTGGAATTGTGTGACAAATTATTTAAAGGTTTTTACATCTTTGATAAAAGTATTGAGACTAATGATGAATGGTGATCGAAAGCCATCAATACCTTGGTTATATGAAGAATTAAGAAGGGCTAAGTAAGATATTAGAGAGGCCTTGAACAATGTTAAAAATGGTTATCAACCAATCATTGAAATAATTGATGAAAAAATTAAAGATCGACTAGATTCTTCATTGCATATGACAGTCTTTCTATTAAACCCTTATTATCACTTCAAAGATCCAAAAATTTCCCTTGAAAATGAGTTGATGGAAGCCTTAATAGAGTGTTTGAAGACTTTTTATCACGATGATCTATCCTTTCAACATCAAATTATGATGCATGAATGGCCAAAGTATAAGATAAAGGATGGTGCTTTTGGGAAACCATTGGTCGTTAAAGGATGTCAAGATGATTCTATGAATCCAGGTAAAAAATCAAACATTCTAATTCATATAAATTATTTTTAGTTGTTTTGCTAGTTTACTAATTACTATTATAGATTATATTTTTAGTATTATAATTATGAAAATATATCTTTCAAAAACTAATTCTATAATTGATTATTTTTTGTGGTGTAGTTGAATGATGGAATATGCTTGGAAGCTAAACACCTGTCGACGTTGAAATTCAGTCGACGAGAATTCAATGCCCAGTACCTGCAATCAATGTGAGAAAATACGGAAACCAAGAAAAACAGAGCAAAGAACCAAGAACAAACGACAGAAAACAAAGAGTTTTTAACGTGGTTCAGCGAGTCCGTCTACGTCCACGGCTATCTCTCTAAAATTCTGCAGAGTGACAGTATGTTATTCAATGTGTCGTTACAATGATTGTAACCCCTATTTATAGGGGAAGAGTTATTACAGATTAGGAAGCATTAAAATAAAAAAAAGAATTTCATCATAAATACACTTCTTAACCAGTTGGAATAAAATCAGGAAACTGCCCCAAATATCTCGAGATAAGGTTAACTGAATTTGAATTTGAATTTGAATTAACTTCCGTTTCTGGCGAGAGAATCACGATCAGATTAGGTAACTGATATATCTGGAAGATTCTGTATTAAATGCGCTGTGAGCGAACTGCTTACTGTGTATGGCGATTTGCAACCTCGAGCTAGACCTCGCTGAGAAGCGAGCTATGAATAAGGCAAACTATGGAACGAGCTACAACCCGGCTGTGATACAAGCTCGTTGCTACGAGCTGAGAAGATTGCTAGGGCGAGCTGTAGAACTCGCTGGGCTTAGAGTTGATATCTGGGCCCTCTATTGGGCCTAAATTTGGCTTTTACTAGCCCATTTAATGAATCCGAAAAATGCACATAACATCAGCCCCCCAGCTCTCAGTTCGCTCTGCGAATTGAGAGCTCAAGCTCGCTGGTAAAAGTTAGCTTCTTTGGTAAGCCAGCTTGAATTATCGTTTTCCCGCCCTTCCAAATTATGTCTTATCAACTTTGACACGTGGCGGTCATGCAGGAGGTAACTAAAACGACGCTGGCACGTCTCTTGCACACGCATTTAATATGCACGTCTTTCAACTAACGGCTATATGATTAGAAAGTCGTACCTCGCACTGCACCGTTGGATTGATGGCAGTTACGCAACACGCAGATCTGACGGCTGGGATTCGAGCTCGTTTGTCTATATAAACTGATGGAACCCTTTCATTTTCTTTTTTATCTGTCATTTTCTCTCAAAGCCACCAAATTTTCTCAGCATACTCACCGGTTTTTCACACAATCTACACTTCCAGTCACCGTTTTACACACCTTCATCAAAGATTCACGATACGTTCATCTAACCTCAAGTTTTTAGCTTTTGGGTTCATTTTTGTTGAATTAATGTTGCACTATGCTTGCACTTTGTTATTGTTGTGCCTGAAATGGTTTGAATACGTTGCATTCTTAATGTTCTGGGTTTCTTATTAAACTCGACTTTTCAACTTCTGTTGATTTGATCCTGAAGCATGTTTGTTTGCAAACTAATTACTGTTTGTGGCCCGTTATGCACGTGAACTTAAGCATATGTAGACTATTGGCCCATAGGTCGTTGCTCTACAAGTTGAGTCCCCCACTGTAGGAACGATCTGCGAACTAGGAAACTTAGTAAGTTTTTTGTATTTTAGTAATCCGTTCCTGGCGACCTGACTATATCCCCTTTTGCATAGATGTCTTCAAGTGGAGCTCGTAGTGCTAGTGAAGCAACTTATGGCGGAAAGCGAGTAAAAGCTCAGCAGCGAGTTGAAAAGGAAAGGAAAGCTCGCAAAACGTTCGCTTATTACCCATCTTCCATAGAAGTCTCCGAACTGGAAGGGATCGCTCTTCAATTCCATATCCCCAGAGGCTGTCGCGCGATGTCACCTACTCCAAGAAAACATGTAGCTATCCTCCGCGGGGGTATATTACTGTCAGCACTCAGCACCTGGAACACGGGCTAAGATTCCCAGTTCCTTTTTATTTGATCAAATTCTTGAACGCTGTCAAACTCGCGCCGTTCCAGCTGACATCGAACTTATATGCACAGTTGACCTCGCTAACCCTAGCCTTCCTTAAAAATAATCTTCCTCCTCCAACTCCAAAAATCATACAGCAGTTTTATAGCATAAAAGCTTTAAGCGCCTTACAGGAGGGAATGTCAGAGGGCATTTACTACCTCACAGCTCATCCGTCTGACTATAAGAAACTTTTGCCCCAAGGAGGTGCGAAGGGCAAGTCCAACGTCGGGTCATACAAGACGAGCTAGTTTCTCGTCTCATGCCCTTCTCTTGCAAGACTTAAAAATTTCAACTTCGTTCTGGAGCCAGGTAGATAGAGGAAGATCTTTAACGGGCTTAAAATAATAATTTTAACTTTTATTTATTTATTTATTATTATTATTTTTTTTAGATCTGAAAATAGACAAGTCCCCTCTCAACAACGAAAGAAAAGGGCTCTTGAGGTGCTCGCGAACTCGAATGAAGCAAGCATAAGCAGTAAATTTGATATTGTTCTTCTTCAGGCTCATGACCTTGCTCCTCCTGAAGATTCTCCATTAATTAATAGTAAGAATGACATATCGAGCATGGGGAAATGCGAGCTTCCCTTCGTTCTCGAAGTTCCTGTTAGGGTAAATGATACATTTGATTCCCAATCGGCTCCAGCTCGCACCCCCTCCTCGCGAGCAGAGACAGCATCAGCTCCTGCTCCAGCTCGGGCAGCTCCAGCCCGCGCAGCCCCTATTGTACAAGTAGATTCATCCCCCTCCCCAAATCACACAACTATTTCAGAGGCTCTATTGCCTGCTCCAGCAGACTTAGTGCATGCTCTAATAGTTCCAACATCTGCTAAAGTAACACCAGCTCCAGCTCGCACCCCACCAGTGGGTGCATCTCGAAAAACTGCTTCTTCAGTTCCTACTCTTTCCACTGGGCGAGCTTCAGCTAAAAGGAAGAAACTTGCTCTTCTGGAGTTCTCTCTCGAGAATCCTGCTAAGACTTCAGCCCCTTCAGTAGCTCCAACGAAGCGATCAACTGAAACCTCAGCCTCTCCAACTTCTCCTTTAAAGCGTTCTAAGCGACCTGCTAAAGTACACGCTCCCTCTGTCGCTGCTCCTAGCGAGGTACCACCTTCAGAAACAGCAGCGGATCTTGCTCTGGTTCCAGTTCCCAGCTCGCAATTTGGAGAAGGGGATGCTCCGTCCGAGGTAGCTCCCCAGGCAACCCAGACTGGTACCAACGAGAGATAAAAGAGGAATTGAACTAGGCGTACCTTTTTCACACGTCGTCACATGTACTGGAGTGAAAAAATTGACACCCCGGAGGCTGAGAGGACTACATCACCATCAAAGCCAGATATCGAGGTTGGACCTAGGGGAGATGTTTGACTTCCTTCATTGATAACTGGCTAACAATTATGTTGACTTATGCAAGGGTTTTAGAGAATAGGTCCCTTGAGGGCATGGATCTAGATGAGTACGCAACTCGTTATGCTATGCTGGTAAGTTGTTTTATCTCCTGGTTGTTTTACTCTTTCAAATATTTTAACTTGTAGAATTTTCAGGCCTCTCTTGCATCAATAAAGAGGAGGAGGTTGACCAGACTCACTGAAGATCGAATAATGAGGCTGAAAACGAGCTGGATGAAGCTAATGAGGAGATAGCGCACTTGGCTGAGAAAACCATAGAGGGCCACGGGGCACAGATAGCTGCAGCAAATAATGCTAGACAGACCGCTGAGGAAGCTCTACTGAAAATGGAAAATAAACGCGACACGTTAAGGGATGAGCTATACAAAGTGAGGGAAGAGTTGAGGCAGTCTGAGCAGCGGGCCGAATTGGCCGAACAATTACCTGAACGAGTAGAGGCTGCAGCACAGCGAACTGAGGAAGCTAAGCAATAAGCTGAGATTGTAGATAAACAAATCGAAGTGCTCGGACAACAAGTTAATGTTGCAGTTCAACGGGCTGATGTTGTAGAGAAGCGGGATGAAGAAGTAGAAGCTACAACTAAACAAACTGAAGAGGCTGAGCACCAAGCTGAGGTGCTTAGGCAGCAAGTGGGGGATGTAATTCAATGAGCTAAGGCTGCTGAGCAGCAAATAGAAGCTATAAAGCAAGAAGCCGAGGTCATTAATCGCCATGCAAATGATGCTTTTGAAAAACTGATGGTTCTCAGAGAAAAATCTGTTCATGAACTGAAGATGCAGGTCGCTAAAGCAAAGGATAAGGCTGAGGAAAAAACAAGCCTCAACTTTCTCTATATGCTGTGGATGTCCCATCCGGAGATGGATTTTTCTATCTTTGGGGATGTGGAACTCGAAGTTGTAGAAAAGTTCAAGGCAAGGGCTGCCTCATCCTCAACAATGGAGGTGCCTGGCGCGACCTCTCAAACTGAGCCCGCTGGTGACCTCGAACCTTCTGGTGTGTCTCCTTCTCATAAAGACCCTTTATTAGGCCCAGATCCTCTAGCTTAGAGCTAGCAGCTTACCTTTTGTATTTGTATTTTTCAATCACCAATTTGTAAAGGATAATTTAGGCTTAATGAAATTTACTTTTCCATTTCTCCTCTATCGAATGCGTTTGAGTTATTGCATATGTTGTAATACATTTTATGATCATTTTGTAAGACTTCTTGTGAGCTAATTGTTAACGAGCTCAAAATCTGATAATATCTTTAAGCAATCGCTTAACTCAACAGAGCTCAAAATTTTGTAATATAAGCAACTGATCACAACCTCTTGACATATTAGAATGTTGACGAGCTATGCATGGGGTCGTAATCTTGCCTGCTTTTTAGACTCTTTCTTTTTATTTTAGCGAGCTATGTAGGGGTACACAACCTCGCCTGCTTTTTAGGCTCTTTTTATTTTAACGAGCTATGCAGAGGTACTCAGCCACACCTGCTTTTTAGGCTCTTTATTTTTAGCGAGCTATATAGGGACACTTGACCTCACCTGCTTTTTAGGCTTTTTTTTTTTTAATTTTAGCGAGCTATGCAGGGGGACTTGACCTCACCTGCTTTTTAGGCTCTTTCTTTTTATTTTAGCAAGCTATGCAGAGGTACACAACCTTGCCTGCTTTTTAGGCTCTTTTTATTTTAGCGAGCTATGCAAGGGTACGTAACCTCACCTGCTTTTTAGACTCTTTTTATTTTAGTGAGCTATGCATGGGTACGTAACCTCGCCTGCTTTTTAGGCTCTTTCTCTTTATAGCGAGCTATGCGGAGGTACGTAACCTCACCTGCTTTTTAGGCTCTTTTTCTTTATAACGAGCTATGCAAGGGTACATAACCTCGCCTGTTTTTTGGGCTCTATTTATTTTTGGCGAGCTATGCAGGGGTATTTAACCACACCTGCTTTTTAGGCTCTCATTTTTAGCGAGCTATGCACTAATCAGCACGAAGCTCGTCATTTTTGTAAAATAAGGCACATCATGAGGGAACTGGAGCTTTCATTATCTATAATAAGATTGAATTATTCGTGACAAATAAAGTTACTGATAATATGGTCGAAGATGTTCAACATTCCAAGTTTGAGGGACTTCAGCTCCATTGATGTTAGCCAAGCGATATGTCTCATTCCCTAAGTTTGCTTTGACGATATAAGGTCCTTCTCAATTTAGGCCTAAGGACCCATCACTGGGTTTGCAAGCTCCAGGTAGAATGAGACGCAGTACTAGGTCTCCCACATTGAATCTGCGAATCCGAGCATTCTTGTTATAGTACCTCACTATTCTCTGTTGGTAGACAGCTACTCTCAGCCTAGCCGTCTCCCTGACTTCTTCAAGTAAATCCAAATTTGCAGTAAGTAACTGATCATTGTCATTTGGATTTAAGATCGTTCTTCGCTACGAGGTGACTTCTAACTCTGCTGGAATCATGGCTTCAGATCCATACACCATTGAGAACGGGGTCTCGCTTGTGGAACTGCGAGCTGTGGTCTTGTAAGCCTATAATACTTCCTGAAACTCGTCTACCCACGCTTCCTTCTTCGTTTCCAGTTTCATCTTCAAGGTCTGCTTTATAATTTTATTCACGGCTTTAACTTGGCCATTGGCTTGTAGATGGTCCACTGCTGAGAAACTCTTGACTATCTTCAGATCGTTACAGAACTTGAGAAACTGGTCGCTGCTAAACTGGGTCCCATTATCTGTCACGATCTGCCATGGAACCTCAAACCTGCAAATGATATTACTCCACACGAACTTCTCAATCTTCGTTGTGGAAATTTCTGCCAACTCCTTTGCTTCTGCCCACTTAGTGAAATAGTTAACTGCGACCACGGCGTGTTTGCACCTTCCACGAGCTGTTGACAAAGACCCGATCAAATCCATTCCCCATATTGCAAAGGGCCATAGGCTTACCATTTGCTTAAGATAGGCTGGCAGAGCTCGCGGAATTCGGGCAAACCTCTGACACTTATCACACCTTTTTACTAAGTCGATAGTGTCCTGTCTCATAGTAGGCCAGTAAAAACCTTGACGGAGTGCCTTTTGAGCTAGAGATAGCCCCCTAGCGTGATTTTCACAATGGCCTTCGTGTATCTACCTCATCACTGTTTCACACTCTGGGCCATCAATGCATCTTAAAAGTGGAGTTGAGAACCTCTTCTTGTACAACACATCATCATAGATGCAATATCTGGCTGCTCTAGCTAGCGGACGCCGTGCTTCCAGCTTGTTACTTGGCAGTTTTCCATCCTGCAAATAATTGAGAATTAGGCCCATCCAAGAATTAGGCTGCACAGTTATTGCCATCATCACACTTTTCTCTTCTATACTCGGGGCTGGTAGGAACTCTACTGGGATTGCCCCCAAAAAGTCTGTATCTTGTGTGGTCGCGAGGCGAGCTAATACATCTGCATGCAAGTTCTGAGCTCGTGGGATCTGCTTCACCTCGTACCTCTGAAACGCACCTAGCAACTCATGAACTTTCTAGAGGTAAAGGGTCATCTTTGGTCCCTTGCTCTGATACTCCCCCAATATGTGACAGACAACGAGCTGCGAATCGCTAAATACTTTCAACCGCTCAGCTCGCATTTCCTTAGCCAAACACAAACCTATGAGCACTGCTTCGTATTCAGCTTCATTGTTTGTTACCTGGAAACCAAACCTTAAAGCGCAAAGGATTTTATGGCCTTCAGAGCTTATCAACAATATTCCAACTCTAGCCCTCTGCTTATTGGATGATCCATCAACATAAAGCTCCCAGGTCGGACCTTCAAAAGATCCCACTTCATCATCCATTGGCCCTGTAAATTCTGCAATGAAGTCTGTCAGGGCTTGTACCTTGATAGCCATCTTTGGCTTATACTGAATATCAAACTACGCGAGCTCCACCGCCCATTTCAACAAACGACCTGAGGTGTCCGCCTTCTGTAGAACTTGTTTTAGCGAATACTGGGTGAGGACCTCGATCGTATGGGCTTGAAAATAAGGTCGCAGCTTCCTCGATGCTACCACCAAGCAATAAGCAAGCTTCTCCATCTGCATGTACCTGGTTTCAGCATCCTGTAATCTTTTACTCACATAATACACTGGAAGCTGCGTCTTCTCTTCCTCTCTCACCAAAGCAGCACTTAAAGCTTGTTGAGACACCCCAAGTACAGAATCAGCTTTTCTCCTTCCTTGGGCTTAAAGAGGAGTGGAGCTCGCCCCATATATTCTTTCAACTGCTGGAAGGCAACTTCACATTGTTCGGTCCACTCGAACCTTTTTGCCTTTTTTAAAATATCGAAAAATGGGATGCATTTATCCGTAGCCTTCGAGATGAACCTACTTAGTGCTGCGACCTGGCCATTTAGGCTTTCCACATCTTTCACCCTAGTTGGTGACCTCATGTCTATCAGTGCTTTGATCTTCTCAGGATTGGCTTCAATACCTCTGTTATTCACCATGAAGCCCAGAAACTTCCCAGAAGCTACCCCAAACGCACACTTGTGCGAATTCAGCTTCATTTGATAGTTCCTCAGAACCTGAAACATCTCCCCTAGATCACGCACATGATTGCCTACCTGCTTGGACTTTACTAACATATCGTCGACATAGACCTTCATGGTCTTTCCAATCTGTTCTTCGAACATCATGTTTACCAAGCGTTGGTAGGTCGCTTCTACATTTTTCAACCCGAAGGGCATCACCTTGTAGCAGTATAGTTCGCGATCTGTCACAAACGAGGTGTGCTCTTCATCCTTGGGATTCATGGGAATTTGATTATAGCCCGAGTACACATCCATGAAGCTCAAGAGCTCGTGACCAGTTGTAGCATCCACGAGCTGATCTATCTTCGGTAGGAGGAAGCTATCTTTAGGACACATCTTATTCAGATCAGTAAAGTCGATGTATGTTCTCCACTTCCCGTTCTTTTTCTTTACTAGCACTAGGTTGGCGACCCAAACTGGGTAGTAAGCTTCGCGAATGAATCTGTTCACCAACAATTTTTCTACCTCCTCCTTCAGTGCGAGGTAGCGATCCCATGTCATTGCTCTCCTCTTCTGACGAACTGGCTTATGGTAGGGATCAATATTCAATCTATATGACATCACCTTGGGATCGATCCCCACCATATCTTCGTGATTCCATGCGAACACATCCAAGTTCGCCTTCAAGAAGTCAGCGAGCTGGGCTTTCAATTTTGGAGCTAAACCTCTTCCCAGCTTCAAGCACCTCTCTAGATCTGTCTCGTTGACTTGAACATCTTCCAATTCTTCGATCAGTCCAGTAGCTCGGTCTGCATCTACCTCGCGTGGGTCCAGGTCGTGACTGACCCCTTTTTCGGTCATAGCTCGTGGCTCGCCCCCTGAGACCACGTTCACCTTCTTCCCTCTTACGCCTATTTTTACAGCATCTTCATAACACCGTCTGGCTAAATGCTGCTCCTCTCTAACACATCCAATGCTATTGGGAGTTAAAAACTTAACTGTGAGGGTCCTAGTCGAAGTGATCATATCCAGCTCGTTCATAGCAGGTCTTCCTAGGACCACGTTATATGCTGAGGGGCAATCAATGATAAGGAAATCTGCCAACACAATTGCTTGGCGACCTGCCTCCCCAAGAGTAAGTGGCAGCTTGATTTGTCTCATTAGTACCACAACATCTCCAGTGAAACCATAAAGAGGCTCTGGAGGCAGTCTTAACTGCTCTAGTCCTAACCCCATTTGATCAAAACAACTCTTGTACATAACATTTACCGAGCTCCCGGTGTCGATTAAGATGCGTTACACCTCCATTTTGTTGATCTTAGCTTGAATGACTAGCGCATTATTGTGAGGCCAGATCACACCTCTAACATCTTCATCAGTGAACACAATCTCGTCCGAGGTCATCTTTGCCCTTTTTACGGGTCCCTCCGACCCGCTGACCTGGAAAGTATGATTCGCCTCTCGGACGTATCTCTCATATGATCTGTTCGAAACACCTGCAATATGGGGCCACCATGAATTGTAAAGATAGTTCTTACCACAGGCTCATGCTCTGGCTCGGGAGCGAGCTCGGGCTGTTATTGTGTTGGCTGCTGTTGAGGTCATTGTTGTGGAGGTCGCTAGTCTACAGGTCTCGTCACATAATCTCTAAAGCGCCCTCTCCTAATCAAATTTTCAATGGCGTCTTTCAACGCCCAACAATCTGAAGTATTGTGCCCGACCTTATTATGATAGACACAAAACTTGTTCCGATCCCTATGCTGAATAGGAGCCCTTAAAAGATTAGGTCTTCCAAAATCTTTCCTGTTCCTTTCGGTTGCATAAATCATGTCAGGTGAATCCGTCAGGATACTATATCCTCCATATCGACCTTGACGTTGAGGTCGCTCATTCCTTGGCTCTCTTCTCACCCTCTTAGCAATTTGATTATTTGAGTAATTGTTTCTACCTTCTTCGTTCTTGCCATTATTTCTCCTCTTTGACTGGCTGGAACTGTCCGCTTCATTCTTCTAATTTTTTTTCTTCGGGCCGAAGGTTTCTTTCCATCTAATCTCCTTCGCAGCTTGCTCGTAGAACTCCCTCAGATCCTTCACTGGGGATTTGTAAATGCTTTCGTACAGTTTCTCATCCTTGTGCAACCCAGCTAAGATCACTGTCAATACACTCTTGTCTGAATGATTTTCAACATTTGTGACCTCGCGCCTAAACCTGATGATATATTCTTTCAACGACTCACCCTGACGCTGGAAGATGGTACCTAGGTAGTAAGATGGAGCGAGCTGTCTTCTCAATGCCCTATACTGACCAACGAATTTCTACTAGAATTCCTCCCAACTACCTATACTGCGAGATGGGAGATTCTTGAACCATGTTCTCAGAATGTCCCCCAAAGTAACTGGGAATACACGGCACTTCACCATAGGATTACCTGTCTGCAGGTCCATCTGAGCGTTGAAGGCGTCAAGATGGTCATAAGAGTCACTATCCCTATTATACTGCTGGATATTTGGCATCTTGAACCTCGGGGGAAAAGGTTACGTCTCAATTTCCCTTGTAAATAGAGTCCTTTCCCCGTAGTACACACATTGCTCGAGGACTCCAGGTCGCGCTTCTAGCTGCTGGACCCTCTAGAGAAGCTCCTCTACTTATGGATCTCGGAGCTCATATCTCTTCATGTGGTCGCAACTTGGGGAAGGGTACTCTAGGTCATATCTCTCATCCTCTTCGAACAGTCCTCCAGGCTGATGGGATCTCGCATGTCTCTCATTCACTTCATCCACATACCGAGGTGCAGCTCGGACTCTATCATGCCCAACCTCTTCCTGTCGGTTTCCATCCTGACTCAACCTTACCATCAGGCTAGCTGGGCGTGCGACCTCCCTTTCTTCGCGAACAGGATGTCCAGCTCTAGAACACGCATTGGAGGAATGAACTGAGTCGGCAGGTCACGGGATTTCCCTTGTTGATCTTTCGGGCACTTGCATTGCTTCATGCTGCTAAGGCGCGTGTCTTAGTGCCTGAACCTCAGCCCTAGGTATGTTCTGTGCTTGAACCTGCACCAATATATTGACGGCCTCTGTGAGCTGCCTGACCGTGTTCTCCAGCGCCTCTTGCCTCTGATACCACACTTGTTGCCCATCAACTACTGGGGTGATTGGAACTGATTGACGGGGAGGCAAAGGCGGCATGTTTGCTGCAACACCAGCTACCTGACCATACGACGTTCCTGCTGCATACATGGGTGCACCTTCCACCTGTTGTGCATCGTGTTGATGGTGATTGGGCTGACTCTCTGCTTGGTCAGCCTGTGAGCCCACATACTTGGTTTGTCTGGTTCTTGCCATGTTATCATAAATCAATGAACGGAGATGACAAAGATTGCAGTTTGGGCCCTCCTTCTAGCGCCAAAATGTCCACTTTGAAATTCAGCCGACGAGAATTCAATGCCCAGTACCTGTAATCAATGTGAGAAAATACGAAAACAAAAAAAAACAGAGCAAAGAACCAAGAACAAACGGCAGAAAACAAAGAGTTTTTAACGTGGTTCAGCGAGTGCGCCTACGTCCACGGCTGTCTCTCTAAAATTCTGCTGAGTGACAGTATGCTATTCAATGTGTCGTTACAATGATTTTAACCCCTATTTATAGGAGAAGAGATGTTACAGATTATGAAGCATTAAAATAGGAAAAGAATTTCATCATAAATACACTTTCTAACCAGTTGGAATTAAATCAGGAAACTGCCTCAAATATCTCGAGATAAGGTTGAATGAATTTGAATTTGAATTAACTTCCGTTTCTGGTGAGAAAATCACGATCAGATTAGGTAACTGATATATCTGGAAGATTCTGTATTAAATGCGCTCTGAGCGAACTGCTTACTGTGTATGGTGATTTGCGACCTCGAGCTGGACCTCGCTGAGAAGCGAGCTATGAATAAGGCAAACTATGGAACGAGCTATAACCCGGCTGTGATACGAGCTCGTTGCTACGAGCTGAGAAGATTGCTGGGGCGAGTTGTAGAACTCGCTGGGCTTAGAGTTAACATCTGGGCCTTCTATTGGGCTTAAGTTTGGCTTTTACCAGCCCATTTAATGAATCTAGAAAATGCACATAACAACACCTAACTTGAAAAAATTCGCAAGAAGAATTCTTTCATTGCCCACTAGTTCATCAAGATGTAAAAGAAATTTGAGCAATTTTAAATGGGAAAATGTAATATCTATAACATATTTTTAATGTTCTAAATTTTAATTATTTATTGATTTATTTAATTTTAATTTTTAAATATTATGTAGATACATTCAAGGAAAAGGAATAAACTAACTACAAGCCGATTAAACAATCTAGTCTTTGTTCAATTCAATTCAAAATTGATACTCAAAAATCAAAGATAGACTGAGAAGGATGTTGATGTGCTACTAACAACTGATGCTGATGCCACTAATGCACAAGGATGGCTTATTCCAGGTGATGATGATGATGATGATGAAGTAGGGTCCAGTTTGGAGTAAATGAGGCAACTTGATGAAGATGATTTTCATTCTTAAGAGGAGGATGTGAAGGAGGGGGAGATGAACATTGATTTAGAGTTTGAGTTTGACAATAAACAAGTTATAGAAGACTATTATAAAGATGAAGAGTAGTTGTGTCTTTCTCCTTGCCCTTTAGATTTTTAAGGCCTTAATATACTTTTTGGACTTTTCCTCTTTAGTTGTTATTTTCGTACTTGCTATGTTATTATTTAGTATTTACATGTTATATTATATATGATATTGGTTGTGTTTGAGATTGAAAGAAGGGTCGAGGGTCTTAAGTAGTTAAAATGTAATAGTCATTTGAAGTATTGTTATTTTGTGTATTACAGAGTTTGTTGAAAAAATAGTTGTTATGTTGCTAAAATTTTTAAAACATCTAGTACATTATTATATTGTAATTATAATATTTGTGCTAAAGTGGCTTTGAAAATTGCATGAAATAGATTTAATGATGTTTTGTGATCATATTATTATATTTTAAACTTTTGATTCTATAGAAAATATTTGAAGTTTTATTTTACGGGTTTAACCCAATTTGACTGTTAGTAAACAGTACTCATCAATTAACATCGATTAATCGTCGAATAATCGATAAATCACTAATCGCTGCCTCATCGGTCGATTAGCTGTTAGCGATTTTCGCAACATTGATTCCAACATGAAAACAATCAAAGTAAAACCTAAATGAAGTTTCAAGGAACAATGCAAGCTAATAAATTATGCATTACAAAATACTATCAAAAACATCATCAGCAAATAGGAGTGATAGGACTATATCACCCTATATTGGTAGTTGGTTAGAAAAACCAAAATGCCAACCAAAACTTTGTCACACATAATTAAAAGTAACACTATGACAAATAAAGCAGACATACGACCAGAAAAGCATAAAATAAAATTTCAGCAAAAACCAAAGCTAAAAAATACAGGTAAAGGTTAAATTAACTGAACCAAAAACAAGCATCATCATGACACGAGAAGCAACAATCAAGACTTTAACAACAAGAACTCAGAATGCTAGACCAAAATCGCCCTAGTGAAAGCATCAAAAACAAGGGCAAACACAACAAGCACAACCATAATACAAAAAACGCATAATGTATCTTTGATTGTTTAATGTTGATTGAAAACATAGAGCAATTAAGAAACACAAAAACACATATATTTGCAATTGAGAAAGAAAACCAACATAATGAGATGGCACCACCTATCAAATAGAGAAAGGTAGTAACACAATTTTACCATCACTTTAATAGTAACAGCACTTAAATGTTGTGCATTTTAGATTGCTTAATTTTATATTGTATATAAAATGAATGCAAGATGACCATAAAATTACTATCAGAATCAGTTTTGAGTCTACCTACAATAATGTTCTAACAGTCCGAAGAGTAATGCAAGATGACCATGATATCAAACACAATCCTACCATAATATGACTATTCATTTTTTCGCAACTTAGTTTTTCAGTGCCTAGAAATGTTCATTTTTATAATATTATTATAGTCATATTTTTTGCAGGACATACTTCTTCTGCCCTTTCAATAATTAGCCTCAACATAATGAGTTGAAGTTTAATTTGTTAATTAATACATGTTTATTGAAGCAAGAGCAAGAGCAAGCAAAAGGACAATTTAAAGAGATTAGCGCATGTAATGGATGGTTGAGGTGAGAAGAGAGAGAGAAATGGAGAAAGAGAGAACATACTGACCGTTCAAAGCCTCCATGTCATCATCGCCAGTCGTTCAATCGTTCGTGTCGTCGCGTTGTTCCTTTCTTCAAGCTGTTGTTGTTATCTCCTTCCTTCAAGTCATCACTGGACTATAAGCATGTGATGAACCGTGAGAATGTGAGAGTGACAGTGACTAGATGGGCAAGTGAAAGTGAAATTGATAGGGTT
The DNA here is from genome assembly GCA_019925255.1 of Litchi chinensis. NCBI lineage: Eukaryota > Viridiplantae > Streptophyta > Magnoliopsida > Sapindales > Sapindaceae > Litchi > Litchi chinensis. Next base: position 23,676,047 of record CM034464.1, read on the forward strand.
AAAGTATATGTTAGTTTTGTAATTTGTTTATTTAAGAAAGGCATTATTGTCGTTTTACCTCTCCAAATTGGTTAGCTGTGCAAATATTTTAGATTTGAGTTATTTTTCAACTCATGAATCCCAAAAGGATTACTTTCCAAATAAATCTTTTATTTTTCAAAGAAAATTTGGGTTTAGAAACCAAGATTTTTGGGTTTTCAAAAATTGAAAACCTAGAATTTTGGGTTTCCAATTATTAAAAACCCAAATTTTTAGATTTTCAGTCATTTGAAACCCAAAAATTTGAGTGGAACTTAGAAAATGGGTTTCTAGGTCCTTAAAAACATAGATTTCGAGGTTTCTAGTAATTAGAAAGTGGAGATCTTAGATGGGATGTCTACCATCCATCACCCCTTAAATTTATTTTGTATTATGTTTTATGTATATAAAGGTATTTCAGTCATTATATAAGTTTAGAGTATATTTACTTGTTGGATTAGAAAATATGAATGAAGAATGATAATGATTGATGGTATTTACTCATTCTAAAATCATTTTGTAATAAGAATAAAATGTTAGGTCCCATATGTAGGGATGACAATAGATAGGATCGAATTGCGTTTTGTTCTTTCCGAACCCGATCCGAAATTTTTTAGGGATGCTCCAAACCCAACCCTTGTCCTAAATGGGTCACTACTTTCTGCCCTAAACCCAAATCCAATTAGAGGGACTTGCCCCGAGTCCGACCCGTTGACCTAATTTAATTTTTAACTAAAACAAATAAGTAACAAATAAATAAATAACAAATATCACAAGATTAACTACATTTATGATAACATGTCATTACACAATCCAAAATATTAATACTACATAGTCATAAATGTCAAAATAATAACAACAATATAATCAAGTTTCATTAAAAACACTACATAAATAAATAACCAAAAACCTTACAAAAATTTATCCCAATGCTTTCAAACACGAACTTATAACCCAAAAAAAAAAAAAAATGAGTTAATAAGTTTTAATGTTACATAAAAATAATATTAAAAGTGTAATATATAATTATCATAATTTAGTCATTCACCATCACCATCACTATCTTCTTTATAACAATCAACTTGTTGAGCTTTTTTATCTAACCCTACACATATGTACAAATAAAATAGGGGAACAAACTGATAACAAGGGAATAGACAAAATGAAGAATAGGAGAACGAGAGAAGTGGCTGTTGTTGCTTGTTAGTTTTTTTTTTTTTAATTTATATGTCGGGTTAATGGGGCGGGTCGGGGCAAAAAAGCTTGCCCCGTTCTTGACCCGATAACCCGATCGGATCAGTCCTTTAGCCCTAAACCCGCCCTAAAGTCAATTTTTTTAGCTCCAAACCCGCCCCAAATAGATCAGATTTTTTTGGGTTTAGATCGGATCGGGTATTTTTGTTAGGGGTGGCAAAAAGGGTTGGCGTGTCGAGTTGAGCTGAATTCGATTCGATTCGTTTATGAATTCGATTAATTCAACACGAATTCGTTTAACAAGCGGGTTGATATTTTTGGATTCGACATGAAATCGTTTACACATGACTAACACGACACGAATTCATTTAACCCGTTTAATCATTTAAATCGTTTAATTCGTTTAACCCGTATAATTCATTTAACTCGTTTAACTCATTTAATTCGTTTAACCTGTTTAACCCATTTAATTCGTTTAACCCGTTTAATTCATTTAACCCGTTTAACCTGTTTAATTCGTTTAACCCGTTTAATTCGTTTAACCAAATATAATAAATAATATATCAACTAAATATTAAATCAACTATACAACTTATACATTAAATCAACTATAAAATTTTATATCATCTCCACATTTAAAAACCCCAAGAAAATTAAACTCAATTCAAACACAAATATAATAAATCATTCACAATCAAACATTTAAACACCTAATTAATACATAAAAACCTACATATTAAATCAACTACATAAAATTTCACATCATCCATATTTCTAAACCAGAACAAAATCAAACTCAATGCAAACACAAATATAACAAATAATTCACAATCAAATATTTCTACACCTAATTCAACTCATAAAAACCAACACATTAAATCAACTACACAAAATTCCATATCATCCACATTTAAAAATTACAACAAAATTAAACTCAATGCAAATCCATATAAATTAAAATGACATAATATTATCATTCTCCAACATCAAACTTTTGTCACTTAAAATTCTTTCCTCATTGATTCCAAACTCCAAAGGGACTTTCAAGCTACACAAAAAACACAAAAACACAAAATTAGATATCTACATTCACAATCTTAAAATTAAGAAATATAATTAAGAGATAGATTTGGCCACACCATTTGCATTTGCATCTATCCTGTCCCTTTTTATCCTTCGATATCATTTCGAAGGACTTCCACACATGCGACGTTCGCTTTTTTTTTTTTAGCAGCTTTAGTTTGCTTTGACTCGCTTGAACTTTCCACATTTTCATGCTCATCTTCAACTTCAAGCTCATCTTCCAAATCGATGGCATCGTCATCGAAGTCAACACTCAAATCCATTTCTGAGAACCAATCAACCATGAAGTTATATCACATTACTGGTTACACGAGAGATATATATATGAAAACTGATATCATGCCTGTACACTAAGATTTTTCTAGTTTCCAAAAAAAAAAACACATGATTTTTCTATCAGATTGCAATCTCATTGTTAGCAATCTACATAGTCATAGTCATTATATTATTAAGAGATCAAATAATGGTAGAAATAACCAAAAAATATATTATTCCAATTAACATTTTACACGCAAGAATCGAAATACAGATTGCACAAAAGAAAATAAAAGAGAAGGACACCTGAAGGGAGAAGCTTGGACGTCATGGAGAAACTCGCGAACTGTGACTGGACCGAACTGGATGACTACGAAAAGGGAGAAGCTCGCGACTGTGACTTAGTGTTGTCAGGGCGTCGGTCGTGGTCGGTGTCGTCGCGTCATCGGTGTTAGTGTCGTCGAGGTCAAGTCGTCGTGTCGTCGCCCTTCTTGTGTCGTCGCGTCGCTGTTTTGAAAGGAAAAAAGGACCGTCGAACGGTGGTGTTGCGTCGCATCGTCGTGTCATCCTTCTAGTGTCGGCGGCAGACCGCTGGTCGTCGGTCGATTGGTAGCATAAGGGTGACAGCGTAGGAGGGATGGAGGTTGGAGTGGCTGTCGAGTTTAGTTGTTTAGATCTGAAAATGTCTAGGTTTAGGTAAGTGTTTGTTTATATCTAAATGTACAATTACACTCCAACCCTTCGAATATACTAAATTATAATTTAACCCCAATTTTAATCGTGTCAACCCATGATTTGTTTAACCAAACTCGATTCGATTCGTTTAATAAACGGGTTGACACGATTACGACACGAATTCGTTTAACTCCAACTCATACCCATTTATTTTTCGCGAATTCGTGTCAATCCATTGTGTCGTAACCCATATTGTCACCCCTAATTTTTGTCATCCCTACCCATATGAATTTGAGGTTGTGGAATAAAAATTTCATTCCTTTCACTCCACTTAGGAATGTCATTTTCATTACTCTTTCCAAATTAAAAAGACTTTTATATGGGGTTGTGAAACTTTTTTGGAAGTTATTCATTTTTTTTTTTCCTTTTTTGTTATATTCTATAGATTACATGATATATATTATTGTTTATTTTTATAATACTGTTGAGTTATATGAGAGTTTAGAAATAATCACACAATTAATAATTATAATAGCCACAATCATGGAGCCTAGCATAACTTTTACGAAGATGGTTTACATGTATATTAACAAATAAAAATTATCGTTATATTCTTATTTGAGAAATAATATAATATTATGGAATTTTTATTTAAAAATAATAAGAAAATATTATAATATGATTTTATAAATTATGGATAGTTTGGAATTCTTTAACATTAACAAAAATAAAAAGTAAAATATAGATACACAATATACTTACAATGATATTATTAAAAAGTTTTTTTTTTTTTTTTAGAGTATAAAATATTGTTAGTCAAGAACATTTTTGTAATTCATAATTAATTCATTCTGATTTCAAAATAAAGTAAACAGCTTCATGAAAATACTATTTATTCCAATTTCGATATCTATAATTGAAGTAAACAACTTATTCTGATTTTGATATATAATTCTAATTTTAAGTCATTTTGATTCCAGATTATTCTCATTCTCATTCTGAATCCTACAATTGAAGTAAATGTACCATAAAAATATTATAAGAATTTCATGTGGTCTTAATAAAGGTATTTTAATCCTTTCATGATTTTGGACTGAGTATACCGATTTTTTTTTATAGAAACCTAATGGTAGGGGTTTTATCTAATATTTTAAAAATCAGATGTCAATTGCTATTAGTTTATTTTTTAGCAGTTTTTCATAATATCCCTTTTTAATATCTCATATATATATGGGGTAGGATCAAGGGATATAAATTTTAATATAGATTTTGACGCAATTTTTCAACCATTAAATTGAAAATCAATGAATGGTGTAAATTAGCTGTTAATTTTGAATTTCTACACTTCATCCTATATTATTTTTACCTTTTATTCAAATAAAAAAGTTATCAATTCAATTTTTATTTAATTTTTTTTTTTCATTCAGTCCACCAAATCATGCAAATAATATATGGATTTTAAAGCTCTCAACATAATCTTTTAAATAAGATCCATATTGTATATGCTTAAATAAATGTATTGATCAGAATAGTTCAAAATCAAAAATCAATTAAAAAAAATAAAGTAAATAGAGAATAGAAAAGAACATAATGAAGAGAGAGAAATCGGTCCATATGTTATAATCTAATGGAACACAACTTTCAAATAACTTTGTTGTTCTAAAAAAAGAAAAAATTAAATCTACATCATTCATTGGTTTTCAATCTAATACTTAAAAAATTATGTCAAAATTTGTGTCCTTCGATCCTGTCCCTATATATATCCCTACTTAAATTAAAGTTGTGGCATGAACTTCACGTTATTTTCTGTTAATGTGATCTAAAATCATTGTATTAAGTGTCTTAATTTATCTTAGACCCAAAAAAAAAAAAAAAAAAGATAATCTTTGTGAGTTTATAATTCAATATGTATGATTGTGGATGGGCAAAAAAATTGGGACTGAGCTAACTCAAATTGACTTGATCTAACTCAAGCCAATTTGAAAATATTAGTTTTTAATTTGACTTTAGGTCGAGTCAGTTTTGAATTAAACAAATGGTTTTTTTTGGTCTCGGATCAGTTTTGAGTCAAAAGAAACCGACCAAAAACTGAAAGCCAAGTTTTATTAAAAAAGAGTAAAAATCATTTGGTCCTCAAGGTTTAGAAAAATGTCAAAATTTTTAACTATATTTCAAAAATAATCAAATCACTTTTAATCTTTAAAAAAAAAAGTGTCAAATTAGTCTTTATTATCAGTTAGCTTTTGATCAAACCTAACGGACAATATGATAGACATGGATAAAATTGTCATTTCCAATCATACTTAAGGATGGTGACACATGTACGAAAATACACTTGCTAGTTTCATACAGTCAGTCCAGAACTTCAATTCGAAATTAAACAAATAAAATAAAATAAAATTAAGGAAAACCAAATAAATTTTGAAGATCTAGGAATGAACCCAGATTTTCAAGATGTTCTTGACCTGTAAAAAAATGGTTCATCATCAATCATCAACATCACCCAGTAAAAAGCACATTTATCACCACAAACCCAAAAATTAACAACAACAGTATCATCATCAATCATGAGTCATCAACAACAACCTAGTTCTTCACTTCTTCATCATTAACACAAACTTAGCCCTTTATCATCGGCATAAACCATGTCCTTCTTCATCGTTAACATCAACCAAGACCCACCAAGTTCTTCAATCCCCAATGTATCATCAACATCAACCTAATTCATCATCATCAATCCTAAAAAATAAAAAATAATAAACACAAAAAACCCCAAGAACCAAAAAGCCTAGATGGAGATCTTATGTATCTCCCAGGTTAGTGAGCAACTGTAGCTTCATCAGCGACAAAGATGGTTATCGCAATTGCAAAAGGACTGGGTTGGATGTTTGTGGCGATCGCAACTGCAGATGGTGACCACAACGAAGTTGCGTGTTAGGGTTGCGAATGCATTGGATGTTAGGTTGACGGAGTTGGGTGAAAAAAAGAAGGGAAAATTGAGGTGACGGAGCTATTGCCATGGTGGTGAGCAACTTTGGTAGGTGGAAAAGAAGGGAGAAGAGAGGTGACGAAGGTGCTGCCATGGAGATTAAAGAAGTTTGATTTGGATTTGGGAAAATCTGGGTTGTTCTAGTTATTCTTGTTGACGACAGTTGCCATGGAGATTGAATGTTCTTACTGATGATTGTCACCCAGTTCAAAATGCGATATGAAGAACTTGCTTTAGATCTGGTCCAGCAATTATGATGATTTTTTAAGATCAGGTTTTGTTTATTTATTTATTTATTTTGACATTATCTTGTTTTAAATTGATTTTTATTGAATAGTAAATGGATAAAAAATTTAGGTTGATTTTATGAGTATTGTTTGCTTGATTGAAGATAAATCTTTATATGGAATGGGTTAAAGATGAAGATTGGGTTTTTTTTTTTTTTTAATTTGTTCTATTTTAAGGTTTAATTCAGTATTTTTTGTGTTTAATTTAATTTAATTTTTTAAGTTTTTTTTTTCTTTTTTAATTTTATGAATGTTTGAGTAACATTAAAAAAAATTCCAATCATATCATTATAATTAAGCAGAAAAGCATAAAAAAAATATTTTTAGAATTAAATATTATTATAATATTTAATTATGGAGAGAGATATAGTAGTCTTTTTATCTATTCTAAATAAGTCTTCTCATATTTTTTGTTCGGTTTTATTATTAGTTGGTTAATTTGATAGCTTTTAAAAATGTTAGGAATAATTTGATTATTTATTGAAATTTAATTAAAAATTTAATTATTTTTTAAATGTCAGGATGAAATGACTTCTACCAAATATAAAAAATGTGAACTATAAAAGCTTAAAAAAACCCTAGACAAGCATCCTTCCCTCACTCTCTTTCACTCTCAACCCTCGAACCTCTATACTCTCAAACTGTCGCCGACAGCTCTTTCACCACCACTACTACTGACACTGATCATGGTGGTGGTGGTGAAGTGTAACAAGGGAGAGTGATCATGGTGTTGTTGTTTTTGCGTCTCGCTTGTTACACATCACCACCACTACCATTACTGACACTGATCAGAAGAAAAATCTCAACTTTGTAGAGTCTCAATTTAAGTGCTTTTCCTGTGTTCATCATTACTCTTGTCATCGCAGTTAGTTCCTTTTTGTTCTTGAATTTGTATAAAAAAAATGTGTGTAAAATGATTGATTGGTGCTGGTTTTGTTGTTTGAGATTTCTACTGCAGGTCCAAAAAGCTAGCTAAGAAGATTCAGATTAGTGATGAACACAGGTATCATGTTTTTATTCTAATGTTGGTGTTTTTTTGTTTGTTGTAATGGGGTTGCAAATTTTGGTTCTTTTTTGCGTTTATATTAGAGTATGAATTTATGTGAAGTAGGAAAACAAGCAAACCATGTGGTGTGGCCTTAGGATAAGATTGGTTGGCAAACAAGCATAGTTGAAGTGAATATAGGGGCATGGTTAGTGGCACCTCTTATTTTAGACCACTTGCATCATGTTATTTCAAAGGTTGGGAGTACATTTGATATGCATTAGTAATGCATATACACACTAGATACTAAAAACTTGGCCACCACATTCACACACACATATTACTCTTTTTTTGATAGTAACACATATTACTCTTTTGATAACCAAGAAATCCCCCAAACTTACTTAATGAACTGGAATTCAATACTGGGGTGCTTGCCGAATCCTATAGTTTTTGGGAAACGATGTTGACATTATGATGTGGATTGTTGGATACATTATTACCTGTTGACCTCCTAAGTATGGCTTCATTAATATTAACTAGGAGAAGTTGATTGCTTTTTTTAACCCTCTGTGTGTATGCAGATGGATGAATTAGCGTGCTTTGCTCCAGGAATGCTGGCTTTAGGATCATTTGGTTACAGGCCTGGTGATTCTGAGAAATTTCTCTCACTTGCAGAAGAGGTATTCATAATGACTCGCCGAACTTACATTCTAACTTTAACTTCAGAGTAAATTCTACATATAACATAAATAAAAGACAAGCATAACATCTGTAAATAGGTAGTATAAGTACAAAAGAGGATCAACCAGAACTTAGGATGAAAAACTTTAAATATCTCTGTGAAAGATGAAGGAGGAGCAATAATTTTTATGAACTCATTATATTTGATCGACAATAAAAAACTATTGTTATATTTGATTGACAATAAAAAACTATCTTCACTGCAGGTCCGTTTTGACTTGGTTTCTTGAAATTTGGGTGAAGTTTTGATCTCATATTGTCTGAATCTTATTTGATATAGAATCATCTGAGGGTAGCAAAGTTGTTGCAATGATAAGTTTGTAAGTTATTTCAAACATACACATGCATGTCTATATGTGTGTCTCTGTGTTATTCTGTATACCTGGAATCTGTATATGTACTGACATGATTTTTAGCAAATAACATTTATGTATGGACTAAATTTAAATCTGTTCAAGTGTATGAATATATGTAATTATGTATTGCTTAGTAGACATTTTTGTGTGAATTTCATATTTGAGTTGATTTTTAAAAGTGTCTCATTTCACTTCCTCTATTATTTTGTATTTAGTTATTTATGAAAAATGAAAAGCAGAAGCCCAAAATCTTGAGTTAAAAACTTATTTTAATTTAGGTTGTTGAATGATTCAATTTCTTAAATAGTGTATATGTATGTGTACTATTGTCTTTTTATTACCTGAACAAAGACTTAATTCGCTTTTCCGCTTTGCTTTGCAGCTTGCTTGGACATGCTATAACTTTTACCAGTCCACTCCAACAATTGGCTGGAGAGAGTTATTTCTTTCATTCTGGGGAGGTTGGTTGGTCATCCTTATTCTCATTTTGTGCATTGAGTTAAACTTCACTTGTCCGACAGTTTTTATATGTTTCGTCTTCAGGACATGAGTGTAGGTACATCATGGAACATATTGAGACCGGAGACAGTTGAATCACTTTTTTACCTGTGGCATTTAACTGGCAACCAGAACTACAAAGAGTGGGCCTGGAATATATTTCAAGCATTTGAAAAGAACTCCTGCATGGAATCAGGATGTGTTGGGTTGAAAGATGTAAGTACACCACAAACCTGCTACATCACTCTTTGCCATTGCAGTTTTACAAGGCCTACAACCCCATTTTTTGCCTCCTAAATTTTCATTTATTATCTTGGTAATATGCATCCAATCAGGTTTCATATATTTTGCACAGTGAAATTATATTAGTTTTTAAAATTTAAAATGTTTGATTTGATTTGGATAATTGATTGCTTTCTCTGTTCATGGATTGATCCATCTGGAGAGCAATTTGTGGATTGGTTGCATGATAATTGGAAGTAATTGAGGTAGTAGGTGTGACGAATGGAAAAGGATACTGATAGACAGTTTTGGATTGTGATGTGTTAATCATCTGACAATTATGAGATTTCTTGATTTTTTAATCCATGGAACTTAAATGAAAATGGAGCTCTGTTAAAAATAGCCTGGTTTGTTATCGAGTCTGAATCTGAATCCAATCGACGACCATAGCCCACCCCTGTATAAGTTAGTGATGTATGTTAGAAATTGTGGCCTCTACCTGCTTTCATGATCAATTAAATCACCTTTAACCTACAATGCATTCAATCTTTTGATTTAATTCTTTGTTAATGGAGAGTCTACATCCGACAGGCAGCGTTCATGATTGGTTAGTTCCATCAGTGATCATTCACCCATCATCAATTGATGATGGATGCTATCATGTAGTCGTTAGTAGAGTTATCATTCTCACCACATGCAATCTCAAGTAATTATCACTGTCCATTTTGCTTTCAGAAACAGAGTTTGTGAGTTGATTATGCTTTTACAGCTAACAATGGCTATTTTATTTATCGTTGATTGTCATTTGTACAGGTCAATACTATTGTCAAAGACAACATGATGCAAAGTCTCCCAATAGATGAGGAGCCAAAGAGTTGATTTATAGTTACAAAATCGGATGGAGAGCCTGATGGATCATGCTGTTCCTTCCATGGCGAATAACAGTGATGACAGATTTTTCGCCATCTTAGTTGGTAGATGTTATTGTATCCTATGATATTAAAAAAAAAAAAAAAAAGTATGGCCTTTTTACAAATGGACATGTAACATAGAATATGAATTATTATTGCCAACGGTTATTATTCACAGAAATGTGGATTTTGTCCCCAGTCCCAGCGTGTTAAACAACACATTAGTTTCATGCCACTTGTCAGTGTCAAGGCACAACACAATAAAATTATTTTTAGATTACATTTGTTCAATTAAGCAGTTATTTGATTAATAAAAATAATTAGAGAGTAAAGAATAGAAAATGAGTTAACTTTAAAGAAGAGATTCATAATTTGAACAGGAATATGAACATCCCAACTGAATAGAAAGCTAAATACTTTTAGAACTTAATATACTTGTTGCCTTTCTCAATTATTGAAGCACTTTATACTAAAATTGCGTATGTTTTACTCGAGTAAAGTGAATATCAGTCAAAAGTTTCTAACAAGTTGTAATGTAAAACCATTAAATAATACATTTCTTGATAAATGAAAATTAAAACTCCTCCTCCTAAAAAAATTAAGATAAGTGAATATTAGTCAAATGTTTTCAACAAGCGGTAAGTTATGATAACTCAAAATTGTTGTGTCCTGATGGCACAACATGCCTTGTATTGTCTTTGTCTAATATACAGCTTGTGCGTTCGCGTTTGAGTTTGAGTTCGAGTATCAGACCGCATACATGCGATCAAATTACCACTTGACCTCTCTTATGTGTATGGATAAATTATATTTAAATTCTCTCAAAGTGGTAAGAGTAATTTTTCCTTTAGAATGATGATTTTCTCTTTCGATCTCTTGAGAGTAGATTATAATAGTAGTGTTGTGTTCCAGACCATATCATCAATGTTCTATCTTAATGGTCCGAATAGTTTAATTTGTATAAGCAATGTTAAAAAAAATTAATTTGTATAAGTAATGTTAAAAAAAAAGTGGTAAGTTATAATAAGAAATCATTAAATAATACATTTCTAGAATTTGGTGGAAACAAATGAAAATCAAGACAAATGACAATAACAAAAATTCATTTTAAATGAAGACAAGGTTATATTAATGGAATTATATGCTTAAATTATGACCTGTGCAGAACTCATAGTAATAATATTGTAAATTCATGCTATGTCTCATATTTAGCCAACCCATAATGTAGTTGTAATTCTTTAAAGAAAAAGAAAAACTAAAATTACTATAGTAAATACAAATTTATTCTGTGACCTTCAACAATAATAGTAATTTTTGAAAGAACTAAAACTATAATAAAAACGAATCTATTTAATGACCTTCAACAACAAATATGGTTAAAAACAAAGATGGTATCTAATAAAAAATACATTTAACAGTATCAAGGTACAATTTATAAATTCAAATAGAATGAATTATAAAAAAAAAATGAGAAATAATTTTAATGTAACCAATGCGAATGATAATGTTATGGTTTATTAAATTAATTAAATTAAATTAATTAAATTTGTATCCTTGACCAAACATATTAGAATTAAAACAGATTAATAGAAATGATAATAACTCATCAAAGAAATGTAAATTAGTAGTAGAGTTCTTTTTAAATATAAAGAGAGTGAAATAAACCAAAAAAAAAAAAAAGATTTAAAATGTAAAGAAAACAAAAATAACAAATAGTAAATATATAAACTAGTTGAAATTTTTTCAAAGTTCAGGCGGGGCACCTGCCCTTACTAGACCAATGCTGAGTCCCCTAATGCATATATGTAAGAACATTGTGTTAACTATCTTAATTCATCTTAAACTGATAAAAAAATTAATAAACTTTGTGAGTTTACAATTCAATATGTATAATTAGTTGTGGGCAAAAAATTCAGAACCGACTTGATTTAACCCGAAAATGTCAAATTTTAATTTGATTTCAAGTCAGATCGGTTTCCAAAGTGAAAAAAAAAAAAAAAAAAATCTGATTATTTTTTATCTCCGGTCATTTGGGTCGGGAAAAGATCCAAAAAAAAAAATGTATAAAAAAATATAATAATAAAAAAAAAAATAAAAATAAAAATAAAAATAAAAATAAAAAAAAATCTAAAACTCTAAAAGCTTAAAAAGAACCTAAACTCACACTTTTCCCTTTCTCTTTCACTCTTTACCCTAAATTCTTCCCCCCTTTTTCTACCCCATCCTCTACCGCCTCCTCCGCCGCTCCCTCTCCTCCGTTACGATGCAATCTTGTCACCGTCTCCTTTATCGCCTCCTCCACCCCACCAAACGCAACGCCGTTTCTAACCCATCTTTGCTTTGCAATTCTGTCTACAATGATCATGGTGTGGTTGTTGTTGTGTCTCCCTTGTTACACTTCACCACCACCACCGCTACAACTACTGACACTGATCAGAAGAAAAATCTCAACTTTGTTACTCAATTTAGATGCTTTTCCTCTTTTCATTTCCCGAAACGTTTTGCTTTGGAGAACAATGATTCCCATCATCATCACTACTCTTGTCATCGCAGTAAGTTCCTTTTTGTGCTTGAACTTGTATAAAAATGTGTATGCAAAATGATTGATTGGTGCTTGTTTTTTGTTTGAGATTTTTGGTCCAGGTCCAAAAAGCAAGCCAATAATATTAAGTTTAATGATGAACACAGGTATCTTTTTTTTTTTTCCTTATATTTTAATGCTAGTTTTTTTAGTTAGTTTGCTCTTATTTTAGACTGCTTGCATCATGTTCATTCAAAGGTTGAGAATACATTTAATATGCATAAGTAATGCATACACACACTAGATACTAAAACTTGGCCACCACATTCACACACACACACACACAACCAAGAAATCCCCTGAACTCACTTAAGGAACCCGAATTCAATACTGGGGCCCTTTGCGAACCCTATAGTCTTTGGGAAATGGCGTTGACATGTAATGTGGATTGTTGGACACATCATTAGTATCGCTAAATTTTAATTAGGAAAAAAGTGGTCTTTCTATTTGATGTTCTAGCTGGTACAGACTCTGTACTGAGTGTTTTTAGTGAATAGCTGTTCTCATCTTAATAAACGTGCAAGTAGAATTGTGGCAAGTGGAACTGTAGGAAATGTGAGGATTTAAGAATTTTTGTTTATCAATATTATCTTGAAGAGAGAAGCGTTGTGATAGGATGCTGGCTTTGACTGAAACGTGATGATAAAAGGACAATAACAACATTCAACTTTCTCAACTTTGTCTGAATAAATCTAGCTATTTTCCACCTCAAACCACTTTTTCCATGAATATAAATATTTAGCCAATTGACTTTAGAAAAATGCTGAGAGAAGATCTTGGAAGAGGCATTTGCATATCAACAAGTATAGACAATGTTGAATTGTAAGGATGCTGATGTTTTGTACATGTGGTTTAACTACAATTACAGTGCAAATTGGGTTGTTTTTGAGTATTCTTGTGTTTGGTCTATAAGTTGATGGATAAAATGATACAGCAACATGTGAGAAAGGAGTAGAGATTTTTCCTTGAGAAAGTAAATTCTAATTGTGATTCATGTGGTATACTTGTTTATGTAGATGAATGAACAAATGAATTATTCATACATTTTGAAAACAAATGAATATAAAATGACGATTCTTGTAATTGTACAACAAATAATATTTATCATCATGATCAAGGGTATGATCAATCTAATTTGTCACACTTAAGATGGCATGTGGTTTTTCTATACTACCTTGTACTAGTTTTTACTTCCACTAGCTGCATACCTGGATTGTTTAGAACACTGATAAATTTAGTCCCCCTTTTTAATCATCTGATCCGTTTTTATCCATTGGTTGTCGCCTTCAAATCCCTGTTCTAGCCAAAGAGCGGTTACGACTGCATTGTGTGGCAACTTCCTTGTCTTTGCTCTCAAGTTTGGAGTCTGGAGCGCAACCTCTAGCCATGTTATGCTGGCTGAAGTAGTGCACTCAGTTGCAGATTTTGCAAACCAGGTATTTCTGTCAATTATGTTAATTGCTAGGCTGTTAAGGATGTACTTTCTTTCTTGCTTAAAATGCAACTCAGTCTGTTGATTATTCAATGTTGGAGAAGCTAATTCATATTGAAATTATAGGCTCTTCTAGCTTATGGTTTGATTAGCTCAAGGCGTGCACCAGATGCTATTCATCCGTAAGTTTTCCGTTTCATATGCCACCACAAATTCATATTGTTTTGTTGTTGTTTCCATTATTGTTATCTATCAGCCTCATTAATCTAATTGTATGTAATTTTTAGATAGATATATGCATTATTTGTTTTAAAAGGAAAATGTTTGAAATAAAACAGAATGTCTTTCTTAAAAAATTTATTTATGTCATTGGTTTACTCATCATTGTGATGAAGTCATTGCTTGAACTAATTTGGAATCTGGAATTTTTCCGTAGTGACAAAAGTGGGTGCAGTTATAAGAAGTAGTTGCCTATTGAATATGTACATATCTGTCATGCTACATAATTGTTAATTATTTTTTTTTCTTTTGGGAAATCCTAAGATTTCTTGTGCACAACTGCCAATAACTTGTGCTTCCTATGTTTGAAATGTGAACATGTTTAAGCACCTAGAGAGGGTCAAGTTAATGTTTAGAGTGAAGATGCAATGACATTCATTTTGTTTTACTATTGCACTGATATCATTTTTGATCTTGTTGTACAGTTATGGCTATTCCAAGGAGAGATTTGTTTGGTCTTTGATATCTGCTGTCGGTATCTTTTGTCTTGGCTCTGGTGCTACAATATTTAATGGAATTCAACACTTGTGGTCTCAACAGGTAATGGATCCAAATTATGTTACCCAAAATTCTTTTCTGATACTTAGTTGTTGACCATGATGAATGCAATCAGATTTTATATATTTTATGTGTTTTTTCATCAGCAACCTGTACATATTGAATATGCAGCTTTAGTGATTGGGGGTTCACTTATTATTGAAGGTATAATCATCACATTGTAGTTTTAGATCAATTGATTGTTGTTTTAGTTTCAAACTTCTCGCTTGCTTTTTCATCTATAACTACCTACAACTTTCCACAGGTGCTTCTCTTATCATTGCTATACAAGCTGTCAAGAAAGGAGCAGCTGCCGAAGGAATGAAAGTGAGAGATTACATTTGGCGTGGTCATGATCCCACATCAGTTGCTGTCATGACAGAGGTATGTGCTTAAGTCACTGTTAGCCGCTGAAACTAAGTCAGTTCTTAGAAGTTAAACCAATTAAATGTTGGTTTAGAAATGACAAAAGGATTTTGAAAAAATCCTGATATAGAAGTCATCGATAACTTTGGGAAAAATATATATATATATATATCAAACAAAATAACATAAAATCAATAAAAAAAAGGCCAATTGACCTTTTTATTCTTAGGTTTGTAAGGTGTAAGGTTAAAGATGAGAAAGAGAAGAGAATGATGGGGTAGTCAACCCCATGGTTTTAAAAGGCGAGGCGAGAGGCACCACCTCGTTGCCTTGGGGTTTGAGGCGCCTCAAGGCAGTCATCTAAGGCGAAGTACCTAGTAGGGATTTTTAACAAGTTCTTTAGGGGCAAAAATGGCATTTAAATTATTATTTTCTTAAAAGCCCTAACCTTATTGTATAATATCCACCTAGTCTACCCCTTCCTGTCATTTTGGTGAGATATTCTCCCTTTTCTCTCACTTTGGTGTGATTTTCTTTTGAAATCCTCTCCATTCGTCATGAAATCAAGTCACTAAAATCCTCTCAACTTGAGCTCTCTCAACTTTGACTTGATTAGAGTAGGTTGAGAGAGAGGAGAGAGGGAGGGAGCCGATTGAGAGAGAGGACATACCTGATTAGGGCTTGCTGAGAGAGAGGAGAGGGAGAGAGCCAATTGAGAGAACGAGAGAATGAGTGTTTTGACTTGTTTATATATTGTTTAATTTTATTAATATTTATTAAATATTATATTATTATTCTTATTATTTATCATTCTTATTAATATTTATTAAATATTTTATTATCATGCTTATTAAAATATTTCATATAATTATACTTTTTAATTGTTTTAAAATTCTTCGTCATGTTAACCTAACTTAGGATTTTTTATGTTTGGGTATTTTGTTGGATTTATTATATTTTGTTTGATAATAATGTTTATAACATTGATTTTTACTATTTTTTTTAATGTTATGGATGATTTTGTAAATTAATTTTTTTTTAATTTTAATTTTTAAATTTTTTTTTAACTTTTTTAGTTTTTTTTCTCATTTCGAGTCGAAGCAGAGGCTCCACCATCTCGTCTTTCATCTTTTAAAACATTGGTCAACCCTATGGATAAAAGTATACAACAAGTTCTAAGGAAAGAAATATGTACAATCACAAATCTGACATAGGAACAAGGTTAACTATTTCATTATTGATAATTTCTAAACTTCTATAAGTTTTAGTGAGTTACTAGTTTGGGTAAGGTTATCCAAGTCAATTTTTTCAAACAAACATTTGAATTGGTTATAAGGGTGATTATTAAAGAATTTTAAAATCAATTTAAGGATTGTGATTGAAAATTCTTATTGGTTAACCTTATATAAATCAATAAGGTAGCTAAACTTATTATCTATATATAAAAGTGTAGAACAAGTTCTAAGGAAAGAAATATGTATAAATCATAATCCTTCTAGTATAGAAATAAGGTCAACTATTTCATTATTGATAATTCCTAATCTTCCTTTTAATTAATTGTCTATGCGTAAAAGTGTACAAAAAATTTTAAGGGAAGAAATATATATAAA
Source organism: Litchi chinensis (assembly GCA_019925255.1). Lineage (NCBI taxonomy): Eukaryota > Viridiplantae > Streptophyta > Magnoliopsida > Sapindales > Sapindaceae > Litchi > Litchi chinensis. The sequence continues at coordinate 23,693,069 of CM034464.1, forward strand.
TCATAATCCTTATAACGTAGGAACAGCGTTAACTATTTCATTATTAATAATCCTAAACTTCCTTTTAATTAATTGTCTATGTGTACAAGTGCATAAAAAATTCTAAGGGAAGAAATACATATAAATCATAATCTTTATAACATAGGAACAACGTCAACTATTTCATTATTAATAATCCTAAACTTCCTCTAAAATAATTGTATTAAAATCAACCTAGATCTTTGCACATGGTTAAAAAATGATTTTTTGGTTGAGGTAGACATCGTGATTGCCTCACCATTGCCTCTCCTCAAGGCATAAGCAGGTGGGGCGGCTTCCAATCTGGTGGTGGGGCCTGAGGCACCCACCTCGGGTGCCTTCAACTATGAGGTGAACGAGGCGCACCTCAGATTGTCTTTTAAAACCATGTTTAAAGTAAAAAAGGGGCAATTTATATTGTCTTTTAAAACCATGGTTGAAGTTAAAAAAAAAGGGCAATTTATAGCCATAGCATTTTGTAGGTTTTTTATGATACGTAAAATATTTGTAAACAACAATGATTGCAATAATGTAAAAGACAATGAGTGAGATCAAACATGAATGGATTTACATGGTTTAGTGAAGCTTGACCATATTCGTGCCTCCAAGAACCAATCAAACTACAGCCTAGAGGTCTTGACTAGTCACGATCTTTCAATCTAAAAATGAACTTGATGCAATCTTGCAAAAGAATGGTGTTAATCTAACCACCGACACAAGGTAAATCCCCACATTCTTTAGTAAAGTATTACATTTTTAAACTTTATAGCCATAGCATTACCCAGATTTTCTATGATATGTTAAATATTCATAAATAATGATAATTGCAATAATATAAAAGACAATGAGTGAGATCAAACATGAACGATTTTACATAATTTGGTGAAGCTTGACCATGTTCATGCTTTCAAGAGCCAACCAAACTACAGCCTAGAGGTTTTCACTAATCACGGTCTTTCAGTCTAGAAACCAACTTCATACAATTTTGCAAATGAATGATGTCAATACAACCACCGAACACAAGGTAAATCCCACATTTTTTTTAGAAAAATATTACATTTTTAAAATTTATAGGAGATTGGAATGATTATAAGGAAATCTCTCTGTAACAACAAAAATGCAAATTATAGAACTATTGTATATTGGATATGTGTAAAGGAAGTGAAGGCTCAAATCACTTTAGAATATTTTATATAATCAATAATAAGTTTATATGACTAAGGATTTTTTTTTTTTTTTTTATTATTATTATTTTTTAATGAACAAAGACGTAAAAGAGAAAGAAAAAAAATAAGAGACATAGCTTTGTTTATTGCTAGAATAAAAAATGTAAAGAATATGTTGTCCAAGAATTTTTTAATATGTCCAAGTCGACCAACGGTAGACAAGTTGGCGATCAAAAGCCACTTTCAATTCTAACAACTCGTAGAGAAGTCAACCTATGAACCACTATTAACCTTGTTCCTATGTTACAAATAAGGATTGTAGGTTGACTTCTCTATGAGCTATTAGAATTAGGGGTGGGCAACACCATGTTCGGATCGATTCCGATTGGATCCGATCTGAACATTGTAAATTTACGGATCGCCATTTTTGGATCTGAACATGATCCATCAAGGGGAAGGAACCGATCCGATTCGAACACTCAGTTTACCGATCCGAACACCCAGTTTACGGATCCGATCGGATCCGCAAACTGGGTGTTCGGATCGGATCAGTTCCTTGTTTAAACACCTGCTTTCAATTTCAATGTATACACCAAGACCTTTTTCTGCACTTCTTAGTTTCGAACAACTCAAAATGCTCTCAACAATTTAACTTAAGCCTACGACTATTTTCATTTTTCATCTTCTTCTCTATTTTTTTGTCATCCCAAGATTGACTTTTTCCAATCGAACTAACATCATCAATATCAAATTCAGACTTCTCACCATTCTTTATACTTTTCCCCATCTATTCACAGCAACAATAACATATATATACAATCAATAAGTGAAATATGTAACTCAACAACAGAACACAACAAACAAGTATAGAAATCACTAAAACACTAACACCCAATCATGTAAATATCAAGCTAAAGTTGCAAATAGACTCACCAAGCTGCTGAGATGAGAGTGAAAGAGTGAGAGATGGATGTTAGGGTTAGCTTAAGTGAACTTTATATAGGGGTATATGAAATTACGTATGTATCACTGTTCACGGGTTCACGGATCGGATCGGTTTTGGATATCTCGATCCGGTCCAATCTGTTAAACATGGTGTTTTCACAGGTGAGGATCCGAACATCTTACCTTTGAACATGTGATCTAATCCGAACACCCTCGGATCGGTTCTATGTTTTTGTGTCCACCCCTAATTAGAATTGAAAGTGATTTTTTATCGCCAACTTGTCTACTGCTAGTTAACTTGGACATAATTTCAAAAATTTGCCTCTTGGTGCTTTAAGCTATTTGGTTTATCATGTTCAAGCGACAATTTTAAGTTAAGGCTAATACAAATAAAGTTCATAAACTTAGAATGACTAGAAAACAAGATTGAAGGATCTTAAGGTCCAATTTAATGTTAGTTGACTCATGCTATTCTAGGATATACAAACATAAATTAGTTATCAATGTAATGAACAAGTGTCAATGATCATGTGTAGTCTGTTAGATCATGTGCACTCTATTATCTTTAGTGTGACTACGGACTACCACATTATGGTTTTGTCATTAGTGTTTTGTTCTCTAATTATGTAGATTTTAAATATTGCTCTAATTACAGTCCTTGAACCATTAACAGATGATTTAAATTTTACAGGATGGCGCTGCAGTAATTGGCCTAATTATAGCTGGAGCATCCCTGGTTGCAGTGAATATAACAGGAAATTCAATTTATGATGCCATTGGTTCAATTGTCGTTGGCAAACTTCTCGGATTGGTACATGATATTTCAACCTTCCATTTTGTGAGCCTTGATGAGATTGTATGTGATTATCATATGACTGCTCGCAAACAAATCATAGTACTAGTTAACCATTAGATCAAGAACTTAAACTTGTAAGTTAGCGCTCAAAGAACAATATTAAGCTGTGATACATTTATTTTTGTGCAAAATAATTGGACTTTGCATATTACCAAGCATAAATAGAAACACAAATACAATACAAAACAAGTGTCAATCGTATGGTGGTATTAGAAGTCAACAACTTTAACCAAATCTGGCTTTTAGGTCATGTTAAATAATTGCTAGATAAAAAAAGGTTTAACTTGCAGGCAAGTGGCTAAACAATAGTATTGAGCTCTGAAAATTTTTTAAGGGCAGCAATTTCTTGATGCATTATAAGTAGTTGCTATTGAAAGTTGAAACTTGCCAAGTTGATTTTGAACATTTTTTAGTTTCCCTCTCTCCTTGATTTTGAGTGTATTTTAAGGGCTATATCTTGTTTATCCATTATTTTGATGTTCAATTACACCAAAGTAGGATAGGACTAATGGTGGCCCTATCAACATCATTGAAAATGGGCAAACAAGATATAGATGGCCTCATTTGGATCAACATTCACAAACTTCACTTGTGACCTATATCGCTTTTCAACCAAATTTTATTGTTTAGACCTTTAAAATCACGTTTTTGCTGTTTTGAAAAATTTGTCACCAATTACTTTTAGTAGGAAAGTTTAAATTTTTTGTTGTTTGTTTTGTTGAATTTGCAAAGACATTTACAATTTTGTGGTGCTTGTGATTTTTAGTCTAGTAGTGTTTTGAGTCGGTTTACTATTTCCAAGGCTAAAATATCGTATTGTTATAATTGTTGTTACCATGCAATAACATTTTCCTTGAGGAACTTCATATTTCTTTCACCTTTCATGTTTTAACCTTGTCAAGTTATATCATGGATTGATCATGAGAGTTATCATTGTGTATATTTTTGTTTAATAAATTTTATTGGGGAGAGACTGGATGTTTGAGCGTAATGCATTTTTTTTTTTTCCTTCTCTTCATGGTTTATCTATCTATTTGCAGTATGCATATGCATGTGGTTGTATATGTTTGAGAGAGAGGGTTGAACAACTTGTCACCATCTTAGTTGTTAAAATCTTTTTGTGCAGGTGGCTATATTTCTCATACAGAGGAATCGACATTCTTTGATTGGCAGGGCAATGGATAACAATGATATGGATAAGATTCTTTGTTTATTAAAAAATGATCCGGTATAATCATATTAAATAATTCTGCTTAATTTATCTTTTATATTTTATCATACTTCTCCATTTTGACCAAGCTGAAACTTTTTGTAGGTTGTAGATTCTCTATATGATTGTAAAAGTGAGGTGATTGGACCTGGATTCTTTCGATTCAAGGCTGAAATAGGTGACTTATTTTAGGATATCATATTATTTTTTGTTTTCCTTCAACTCATCTTTCTAATCATTAATTTGATGTCCATCAATGTTTCTGATTTATGTGGTGTTGATTGATATTTCTGCTGGGATTAAAACCTCAAAAGAATAACTATGTTATCAATATCAGAATATTGTCAATGACATATTTTTAGTGTTATACTCTGTTATCCTACTTAGATTTTCTAATTAAAAGCTTGTGAAGTCAAATCAATTGTTGTTTCTTTAGCTATAAAGGCTTCTTTGTTCTTTTATTTATATTTGAAAGATATTCTAGAAATTTGATCCATAAAAATTCGTCCAGTCATAATTATCATGAATAATGGAGATTTCTTGTAGGGCATTTTCTTTCATTTTTAAGAAAGATGAGTTTTGTCAGCAGTCAAACTAGTCATTGTTGTATTTTTTCATTGAGATCCAAAGAAATAACAATCATCTTCTTTATCTTCTATTAATTGAAAAATTAATTTATATGCTTATGTTAGATATACTTATAAGAATGGTATTTTGGTGTTGAATTTTCAGATGTATTATGAATTTTGTCCAAAAATATTACAAGTTCTATAATTCACATTCTCCGTTTGTATTTCTTTTATTTTTGGAGGTCTATTTCTATGAGGTCCTACAACAGCCATGTTATGAGGCAGACTGGTTTTAGTTTTCACTTTTTTTTTTTTTGGTAGTTTGCGGACAGCTTGGAGTTCTTGTATATCCTTCTATATTTAAATTGCTATTTTTTAGGTACTTCCTAAGTGTCTCGTGGAATCATACTTGAAAAGGTCTTTAAATATGTGGCATTGCATCAATATCATAAATTTTGTTATGATAAAATTTTATGTAGTTTCCAGTTGGACAGATTAAATGGAGTTCTTGGGATATTGTCACCATACGTAGTTCCTGAACTCCAAGATGTACAAAGAGGTTACTGATATGAAACCTATAAGCACACAATTTTACCAATGCCAATTGTTTTCCAGAACATTATGTAATTCCTCATGAAATTTGGCATAATCAATCTTGTATTAAATTTGCTTAAATGCTTTTCTAATGTGATCTAATGATTGATTATCACTTATGTCTGGGTTTGGTGGCTTCAGTTTATGTTTAAATTGCTTAACAAGTTGATCAAATTAACTTTTAAAGTGATCTAATGGTGGTTGCTGTATGGTGCAGATTTCAATGGAGAGCAAGTTGTGCGGAATTATCTAGAGAGGTCTGGACGTGAAGAATGGGCTACACGGGTTAATAATCTAATCCTTGGTCTCCATTTTTATTTAAAACTTTGTTATTAGGTCTATGGGTTGCTTTAATGCTTACATATATGATATGTGCATAGATTTTTATCTTTCAAGCATGTTTTGTTGAATTTCAATGTATATATTGTCTTTTTTTTTTTTTTGGTTCACTTAATGGTTGCAACTGGTGATATACAGTTCCGTGAAGCTGCAAAGCAGAAAGATGATTCCGCTTTGCGAAAAACCATGGCAGACTATGGTAAGCATTGCATTGAGCAATTCAATCGGTGCTTGAACTTTATGGCATGATAAATACTAAGTATTCTCCATGCAGGTGAGGAACTAGTTACAGCTTTAGGAAGTGAAGTTGATAGACTAGAGATTGAAATTCGAGAGATTAATCCAGGAATTCGACATGTAGATATCGAAGTCCACAACCCAGCAGACCTAACACAGTGATTTTACTCTTTATATTTGGATAGTATATTGTATATCATTCTTTTTTTGTACATCCAAAAATAATATTCAGCTTCTTACACCATACAAGAAGGTAATCTACAATGATATTAACAAATATAATCATAGCAAGATTTGACAACTGTAGATATGCAAGAAGTTTTCATAGAGGTGCAAGATTTGACAACTGTAGATATACAAGAAGCTTTCATAGACGTGCAAGATTTGACAACTGTAGATGTGCAAGATTTGGGGACTTTCTTTGTGAGAAGGTTTTGATTTTAAAGGTGAAATTGTTGCAATCAAATTAGTTGAATTATTTTCAAATAATTTCTGTTGGTTGTTGAGCTTGATGGTTTTTTTGGCGTTTGGCAGCTGAATTTAATATGCATTCAAATTAAAAGACTTGAGATTTCTGTTAGAAGTACAGCAAGTTATGCAATAACAAGAATCCCTCTTTGTAGGCAACTCTCAGAGGAGGTCCAAGTAACATCATTCCTACCCTAATTTTAGAGGTCTCAATTTGGGCTGGTTATAAGCTAGGCCTTAAATATATTTATAAAGCCCTACCCTGTTTTGCCCCGTGAGATCTATTTGGTGCAGGCTTGCCCACACGGGTCTGGGCTTACCATGTGGTTTCATCATTTTTTTTTTTCTAATAGGTAAAATTTTAAAAATTTTCTGATCTTTCAATTTGATGTTTTCCTAAAGCCTATCCCTCCCAATTTTAAGGCTAGTTTGGGTCGAGCTTGAGGGTGTATATATACGCGCGTGTGTGTTATAGTAATGCTAGAGTGCTTAAAAATTTTGCCCAAAAATTTTGTCCAAATTATGTGGCAAGTCGAGTTGTTATTGTCACATTAATTTTAAGATGATGTATTGATGATGTGATAATTATATATAAATTTGTTACATCATTTGAAAAATGAATTTGAATAATTTTTGGACAAGTTATCATTATGCATATAAAATACTTTTAAAATGAGGACTCTTTTATTTTAAAGAATAAGGACTAATCAATCAAATTTATTTATTGCATTTGAATTAAATAAAAAAAATTGTTTAAGAAGAAATAATGTAATTAATTAATTTAATTAGTTGGTCTTTATTTTTCAAAGTAAGAGAGTCATAATTTTAAAAGCATTATATATATATATATATATAAACTCGGATTTGGGAAGGAAAAATAGTTTGAATTCACAACTTCTTAGATGCAAGTATGATAGGTACACAGTGTGATAGGTATACAAATTAACTGTAACTTTAATCTGTGAATATGTGAATTTGTATTGAATTATTATAGTGAGTTCAGGATTTGTGGAAGGGAAAAATTGTTCAAAATCATAAACTCTCAGACATAAGTTCAAGTTGTCTCTATTTAGATCAACCTCAACTTGTTGATATAGGGTCATATAGGGGTTAAAATGTTACTTTCACATATTTACTTGGATCACAAGTTGGAATTCAAAACATTATGGTATGTCGACGCTCAATAAGGAGTAAATCATGGGATTTTGGGGCTATCATATCCGTCCACTCAAACATGGCCACTTGATTCCAACATTTTATATGATAGGATGAATTCATTTTGAATTGAACTTTTTGGAGCGTTGAACATGCCATCCAAATTTTCTAGTAATTTCTCTCAAAGGGAAAAAAAAACCTCGTAATTGAAGGGTTGTACAACTGGTCTTACGCGTTGCCTGGTCAAAAAGGCAAGCGTCGACTTAATAATGAGACCTGATGTGTACTGCTGAGACAATTCAAGATACATAAATCGACAACTCAATGACCGACAATTTTCTTCACTTTTTGTAGCTTCCAATACTTTCTTTCCCAGACACAGCTATAATACAGCTACCAAGCAAATTCAATCAAGTTTCAAAGAAGTTGCCCATGATATTTATTGTGTGCGTGTGTGCGTGTCGATATATATCTCAAAACTCGCAATATTGCATGTAGGGGTGGCTTGGAGGTGGTTGAAATATTTTCGTTTTGTTTTATAAAAAGATGAGTGTGGTGTCAATCTTTGATGTTCAAGAAAAGATTATAGACAGAAAAGGCGTAAATGCAGCTTGCCCATGTTGTGGAGGACCCGTAATGGCTTTTGATTTTGATGCTCATTTGCTTTTCTGTTTTATTCCCATTTCACACAAAATCAAGAAGAAGTTCTACTGCACCATTTGCTCCAGACGCCTGGTTCCTGCCCACTGATTTTCATATTTGCTTCTTTTCTACTCTCCATGCATAATTATACTTTACTCATGATTCCAATGTTTATAATCTAAACGTTGGAAAGTTGAATGTTAAGTTTATAATGCTACGTATGTACTCTAATAAAGATTATGCAGTTTAAATACGGTTTTTATGTTTGCGAAGTTGCATGATAAGCAGCTATATATATATATATATATAAAGTAATTGTACAATACTCTCATGAGGTTTGTCAAAAAACAAACAAAAATACAGTTATCCTTTTATTACACAACACTCTACGTCGTTAATACAATTTCGTTAAATTTAGTCCAACTAAGTTGGCTCAAGGGCAATTTCGTTATTTAATTTTTTAATTGCTTTTAAAATTTTAAATTAAAGGAAAAACAAATAATAAAAATTAAAACAAAAAAAACCTCTACTGTCCATTATGTGATAGACAGTGGAGATAATTTAAAATAAAAAATAAAAAAAAAAAAAAAAAAAAAAAAAAAAAAAAAAAAAAAAAAAAAAAAAAAAAAAAAAAAAAAAAAAAAAAAAAAAAAAAACCAAAAAAATAAAAATAAAAATAAAAAAGGAAAAACTTCATTGCAATAGTTAAGGGTTTGAAAAATATCAAATTTTTAAAACTCTTTTAAAAACAACTATTTTTATTCCTAACTTTTTCAAAACTCTTCAAAAAAGTCTATCTAAACCGTCAGTCAACTGATAGTCAACGATGACTTTAGGTAATTTAAATTGCAATTTAATAATTAAATTCAGGGATATTTAAGAAAATTTAATTTATAAATTCATTATTTTATGATGGTAACTCGGTAATTTACGTGTCATTAACAATCATTAAGGGTAAAAATATTTTGGGATGATCCCAATTTTCCCGCTGTAATTTGATGAAAGAGCCAAAATCACCCCTTATAGTCAAGTGAATTTTCAAAACAAAGGGGGATTTTGATTATTTTGTTAAACTATAAGGGGTAAATTGGGATTATTCCAAATATTTTTCTATACATTATATTAGCATTAACTGTTAGTTGACTGATAATTTGGACTTTTTTGAAAAGTTTTGAAAAAGTTGAGAATGAAAAAAACTGTTTTCAAAAGAGTTTTAAAAACCTGATATTTTTCGAAACCTTAAGAACTAAAATGAAGCTTTTCCAACAAAGAATTACCAAGATCTTTAAGTTTTGAGGATTTGGGTTAAATCTTCAAAACTTGAAGATCTTCGGGGTTCAAAGCCTAGATTTCAAATTGAAGATATAGATTTTGAACCTAGCTCTTTAAAAAAAAAAAAAAAAACCAAAAAGACAGAGCACGAGAAGATTTGGGTTTTTCATTAAAAATATATATATATATATATATAAGAGAGATTAAAGATCATCATCCTATCAAAACAAAGATCCTTAGCATAATTTGCATCATCATCCCATCAACATTCCAACATATTCATCATCATCAATCATTAACCCCAAAAAAAAAAAAAAAAGCACAAAGAAAACCAAAGTGAAAAAAAAACCTTGCCTAAGCATGGAATCTAATCGACGACCTCTAGTTAATGCCATAGCACCATCAAACCAGCAAAAGATGGCGTCAATCTTAGGTTTCCCTTTTCTAAAACCAAAAAATAAAATAAAAATTGAAGACTAGAGATCTTCGACGAAGAAGAGCCTTTTAATTATTGGAGACCAAGAGTCTCCAACAAAGGAGACCTAAGTGGAGACCTGAATTGGTCTCTGGTCTCCATGTACAATGGAGACCAAATTTGGTCTCCATCATGCACGAAGACCTTCCATCGTCTCCATTATGCAAAGGAGATAACGAATGTAGGTCCCCATCGTTGATGATGGATGTCAAAAATGGAGACTTATAGCTCCATCGCCGACTACAACGATGGAGAAATGAAATTAGAGATGGATATTCATCTCTGAATGAATGGCTTTTGTTTTGATGTTTGGATTTTTTGTTTATTTGTTTTTTTTCCCCTTTTATTAGTTTTTATTTTTTAAAAACTTTTAAAGATTTAATATATATATATATATATTTAAATATTGTGGTGGATCTCTACCATTGGATAGGATCCATCCAATGGTGGAGATCTAATATTCCACCACTTTTTTTTTTTTTCTCTTATTTATGGGTAAACTAGTCATTTGACCAATATTTTTTATCAACTGTTAAAATTAATAGAATTGGACAAACGAAGTAAGGGTGTTATGTAATAAAAGAGTAAATATATTTTCGTTTATTTTTTGGCAAACGTCAGGGGTATTGTGCAATTACTCCTATATATACATATATTTGAACACATAATGTGTGGAATCTAACATGAGTTAGACCATGTATGTTTGGTTGATATATTTTCAATTTTATCTAGCACTGTCGATTTTTTATTTTTTATTTTTTAATTTAATTTATCTTAAAATAGATATTCTATTTTGTAACTTCTTAGGCCTCTGTTCTATTTTAAGAAATATGTGATGTCAACATTTAATGTAAATAAGAGAAGACATTAGAAAATTCATACCCAAATGATATAACATATGAGCTGTTAAGATCTTGTAAAATATGAAATGATAAGATAATAAATAAGATCTTGAAAACTCACATACCACGTCATTTGAGCAAAATATTTAGAAAGCCTAATATTACTCTTAGATTTATAATTAGAAAACACTATAGAGTCATACCATATAGCCCAAAAAATTAACACAAAATTCAACCAAAATCAATCCCATCTATATATATATCTTCTTTTTTCTAGCACCAAAGAAGGCTTAAATTTGAAAAATAACATTGGAAAAAACTTAATTGAGTTTTTTTAACACTCTTGTGAATATTGTTACTTCACATAGAAACAATAGTTTATGAAAATAGTTCACGATTTCCATAAACTATTTTCACAAACTATCATTTCTTAGCAAATTATATAGTTCACAAGAGCACTAAAAAAAACCTCAATTTAGTTATTTAGTGTTATTTTTCAAATTTACTTTTTTTGGGTGCTATTTATTGGAATTCTTTCTCTCTCTCTCTCTCTCCCTATATGTATACATATATAAACATATACATACATAATATTTATATATATTGTAAATTTCATCTAATAGCACCAAAACATCGTTGAGTTTGTAATTGAAACTAGAAAATCAACTTGAGTTTAATGGCACCTCAGAAAGTGAATCACCAATATTATCACAGATTAAAAGAATTTGACTCTTCATCATTTTTCACTTTCTAACTCTTTTTTAGATAAACTACCCCTAGCTTTGAAAACACTCTCCAAAAAAGTCCAGATGTTAGTGAGATGCTAATTTCAATTTAAAAGTCAATGGTATTGTTAGGGTTTGAGGGTAATAACGTCAATTCCTCATTGGGAATTGGGGACAACTAGTTCTCACAAATTGACTCTCTCTCTCTCTCTCTCTCTCACAAACCGCTTCATACTTTCTCGCAGAACCATATTTTCTCTCTCACAGTCTCTCTTTCACACATTGTCATAAATTAGGAGAATTTGTCAATCAGATCTGGTTTTCATGAAAACTAAATCAACAACCATCAATTTGGTTTTCATGGAAATCAATCACTTGATGATCTAGGTTTAAAACTCAGATCGTTGAATGAACCCACTAAGTTCGTCAACGAACCCAAGTAGGTTTGTTTAATGACGAACATAGGTGTTTGAAGAACTAGGTTTTGTTAGATGTGTGTTTGTGTTTGACAAGCAATTTTTGTTTTTTTGTTTTTTTGTTTTTTTGTTTTTATTTTTTTAAGTGAAGTAAAATGTCCTCATTAATTGTTACATCATTAGTCGAATTGTAAGTAAGATATAAGAGATGAGATGTATAACATCATTGTTAGATGAAATATATGATTTTTTTTTTTTAAAGGAAGATAACTTAATTACTAAGATAATAGGGAAAATTAAGCTCAATTTTTATTTATGACTTCATTCTTGATTTGTGTATGAGGTCTACATAATTTCATTTTTCAAACTTTTAGTAAACTCAAAAGTTTATTAAAAGTCAAACTTTCATTCCGCTCATTAGTGTTTTATATTAGTAAACATACTTTAGAGGGGTATTTACTAATCAGAAATCTTAATGAGAGAAAATGAACTTAATTGATTTTTAATGAATAGTTATGTTTACTAAGAAAATAAATTTTGTGAACATCAGATACAAATCAAGAGTTAAGTTCATATTGTCAAAGGAACTTAATTCCTTTCTCCCACCACGAAATTAAGTTTCTGTACCCAATTAAGAAAAACAAACAAACAAACAAACAAACAAAGTGTGTGTATATATATTTTCTAAAATACTCTCCATTAATAATTCTACAAGTTATATAATAAATATTTTTCTTGTAACACAATATTGTAAACGTGTATTTGGGCTTCATTTGCTCTGATTTTCGGAGGTGTGACATTTTTCCAATCACATCTTGTTTTTGGTCATGGTGTTATAAAATAACAATTTACCCTTAACTTTTCAGAGTGTGGAGGAGGCATTGTTCTTCTTTGCTGCCAAATGTGTTGTGTGACTACCTCTACAATTTACCTGAATACTTCTCAAATTGTTACTCAAGCTGCCAGGTATGGTTAAAAATTATGATCAGATTATATGATTTATGAGAATTAATTAGATTGCAAATAAATATAGCATATTGTAAAATCCAATGATTCTTCTCTCTTGTTGTAATAAGATGGTGGGGAGACTCGATCGGGACGCATTTTTAAAAATATTTTTCTCTTTTCAAAAATAAAAAGTATTAAAATTAGTTGTTTGTTCACATGTATGAAAATGATAAAAAAATATTTTCGAACTCATAATTACAAAGTTGAAAACAACAATTTATTTTCTTACGGTAAATTTTTATAATAAATCGTTATTTTTTCTTTCTAATTAAATATTTTGCCTATTTTAAAAATAATATCAAAAACATTTTTATTTTATAAACTTTTGTGTTATGTTTACTTGGGCAGGTTGTTGGGTCAGTTTAGTAAACAAGTAGACTTTTATACTATGTGAAGCTACATTAATTGTTATGAAAATGAAATTGTAGGTCTCACACAACTTTGAGAATATGGAATAAGATTCTCATTCCTCTCACCCTTAGTATTCTTATTCACATGCCTTTTTACAATTTAAAAAGTCTTTTATACCTCTTACTGAAAAAATAATAATAAAATGGAAATAAAAAAACTGTGAAAAAAATAATAATCAAAGATATTTTTATAATTTATAATTAATTCATTCAAATTCTAAATCAAAGTAAACATCTCAATGAGAATATGATTGATTTCAATTTTGATTCCTGTAATTGAAGTAAATAACTTGTTTTGATTACGATACATCAATCCGATTCCAAAACAATTTATTCTAGATTACCCTGATTCCAAACTATTCTAATTACGTGCAAATAAATGCACTTGTGTATCTTAATTGACGAACAATAGACCCTATTGGAAAATGCTTTCACATTGGCTTGAAATGGTACAAATGTAAAAGGTTAAAATAATGGGACACCATCACTCTATGCATAGACGCTTTTGGTTAGTATGAATAGCAAATGTTTGATCCGTCAAATTAGATTGAAATAGACAAACTAGGTCATGATAATTTTGCAAGGTTTGTTGGGTGTGGACATGATGAGTTGGTTGATGGTGAATTGCAAACTTAAGATAATTAATCGTAAAGGTGTGTTAACGTCAAACTTAAGATAATTGCAAACTTTTGACGACAACTTGTGCCCGAAGGTGGAGATAACTTGAAGTTTCTGACTAATCCTAAGGAAAACCAATACATAAAATGCTTTAGATTGAATAAAACAAAATGCTCTACCAGTGTTACCTTTTTATTTTTGTATATAAAAAGACCAACCACTTACCTTTTCTCTACAAACCAAACATCTCCTATTAAATTTCCTAGATTTTTTTGAGTATGAATATGGATTTGAGGGTAAATTCAATACCCATTTATAAATGAGTATGGGTACGGGTATAGCGAAAGCTGTCCTATATCTATTTTTTCCAAATTATTTTTTAATAGGTAAATAAATATATAATAATTATTAAATTGTATATATGATTATTAAATTATGCATATATATAGGAATTTTTTTTTAATTTTAATTATCATGAGTTGTTTTCATGTAAAATTGGATTGTAATGAATGATGGGATTTTTTTTCAAGCTTTTGTGGATTTTATGAGTTGATTAAATTAATTGTTTAGGAATTATGTTTTTATTTATATATATTCATTCTATGAAATTGTGTTTTTTTTTTTTGTCGAATTTAGTCAAACTGGGTCAAACAAATGACTCAGGTAACATGTATTAGTATGGGGGGAGTCATCCCCAAATAGCCCCATGCCTGTTTCCCATAAATGAAGACTTGGGTGGGTATGAGCAAAGAGATGACGAATGGTTTGGACATGAGAATACCAATTCTTATGCCCATTTGACGACAACCCTAGTGAGTGATTACCTAGGGTTATATATTTTGACATACAATTTTAAATTCTAGTTAGATAGTTTCAAGTTACTATTTATCATCAAGATTGCCTCTTGTGTCATTTGAGATAATTATGGTTGGGTGTTCAATTTAGTTCTTGTCACTAGGTTAAAACATATTTTTTTAAATGATCAATCAAAATGGACACGCAGTGCAACTCAAGTTATTTAGCAATTGATTCAATTTAAGAAATAGAGCAAAATATGGTGACAAAATTGGAACAACTTTTACGTGGAAATACCCAACAGAAAAAAACCACAAGTCACTTTTGACTAGGTCTTAAAAATCCATTAATTGATAAATATGTATATCCCTAAGCTTGGTGAACAAAAAAAATATTCCTATTGGACTATCCCACTTAATTTACCAAAGGACTTTTTCTTAATAATCTTAGAAGACATATTAGACGACTAAGTGTATATCCTTAAGCTATTCTTGAGCTTAATACTCCTATTGGCAACAACTATATTTATTAACTTACAAATATATGGCATATCCCAATGATTTATTAACTTACAAATATATGATATATCCCAATGATTTTTAAACACATCAAGAGGTAACTAACAAATTTCACCCAAAACATGGTTAGAAATAGGGTTGAAAAAATCATTACTCACTAATCGATCAGGAGATAGTGGCTAATGATTTATTGATTACTTAGTGATTAATTGGTGAGTATTGTTTACGACAGTCAAACTCGATCAAATCTGTAAGTTTATTGTTATTAGAAAAAGAAAAAACCTTAAGGGAGGTTAATGTCATTATGGCCAAAACTTAGATATTGATATAATTTCACTAAACCTTAGGCGCCTTTCTATAATTCTCCTTACTATATTATACAAACACAACACACCCTCTTACAAACCCTAGCCGTCCGACCTTCGCGTCTCTCTCTCACTCGCAAACCTCACCTCCACGGTCTCACGCATGCCAAGGTTCTGCTGTCACTTTCTTTGTTATAGTTCACTTTCTTTGTGTTTTCTCTGACACAAAGCGAACAGCAACACAGTCCTTCACAGCCAGCAAAATTGACATGGACTACGACATCCCTCTCCCCGAAGAACTCGAATCGCTCGAAGCCAACTCCTATTTCCACGACGACCACGATTTTTACCCAGACCTCGACCTACCTGAACAACACCCACCGGATTCACCACCCTTCCTCCACCCCAAATCAACGGCCACAACAAGCGTCCCAGATCTGACGCTCCCGATTCCCCGCTTGACGACGCTCAACTCCCTTCCGACGAGAAGAGAACCAAAATTGTCGATCTCGACATTGTGGAGGAGGAGGAGGAGGATCAGAGTCGATACTCACCGCCGCTCCTGGCGGTGGATACAGAAGATGTGAGAGTCGTGGAGGAGAAGATTTTGTCGAGGTATGCTTTCGAGATTGACGGGGAATGCATGCCGGTGAGGGCGCGCGGCGGCGATAGGGTTTACGCCAAAATGTGTAGGTTTGAGACAGAAGAGAGAGTGAAGAATTTTCACTTTCTTTGTGTGCCACTGTCTCACGCCTCCTACCATTTTGGGGGTTCTCGGCTCGCCGGACTGATCGTGATTTCTCTGTCCAAAAACTGCCTGGTAAGTGGTTATGTTAGTCAATTGATTTTACATTTTTAACGATTTTTTGTTTGTTTCTATTCAATGGCCTGTTTTCGTAGCGACTCGTTTGACAGTTTGAGATCACTCCGTTAGTTAACGACGACTTATTATTCTAGGATATACAAACTTATAACTAGTTTACAATGTTATCTTTAATGTGACTACCACATTATGGTTTTGTCGCTAGTGTTTTGTTCTCTAATCATGTAGATTTCAGATATTGCTCTAATTTTAGTCTTTGAACCATTAACAAGTTATTTAAATTTTGCAGGATGGTACTGCAGTTACTGTCCTGATTGTAGCTTCAATTTACAATGCCGTAATTGGCAACCTTCTTGGATCGGTACATAATATTTCAACCTTCCATTTTGTGTGTCTTGATCAGATTGTATGTGATTACTATATGAGTGCTTGCAAACAAATGATAGTACTAGTTAACTATTAGATCAAAAAATTAAACTTGTAAGTTAGTGCTCAAACAACAATATTATTGGGGAGATATAGATGGCCTTGGATCAATACTCACTAACTTCACTTGTGACCTACATTGCTTTTCAACTAAATTTTAGTGTTTAGACCTTCATAATTGTGTTTTGAAAAATTCGATGTCATTAATTACTTTTAGTAGGAAAGTTCGAACTTGTAGCCATTTTTTTTGTTAAATTTGCAAAGGCATTAACAATCCTGTGATATCTATGATTTTAGTCGGTTAGTTTTTTGAGTCGCTTTACTATTTCCAAGGCTGAAACATCATGTTGTTATCATTGTTATTACTTATTACCATGCAACAACATCTTCTGTTGATGAACTTTATATTTCTTTCACCTTTAATGTTTTCACCTTGTCAAGTTATATCATAGATTGATCGTGGGAGTTATCATTGTATATATTCTTGTTTAGTAAATTTTAATGGGGAGAGACTGGAGATATGATTGTAAATTGTGTAATGCTTCTTCCGTTTTTTTTTTTTTTTTTTTTTTTTCCGTGGTTTGTCTATCCATTTGCAATAGCCAGATGCAAGTGGTCCTATATGTTTTACAGAGAGGGTTGAGCAACTTGTTATCTTAGTTGACAAAGTTCTTTTATATAGGTGACTATGTTTCTTGGACATGTTAATCGGGGTTGTTTGATTGGTAGGGCCATGCATAACGATGATTGGATAAGATTCTTCATTTTCTAAAAAATGAGCCGGTATAATCATATTAAATCATTCTGCCTCATTTATCTTTTATATTTGTCTGTACTTACTCATTTTGATCAATTTGAAACCTTTTGTAGGTTGTGGATTCAATACATGATTTTAAAAGTGAGGTGATTGGGCCTCGGATTATTTCGATTTGTGACTGGAGTAGGTAACTTTTCTGAGGATATTATATTATTTTTTGTTTTCTTTTAAGATGGCTTTCGAATCATTTATTTGATATGTCCATCAGTGTTTCTGATTTTTGTGGTGTTGATTGATATGTTCTGCTGAGATTAAAACCTCAAAAGAATAACTATGTTATCAATACCAGAATATTGTCAATGACATTTTTAGTGTTATACTTTGTTGTATTACCCTACTAAGATTTTCTAATTAAAAGTTTGTGAAGTCAAATCTATTATTGTTTCTTTAGTCAAAAGGCTCCTTTTTTCTTTTATTTATATTTGAAAGATGTTCTAGAAATTTGATTCTATAAAAATTTGCCTAGTCATAATTATCATGAATAATGGAGATTTCATCTAAGGGTTTGTTCTTTTATTTTTAAGAAAGATGAGTTTTGCCAGCAGTCCTATAATATTGTTATATAAAATGAGATTCTCTTAACTTTGTCAATGTGAAGATTTGTCCCTTCTTAGTGGTTCTTCTTTTATTATTAAGAAAGATGAGTTTGGCCTGTGGTCTTGTAATATTCATATAACAATGAGGTTTATGTAATGTTGTCAATATAGATTTTTTTTTCTTTCCTTCTAAGGAGCTTTTCATTCTATTTTCAAGATTGATGAGTTTGGTTAGTTCTCTTACCATATACTTACACATTAAAAAAAAAAAAAATAAAAAATTTGCTTAAGTTTGTCAAACTTGTCATTGATGTATTTTTTGTGTTGCGATCCAAAGAAATAACAATGTCTTCTTTTATTTTCTATTAATTGAAAAATTACACCTACATTAAAAAGTGAGATTTGCTTAAGTTTGTCAAACTTGTCAGTGATGTATTTTTTTGGGTTGAGATCCAAAGAAATAACAATGACCTTTTTTATTTTCTATTAATTGAAAATGGTTTATTTTCTATATATATGTGTGTGTGTGTGTGTGTGTGTTTTAGAAAGCACAAAAATACTACAATTTTATGTTAGAGATACTTATAAGAATGGTATTTTGGTGTTGAATTTTCAGATATAGGATGAATTTCTTAGAAAATACAAGAAGTTTTATAATTCACATTCTCTGTTAGTATCTCTTTTATTTTGGGAGGTCTATTTCTGTGAGGTTCTACAACGGCCATGTTATGAGGCAGGCTGCCTTTAGCTTTTATCATATTTGTTTTTGCAGACAGATTGGAGATCTCCTCATATACACTTTTATATTTAATTTGATATTTTTTAGGTGCTTTCTAAGTGTCTTGTGAAATCATGCTTGAAAAGGTCCTAAATATGTGGTTTTGCATCAATATCTTAAATTTTGTTATGATAAAATTTGATTAGTTTTCAGTTGGACAGATTAAATGGAGTTCTTGGGGTAGTGTCATGATAAGTAGTTCTAGAACTCCAAGATGTACAAAGGGGTTATGGATATGAAACCTATAAGCATACAATTGTACCAATGCCAATTGTTTTCTTGAACATTAATGTAATTCTCCTCACGAAATCTGGTATAATCAATCTGATATTAATGTTTTTTAATGTGATCTAACAATTGATTATCACCTATATCTGGGTTTGATGGCTTCAGTTTATGTTTAACATGCAAACAAAGTTGATCAAATTAACCTTTGAAAATGATCCAATGGTGGCTTGCTATATGTAACAGATTTCAACAGAGAGAAAGTTGTGCAGATTTATCTAGAGGTTTGGATGTGGACAATGGACAAGACAGGTTAATAATCTAATCTTTTGTCTCGATTTTTAATTAAAACTTTGTTATTACATATGTGTATCGCTTTAATGTTTACATATATGCATAGATTTTTGTCTTTCAGGCATGTTTTATTGAATTTGAATGTATATGTTGTTTCTTTTTTCACTTATTGATCGCAACCTGTTATACACAGTTCTATAAGGATGCAAGGTAGAAGGATGATTCCACTTTGCTAAAAACCATGGCTGACTATGGTAAGCATGGCGTACTGTTCAAATATTGTGTTTTATCTCAATGATAAGTCTGCTTGGTTTGTAGACTTTGAAATTTACATGTTGAATACCTAGATTTATCTCTTGAACCTCCCTTTCCAACCTGTCCATTTCACTTCTTAATGCTGTAATAATTTCCTCACCGGCATTGAGAACTTCGGTATTTATCATGTTATAAAGTTCAAGTCATAAGTCACTCATTGAATTGCATCGGTGATTTATGACTTGAACTTTATAGCGTGAAAAATACTAAGAGTATTCAATGTAGGTGAGAAACTGGTTACAACTTTAGGAAGTGAAGTTGACAGACTAGAGAGGGAAATTCGAGATTAATCTAGGGATTCGACGTGTTGTACATCAAAAAATAACATCCGGCTTCTTATGTGATGTATGAAGGTAGTCTATGATGATATTAGTAGATATAATCATAGAAACATTTGACAACTGTTGATACGCCAGAAGTTTTCATAGATATGGTCTACGTTTTGAGAACTTTCGTTGTGAGAAGTTTTTGATTTTGAAGGTCAAGTTCTTGCAATCAAATTAGTTGAATTATTTTCAAATAATTTCTGTTGGTTGTTGAGCTTGATGGCTTTTTGGCAGCTTAATTTACCATGCATTCAAATTAGAAGCCTTGAGATTTCTTTAGAAGTAGAAGCAAGTTATGCAATAACAAGAAATCCCATTTTAAAATCAATTCTCAAAGGAGGTCTGAGTAACATTCCTCTCCTAATTTTAGAGGTCTCAATTTGGGCTGGTTATAAGCCAGGCTTTAAATGTTTTTATAAAACGAGGCCCTACCCTGTTTTGCGCATGAGCTTTATTTGGAGCAGGCTTACCCGCATATTTTGGACTTACCATCTGGTTTTACCATGTTCATTTTAAGTAAAATTTATTTTAGATTTACAAAATATATATATATGCAAATATATATCTAAAATTTTAAAGTATAAGAAAAAATGAAATAGCAAGTTTATCAATTGATAATTCGTACGTCTATTGATAATCCATATAAAAGAAAGATGACTTAATTATTGATTTGTGATTATTATATACCCATCCGCAATCAAATTATTTAAATTTCACAATTAAATTAGAAGTTAAACAAATGTAACAGATCATATCTCTTTAGTCAGAAGGGAACAAACTAAAAAATTAAAAATTAAAAAAAAATCATGGTTGTATATTAAGAAATTATATGTAACAAATTAAAATTCAAAATTTTAAGATTTACTGATTTAATCTTTAAATCCAATTAGAGATGTTAATACTTAACATGTATAATAAGATACTAATATTTCAATAAAAATTATAAATTACATTGATATATATATCATTGTTATTATGCTTAAGATATAACAAATGACAGGAATCCACTTGGCATGTTTGGGGTGTTGAACACGGCATCGGAAATTTCCTAGTAATCGACGGGTTGTATACTTGGTCTTACACGTTTCCCAGTCAAAGTTCTTACTTTTTGTAGCTTCCACTTTCCTTCCCAGACACAGCTATGAGAGGTAATCTAGTTCAATCAAGTTTCAAAGAAGTTGCCCATGATATTTATCGTTTGTGTGTGCGTGTATATATATATACGTAAGCACATACATAAACATCTCATAAATCACAATATTGTATGGAGGGGTGGTTTGGAGGTAGGTGAAGTATATTTTAGTTTTGTTTTATAAAAAGATGAGTGTGGTGTCAATCTTTGATGTTCAAGAAAAGATTATAGACAGAAAAGGCGTAAATGCAGCTTGCCCATATTGTGGAGGGCCTGTAATGGCTTTTGATTTTGATGCTCATTTGCTTTTCTGTTTTATTCCCATTTCACACAAAATGAAGAAGAAGTTCTACTGCACCATTTGCTCAAGACGCCTAGTTCCTGCCCACTGATTTTCATATTTGCTTCTGTTCTACTATCAATGCATAATTATACTCTACTCCCTATTCCAATGTTTACAATCTAAACGTTGGAATTAACGCTAAATATGTACTCCAATAAAGATTATGCAATTTAAATAAGATTTTTATATTTACGAAGTTGCATGACAAGCTGTTAGTTCTATATACATATTATATTAATTGTACAATACTATACATGAAGTAATTGTATTATACAACACATTGTCAAAAAAACATGTAAAAATATATTTATCTTTTTATTACAAAATACCTAGTTCAATTAAGTTAACTCAAGAGCAATTTTGTTATTTAATTTTTTAATTGTTTTTAAAAAACCCCACCCCACCAAAAAAAAAAAAAATCTTTATCGTTCATAATGTAATGGATAATGAGAATTACTTTAAAAATTAAAAAATATATATTACAATAATTTTGAAAAAATAAATAAACAAGGCAAACTTATATCTTCAAAAAAAAAAAAAAAAGAACAAAAAATAAAAAAAAAAAAAAAAAAAAAAAAAAAAAAAACAAAAAATTAAAAATTAAAAAAGGAAAAAATTCATTTTAATTCTTGAGATTTAAAAAAATATCAAGTTTTTGAAGTTCTTTTAGAAACAATTATTTTCATCCTTACCTTTTTTAAAACTCTTCAAAAAACCCAAATTGTCAGTCAATTGATGGTTAATAATGACTTTAGGTAATTTAAATTGTAATTTAATAGCTTAAATTAAAAGATATTTTAAAAAATTTAACTTATAAACTTATTATTTTATGAGTAATTTAGTAATTTACATGCCACTAATAACCATCAAGAGTAAAAATATTTTTCTATGCATTATATTAATATTGACCATTAATTAACTGATAGTTTGAACTTTTTTAAAAGTTTTGGAAAAGTTATGGATGAAAAGAGCTTCAAGAATTAAAATGAAATTTCTCTTTTCTTATTTTAAATTATTACTATTATTATTATTATTTTGATTCTAAAGATGTGGAACTCAAATCTTATCTTCAAATCTTGAAGATCTTCAAGTTTAAAACCCAAATCTTTTTCAAAACCCAAATTTTAGGTTGAAGATCGGTTTTGAACCTAACTCTTAAAAATTAAAAAATATATATATAAAAAAAAAACCAAAAAAAAGAGCAAGAATATTTGTGTTTTTCATGGAGAGAGAGAGAGAGACGAGAGAGAGAGAGAGAGACTGGATGTCATCATCCATCAAAACAAAGATCCTTAGCATAATTTGCATCAACATCACATCAGCATTCCAACATATTTATCTTCATCATTCATTAGCCAAATAAAAAGAGCACAAAGAAAACTTAAAAAAAAAAAAAAAAAACCTCGCTTAAGCATGAAATCTAACCAATGACCTTTGTTATTACCATAGCACCCCCAAACCAACAAAAGGTCTCATCGATTTTGGGTTTCTTTTTACTAAAACCAAGAAATAGAGAGAAAAAACAAAAAAGACCAAGGATCTTTGACGAAGGAAAGCCTCTCTATTATTGGAGACCAAAAGTCTTAAACAAAGGAGACTAAGGTAGAGAATCTGAACTGGTCCCATGTATGATGGAGATCAAATCTGGTCTCCATTGCGCATGGAGTCCTTCCATCATCTCCATCGTGCAATAAAGAGGATGAATGTGGAAACTATCGCTGATGACAAACATCGGCGATGGAGACGTATAACTCCATCACTAACTATGATGATAGAGAAATGAAATCAAAGATGAATATCCACTCTAAAAAATGGCCTTCATTTTGTTGTTTGGATTTTTTATTTTCATTAGTTTTTATTTTTCAAAAACTTTTAAGGATCTTTTTATGCTGTATATATTTTTAAATATTGGTTGCGAACCTCCACCATCAGATGAGATCTATTCAACGATGGAGATCCAATATTCCACCACTTTTTTTCTTTTTATTTTATTTTTATCTTATTCATGGAGAGAATGGTCATTTGACCAATACCCTTAATCAATTGTGAAAGTTAATAGAATTAGACAGGTGTCATATAACAGAAGGGTAAATATATTTCTACTTGTTTTTTGACAAACCTCAGGGATATTGTGCAATTACTTATATATATAAATTTGAACACATAATATATGGAATATAACATAAGTTGGGCCATGTATGTTTGATTGATATATTTTCAATTTTATCTAGCATTGTTGATTTTTGAATCTAACCAACGACCTTTAGTTATTACCATAGCACCCCCAAACCAACAAAAGGCCTCGTCAATCTTGGGTTTCTTTTTACTAAAACCAAAAAATAGAAAAAAAAAAAAATGAAGACCAAGGATCTTCGACGAAGGAAAGCCTATTTGTTATTGGAGATCAAAAGTCTTCAATGAAGGAGATCAAGGTAAAGAATCCGAACTAGTCCCATATATGATGGAGACCAAATCTGGTCTCCATTACGAATAGAGGTCTTCCATTGTCTCCATCGCGCAATGGAGAGGATGAATGTGGGTCCTATCGCTGATGACAAACATCGGCGATGGAGACGTATAACTCCATCACTAACTATGATGATAGAGAAATGAAATCAGAGATGGATATCCATCTCTAAAAAAATGGCCTTTATTTTGATGTTTGAATTTTTTTTTATTAGTTTTTATTTTTCAAAAACTTTTAAAGATTTTTTATGCTATATATATTTTTAAATATTGTTGACGAATCTCCACCATTGGATGGGATCTATCCAACAGTGGAGATCCAATATTCCACAACTTTTTTTTTATTTTTTTTATCTTATTCATGGGTAGAATGGTTATTTGACCAATACCCTTAATCAACTGTGAAAGTTAACAAAATTGGATAGGTGTCATGTAATAAAAGGGTCATATATTTCTACTTGTTTTTGACAGACCTCAAGAATATTGTGCAATTACTTATATATATATATATATATGTATTTGAACACATAATACGTGGAATATAACATGAGTTAGGCCATGTATGTTTGGTTGATATATTTTCAACTTTATCTAGCATTGTTGATTTTTGATTTTTTTTTTTTTGTTTAATCTATATCTTAAAATAGATATTCTACAATGTAACTTCTTTGGTCTCTGTTCACTTTAAGAAATATGATATCAACATTTAATGTAAATAATAAAAGACATTAAAAAATTCATACCCAAATGATGTGACATATAAGTTATCAAAATCTTGTAAATCATAAGATGAGAAGATAGTTAATAAGATCTTGACAATTCACATACCACATTATTTAGGTATGAATTTAGATAAAATATTTTAAAAACCTAATATTACTTTTAGATTTATAATTAGAAAACACTTTAGAGTCATGGTATATAGGCCGATAAATTAACACAAAATTCAACCAAAATCAATCCCATACACACACAAAAAATATATATTTTTCTTCTTTTCTCTAACACCAACGAAGGCTCGAATTTGAAAAATAACAGTAAAAAAAACTTAACTGAGTTTTTTTAATACTCCTACAAATATTGTTACTTCGCATAAAAACAATAGTTCTTGAAAATAGTTCATGATTTCCATGAAATATTTTCACAAACTATCATTTCTACGTGAATTACAGTTCATAGGAATACTAAAAAACACTCAATTCAGTTTTTTAGTGTTATTTTTCAAATTCACTTTTTTTTTCTATGCTATTTATTACAATTCTCTCTCTCTATAGTGTATGCATACATATACATACATACATACATACATATGTATGTTGTAAATTTCACCTAATAGCATCAAAAACATCATCGAGTTTGTTGCTAAAACTAGAAAATCAACTTTGAGTTTTAATAGCACCTCAAAAAGTCAATTACAAATATCATCATTCATTAAAAGAATTTCACGCTCCGTTATTCACTTTCTAACTCTTCTTTTAAAATTTGTTTCACTAAAGATTTCTACTAATAATCTGCATGTTGTAATTTTATAACTTTAATTTCAAGGGTTCTCGACTCGCCGGACTAATCATAATTTCTATCCAAAAACTCACAGTGCCCAGTAAATGGTCATGTCATGTTAGTCAATAGATTTTAAAATTTTAATGATTTTTGTGATCAAATTTTGCAAAACTCAGTTTGGTCCTGTTCAATCGCATGTTTTAGTAACGACTCGTTTGACTAAAGGAACTTTCTTTTTTTTTTTGTAATGAATTATGGGCTGACTAGTGCTGCTGTAGGGAACGACCAGAGATTTTTACAACGATAGATTTTATTACAAAAACGTGGAAGGGTTTGTCTTCGAAATAATCACCAGAAACACTTCATGTGGCAGTGATTCGTAAATTTGTATGCTCTTAATTTGCTTTCATATGCTTTTATTTGAAAAAAAAAAAGAAGAAAACATCCAGCTTAGATGGTCGTATATGGCAAATACTTATTGAGATCTAATTTGTTAATTAGCATCCTATTATAAGTCTATTGTTGATAAACTTAATTAGTCAAATATCACTTCGGCTACGTGTCATGGGTCAAGAAAATTACTGATTATCCATACTGATAATCTCTTTCTAAGATCCTTGGATTCTGCATTATTTTGGCTTATCATGAAATTATTGAAAAAAATAAAGTCTCCAAAGCAATGAGATGAATTTGAATATATTAAATGAAACACTATTGCACTTTTGGAGCTACTACAAAACATCATGATATAAGATGTTGACTACAGAAGCAAGACAACAGATCGCATGATGGTGATAAGTACATCAAAATGTATCCATTTTATTATAGCTTGTATAACAAATTTGATTTATCTAAAAAATTGATTATGTATATACAAATTGGGAAAAAAATAAAAAATCAATTAAACTGAATTATATTTAAAAGTTGTTGGTTAATCTTAAAGTTGGTGTCATCGGGAAATAACTTACATTAGTTCTGCATCAATAAAAATCAATACATGTGGAATTCAAAATTTGTTGGATGGTTAACCTTAAAGCTGAGATTTCCAGTCCAGCCGTCCAGGTGCAAAAAGCAAGCCAAGAAGATTCAAAAATTTGCCTCCTGTCTACCACTAGTGAACTTGGATATATTTTTACAAATTTGCCTCTTGTCGCTTTAGGTTGCTTGGTTTATTATGCTCAAATGACAATTTTAACTTAAGGCCAATTCAGATAAAGTTCATGAAACTTAAAATGACCCCAAGGTCCAATTTAATGTTAGTTGACCCATGCTATTCTAGGATATACAAACATAAACTAGTTTACAATGTATTGAAGAAGTGTCAATGATTA
This sequence comes from Litchi chinensis, assembly GCA_019925255.1. Taxonomy (NCBI): domain Eukaryota; kingdom Viridiplantae; phylum Streptophyta; class Magnoliopsida; order Sapindales; family Sapindaceae; genus Litchi; species Litchi chinensis. The sequence continues at coordinate 23,719,964 of CM034464.1, forward strand.
TGTGCACTTTGTCATTTATAATGTGACTACAACATTATGGTTTTGTTGCTAGTGTTTTGTTCTCTAATCATGTAAATATCAAATATTGCTCTAATTTTAGTCCTTGAACCATTAACATATTTTTAAAATTTTGCAAGATGGCACTACAATTACTGTCCTGATTATAGTTATAGCATCTTAGATTGTCATGAAGATAACCGAAAATTCAATTTATGATGTCATTGGTTCAATCATAATTGGCAACCTTCTTGGATTAGTACATAATATTTCAACCTTCCATTTTGTGCATCTTGATCAGATTGTATGCGATTACTGTATGACTGCTTGCAAACAAATGATGGTACTAGTTATCTATTAGATAAAAAACTTAAACTTATAAGTTAGTGTGAAAACAACAATATTAAGCTATGATACATTTATTTATGTGCAAAATAAATAGACTTTGCACATGATCAAGCCTAAATAGAAACACAATTACTAATACAAAACAAATGTCAATCATAGGGTGGTATTAGAACTCAACAACTTTAACCAAAACCATCTTTGTTAAGTAATTGCTAGATAAAAAAGCTTTAACTTGCAAGCAAGTGGCTAAACGATAGTCTCGAGCTTTAAAAATTTGTAGATGGCAGGAAGTTTTTCATGCATTATAAGTAGTTGCCATTGAAACTCACCAATTTGATGTTGTTTGAACATTATTTTAGTTTCCCCCTCTCATTTTTAAGAGTATTTGAAGTGTTATATCTTGTGTATCCATTGTTTTGATGTCTAGTTACACCAAAGTAGGACTAGGACTAATGGTGGCCTTATCAACAATATTGAAAATGGGCAAACAAGATATAAATGGCCTCATTTGGATCAACACTCACCAACTTGTGACTTATATCACTCTTCAACTAGATCTCAGTGTTTAAACACCTTCGAAATTGTGTTTTTACTGTTTTGAAAATTTCTACGTCACCTATTACTTTTAGTAGGAAAGTTATAAATTGTTACCGTTTGTTTTATTAAATTTGTGAAGGCATTTACAATCTATAATATCTGTGATTTTTAGTCTATTAGTCTTTTGAGTCACTTTACTATTTCCAAGGTTGAAACATCGTATTGTTATTACCATGCAATTACATTTTTCATTGAGGAACTTTATATTTCTTTCACCTTTCAAGTTTCCACCTTGTTATGTGATGGATTGATCATGAGAGTTATCATTGTGTATGTTTTTGTTTAGTAAATTTTACTGGGGAGATACTAGAGATGAGTGTAAATTATGTAATGCTTCTTTTGTTTTCTCTCTTCGTGGTTCATCTATCTATTTACAATATAAAGATACACGTGATTATATGTGTTTGACAAAGAGGGTTGAGCAACTTATCGATATCTTAGTTGACAAAGTTCTTTTATACAAGTGACTATGTTTCTTGGACATGTGAATCAAGATTGTTTGATTGGTAAGGCCATATGCAAGGATGATTTTGGATAAGATCCTCCATTTTCTAAAAAATAATCACGTATAATCATATTAAATCATTCTGCTTAATTTATCTTTTATATTTATCCATACTTACCCAATTTGATAAATCTGAAACTTTTTGTAGGTTGTGGATTATATACATGATTTTAAAAGTGAGGTGATTGGACTCGGATTATTTCGATTCATGGCCGAAATAGGTGACTTTTCTCAGCATATCATATTATTTTCTGTTTTCCTTCAACTTGGCTTTCTAATCATTAAATTGATATGTCCATCAATGTTTTTTATTTTGGCAGTGTTGATTGATGTTTTCTACTAAGATTAAAACCTCAAAAGAAATAACACCGCAAAAATAAAAAACATTGATGGACATATCAATTTAATGATTAGAAAGCCAAGTTAAAAAAAAACAAAAAATAATATGATATCCTAAGAAAAGTCACCTATTTCGGCCACGAATCGAAATAATCCGAGTCCAATCACCTCACTTTTAAAATCATGTATAGAATCCACAACCTTCAAAAAGTTTCAAATTGATCAAATTGGGTAAGTATGGACAAATATAAAAGATAAATTAAGCAGAATGATTTAATATGATTGTATGTGATCATTTTTAAGAAAATAGAGGATCTTATCCAAAGCATCCTTGCGTATGGCCCTACTAATTAAACAACCTCAATTCACATGTTCAAGAAATATGATTAACTGCATAACAGAACTGTTAACTAAAATAGTAATAAGTTGCTCAACCCTCTTTATCAAATACATACGATCACGTGCATCTGCATATAGCAAATGAATTGATAAACCACGAAGAGAACGAAAAAAAGAAAAAAAACAACAAAACAAAAGAAGCATCACACAATTTATACTCATATCTCTAGTACCATCCCAATAAAATTTACTAAACAAAAATATATACAATGTTAACTCCCATGATTAATCCATAACACAATATGACAAAGTGAAAACGTGAAAGGTGAAAGAAATATAAAGTTCCTCAACAAAAAATATTATTGCATGGTAATAACAATGATAACAATATGATGTTTTAGTGTTGAAAATAGTAAACTAACTCAAAACACTAATCGCTAAAAATCATAGACATCATAGAATTGTAAATGTCTTTGCAAATTTAACAAAACAAAAGGTAACAACTTTTCCTTTCAAAACAAAGAAAAAAGGTAACAACTTTTAACTTTCCTGCTAAAAGTAATTGGTCACGTAGAATTTTTCATAATAAAAAAAACATAATTTCAAAGTTCTAAACATTGAAATTTAGTTGAAAAGCGATGTAGGTCAAAGTTGGTGAGTATTGATTCCAAATAAGGACATTTGTTGTTGGATTAATGCAATTTGAATTAATTGAGAGCCAGACGACAAGGACATTTTTTGTTGTGGTTTTGCTAGTCAGGTGTTGGAGGAGTTGTGTGTTGTGGTTTTTGGGAGTGTTGCTAAAATTGATGTTTGTTTTGAGGTTCTTGATGAAAATAGTTTTTTTCGATATTTGAAATGTTGTTAATTGAAGTTTAGTGGTAGAATAAGTTAAGTTTTAGTCTTTTAGTAAAAATGGTTCGTTGATGGTTTGTTTTTAGTGATGTTTTATTGTTTGATTTTAGTATAATTCTAACACTAATGGAAAGATTGTGCAATTAGTTGTCGAGTAGACTGATTGGTTTCGTGTTGGTTCAATATATCTTAAATTTGATTTCATGTCAACATTTTTGTAGTGTTGTTGTGGGATATCAGGTGAATGCATGTTATTTTAGCTGTAATCCAACTATAGCACCTTTATTTAATGCTAAATGGGTGAATAGTATATAGCTGGAAACCAATAACTTTGACTTACTTATATCTAGTAGCAGTAGTTCAAACCTCTAATGTAACAATGTACGTACTTTCACCAAAACAAAATATTTTTGTTTTGTTACATTTTTTTTTAATTAATTAAATTGTTTAAATATATTAGGTAGCTAAACAATATGACTAGTTACGAAGAAAATCAGATGAATACTTCGACTGGGGATAATGATGTTAAACAAATTGGAGTTAGAGAAATATTTGGATCAAAAAGTTGAAGATAATTCTTTTCACTTCGATATTTTGGCATGGTGGAAAGTAAACAAAGGAAAATATTCAATTTTGGCTAGAATTACCAAAGACATCATAGTCATTCTTGTGTCTACGTTAGTTTCTAAGTCCACTCTTAGTACTGGGGGTAGATTTTTTAGTCCACATCGTAGGAGATTACATTCAGATACGTTGAAAACATTGATGTGTACACAAAATTGGATATGGACTCCACTTCGAGATATGAAAGTAGTTATAAATTTAATTACATTATGTATATTATTCGTAATCTATAATTTAATTTTTAATTTTTCATTTGATTTGTTCTATTAAGAGGTTCTCCGAAGAAAAAAATACATGATAAACAAGATGAAGAAGAGCTACCATCACCTTGATTTTATTTTTTATATTTATATTTATAAATTTTTTGTTATTTTGGGATGTAAATTAAGGATAAATTTTAACTTTTAATGTCATTTTTTGTTTAATTTTGATTGTAGCATGTTTTTTGTAAAAATTGATAAGAATGATTATAGAATGAATTATGTGATGTGAAATTAGTTTAATCTGTTCTAGGAAAAATAATTTTTTTTTAAAATCAGATTGAAATCTTGAATCCATTGATTTGGTTAGTCCATAAATAATTTTTGGCAAAATTTTGAATTTTTTAAAATTCGGGTCAACCCGGCTTTGACTGGGGTACCGGGTCAACCCGGATGTGACCGGGGTTGACGGGGTCAAAAGCCCGGTCAAATCCGGGTGTGGGGCGGGTCTGAGTAGCTAAATCAGATAAAAATTTCTAAGAATAACAACTCTCCTGAATAATAAACAAAGTGAAGCTGATAAAACCAGGCAATCAACCAACTAGTTTTAGAATTATGATTGAATGTGAAGATTAAACATACCTTCCATTTTTAAATTACAGTCTCACTGTCTTCGTCGTCGTCCTCTCTCTCTCTTAATGCCTAATTGCATTCTCCTCCGTATCTGAAAACACAAAAAGAAAACACTTTAGAAGTCTAAGCTTCTCATCAAGCAAACAGAAGATTAGGGTTTTAAGAGGCAAGCAGCAGCTTAGTTGAAGAAAACAAAGCAACAGATCTAAAATGAAACGAACCCAGAAACGAAATCAATACCCCCAGATTCACTGACTATGAATTACAAAGCCTAGATACATGAAAACAATACAACATACATACATACATAATCAGAACAAATAAATAAAGCTGAAGAAGAAGATGATGATAAGTGGAAGAAAAACAGCTGACCTTCAAATGACTGTCCGTTGTTCGCGACTACCAGATCTGATTTGGTGTGGAAGAGAAAAGATGATGAACGTCGTTGTTTTGAGAGAGAGAGAGAGAAAGGGGTGGAGGTTGGACGGCGAGGGATTGTTTGCGAGTGTGTAGTGTTTGCTTATATAGTAGGGAGAATTATAAAAATGCTCCCAAATTTTAATGAAATTACATTAGTATCCAAGTTTTGCCTATAATGACATTAACTCCCTCATTTTTTTTCCCCCCAAATTTGGCCAAAGTTTGACCGTCATGATCAGTACCTGTCGACTAATCACCAAGTAATCAACAAATCACTAACCGTTATCTCATTGATCAATTAGTGAGTAACAATTTTTGGAACCTTGTTTCTAACTATGTTTTGGGTTAAAATTGATAGTTACCTCTTGATGTGTCTAAAAATCACTTAGATGCATATCACATATTTGTAAGTTAATAAATATAGCTCTTGCCAATAGGAGTATTAAGCTCAAGAATAGGTTGAAGATATACACTTAGTCACCTAATATGGCTTGTAAGATTATTAAGAAAAAACCCGACGATAGATTAAGTAGGATAGTCCAATAGGAATATTTCTTGTTCACCAAGCATAAGGATATACATATTTATCAATTAGTGGACTTTGAAGACCTAGTCAAGAGTGACTTGTGGTTTTTTTTTTTTTGTGTTTGGGTATTTCCACATAAAAATTGTTCTAATTTTGTCACCATATTTTACTTTATCTCTTAAATTGAATCAATTGCTAAATAACTTGATTTGCAGTGTTTGTGTGTTTTGATTGATTATTTAAAAAATATGCTTTAACCTAATCACAAGAATTAAATTGAACACCCAACCATAATTATTTCAAATAACATGCGGAAATCTTGATAGGTAAATAATAACTTGAAACTATCTAACTAGTATTTAAAATTGTGTTAAAATATATAATCTTATCCATCAAGATAGTCACTCTCACCAAGGATGTCATCAAATGGGTTTGAGGATTGGTATTCTCATGCCCAAACCATTCATCATCTCTTCGCCTATACCCACCCAAATTTCCATTTATGGGAAATAGGTATGGGGCTATTTGGGGATGACTCCCCCATACTGGTACATTTACCTGTTTCACCCATTTTGACTAAATTTGACCAAAAAAATTAAAAGAATTTCATAGAATCAAATATATATATAAACATAATTCCCTAAATAATCTCATTGACTCATAAAATCCACAAAAAGCTTGAAAAAAAAAATCTCATCATTCATTACAATCCAATTTTACATGAAAACAACTCATGATAAAATAAAAAAATCCTATATATATAAATAATTTAATAATGACATGTATATATATAAATATAATTTAATAATTATCATATATATATATATTTATTTATCTACTAAAAAATAATTTGGAAGAAATAGATATAAGACAGCTTCCCCTATACCCATACCCAACTCATTTATAAGTGGGTATTGAATTTACCCTGGAATCCATATTCATGCTCAAAAAAATCTAAAAGTTTGATGGGAAATGTTTGGTTTGTAGAGGAAACGTGAGTGGTTGGTCTTTTATATACAAAAATAAAAAGGTAACACACATTTACAATAAATTTTGACGTTAACACACTTTATGATTAATTATCTTAAGTTTGCATTTCACCATCAGCCAACTCATCATGCCCACACCCAACAAACCTTGCAAAATTATCATGACCTAGTTTGTCTATTTCGATCTAATTTGATGGATCAAACATTTGCTGTTCATACTAACCGAAGACATCTATGCATAGAGTGATGGTGTCCCGTTATTTTAACCTCTACATTTGTACCATTTCAAGCCAATGTGAAAGCATTTTCCAATAGGGTCTATTGTTCATTAATTAAGATGCACCGGTGCATTTATATATGCATAATCGGAATAGTTTGGAATCGAGATGATCTTAAAATAGATTGGTTTTGAATTTGATTGACATATTGCAATCAAAATAAATTATTTACTTCAATTATAGGAATTAAAATTGAAATCGGCATTATTCTCATTAATGCTTACTTTGATTTGAAATATGAATGGATTAATTATAAGTTATAAAAATACTCTTGATTATTATTTTTTTACAATTTTTTCATTTCCATTTTATTATTATTTTTCAATAAAGGGTATAAAAGATTTTTTAAATTGTAAAAGTAAATGAGAACGGGAATCCTAAGTGGAGTGAGCGGAAAGGAAATCCCATTTCACAATCTCAAATTTATGGGAGACCTACAATTTCATTCCCATAACAATTAATATTGCTTTACATAGTAGAAGTCTACTTGTTTCCTTAGCTGACCTAACAACCTACCCAAGTAAACATAACACACAAGTTTATATAATATAAATGTTTTTGACATTATTTTTTAAAATAGGTAAAATATTTAATTAGAAAGTAAAAATAAGGATTTATTATAAAAATTTACAGTAAAAAACAAATTGTTGTTTTTAATTTGTAATTATGAATTTGAAACTATTTTTTTTATTATTTTCATACATGTGAACAAACAACTAATTTTAATACTTTTTTATCTTTGAAAAGAGAAAAATATTTTTAAAAATGCATCCCTATCAAGTCTCCCCACCATCTTATTACAAAAAGAGAGAAGAATCATTGGATTTTAAATATGCTATATTTATTTGCAATCTAATTAATCCTCATTAATCATATAATGTGATTATAATTTTTATTATACCCGGCAGCTTGAGTAAAAATTTGAGAAGTACTCAGATAAATTGTCGAGGTTGTCACACAACACATTTGGCAGCAAAGAACAGGCCTCCTCCACAACCTAAAAAGTTAAGAGTAAATTGTTATTTTATGATACCATGACCAAAAACAAGATGTGATTGGAAAAATGTCTCACCTCCGAAAATCAGAGCAAAGGAAGCCCTAGTACAATAAGCCCTAATACAATACAAAGAGAGAGAGAATTCCATTAAATAGCAAAAAAAAAAAAAAGAATTTGAAAAATAACATTGAAAGATTGAATTGAGTTTTTTTAATGCTCTCATGAACTATAATTCAAATTGAAACAATAGTTTGTGAAAATAGTTCATGGAAATCACGAACTATTTTCATGAATTATTGTTTCTATGCAAAGTAACAATATTTGTGGGAGTGCTAAAAAGATTTAATTAAGTTTTTGCTAGTGTTATATTTCAAATTTGAGTCTTCTTTGGTGCTTGAAAAAAGAATAAATATATATATTAGTCTTTTATAATAATGTATACCTTATTTTAAAATATAAAGACTAACTAATTAAATTCATCTATTGTATTTAAATTAAAGAGAACAGAAAATTTGTTTTAAGAGAGAGAATGCAATAGATGAATTTAATTGATTGGTCTTTACGTTTTAAAATCAAATATATCTGATTATAAAAGCACTTATATATATAAAGAGAGAGAATTGGCTTTGGTTGAATTTTGTGTTAATTTTTTGGGCTATATAGTATGACTCTAAAGTGTAGTCTACTTATAAATCTAAGAGTAATGTTAGACTTTTTAATTATTTTGTCTAATTTCATGCTCAAATGATATAATATACGAGTTATCAAGATTTTATTAATTATCTTATCATCGTATGATTTATAAGATCTTGACAACTTATTGCTATATTTTTTAGACTTAAATTTTCTAATATCTTCTCTTCTTTATATTAAATGTTGATATCGCATATTTCTTAAAATAGAACAAAGGCCAAAGAAGTTACAAAGTAGAATATCCATTTTAAGATAAATTAAATTAAAAAAAAAATCAAAGATCGACAATGTTAGATAAAATTGAAAATATATCAACCAAACTTACATGGCCTAACTCATGTTAGATTCATGTATTATATGTTCAAATATATGTACATATAGAAGTAATTGCACAATACCCCTGAGGTTTGCTAAAAAACATGCAAAATTATATTTACCTTTTTATTATACAACACCCCTACTTTGTCCAATCGTGTTAACTTTAATAGTTGACTAAGTGTATTGGTCAAATGATCGTTTTAACCATAAATAAGACAAAAAGAAAAAAAAAGTGGTGGAATATTGGATCTCCACCGTTGGATATGATCTATCCAGTAGTGAAGATCCACCAACAATATTAAATATATATAAATATCATAAAGATCTTTAAAAGTTTTTTAAAAATAAAAATCGATGAAAAAGAAAAAATCCATACATCAAAACAAAGGTCATTCATTCGAAGATGGACATCCATCTTCTATTTTGTTTCTCCATTATCATAATCAACGATGGAGTTATAAGTCTACATCACTGAAGTCAGTCGTCAGTGATGGGGACCCATATTTGTCATCTCCGTTGCGTGATGGAGAACAGTTTGGATCTCCATGAAGGAGGCCTTTGGTCTTTTTTGTTGGAGACTTTTGGTCTCTAATAATGTAGAAGCTCTCCATTCCGTAAGGATGATTCCACTTTGCTAAAATCCACGATTGACTATGGTACGCATTGCATACTATTCAAATATTGTGTTAAATCACAATGATGGGCTTGCTGGGTTGTGGACTTCAAAATCTACATGTCGAATACCTAGATTTAATCTCTTGAATTTACCTTTCCAACCTATCGGTTTCACTTCCTAATGTTGTAATCATTTCCTCACATGTATTGAGAACTCTTAGTATTTTTCATGTTATAAAGTTCAAATAAGAAATCACCTATTGAATTGCATCGATGATTTATGACTTGAACTTTATGACATGAAAAATACTAAGAGTGCCCAATGCAAGTGAGGAACTGGTTACAGCTTTAGGAAGTGAAGTTAACAGGCTAGAGAGGGAAATTTGAGATATTAATCTAGGTATTTTACATGTTGTACATCCAAAAATAATATTCGGCTTCTTAGGCAATATATGAAGGCAGGTTACAATGGTATTAGTAGATATAATCATAGCGAGATTTGACAACTATTGATATGCTAGAAGTTTTCATAGATATGGTTTACATTTTGAGAACATTGGTTGTGAGAAGGTTTTCATTTAAAGGTGAAGTACTTGTAATCAAATTAGTTGAATTGTTTTCAAATAATTTCTATTGGTTGTTGAGCTTGATGGCCCTTTGGTAGCTGAATTTACCATGCATTCAAATTAAAAGCCTTGAGATTTTTGATAGAAGTAGAAGCAAGTTATGCAATAACAAGAAATCCCTCTTTATAATCAACTCTCAGAGGAGGTCTAAGTAACATTACTCCTATCCTAATTTTAGAGGTCTCAATTTGGGCTGGGCATAAGCCAAGCTTTAAATATTTGGGATATTTGTAAAAACCCTACTGAAAAGCAAAATAATAATAAAATATCCTCATTTTTTAAAATATTAGGTAAATTACCCCTCACCGTTAAAATCCGTACAAACCGTTAGAGATTTCCATCCACAATTGTTAAAAGTCCAAAATGCCCTCAATTTTGATAAGTTGATGAGAGAGATATTATGAAAAAACCCTCATGAAAAGCAAAATAATTGGAAAATATCCCCCCCCCCCAAACTGAGGGCATTTTGGACTTTTAATAATTGTGGATGGAAATCTCTAACGGTTTGTACGGATTTTAACGGTGATGAGTAGTTTATCTAATATTTTAAAAAGTGGAGATATTTTCTTATTATTTTACTTCTTAGGGATTTTTTTATAAATATCCCTAAATAGTTATATAAAGCTAGGCCCTACCCTATTTGGGGACTTGCCCACACGGCCTGGACTTGCCACCTGGTTCTACCTTGTTATTTTATGTAAAAAATATATATATCTCAAATTTTAAAGTATAAGAAGAAAATCAAATAATAATTTTACCAATTGATAATTTGTATCACTTATTGATAATCCATATAAAAGAAAGAGAACTTAATTGTTAGATTGTGATTATAGTATAACCATCAGCAATCAAATTAATGTATATCATATCTCTTTAGTCAGAAGAGGAATGAGAAAAAAAATAAGAAATAAAAATTAAATCTTTATTATATATTGAGGAATTATATATGACAAATTAAAATTCAAAATTTTAAGATTTATTGATTTGATTTTTAAATTAAGTTAGAGATATCAATACTTAATGTGTATAATTATATACCCATATTTCAATAAAAATTAGAAATACATTTACATTTAAGATTTATTATATACATCATTATTATTATACTAGAGATATAACGAATAACATATAAATATATGAATAGAAATTAAAGAAAGTATCAGAAATTAAATATTAATAAAGATAATGATTAAAAAAATAAAAGTTAATCAAATGATAAATCTCTCATTTGTTTTTGTGATTAAGATATTTAACAAATTTAGTAAAACTTTTGTAAAGAGTAATAGACGAAAAAATTTATTAAAATTTAAAAAAAAATCCGGGAGGGGCATTTGTTCCTCCTCCTTACACACTGGGTCCGCCGGTGGATAGGATGAATTCATTTTGAATTGACCCATGAAGCCATTTGGCATGTTTGGAGTGTTGAACATGGCATCCGAAATTTCCTAGTAATTTAAAGGCTGTATACTTGGTCTTACTTACACGTTGCCTAGTCAAAGTTTTCAGTTTTTGTAGCTTCCACTTTAAACACAGCTCTGATGACATACAGCCTAGTAAGCAAATTCAATCAGGTTTCAAAGAAGTTGCACATGGTATTTATTGTGTGTGTGTATATATATATATATATGCACACACACACATACATAAACATCTCATAACTCACAATATTGAATGTAGGGTGGTTTGGAGGTAGTTGAAGTATTTTATTTATAAAATATAAAATGAGTGTGGTGTCAATCTTTGATGTTCAAGAAAAGATTATAGACAGAAACCGCGTAAATGCAGCTTGCCCATACTGTGGAGGGCCTGCAATGGCTTTTGATTTTGATGCTCATTTGCTTTTCTGTTTTATTCCCATTTCACACAAAACCAAGAAGTTCTACTGCACCATTTGCTTCAGACGCCTGGTTCCTGCCCACTGATTTTCATATCTGCTTCTTTTCTACTCTCCGTGCATAATTATATATACTTTGAGACATACTGCTTTCTCATGATTCCAATGTTTTCAATCTAAACGTTGGGAAGTTGAATGTTAAGTTTGTAATGCTACATATATTCCCTAATAAAGATTGTGCAGTATAATATGGTTTTTATGTTTGTGAAGTTGCATGATAAGCGGTTATATATATCTATGTATATGTCTGTAAATTTGAACACATAATATGTGACAGTGGTGGAACTAGAAATTGTAATAAGAGAGGACAATTTAAAAAAGAACAATATTTAAGAATAAGGGAAATTTATAATTTTTACCCAAATAAAAAGAAAATTTTTGTTATTACCTATATTTTTTTAAAAAAAATTGTTTTTGACCTCTCAAACAAATTATTTCCGTTGTATACCCAAGATTATCAAAATATCCTTAAGTTGAAATCATCCAAATGCCCAAACTTGAAATTACGAAAATAGCTTTCTTCTTCCTAACAATATCCTCTCTCTTTTCTCTTTTCCATTCATGGTTTGTGAGATTTGATTCACCATTGCAGCTGAAAAACAATCTAATAAGGGATTATTCATTCAAGCTTCTTCATCTATTAAAGTTTTTTGATCAATTCAAGTTTCATCCATTGAAGGTTTTGAAGATTCTTCTTCCATTTTAGTTTTAAAGGTAATGAATGTATTTTTTTTATTGGTTTTTGGGTTGTTTTGTTCATATTACAAACTAAAAGACTATAAGAATGATTTGGTTATGATATATATGATATTTGTAAAATCTACAACGAAATCTGCAAAATCTGTGACGAAATCGATTTTTCATGATTGATTATCGATTTTTCATTGTATGAAAAACCGATTGAAGAGGTGTACCAGTTTTTCAGTCATTAAAAAATTAAAAAACCGATAACAGTTTTTCAGTGAACTGAAAAACCGAAATTAGTAATTTTTTCATGCTTTTTGATATTTTTGTGTTGTTGTGTATTGAATTTGATTCGATATGATTGTATTTTATAATATTGCCCGATTGATATGAGACTAATTTATTAATAATATTATTTGATTTAAACATTACAGGAATAACTCAAGAGACAGTTGTAATCAATTTTGACGGAGAGTGGAATGAATGTAATTGCGTTGAAGGGGAGTCGATTATGTATGGGGTCCACAAAAATAGTAATTTTTCATCATTGGTAGATGTTGTGTACAGAGAAGCTGGTATTGATAGAAGAAGATGAGATATCCATATGTATTATTTACTACAAAGTACAACAAATGATTAAGTTAAAAAGATACACATCATATCCAATCTTGGTGTTGTTGGTTTGATGACGATAAAAAATATTGATGTTAAAAAGATTTATATAAATAAGATTGCGAGAGATTTTGGAGCTGGAGTTAGTAGACATACCGTTTATCCAATTGTTACTGACTTAATACCAGACGCAAGACATGACAAGGTAGATACAAATAGACCTGTAAATCCGTATATGGTTGAAAATCATTTTTATTTTACTTCAAGTATTAGAAGTAATCGGGTTGATACTTGTAACACCTTCCACCCGATTCTCATTCGGATGGGAACTCGAGTCGAAGGATGTTACCTTAATCGATTTATTCACTATTATTTTACATATAAATGAACTATATATTTTTTTTCTCACAAAAATCTGGCAGAGTTTCCTCTGTTTTTCTAAAAAACCCAAATTATAAAAACTTGTAAATTTCAAAAGCAAACACTTCTAAAATTCATTCATTTTCTCAATTTCCATTTCGGATTCTCCGTCTGACTCCAAAATCACTTCACCACATAAACATTTATAAACACAAACTTTAATAAAAATTACCCTAATCGAAATTAAACACCAATTAAATGATAAATAAGAGTTTCTTTACAAAATTACTTTACAAACCCAAAAACTTTTTCTACAACTTATACATCGTCATTTATAAAATCTCGTAAATCCATATACATGTATATACATTTCCATATACTTTAACACCACTACACAATATTAAACGTAGAACTAGCAACTATAGAGGGAATGTGACTCGCGAAAAACACAACAGATGTCTTTTTGTCAACCCTTATCTGCAGCGCCCAAAATTTCAATCTACGCGTGGAAAATCTAACGCGCTAAATATTTCTACTTAATTGGATTTGCACTAAATTTAAATTTTATCAATTTTCAGAGATACAAGATTTTAAAGCAAGATTTCACAGTTATCAAATATTCATAATAAATCATAAAGAGATCAATTTACTAGTAAACACATATATATAAAATGTCTAAAAGTCATTTTCCAAATATAACCCTACAAAACCAGATTTCACCATTTTCACATATTTGTAAGGAAACGAAATAAAAATTAAATACCATTTCGTTAAAAAAAATTATCGTGTTGTCAAATGAAATTCCTCAAATCTCAAACTTTTATCATTTCATCAAAATTATGTTATTGTAACACAAAATTTCACAATTTTCAAGCTTTTATCAAAATTCATGAATAACTCCATTTATTAATAATTGCATGTATAAAACAAATAAAATTTGTTTTCAAGCATATTAAAAATCAAACTTCCAAAATGCTCAAACTTTTATTAAAATTCACAATTGCGTCAATTTATCAAGAATTGCACATATAAAACAAATATTTTAAATTCCTCATTTCACAAAAATATTAAAGGGTAACACAACCTTTTTACGTTTTTATCAAAATACTAAAATAATACGTAAGGAATTTACTTTATTAATAAAAACACATATAAATCACATAAAAGACTTTTCCAAACATATCAACACGATACCTTCGAACTTGTATGTTAAATCACAACGAAAGTACCTTATTAACAAATACATATATATAAACACATAAAAATCATTTTCGAACATAGTTACACATTTTTCATTTAATATTTTTTTCAGTGCCCTTCGTAAACTCTGACACGATACCATAGACTGGAAACGGGTTCTCCGGCATCGCTCACTCGGTGACTACCCCCCCCCCCCCCCTCCCCCCCCTTCCCCCCAAATCTCATTTCACATATCACATAAATCCTGGGACCGGACACTCAGTGTCTCACAAGGTCCATGAATTTAGTATCAATGCATATAAACGAATCGGTGTAGTACTGTTAATATCATTCTATTGGCATACCAACTACCAATCCTCACCTACCAATGTATAGGTTTACTCGGGCCCTTATAATTTTCATAAGTTATCAAAAATTTCATATTTTAATAACTTTTCTTTTTCAATAAAAATTTTCATTTGGAAAAACTCTGAACATTTCTTCAATAAAAAAAAAAATATATTTCTCATTTATTCAAAGCATCATAACACATCATTTCTTATTCAAAAGTTACTCATTAATCTCATCAAAACCATTGTACTCTTCTTCCGATAGATATTGGGTCAAGACACTAATTTGTTCGTTACCTTCCATTTGTTTCCGTTTTTATTCGAAAGTCATTAAAATCATATTCAAATAAACTTTTATTTCAATTTATCAAAATAATATCATAATAACCCTATATTCTTTATTCGAACAATTCATACTTTTTCACAAACTTTTCAAAATTTAAATATCAAATACTACAAAAATCATTCATAACATAATTCGCACATTTTCATGGAATCTATTTAATTAAAACGTAATAAACTCATATACTAAATTAAACCAAAACTTCTACTAATAAAAATGAGTTTTTAAGATAAGTGTACACCAACCTTTGGGACACGTTCTATAGTTTATCCGCTCACATAATTCATTTGCTTATTTCTAGATCTAAAACGAGTTCTCCTTTGATTTTCTTATCATTCTAGATCCACCCTAAAATCACACAAAACTTAATTTATAACTCATAGAAAAATAAACTAATTTTCTGAAATTCAAATCCTACTAAAATAAGCTTACCTATTTGGATAATCGAATACCCAAAATATTTTACTTTTCTTTCTCCTTCCCTCTCTTCTCCTTATTTTTCTTCTTATCTTTTCTTCTCGGCTGCTCTTCTATTTTTTTTTCTCTTCTTCTTTTGCAGAAACTCCTCGGAAAGCTCATCGGTAAACCAGTATTCCTTACTACCCTAAACGCCCTCCTGGCTCAAACGGGACTTACTCTCAGGCTGGCCTCTTTCCACTTTCTTTCCATCTCCAGAGAGAACCTCATCACAGGAGGATTCACTGGATTAAAATTAAGATACTAAAGAGAGAGAACAAAGACAAAGAACCAGGTGGGTTCTTTCCTTATCTAGATCATTGGATTACTCATATTGTTACTTCTGGTGTGTAGACAGACAAAAGAAATTTTTTAGCCACAAAACATATTTTATTTCAAGGTAGGCAAAGCTTGAGTACAATGAAAATACGAAGCCAATTTATAGGAGAATGGCTTGGTTACAAAACAAAAACGATGACGTCATTGCTTACATCAAAGAGCAATGATTATAGTGAACATCATAATCATACATTATTACAAACCTGAATGATTAAAAACATATGGACCCACAACTTTTGACAAAACAAATAAAAACAAACACACTTTTGACTTTTGGCACACCAAACGGATAAGAAAGCATCTTGGAATAGGAACTGCAATGATGAGAGCATCTGTCAATAGTATCATGCAATAATTAATCAAAAAAGTCTGACAAATTGCAATTATTGTGATCTTCATCATCAGATTTTGTTGCGCCACATATGTGACAAGACCAGGGTCGATGCATGTATTCTTCATGTCTGGGATAGGTAGTAGTGGATGTACAGTCTTCACAAAAAGTTGGATCATAGGTGGGAGATGTGTCATCGGATAAGGATACAGTTGAAAAGTGAGCTATGTCTGTTGTGCTGGGGCCTGCATCATTATCAGATTTCTTTTTCTTTTTTCTCTGTTGTCTGTCTTTTTCATATCTTACTTTAGCAGCATCAAGATCTTCTTGTTGCCACGTTTCAGGTTGTGTATCAGGATAGAACCATAGAGGCTGATCTTCTTGGGAAGAGGAAAAGTGATGAGCAAGAGAGTCAACATAGAGATCCTGGGCTTGGGAGAGATTGTCAAGATAAGATTTTGGGAACGAGGACCAAGGAGTATCATCATTAATGGACGACCATAACTCATCAGGAATGAGTTGATTGCGTTCAAAAAGTTGTTTCTGAATGGATCGGATCTTTGCAACATAATTGAGATTTCCATCAAAAACAGGAAGAGGGTTTTGCTCAAGGAAAGAGATTGTTGGTTTGGAAAAATAAACACCATCATATCGGACAAAATAAGGGTGATGAAAAACAATGATGGACCAGTGTTTGGGAAGAAGATTGTGGACTTGAGACCATAATTGCCATGTGGGAAGAGGTTGAAATCGAATGAGAAAATGGGGAAGATAACTATTGAAATTTTCAGAATCATGTCCCCATGTAAGAGCTTGTTTGAAAAGATCATTTGGAACTTCAAGAGCAAAATAATGAAGGTGACCAAGACACCAAAGGAAGTATAATAACTCAATAGGAAACACAAAATAGGGAAAATGAGATTGAGTGGGAAGGTGAATAACCTTAGCAAAAGGATATTCAGGGTGAACACATAAAGTCTTAAAGAAAACTTGATCATGGGATAACACACAGTTATACTGGTATAAAAATAGTAATTCTTTAACACGTTCTTTAGGAAAATGAGACCTAAGAAGTTCTGGAAATTCTAGGATTTCTAAGGTCGGAGGTGAAGAGGATGAAGAGGGTTGAAACATATAAACATAGGGTAGAGGGGAAACTTGTGTTTCAGCTTGGATTGGTCGAGAGAGATGATCTGCAAGAAAGTTTTGCGTACCTTTGATATGTTTGACTGTGAAAGAATCTGCTGAACCATTCGGACCAACGAAGAAGAAGTTGGTGGGGCAATTTCTTTTTATGAAATTGGAGCATCTGTGAGAAGGATTTCATGTCTGTTTCTACGATAAAGTGATGACCAATAAGATGAAATTCAAACTTTTCAATGACATATTTGACTGCAAGAATTTCTTTAAAGGTGGAATGGTAATGGAGCTGACTGGGTTTGAAATTGCCACTCTGGTAAGCACATATCTGTCGAGGACCTTGCAGAGGTTGTTCAAAGAGAACGGCTCCCCAGAAGTTTTCACTAGCGTCTGTCTGGAGAATTCTGGTTCCTGTAGAAGGAATGGTTAATGCAGGAAGAGTTTGGCAAATTTGTTTGAGTTGGTGGACTGATTGTGTCTGCTGAGAATTCCAAGGAGGAGGCTTCTTTTGGAGCATTTGCGACAAGGGTTTTGTGATTGAAGCAGCATTGGAAATGAAGGGTCTGATGTAGTTGACAAGGCCAAGGAACTGTTGAATCTGGTGTTTGGATTCTAATTTGTCAGGGAATTTGAGCAATTCTTGACCAATGTGAGGTTGAGGGTGGAATTTTCCTTCTGATATTTGCATGCCAAGGAAAACAATTTTGTTTTGGGCTATCTCCATTTTCTTTTCTGAAAGCATAATACCATGTTCTTTTGTGATTTAGGCAAACTGTCGAAGTAAATGGTAATGCTCTTGTTCAGTTTTGGAGAACAGGAGAATGTCATCAATATAGATGAGAGCACTGTGAAGAATTGGAGCATAGATCTTGGTCATGGCCTTTTGAAACAATGAAGGAGCTGTTTTAAGGCCAAAAGGAAGAACTTTCCATTGGAAGTGATGATCAGGAAGACAAAACGCAGTTTTGTATCTGTCATCTTGATGGATTCCTAGTTGCCAGAAACCTGCTTTCAAATCAAACTTAGAAAAGATATGAGCATTTGAAAGACTAGCAAACAAGGTGTTTCTTGTGGGCAAAGGGAACTTATCATCTTGGAGGAATTGATTAAGAGGTTTGTAGTTGATGACCAATCTTAATTTTCCTCGAACTTGTTCTGAACGTTTGTTAACATAAAAGGTTTCACATGCCCATTGGGAAGAGGTAGGTTCAATGAGGTTTTGTTGTTACAGCTGAGTGCATTCAGATCTAGCAAGTAGAAGATGATCAGGATTCATACCTGAATGACTTGCTTTGGTTGGGTTAATATCTTCGTTCATATGAAAGGGAAGATGGATGAAGAAATCAGGGTTTTGCCATAAAGGATGGGAACATTTTTTGAGGAAGTCAGAATGAGTTTCTGAGCAAGAGTCTTGGATAAGTTGAGCTTTGAGAGTTGTAAAGTCAAGGGATGGTTGAAGGGTATAAAGACTGAGAGTGGAAGTCCAAGGTTTGAAGTGATGTTTGAAGCGAAGACCATCTGGAAGGATTCTAAGGGATTTAAGCTTAGAATAAAAATCAAATCCAAAGATAAGGTCTTTGTTTGGTAAATGAGAGCCAAGGACTTTGTGAGTAAGTGTACAGCCAGGGAAGATCTCAAAGATCAAGGGTTTACTGATCAGAGAGATAATGAAATCTTTTCTATTGACAGTACAGAATTTTTCTTTGTGAGGTGTCCAATAACAAGATGAGAGGACAGAAGGGTTCATGATAGAGGTGACTGCACCAGTATCAATAAAAGCAATGATTGGAATGGGTTTCGAGTATTTGGTGGGAAAAACTTTGATCATGACTGAGGGAGTCGGGGTAGGAGGAGGATGAACAACATATTGAAGTTGATAACAAGAAGAATAATCAGAATCAGAAAAGTGACCTGAAGTCTGGTCAAATTGAAGGATATCATGGGAGGTAGGATGGTCATGGACTGAGAATAAATCTTCAATTTCATCATCAGTAAGAGAGATACCTTTTTGGGAGAGGTATTGGACCATCTTTTGTGATTTTCGTTGTTGATTGGGGCAATTTTTTGCAAAATGGCCAGATTGATGACAAAGGTAGCATTTGTTTGTGGAACGCTGTTTGAAAGGTTTCTTTCTGAGGAATCTGCGAACTTTGGGTTTCCGGAAAGAAGTTCTTTTTTTGTGTGGTTTTGAGTAAGTTTTGGACTTGGAGGAGGTTTTGAAGAAGTGGTGTTTCTTCTTAGTAGAACAGTGACAACGATCTTTGTCCTTGCATTTGATCTGTAGGTCTGGACGCTGACAAACTTTTGTTAATTGTTGTGATTTCTTTAGATAATCTTCAAAGAATTTCTTCTGGGCACACAGTTTGTCTAGAGCAGTAAGGACAAATTGG
Organism: Litchi chinensis; assembly: GCA_019925255.1. Taxonomy (NCBI): domain Eukaryota; kingdom Viridiplantae; phylum Streptophyta; class Magnoliopsida; order Sapindales; family Sapindaceae; genus Litchi; species Litchi chinensis. The sequence continues at coordinate 23,739,941 of CM034464.1, forward strand.
TAGATTTCACCAAGAGCACACTGTTGAAGAGTACGGTCTTGGGTTTGCATAAGTTTCTGTGCTTCTTGAGACAGGGATTCTGGAATTGAAGACAAGAAGGCTTGCTTCATGTTTGGATCATCGATGCCATGAAGAGCATGAAAGCGCTTAAGCATCTGCTGATAATGTCGATCAAGATCCTTCTTTTTGTAAGAACAACACTTCATTTGGAAGTATTCTTCTCGCATCTTGGTTTCATGTGCTTGAGGTCTGCCACAAAATTCAGTGTAGAGCAGGTAAAGTACCTGATTTAAGTCAGTAAGTTGGCAGAACTGCAGTTGTTTGTACTCGCCTAATTCTTGCCACCATTCACGAAGAGTACCGGTGAATCTGGTTGCAAATTGGGTGAGAACTTGTTGGAGCTGAGCTTGCGGCTTTAACATTTCAGTTTGGAGCCACGCTTGGAATTCAAAGATTCGTTCTCTCCATTTGGAGTACGGAACATCATCAAGGGTAAAGGTAAACAGTTTAGAAGTGTTGGCATTTGGAGGAGGAGGTTGAACTGGCGGTACTAGCTGAGGAATTTCAGTTTCAGTACTAGTAGTTTCAGTATGTATATGAGGCTCAGTATTCATGTATTGTGTGGGTAGGTTGGAACTAGGACTGCTGAAATTATCATCATCGGAAGATAAAAAATTATCTTCAGCAGGGGATTCAGGAGTCTTGGTAGACTGAGAGGTGTAACTGTCAAGGGCAAATTCAAGAGGAGTGTCATGAGATTGACCAGTAGGGGTGATAGGGGAATATCCTGGGGTTGAAGGTAAAGAAGTATCTGGAGAAACATGTGCAGGTGATTCAAAAGGATCAGGGTCATAAGGTAGAGGTTCTGGTGGAGGGATATACAGGATTTGAGAGGATCCCATATTTTGTAAAGTTTGGGAGATCAGGTTTGGGTAAGAGACCATAAACTGATCTTCAAGTTTGCTATGAGAACGGGAACTAGAACTTTGACTGTGATGATGAGAGGATGTTACCTTAGATTTGCCTTTTCGACGACTTAAGTGTTTTTGCCTTTTTTGTTCAGCTTGCTGAGCTTCCTGTTGTTCTTTAAGCTTAGCATAAAGGCGATGAGAAGTGCCAAAGGCAATATCGGCTTCAGATCTAGTTTCCATAGGAGCAAAAGGTTGACTGACCTTTGGGAAAGTAGGATGAGGAAAAGACCAGGTACTTGGTGTAGCTTCAAAAGGATTGTAAACTGGAGTGGGAGGAGGAGCATTGAAAGTCTGTCTGTAGAGATCTTGCTGAAGTGAAGCAAGTTGAGTTTTCAGATTTCTCATTTCTGCATCTTTTTGAGAGAAAGCAGTTGTAAAACTCTGGTTTGTCTGAATCAAGTGGATGAGATCATTGTGAAGTTGATTCATGCGTTGTTGAAGTTGTTGGATCAGCTGAGTTGTTCGTTCTGCAGCAGTAGATGTCTGTGATTGCAAGTGGTTGAGTTTAGACTCGATTCTGTGCATGACTTTATTTTGAGCAATGGCATTTTCAGATTGCCAATTGAGCACAGCTTCTGCTTGTGAAAGATTCTTAAGAGAGCCATCAGATTGGATGACTTGGGAAGGGACTACTCTGGGTTTTTGATTAAGGTTTTCATCAAGAGATGGAAAATCAGTATCATAAGAGGGAGATGAATGCTGAAACATCATAATTTCTGAGACAACAGGGGGAGACTGTTTGGGAACCCATTTCTGTTTAGGTTTATAGGTTTTGGGAGGTTTTGGAAAGGGATTATGGGCAAGCCGTTCAAGACCTTCTTTATAGCAGGGTAAAGGGTCATTGACTGAAGGGACTTCAAGAGGACCATAAGTGGGTGGTCGTTTTGGGAAAACGTTTTTCAAAATCATCCCATATAGAATCAGGGACAGGAGGTTTTTTAGGAGGATCAGGATCAGAATATCGGACAATATATTCATATTTACCTGAAGGTTCTCCTAATGGACCAACAGTAGGTATCACCATCAAGCCACAACTGATAAAGAGATTTTGATTTAGAGGCTTTTGGGGATTTGACAACAGGGTCAGGAAGACAAGTTTTACTACAGCTTTTACATTGACATTTAAGATCATAGAAACTATGACCATCAGGGTCTTTGAAATAGTAAGCTGGCTGACCTGTATGAGTGACATACTGAACTTGAGGTTGGGGAAAACTTGGGTCAAAAGAACTGGCGGGTTGAATCATGAACTGGGTTCCGAGCTCTGGTGGAGCACTGGGTTCATCTGGCTTGAGAAACTTAATTGTGGTTGTACCATCTGGATTCTGAAACATAACTGATTCATTGGCAATGATAGGAGCAGGAGTATGCTGTTGTTGTTCATAAGAAGTAACCCACTGGACAGGGAGCATTTCAAGCAACTTTTCTCGGGAAATCTGTCTGGGAACAGATATGCAATGAGGGACATGGTTGGAGTCCATGGTGAGAAACAAGGCTTCTGTGGTACTGGGAATAGAAAGATCAAGAGCATGATCTTGAACTTGCCATATCATTTGGTGATGGAGAGTGGCTGAAATAGAACCGGACTTTTGGACAGCACCAGTAAGCTGAATCTGAACTTGTAAAGCAGTGGACAAGTATTCATCTTTAAGATTGACATTGAAGTTTGGTCTGAGGGTAAGCATGACAGTGCTTGCATTCAAAGTGGTAAGAACCGTAGCAAGACAAGCATGTTCATACTTGGGGTAACGAGTGTCAAGTAAGGCTAACCTGCAGGAAACAGGAAGACCTTTGCGACCATGGTAGGAAACTGCAAGTCTAATGGCACCAAAATGGAGATGAGAGTATCCATCTGATATCCATTGATTGATTTGAGATTGGGGAATCTCAAGGGTGAGATATTGTTCATTTGAAGAAGCAGGAATTTCACACTTGTTAAACTTAGAAGACTGGACATATTCTTTTACAGGTTTACGAGAAGACTTAACTAAAGTTTTAACAAAAAAAGAAGAAGTAGGTTTGGCAAAAGCAGAATACGGATTTAACAAAGGGAGAATAGTAGAGGGAAGAAGCTCATTATCAGGAAAATAAGTAAGTTCCCTTAATTTATGGCCACTCACATATATATACAAATGGTCTGCTGCCTCTCATGTTCTTGTTTATTATATTATATTATATTATTTATTATTTCTTTTTTCTCCTCTTTTGGCACTGTCACACGCCACTTTTTTTTTCATTCATTTTTTTTTTTAATTATTTCTTTTTCTCCATCACAATCTATTAACATACATATATATATATATATATATATATTTTTTTTTTTTTCTTCTAGTGGGTCCCACTACTAATTTATATATATTATTATTATAAAAAAATCTCAACCGGTTATTTATTTATTTATTATTATTTTTTGAACACATGTAAATTTTCATTTTAAACCCTATGACCTTTTTCCTTTTAATCCCACTTCCTTAATTTCTTTTAAAAATATCCTCAAATAGGATATTTATCTATAAACTTCTGTACTTCTAAAACTAAAATCAGACTAAATTAATAACAATAAATTGAATTTCAATTAATCTCTTAGGTTTAGTTAGATTGGGGCGCTACAAAAATGTCCTTGTATATGTCATTTACAATTAAGTATAATCATGTCATTTTTAACATCTCATTCTTGATCTTCTTTCCTTCCAATTCAATTACCTAAAAGTCACAATTTAAATTCCAAAATCTAACACATAACCTTTTAAATTCATACTCAATTTACAATTTCCTTATGTCACATATCACATTTCTATGGTTGCTTGCCCCACATGTCTATCCTTTCTTGTCTCTTTTTATTTGACTTTTTCGGAATGCTCGAATTTAGCTTTTCTGGGACTTTTTCGAAATCCTTTCAAAATTTATTGGGGCCTATATTCGGACTACGTATATACTCCTAGTAACCTCAGTGACTCTTAAAAGTCATTCCATGCCCCTTTTTAACTCTCCGTTAAATTCACTAAATTGCCTCCAACGATTTCTGGATTGATTCTATTTCCATCTGAATCTCGTTCAAAAGTATCGTTTGAGTTTCTAAAATACTTCTATAGCATTTTAACACTCATTTTGACACTTCTCTAAATTTTCAAATTTTTTTGAAAATCTTTTCGAATTTTCGATCGAATCCGAAACTGCTCCATTTTACCTCAAACGAACTCATTTTTGATCCGTTTCAGTTTCCTTAGACTCCATTACTTATTCCAGAGCTTTTCGACTTCAAGTTCCGCTTTCCGAAAAATTTACTATTCACACGGATATTATTCCATTCGAAAACACTATTTATCTAAAAATTACTATTCATCTCGAAAATAATATTCATCCTGATATATTTTCATCTATCTTAAATAAAGAAAATTCGGAGCGTTACAATACTTTTGTCACCCCATTTACATCTATAGAAAGTCTTATTTGCGACATTAATGATGACCATATGAATTATGGTACTGATAATAAAGATTGAGACATAAATGATAATGGTGATGAGTTACGAGATAGTGACGAAGAGCAAACTGAGGATAGTAATAAAAAGGAAACTCGATTTGATGATGTCCTTGAAGAAGAAAAGTTTTTAGAAATAAGATTTTCAGGTTTATAATTTCAGAACAATCTTTCACAACCATACTAGATTGTTCCTGGTGTAGAACTAAACGACATTGAGGCTACTTCAAGCACTACGTCAACTGTCTACCAACGTGATACGTTGTATAAAGGAGCATTCTTTAATAGTAAAGAAGAAATAAGTATAGCTACTAGATAATATGCTCTAAAAGCTAAGTTTGAATATTAGGTTAGACGTTCAGACACGGAGCGATTTGAGGCCAGTTACAAGGATAAAACTTATAGCTTTATAGTTTGTACAAGATGCAGAAAGGGTTGTTCGATGTGGTTTGTGTTGAAGTATGTGGCCGAACACACGTGTCATCAAACAACCATAGAATCACATATGAAGAGTGTGAAGGCGATTGTCATTAGAAAATTGTATACAGGAAAGGTGGGGAGAGATATTTATACACCTAATCATTTGATTGGAGAAATGCTAGAGCAGTATGGAGTTCAGATCTTGTACAGTAAAGCTTGGAAGACTTTACAATATCCAAAGAAACTAGCATATGGATAAGCGGATGAGTCATATCAACAGTTTCTGTCTTACTTTGAGATGTTAAAACTTTCAAACCCTAGCACAATGATGACAATTGAGAGAGATGAAAACAACTGGTTCTTGTATTCCTTCATTGCACTTGAAGTTTCCGTTAAAGGTTTTCGGTTTTACATGAGACTGGTTATTGCTATTGATGTCACTCATTTGAAAGGTGAATATAAAGGGGTAATTTTTTTTGTTGCATGCAAAGATGGGTCGGAGATGATTTATCCCATCACTTTTAAATTGATTGATGGAGAGTTAGACTATTTATGGACTTGGTTTCTAAAAAAGTTACGAGAGGCGATCGGGGTGTTAGACTATTTGCTTGTCGTATTCGATCGTCATGAAAATATATCGAATGAGATGAAAGCAGCTTTTCCTAAAGTTCCACACGTGTTATGTTTTTTCCACTTGTGGAAAAACCTTAAGCAACATTATAAAAAGTGTTCGAATGTGAAAAATGTATTTTACAATGCAGTATACTGTTATGTGCCTGATGAATGCAATAGAATATTGGAAGAAATACGTACGTTCCATCCAAGCACACATGCGACTTTGGTTATGATGGGAACCTTCCCGAATCTCTTCTCTGGATCCGAGAAAGACACCGTAGCACCCCGAAAGAATTCCCACGAACCTTATACGCAGCCCGGAGGAACCCCGTCAGGGCACCGGAAAATCATTTAGTTAGATCTTTTAACTTCTTTTACAAGGTAACGATGATAATAATTTTTCGCTTTTTAATAAAAATTTCTACAGCATGCCGTCTATTTTCTAAACTATGCCACCTTGCAAGTTTCAAATACAATTTATAAAAACACTTCTATGAAATCAATTTCTCAACTTCCAGTGCCTCTGACTCTTTTCTCACAACACAACCACAAACAAGTAAATAAAATCTGAAAATAAATTTCACAAAAATTTAATAAAACATTTTTAACTAATGCATTCACTATTTCTTTAAAATATTTACAACTATATACATAAACATATACATGATCAAAATAGCAAAATATATACATGTAGTAGGTGTCGTCCTATCTGGCCGCCTACACGTCTGACTGAACCTCGTCAGTTGGACGACTAGCTCCTGCTCTTGTGGGAGAATTTTGAGAAAAACATTTAAAGAAAAATATGAGTATAACTCAATAAGTGGTATAATTTATATAAACTAAAACTCATTTTTGGATAAAATATTCTTCCAAAAACAGTTTTTAAAACTAAAATGTTTTCTAAAGTTCTTTTCTAAAACACTTTCTGAAATATTTTTTTAAAATATTTTCTAATGCTTGTTTATATGGTAACCCAGTGAATATCTACTCCTGACGTGGTAGCATATAAAATCTAACTAACCATTAGGAGTGGAAATCTACCATGTGTAGTTACCGAAAGCGGGCTCACGTTGCGGACCTACTATACTACCCTATACGTGTATACAGATCACTCATGCCTCGCTCACACAAGAGTCGACTAAACTCAAATCTCACTGATTGACTTCCTCTTATCTACCGTATCACGCATAGGGTATTTGATCGGGTACTAAACTAGGGCTAGGGTAAACCACAGGCTATTAAAATTTCTTTTTCTTAATACACTAAAATATTCTAAATCTCAAGACAGTAAACCTAAAATCTTTAATTCTAGCACATTCTCATATACATAAATAATAAACTAAAATCTTTATGCTCGAATTATAATATAAATTCAATTAATAAATGAATAACTATTTATAATAAATTCTTTTAACTTTACAATAAACTTTAAGAAAATATAAATTTTAAAAACTTATAGTTCCACTCACAATACGTCATTGGATAGAATCCGATCCTCCTCCGTATGCCTCCGGAACTCTCCGCTTTTACCTTAAAACATCAAATATCCATTTAGGGTCACTTAACTCATTCAAATAACATTCAAAATCAATAAAAATCTCATTTATCTTTATTAATACCGTTTAACGTCTAAACTTTCAGATCTCAATTTTTATTAAATCGGGGTTTTCGAAATCCGTTTTCTATACATGAATTCTACTTATTCTTTCCTAGTAATACCTCAGTGTACTCAATTTCATTATTGGAAGCTCGGAACGAAATTCGTTTGATTTCGCTTACTAGTAAAAATTATTTTTCGCTTCGAACGTCCGACAACTTTAACAATCAATCCTCTAGTGTTCTAACACCCAACCATGATTAAATAAACGGTTTCGAACGTTAAACAAACGCGTTTAGAAGGGTTTCGGAAAACGCCCTTCAACTCATCCGTTTAGCTCCGAAATGGATCCTAAACTTTTCGTTTTCGAAATCTAACTTTATAAGATTATTTTCTAACTTCTAAAACATCTATCTAATGCCTTAAAATCGAAAACGAAATCGGATCCCTTAAAAATCCATTTTGGTCGTGACTTCCTCTCTCTTTCTCACCTATTTTTCTTCCATTAACTCACTCACAAATCACACCAAAATCATATTCACACCTCCTTCTCATCATCCTTAAACTCTAATTCGAAAAAGAAACAAAAAAGGAGGTGGGTTTTCACATAAAACATCAACCTTTAAATTAAAATAACTCACCGAATAGGCGATCTTTTCGCTTCAAATTTGTTGGGCTAGCTAAAGGAGATGACAAGAAACAACTTTCGTGAAGAAACCGCGACAAAATTTGGATCGGATCCTTTTCTTCCTGCCGCTCTCTCTCGGCATCGCTCTCGGATCTCTCTTCTTTTTTTCTTTCTTTGCACGATCCCAAATGTCTCAAATGACACAAAAACCCACTTATATATATACTAATACTCAATTACTGAAAAGTTCCTCAAGAAAATTTCATTTAATTACCTCAAACTTTCAATAATCTCACTAATGCCCAAATATAGATAATTACACATTCTATTGGTCCACTTGGCACATTATAGTCCACTTATTTCTTCAACCAATCAATAGATGACATGTGGCACGTCCATTGCCACTACTTTTCGAAGCCACTTATCTCTTTTCTTATTGGTTGAATTAAAATATCTTTTACTTTATTCCGTGAGCTCACCTCGCTTGATTAACACATAAATCACTCCTAATCACTTTGTAATCGTATCGGGGTCAACCAAATGACATCCGACTTGTGATACGAAAATATAATAAACCTCAAATAATACTACTGGAGGCATATGATTTAACCGTAACTCAATTCGAAAATTTCTAATACCATAAAATAATAAATCTGGGTGAGGGCTTACAATTCCTCCCCTCCTTAAAATAAATTTCGTCCTCGAAATTTAAATAACATACCTGAATAAAAAAGATGAGGATACTGCTTCCTCATCTACTCCTCAGGCTCCCATGTCGCCTCTTCCACTAAATGATTCCTCCATAAGACTTTTACCAATGAAATAGTCTTACTACGAAGAACCTGATCCTTTATGTCTAAGATATGAACTGGACTCCCTTTGTAGGTTAGGTTCTCTCTTAATTTCACTGGTTGCTCTAATAACACATATGAAGGATCTGGCATACACTTGTGAAGCATCAAGACATAGAATACGTTGTGAATTCTGGATAATTCTGGTGGCAATTCCAGACGATAAGCCACGTTTCCAACTCTATTGATCATCTCATAAGGACCAATATATCATGGACTGAGTTTCCCACGTCTGCTAATTCTGATGATCACTTTCCATGGTGATATCTTCAGAAATACCTTATCCCCTACTTGGAACTCCAAGTCTCTTCTTCTATTGTCTATATAGCTTTTCTTACGATCTTGAGCGATCTTCAATTTGTCCCGAATAATCCTGATTTTATCTGTAGTCATCTGAACAAACTCGGGCCCTAATAATCTCCTCTCGCCCACTTCTTCCCAACTTAATGACGTCCTGCACCGTCTCCCATATAAAGTCTCATATGGTGCCATACCGATATTGGCCTGATAACTGTTATTGTAGGCGAACTCGATCAGTGATATATGAGTATCCCAACTCCCGCCAAACTCCATCACACATGATCTTAGCATATCCTTTAAAGTCTGGATAGTGAGTTCAGACTGTCCGTTTGTCTGTGGATGGAATGCTGTACTGAAATGTAATCGAGTGCCTAAGGCTCTCTGTAAACTAGGTCAAAATCGAGATGTAAATCTAGGATCCCTGTCAGAAACAATAGAAATTGGAGCTCCATGAAGCCTGATAATCTCATCAACATACAATTTGGCTAGTCTATCTAGGGAATAAGTATTACAGATGGGTAGAAAATGAGCTGACTTCGTAAGACAATCAATTATCACCCATATACCATCACACCCACTCCGACTACGTGGAAAACCAAACACAAAATCCATCGTAATGTGCTCCCATTTCCATTTTGGAATAGAGAGTGGCTGAGCTAATCTTGCAGGTCTCTGATGCTCTACTTTAACCTGTTGACAAATCAAACATCTGGATACGTACTCAGCTACCTCCCTCTTCATACCTTTCCACCAGAAATGCTCTTTAAAGGTATGGTACATCTTCATACTACTAGGATGTATCGCATAAGCTAAAGAATGGGCCTCATCCAATATCTCTCTCTTAAGATCCGCCAAGTCTGGAACATTCAATCTCTATCCCATCATTAGTGTACCGTCATCTCTCACTGAGAAGTTCTGGCCTTTACCCAACTCAACTCCCTATCTAATCGCAACTAACTGAGGATCCTGTCCCTGAAGCTCTCGGACTCGATCTGAGAGTACTGGTCTAACCTGAAATGTGGCTAGCAGTGCACCTGAATCTGAAGTCATCAACTGAACCCCTAAAGATCTCATCTCCCTCAACAACGGATAGTACCCTGCTCTCAAATGTGCCACTGAGCTACTAGGCTGTCTACTCAGGGCATCAGCCACTACATTGGCTTTTCCTGAATGGTACTCTATAGAGCAATCGTAGTCTTTAATTAGTTCCAACCACCTTCTCTGCCTCATATTCAATTCTTTATGCATGAGTAAATACTGGAGGCTCTTGTGGTCTGTGAAAATCTGACAAGAAACCCCATATAAGTAATGTCTCTAGATCCTCAGTGCGAACACCACTGCTGCTAACTCCAAATCATGAGTTGGATAATTTTACTCATGCTTCTTCAATTATCGGGATGTGTATGCTATTACTTTTCCATTCTGCATCAAAACACAATCCAAGCCTCTTCTGGATGCATCACTGTATACCACGAATCCCTCTGTCCCAGAAGGAAGTGTAAGAATGGGAACTATGGTCAACCGAGTCTTCAATTCATCAAAACTCTGCTGACAGACCTCTGACCACTCAAATTTAACATCATTTCTTGTGAGTTTTGTCAAAGGAATGGCTATCCTGGAGAATCCCTCTACGAATTTCCTATAATACCTTGCCAATCCGAAAAACTCTTGACCTCTGTAACTATGGCTGGTTGCTTCCATTGTAAAATAGCTTCAACTTTCTGGGGGTCGACACTGATCCCATCTGCGGATACCACATGCTCGAGAAAAGAGACCCTGTCCAACCAAAATTGACACTTACTAAACTTAGCATACAGTTGACGATTCTTCAGGTTTTGTAGAACTGCTCTCAAATGCTCAGCATATGCCTTCCTACTGCCCGAATACACTAGAATATCATCAATGAACACTATCACAAACTTATCCAGAAAATCATGAAACACCCTATTCATCAAGTCCATAAATACTACAGGTGCATTGTTTAGCCCAAAAGGCATAATAAAAAACTCATAGTGTCCATATCTCGTCCTGAAGGCAGTCTTGGGAACATCTTCTACCTTGATCTTTAACTGATGGTATCTGGATCTCAGATCAATCTTCAAAAACACACTAACCCCTTGAAGCTGATCAAACAGATCATCAATACGAGGAAGTGGATACTGGTTCCGTATCGTTACTTTATTCAACTCCTTGTAATCAATGCACAACCGCATATTGTCATCTTTTTCCTTCACAAATAACACTGGCAGTCCCCAAGGAGAAACACTCAGTCGGATAAAACCCTTATCCACTAACTTTTCAAATTGCACCTTCACCTCTCTTAACTCAGTAGGTACCATCCTGTAGGGTGCTCTGGTTATAGGTGTTATTCCCAGAATTAAATTAATTTCAAACTCAATCTCTCTGTTTGATGGCAACTCAGGAAGATCATCCGAAAATACATCTGGAAACTCCCCAACCATGGGAATATCCTCTAATCTGGTCCCAATCTCTGTAGTGTCCACCACATAAGCCAAATAACCCATACACCGCTTCCTCAACATCTTTTTAGCTGTCATAGCTGATATCATACATGAAGGAAGCATCCTGCGCTCACCCCTAAACACCACATCTGGCTCTCCTGGAGTACTGAGTATGACTTCTTTTCGGAAGCAATCAACTGTGGCACAATGAGTAGCTAACCAATCCATCCCCAGTATCACATCAAAATCATGAATATCCAGCAATATCAGACTAACTGGGAATGATCTGTCCTCAATCACAACCTGACCACCTCTGTATACTCTCTCAGCCACCAATGCATCTCCAGTAGGAGTAGCAACTATCATCCCACTCTCTAAGGGCTCTAAAGACAACTCTACCTTACTAGCGAAGCTCTCAGAGATGAAAGAATGTGTGGCCCCCGGGTTTACCAAAGCATAAACATCTGATCCAGAAATCGAAATAGTACATGTAACCACCTATGGAGTAGTCTCTGCCTCCTACTGGGTAACAGCAAACACCCTCACCTGTACTGGAGGTCTCCCTGGCTGTCCTCTGGTTGAGGTACCTCGACCCATACCTCTACCTGACTGTGTAGGAGTCCCTGCTCCTCTCCCTGTGGACCTCTCCTACCTCTCGACTGCCCTATACTCGACTCACTAGTCTCTGCTACAGTCCTCTACGGGCAATCCCTCTTTAGATGTCCCTCCTGACCACACAAGTAGCACCCAGTCCTGCCAAAGTAACACTCTCCCCGATGATGTCTACCGCAAGTAGCACATGGAGGAATACTACTCTGGCCATTGCCTCTTCCCTATGAACCTGATGGCAACCTCACTGATCCCTAGCTCGAGATGGCTCCCTGACTTTGCTGTCTACTTGAAAACCCTCCAGATCTATCTTCTAGCTTGGGGGTCTTACTAGGTCCCCTTGTTTGCCATCCTTAACTCTGGCCCCTCTTCTGCTGCTGTGCTCTCTCTACCTGAATTGATCTCTCCACTCTCAGAGCTGCCTCTACTAGTCTCCCATAATCCCTATAATCTGTAGCAGCTACATATGTCTTGATTCTGGTGTTCAGGCCCTGAAGAAACTTGTGACACTTATTTGCTTCGTCCTCTACCACGAACGGTGCCACTCAGGATAGCTCTATGAATTTCTTCTCGTACTTCTTCTACCATCATATTACCCTGAATCAAATAGTAGAACTCATCAATCTTTGCATCCCTGTAGGCCCTAGGATAAAACTTCTCATTGAAATATTCTTTAAACTGGACCCATGTCAATGGCTCTATAACTCTCCTCCTGACTGAATCCCACCAATCTTTTGCAGAGCCTCGCAGGAGAAATGAAGCAATCGAAACCCTTTGGGGATCTACGCACTCCATCTGATCAAGGACCCTCTATGTGCTCTCTAACCATTCTAATGCTGTATATGGGTCCCCTGATCCGTCAAAACCCTCAACGCCTAACTTCTTGGCCCTCTCTACAGTGGCGCCTAGTGCGCGAGGTCTCATCCCCTGAATAATCTAGGCCAATCTCTCAATAGGATCAACTGCTGGCCCTGCCACTGCTGGCTCCTGCGGTATCTCTGGCTGAGGCTCATTAACTGACTCATGAATGGGCTCCTCAGCCTCCAGTATAGGAGTAGGAACAGATGTAGAAGCAGTCTCAGTGAGGGCTCTGCGCGTGTGGGGACGACCAACTCGACACATAGCCCTACTACCATTAAAAATAATAAATGTCATGCAATGTTTAAAAATTTTAATGTACTAAAATATATAAATAACTTTTGTGGATGCTTAACTTTTTCAAACATTTTCTAAATCATTTTAACCAAAAGCTCTGATACCAAATTAACGAGACCCTTTCCAAATCTCTTTTCTAGACCCAAGAAAGACCCTGTAGCACTTCGAAAGAATTCTCACGAACCCTATACTCAGCCCGAAGAAACCCCATCAGGGTACCGAAAAATCATTTAGTTAGATCTTTTAACTTCTTTTACAAGGTGACAATGATAATAATTTTTCATTTTTTAATAAAAATTTTGGCAGTATGTTGTCTATTTTCTAAACTATGCCACCCTGCAAGTTTCAAATACAATTTATAAAAACACTTCTATGAAATCAATTTCTCAACTTCCAGAGCCTCCGACTCTTTTCTCACAACATAACCACAAACAAGTAAATAAAATCTAAAAACTAAATTTCACAAAACTTTAATAAAACATTTTTAACTAATGCATCCACTATTTCGTTAAAATATTTACAACTATATACATAAACATATACATGATCAAAATAGCAAAATATATATATGTAGTAGGTGTCGTCCTATCTGTCCGCCTGCACGTCTAACTGAACCTCGTCAGCTGGACGACTACCTCCTGCTCCTGTGAAAGAATTTTTGAGAAAAACATTTAAAGAAAAATATGAGTATAACTCAGTAAGTGATATAATTTATATAAACTAAAACTCATTTTTGGATAAAATATTTTCCCAAAAACAGTTTTTAAAACTAAAATGCTTTCTAAAGTTCTTTTCTAAAACACTTTCTGAAATCTTTTCTTAAAATCTTTTCTAATGCTCGCCTACATGGTAATCTAGGGAATATCTACTCCTGGCGTGGTAGTATATAAAATCTAGCTAACCACTAGGAGTGGAAATCTACCATGTGTAGTTACCGAAAGCGGGCCCACGCTGCGGACTGACTACACTACCCTATACGTGTATATAGATCACTCATGCCTCGCTTACACAAGAGTTGACTAGACTCAAATCTCACTGACTGACTTCCTCTCATCTACCGTATCACGCATAGGGCATTCGACCGGGTACTAAACTAAGGCTAGGATAAACCATATGCTATTAAAATTTCTTTTTCTTAATACACTAAAATATTCTAAATCTCAAGGCAATAAACCTAAAATTTTTAATTCTAGCACATTCTCATATACATAAATAATAAATTAAAATCTTTATGTTAAAATTATAATATAAATTCAATTAATAAATGAATAACTATTTATAATAAATTCTTTTAACTTTACAATAAACTTTAAGAAAATATAAATTTTAAAAACTTGTAATTCCACTCACAACACGTTCTCGGATAGAATCTGATCCTCCTCCGTATGCCTCCGGAACTCTCCGCTTTTACCTTAAAACATCAAATATCCATTTAGGGTCACTTAACTCATTCAAATAACATTCAAAATCAATAAAAATCCCATATATCTTTATTAATACCGTTTAATGTCTAAACTTTCGGATCTAAATTTCTATTCAATTGGGGTTTTCAAAATCCGTTTCTATACATGAATTCGATTTTGCTTACTAGTAAAAATTATTTTTCGCTCTGGAACTCTCCGCTTTTACCTTAAAACATCAAATATCCATTTAGGGTCAGTTAACTCATTCAAATAACATTCAAAATCAATAAAAATCCCATTATCTTTATTAATACCGTTTAACGTCTAAACTTTCGGATCTAAATTTCTATTCAATTGGGGTTTTCAAAATCCGTTTCTATACATGAATTCGATTTTGCTTACTAGTAAAAATTATTTTTCGCTTCGAACGTCCGACAACTTCAACAATCAATCCTCTAGTGTTCTAACACCTAACCATGATTAAATAAACGGTTTCGAATGTTAAGCAAACACATTTAGAAGGGTTTTGAAAAACACCTTTCAACTCGTCCGTTTAGCTTCGAAATCAATCCTAAATTTTTCGTTTTCGAAATCTAACTTTATAAGATTATTTTCTAATTTCTAAAATATCCATCTAATGCCTTAGAATCGAAAACGAAATCGGATCCCATAAAAACCCATTTTAGCCGTGACTTCCTCTCTTTCTCACTTATTTTTCTTCCATCAACTCACTCACAAATCACACCAAAATCATATTCACACCTCCTTCTCATCATTCCTAAACTCTAATTCAAAAAAGAAACAAAAGAGGAGGTGAGTTTTCACATAAAACATCAACTTTTAAACTGAAATAACTCACCAAATAGACGATTTTTTCGCTTCAAATTTGTTGGGCTAGCTAAAAGAGATGACAAGGAACAACTTTCATGAAGAAACCGTGGCGAATTCGGACCGAATCCTTCTCTTCCTCCCTCTCTCTCTCGGCATCGCTCTCGGCTCTCTCTTCTTTTTTTTTTTTCTTTTTTTCACGATCCTAAATGTCTCAAATGAGACAAAAACCCACTTATATATATATACTAATACTCAATTACTAAAAAGTTCCTCAAGAAAATTTTATTTAATTAGCTCAAACTTTCAATAATCTCACTAATACCAAATATGGATAATTACACATTTTATTGGTCTACTTGGCTCATTCTAGTCCACTTATTTCTTCAACCAATTAATAGATAACATGTGACACATCCATAACCACTACTTTTCAAAGCCACTTATCCCTTTTTTTATTAGTTGAATTAAAATATCTTTTACTTTATTCCGTGAGCTCACCTCGTTTGATTAACACATAAATCACTTCTAATCACTTTGTAATCGTACTGGGGTCAACCAAACGACATTCGACTTGTGATATGAAAATATAATAAACCTTAAATAACACTACTGGAGGCATACGATTCGACAGTAACTCAATTCGAAGATTTCTAATACCATAAAATAATAAATCTGAGTGAAGACTTATTGATTAAGGCTAGAGTGAGCAGGTGGTCACGAGCTCATTGTCCAAAAAAAAGATATGAAATGATGACTACCAACATTGTAGAGTTGCTCAACAATTGCATGATGCAAGCACGTCGTTTGCCAATAATAACTGCATATAAAGATGTAAGAAATGTATTGCAGAGATGGTTTAATAATAGACGTCTTGCCGTTGAGAAGCTTACAACTTATGTTACTACTGCCGCATACAATCGTATCATGTTGGCAAAAGATTTATCAGCGAAAGGTAGTGTACATCCCATTACAGAACTGTATTAGTACAATGTCATACATCCTAGTAAAGGAGATACAATGGTTGACATTCAACAGTACACATGTATGTGTAAACCGTAGAACCTTGATCAGTTGTCATGTGTTCATGCATATGTTGTGGCCACGCATGGTAATTGTACGTTATTGCTTTCGATATTTCATGTCATATCGTGACACTTAAATTTTTGATACATGTCAGATTCAAAGGCGTTAGTTGTGACACACTTTGCAATCAGTATTATAGCATGGAGTGGCTGAAAGCCGCATATACACGTCCGATTAATCCCATCCCTAAATTGGCCAGTTAGAATGTTTCTGCAAAAGTTAAAAGCATGGTTGTACTACTACCCAAAGGAAAAAGACAAACAGGTAGGCCGAAGGAGGTTCGGATTCCTTTAGCTGGGGAAGATCATCGTTGAAAAAAGTGCGGAAGATGTGGTCATAGGGGACACAATCGTCTTTGTTGCCCTAACCCCCCAACTTCCATCAATAGAGGGACAAGCGTAGTTGTAGATGCGGAAGTTGGGATAAGCAGAAATGCTAGTGAAAATGCACCACGGTTCTGAAGATACCGCTTGTGTCATAAGACTGAACACAACTAATATTGATGTCCTCAACAGTTTCATACTCCCAATCCAGAGGTGGCTAATGACGAAAACAATGATTAGACATTGTGATTGACATTAATTTCAACTTATGTTTCATATATATTTTATTTTGTTAATTACTCTATTTATGTAATAATACAACAGTAACATTATAATTGGATTGGTTACTGAATTATTACTTCATTTCGATTGTTTTTGTATCTTTTTTGTAGCTCGAAACCATAAAATAGGGTGGAAAACACCGATCGGTTTTTAAGGGTGCTTGAAAAAATTGATATAAGTTTTTCAAGGGCAGTAAAAAATCGATCCTCACTTATCAACAATATTTTCTTTTCAGATGGCTTTCTATGACCAACAAATGACCCTAAAATTGCTTCAAGTTAACCAATTAATATAAAATTATACAAATAAGTAACTTAATAACTCCACATGATCACATTGAAGTAACATAAGATAATCACATGACAATATTTCACCTAAAACGTATTCATGTTGACCCATCCAGTTATGTTTGTGGGTAATGATGATTTGTTATGAGATATAACATCATTTCTATTGTTTTTGTATCTCTTTAGTAGCTTGGAACCATAAAATAGGGAGGAAAGAAGGGTAAAAATGGAAGAATAACACTGATTGGTTTTTAATGGTGTCAGAAAAAGGGCGGTAAAAAATAGATCCTCACTTATCTTCAATATTTTTCTTCCAGATGGCTTTCTATGACCCGCAAATGACTCCAAAATTGCTTCAAGTTAACCAATTAACGTAAAATTCACAAATAACTAACTTAATAACTCCACATTGCCACATTGAAGTAACATAGGATAATTACAAGACAATATTTCATCTAAAACGTATTCATGTTGATCAATCCAACTATGTTTGTGGATAATGATGATCTATTATAAGATATAACATCATTTTTATTGTTTTTGTATCTTTTTAGTAGCTTGGAACCATAAAATGGGAAGGAAAGATGGGTAAAAATGGAAGAAAAACATCGATCGGTTTTTAATGGTGTCTGAAAAAGGGCAATAAAAAACCAATCCTCACTTATCTTCAATATTTTCCTTCCAGATGGTTTTCTATGACTAACAAATGACCCAAAATTGCTTTAAGTTAACCAATTAATATAAAATTGTACAAATAACTAACTTAATAACTCCACATGGTCACATTGAAGTAACATAGGATAATCACATGACAATGTTTCACTTAAAACGTAGTCACGTTGATCCATCCAACCATGTTTGTGGGTAATGATGATCTATTATGAGATATAACATCATTTTTATTGTTTTTGTATCTTTTTAGTAGCTTGGAACCATAAAATAGGGTGGGTAAAAATAAAAGAAAAACAGTGATCAGTTTTTAAGAGTGCATGAAAAACTTATATCGGTTTTTCATGCATCGTAAAAAACTGATCCTCGCTTATCTTCAATTTTTTTCATTTTTATCGGTTTTTTAATATAATGAAAAACCGATTTCGATTTTAAAATGCTAATAAAAAACTGGTGCATTGATTTTGAACCTCATTGTTGACGGGCCCCGACTCTTATTCTGAAGGAGACCCGCCTGACAATTCCACGGTAACCTTCTAGTCAGGATCCCCTCCGGCTGAAGGGTTTCCATGAAGCTAAGCCTTTTTATTTTATATTTTGAAATTCTCCTTTTGAAACCCTTTTTAAAATTTATTTATCAGCGGAATTGGGTTGGAATTTTTTCAATTTAAAATTTACGTTTATAAACAAGATTTTATAAAAATTTCGACAGCACAACAGTTATTTTTCTAAGAATTCCACTCTGCAAAATCACATTTAAAAGACTTGTATACTTTAGAATAAATCATTTCTCAACTACTGAGCCTCAAACCCTTTTTCCACAAATCAAAAACAACCTCAAACATGCATTCAACTTAAAACAATTTCAAACTCTAAAATATGATATGCATGAATATATATACAAAATTCAAAAGTGAAATTTATATATACATACAAAATATTTCACATATTTAAAATATAAACATCATACATGAATTACTAAAGGAATCACAGTTGCACTCGATAGAAGTCTATCTACTCCGGATGTAAAGTCCCTACTGCTAGATCATTTGCACTTGTACCTGATCCTGAGAGGTTTTTATTTTAAAAATAACAAAACTAAGGGTGAGCGACTTAGGCTCAGTGAGTATCGGGTATTTCTATTATTTTAAAAGTTTCCTCCCTAAAAACATTTTCTAAACATAGTCCATAACTAAAATCATGCTGTATAAATTTGATAAACATTTCGAGAACCATGCATAATATAAAGCATGAATAACTATTTGTAATTTACATTTGCATCATAAGCTGAAATTTTAAGCAATAACTTGAAAAGAAAATTTCTATTATCAACAATTATTCTAAAATGCTTTTCAATTGTCAAACGATGTATAAAATATTCTTTAATATGATTTCATTTCACATGGTATACTAATATATGGTGGAGTGGAATTTAACCTCGCTAGGAGCGGCATTTATCCTCGCTCAAGACATCAATCCGTTAATTACATAATGAAATTTAACCTTGCTACAGAGCGACATTTATCCTTACTCAGGTGGAAACTAGCTAATAATATACCTTATACATGCATTAGACGACACACGGGACTAGACCAACGGATACATTCCCTCCCGCTGTTAGTGACAGACATTCCCGACAGACACTACCAATGTACGCCTAGGGTACCTAACCTCAACCGGTGATTTCAGAATACCTTTAAGGCATACTATAGATTCATAAATCACTTTCATTCATTTTGATTTTCATTAACTCATTCACATTTCATACAAAATATTCAATAATTCATGCAAAAATGGTTCTCGTATGACATTTTATCAATCATAAAATAAACTATCACGCAATTCGATTCTCGTACGAAAATCCGTTTAGCACATAAAAATCAGTTTCCAATTAATAACAACATGAATTTAAATTAACATATAAAACAATTACGAATAGAAATAATAACATTTCAAAGCATTTTCGTTAGGATACTCACCTGGATCCCTAACTCACTATTAAACTTTAATCAACGGAAAAGTTTACTTTGCCACCAAATAATCTACACATTTTCCATATTCTATTTTCAGACTACGCCACGATTAACTTAATTCGCATGCAAATAAATTTACACATCAATCCGATGAAATACATAACCAATCTAATATTTCAAAACACCCAATTTTGATCCGTTTTAACTTCGATTACTCGCATTTAACATCCGTTTGCAATTCTAATTATTTAAACACTAAAAAAAAAATATAAATTGATTCAAGTCTAAATTCATTCGAACAAATTAAACGACGATCTCGAATGTAAACTTCTCTAAATGGCCGAATTCAACACATGATCTTAACATCATTCTTTTCACTTAAATTCCATGCCAATCACATTTATTCTTCCAATTTGAACTTCAATAATCATGTACAATATAATTCCAATTCTTGACATAATCTTTCAAACTAACATTCCAACCAAAACTTTTCATTTAAAATCATTCAATTATCCAATAATTCCCTCAATTAATTTTCAACATAATAAGCATCAAATAACCACTTATTTCTAATTCAATATATGAGCTCAATAATTTCACAACTTCACCATATTTCCAATCAATATTCTAATGCCCATTCCTTTTAATTTCTTTTACACCAAAACACTCAAACACATCCTAAACATCACTAAAACACATTAAAAGAATGGAATGACAATTTACACACCCATTCTTGACCTTAGCCATATTTAACATCCAAACTTCTCATTTCCATTTTTTTTTTCATTCTTTTGATGCCAATTAACTCAAATCCATTCCAAAACATCATACAACTCATTCAAACATTTAAAATCAACACAAACACATGCTTAAACATATCTTGGTCATACACTAATATACATGCCCATCATTTATTCACTTGCATTTTCTTTCCAAAATTCATCTCAAATTAATATAATATCTCATATAAACTCATGCATACATCAAAATAATTAGGAAACCATTTGGACGCTAACATGTCCTTCTTAACCGAAATTACATATTCACCACACACAAGCTTTTCTTTTCATTCTATGGATACATATCAACCTAAAATCATGTCAAACATCCTTTAATTCCATCAAACTAATAAAATCACTCCAAACACATCCACTTTCTAGCTTGGCCAATTACACCACTAGGCTATTCAATTTTATTTTTTTTTTCCATTTTTCATGATAATCAATCACCTTAAAACCATTCCAAGATCCATCTAATACCTTAAAATCCATTTAATTAAATTTTACTTGAAAAATTCATTTGAACCCTAACCTTGACATAAACTGATATTATAACATCTCATATGATTTATTCATTTCCATGGCCACTTATCACACTAAAATCACTCAATCATTCATCATATACTCAAAATCAACTCAATTGAAAATTTCATGAAAAATCATAAAAACCCTAGACCCTTACCTTACTTGTAAGCTTGATTCATCACTTTCTTCGTGTTTTCTTTTTGATCCAAGCTCAAATATAAGGCAATCAACCTCTATTTACACCAAGAGATTCATCAACACATCATTTTAACAACTCACCATAAAAACCCATCAAAAACATCATGAAAAACTACACTTTCTTACCTATTCACTTCACTTTCTTGCTTGATTTTCACCCTAGCATTTTGCTTGATGAAGAGTGATGGATTTTGCATTAAAAATTGGCTTGAATCACCTTGCTTCTTCTTCCCCTTTGCTAGCCAAAACCACCAGCTCTCTCCCTTTCCTTATTCTCTCTTTTTGCCGTCCAAATGCATCATCAATTCCACTTTATATAGCTTCAATTTTTCTTGACTAAAATGCCCCTCATCTAACCTTTAAATGACCATCAAATTCTCTTATTATCTTTTACTAAAATGCCCTTAATTATAACTCACAATAATTCAACCAACAATGGGCAATTTAGTAACTTAAACTTTAATGCATTAAATTTCATTAATGATTGCCAACTAATATCCATAAATTCATTTTAATTTTATCACTTTACTATTGGCTAATTTTACATAACATGGATTGTGCTTCTTATTCAATTTATTTCCATGTGATACTCACACCAAATCCATATATTTTTGAAGTGGAAATTACCAATTACCCTTTAATGCATTTAATTGTCATTCACACCCACCTAAATTCTAAAAATATTTCATGATCATCCAATCATCAAATTGACCATGCAATACTCTAATTAGGTGTCTTAACTTTCAATCCCATGCTTTAAAAAAATTCTAATGGCCATAAAATGATCATTTCCTATTATTCTTCGAAAATGGCATTTTTGTCAATTATACTCGGATCGCTTAAAACTTATTCGAATGAACTTATTTTTTATCTGTTTTAGTTTATAATAACTCTAATTCCTATTCCGGGACTTCTAATGTCCAAGGTCTATTTTTCAAAAATCATTATTCAGACATATAGTATTCACCCGAAAACACGATTCACCGAAAAAATTTTATCTCACAAAACTTGAGGAAATTTCAATTTTCCGGAAATCACTATTCACTCGAACATGCTATTCATCTGGAATACTATTCATCTGAAAATACTATTTTAGAAGTTTTGGGTTTTACAATTGTATTGACCTTTTATATATATATATATTTACAAATCGTAATTAACAAAATTATTTAAATAATGAACATATAACTCTGCAATTTTACTTATATACAATATCCCCATCAGAGTTTACTATCTATTTCTCAAATTCATTAATTTTATACATTAGTGTCGAAAACATATATATAACCTTAGCAATCTCTGCCCTTAGTGCAATGGCTTCTGTAGTGGTATCAGGTTTTCTTGATTTTCATGTACTCTCTTTGGATTGTAAAAGGTCGCGTATGTACATGACCACATATAGACTATATATATTAATTCAGTTATAAACTTACTTACCAATCGGGTTGCTGAGGCACAACTGATCTATCAAGATACTCAACTTTCCACCGCTCATTCATGAATCGCATATCTATATGAGTCTTCTTATAAAATCCTATGAATTGCAATAAAATGGGCATGAAACACACCGACTCAAGTGGCTGGAGCTGTTCGGCTATGTTAACATTTGATATGGAATCATATATTATTATTTTCTGCTCTTTGAGCCACACCTGACAAAGGACCCAGTGATTTTGATTCGGACTACACGATAGTAACACTTGTAGTTTGAAGACGTCAATGCTATAGGAGAAGTTCGGATGATCAAATAATAAATATTAATTTTCGAACAACACTTACATTGTTAACATGCTACCACAGGACTGATACATCTATCTGCCCACAACCAAATACAAGTCATTCTGAGGGTACATCAGCTGTAACCGAATCAAATTTTATACCTTTGCTGACATATTATTAATTATAAAGCATTGTCATAAAAATCCTGCATGATAAAAATTAAATATGTTATTTAACTTTAGAGACACATGACATGAAATTGTAAATGCATAACTAACTGAAATGTAAACACTTACAAACAAAGAACTGCCATGGACGACGTATCTATTGTCCTCAGTCTTATTCCACCACTTTTTTTGTAGGCACATCAAATAAGAATCGATGTGTTCATTAGTCAACCACGGGTTTTCGTTCTCGAGAGTGACCAATGTGGTCGGTATCACGCACTACCTACAACGATCAACTGCATGCCTACAATTCAAAAAAAAAAAAAAAGTTAAGAATTATTGTAAATTTTCTTACATTAACAACTATAATGCAAGGATAATTATGCTTTTTTTCAATACCTGAGGTCCAAAGATGTTGAAGTTTTGTATTCATTATAGATAGCCTCTACGTGGTCTACAGACTTCACCACCTCATCGACCTACTATTGGGCCACTTTCTTTTTCTTTTGCGCCGGTCCAAGATCCGTGTATGGAGTCCGTAGAGGTGCCACTGGCTTGGTCTTTCATTTGCCCCATTCCTGTATGCCTTCATTCTGTAACTGTAAAAAAATCAAAAACATGAATTACATATTTACAATTATATGTTAGACTGCAACACGCTAGATATATTCTATCTATCTGGTCATGACCATGCTTAACCTCTGCATCTGATAGACTTCCTAAGTCCTTTTAGGAGTGGTGGATCTTTTGCTCCTCCTATTGATGGGGTGACTGGTGGACACCCTATGACTGAAGGACCTCCTGATTCTCTTGATGGATGGTTGACTGGCCTGCATCGATAGGTGACTGATGGACCATCTTATCCTCATAAAGAGGTGATTGACGAACCCCTTCGTCCTGATGTGGCGGTGGTGGTGGTGACGGGCAGTAGATGTGCTCATCTTGGACAAAGGTCCCATTATCATAATTTTCGTCATCATCGTCATCTAGATCATGCCTACCAACCGGAGACTTGGGAATTTTTAAATACTTTTCCACCCGTCTCAGCTTCCTATCCATCTCTCTTACTATTTTCAAGGTTGCCTTCTACCTCTTATCCATCCTACTTAACGTTTTAGGGTTGCCTTCTGTAACTCCACAATATACTTAAACAACCGCTTCACCTGTAGAATGGAATCATATATATCACTTTACACAGTGCACATAATTTTAAAAAATTTTGATAGAGTCTCCCTTATTTTTTGAGTATCAAGGGAAATATAAATTGTATATTTAAATTACACTTCATCTATCATGTTTAGAGACTCCATCTCTTTGTCCCAATCCATACTACTATACAACATGTCTACATCTTTTGCATTTACTACAAGGATATTCACTGAATAATCATATAAATAGAAGATTGGTACCTCAAGATGCACGTTCCATCCATCGTGCGACTTTTTTGTCTGAAACTCTAAAAATGTATCCTTTGATTCGGATTACACGCTTCGGATGTCTTCATTCAACTCATCGTCACCCTTCACCCCATCATCATCCCTTCCACCCTCTTCCTAATAATCATCATCACCCTGTACACAATCATCGTCATCATCGTCGTCATCATCATCATCATCATCACCACCACCCTCACTCCTTTTGTCGCTAATTTAATATACATTTTCATCAACCAAATGATTCAAATTAAAAGATTTCCAATAATCCGTATCTCTTTCGACGTTAATAGGCTCAAGAGTTTGTGCAATGCCAACTATCTGCATTATATATATATAACTAACTACAGTGATATACTTAATATAAATAAAGATAGTTAAAACAAACAAATAATTGAGACAATTTAGGTTACGTTTGCCACTTATGGGGGGGGGGGGGGGGGGGGGGGGGGGAGATCATCAAGGCTTTTCATGTTTTTTGGTGTCCTCTTAAGTGACCCTCTTTTACATCTTGGCAGATCATTTTACAAATACTGGATAGTTTTCAAAATCTTCTCTCTCAACACCGGGAATAACTCTACTAACCACCACTATAATACAAAAATGATTAAACAAAGAACAAATATATAGTCAGTATATAACCCTATATATTGACCATAATAGAAGGAACCAATAAATATTGAAGGTATTAGTTATACTTGAAACGTCAGGACATAACCATAAATATTAATGGTACTCGGTGGGTTTGTTATTCACTCTTCATTAATTGCTATAAGGAAGCAGTTGAATAGGACATTGTAGCATAATGTACCTAAGGAAATGAGTTCCACATCTATGTATTCTCAATTATGATCCATATAAATTGAGCAATGTTGGCCTTATCATCCTGCTCCATGAAGAGATGGAAAGCGATCCCTATATTCGCTAATTTCAAAAGATCTTCATCATTTATTGGATCCTTACCTGCACGGTCTTGATAGCTTATATGGCTTCATGCCTCAAGAAACATGGCTGACTCGGTCACATCCGATGACACTTCATTAAACATTCGCTATATGAGACTGTTCTAGTCATTTGGCAATGTATTGAAGATTTCACGGTCAATGCCCCCAAAAGGAAGTCCTTTAATTAATAAAAACTCCTGTTTCCCAAACCTATATGTTCTTCCCCCGATTTCAAACCACATTTCATCATAACGTCCATTGCTGACCTCCACCTCTCTAGTAAGAACCCATAATATCATAGAGGCAACAGTCGTATTATTGGTAATCTTCAAAATATGTCCGAACGGACACTCTTCTATGAACCATTCGTACAAATTTCTTCTAGTAAGAATGACAATTATTTTACTAAGCAACCTCTAACCAATGTGTGTATTCCCACTCATATTCTTGTTAATTGTTTGAGAATTATATTTATACCTAAAATCCATCTGTAGGAAAGAAAAACAACAAAAAAGATTAGTAGGGATATTGAAAATCGAATCGATTTTTTACTATATCTGAAAAACCGATAAATATAATAGATCGATTTTTCCCTTCGCTTATTCACATCGATTTTTCAATTCAATTTTTTACTTCGATTTTTCATATTGGTTTTGCATTTCGGTTTTTCGTTTCAATTTTTCACTTCGGTTATTCACTTCTAAGGAAAACAATTATGAAAAATCGATATGAAAAATCGAAATGAAAAACTAATCTGAAAAGTCGAACTGAAAAACCAAACCGATGCCAACGACGCTACTATCGTCGAAATGACCATTTTCAACTCAAATCCTATCAAATACAATAAAATCCAACATATTCTAAACTTAATAATCATAACCCAACATCCATAACATAAGAAACATCTCAAAATCGCAAATCAAAATAAAAAAAATATAATTTTTCAAATGGAAACCGTACCTTCGCAAGATGTGGAAGCTCATCGGTGGTTGGAGATCCTTTGGGAAGGTTGGAAACGTCGAGAGAATGGTTGGAAAAAGTGGACGTACCTCATCGGGTCACGATCGAGTTTGAGTCTCATAAAACGGGTCGATTTTTGCTTTTACTTGGTGATGGAAAGTGCTTTCCATTGAGTTCTCAAGGATATATATAACAGATAATTTCGCATTTCGGTTTTTTATAAAATTATAATAGTTGAGGGTTTGTGGGTAAAAATGTGCAAGGGTATTATGGTAATTCAGGTATATAATGAAATTAATTTATTTGAGAGGTTAAAAACAATTTTTTTAATATAGTGGGTAAAAACAAAATTGACCCTTTTTAAATGGGTATTTCAGATAATTTCCACTAAGAATAATTATAATTGATATCATATATATTTTTTCAATTTACGAATTTTATCCCTTAAAGAATTTTATATTGTATAAAAACAATTGACGTTGAATTGAAACTACCACATCTATCAATTTGTTCATTTATTAATCTCCTATTTGATTATCTAGTCAAAACTTTTTATATTTATATGAAGTACAAAATTGATTATTGAACTAAGACATGCAACATAAAGGAAATCATATATCATGTATTTTTTTAATAAAGAAAATAAAGATTTAGTTCTCAAAGTTGTATGGTATAAAATAACTTAACTTATAGTAATACAACATATTCCTTGAGTTTTGATGCAACAAGTTTATATTATAAATGCACAATACTAATACTACAAAATCGATTAGGAATAGGACCTCGGTTAAGCCGAAAATATTATAAATAACAAAAATATTCAAAAGAGTAATGGTAATTAATAAAGAAAATACTAATTAAAAATAAGTATTTTTTTCCTTATTTGGAGAATGGGAGATTTAAAATTGGGCCTTGGCTTTGCCGAGAGACGTGATTACTAATTAGGCAAATATTGCAAAAATGTTAACAAATAAAAGAGATAAAGGAACACATCATAAAAGTTAGGAAAGAATGAAGAAAAATAGATAAATATTAAATTTATTCATGAAATTAAATATTTAAAATTTGAAAAACGAAAACTTTTTCAGAAAATTTGAGGTGAGTCACGTGCCCTGTTTGGCCTAATGCCAAGTTCGCCACTGAATATGTGGAATCTAACATGGGTTTAGATGATGTGTGTTCATTTGATATATTTTTAATTTTGTCGAGCATTGTCGATTTTTTATTTTTGATTTATTATTTATTTAATTTATCCTAAAACAGATATTCCAAAACTAGAAGCAGAAAAAGGTTCTTGGACTTTTACCACGCTAAAATGAGTCAAAATAGTAAACACTGTGCACTTTGTTCTTAAATCTGAATAACGAAAAACTTGTGTATATATATATATATATATATATATATATATATATTTAGACACACACATATATAGGGTTGTAACCAGTGGCGAGAAGTCTATGTGAGGGGGGGAGGGGTGGGGGGTGCACTTTTATATATAAATTTTTTTTTGTAATATTTTCTTCAATTGCTATAAAAACATTATATAAAATAAAAATAATTAAAATACATAATTAGTAAAAAATATGTAGCTTTACTCCTTACAAAATTGTAAGCAAAATTTCTTAAAATAATATTCTTAATACAAGTATAAAAATAAAAGCATATTAATTATGAGTTGATTGTGCACTAGCTCCATTTTTCTTAGTAAGAGAAGTTCAAATTTCATATTACTTAAAAAAATAAATAAAAATTTAATTCAGGGATATGTCTTTTTTATGATAATAATTGTTATTTAGATTGCAAATAAATGTATATAATCAAACTACATATATTTATTATTAAAGTTACTAATCAAACTACATTTATAGTCTTTTATTTAATAAATGTATGTGATTTATAATAAAGTAAAATAAAATAAAAATAAAAGATAAAAATAATTATAACTCATTTGAGTATTTTTATTTATGAATTTTATCATATAAAATAGTTTATATAAAAGAAAAATAAGTCACACTAATAATCGTGAGCAAACTAAAACTTATTAATATTAAATTTATTTCTAATTTATGTAACCATGATATACTTTGTGATAAAAATAATAATTTGAAATGAATATAATAATTTATGAAGTCAAAGTATTTCAAATTTGAAGATCAGTTTGTAATAATGAAGAAATAAAAAAAAATAACGAAACAAAAAAAAAATAATAAAGGACAATGTAATTTTTATAAGTGAATTTTTTTTTTTTTTTTAAAAAGGCCATTATTGGGGCTAATGGGTATTGAACCCCGATTTCCTTAAAAAGGAAGCCAAACACAACCATCAAAGCCAGCATGAGGCTGTGCTTGATTTTGCATTTTATATATATAATATTCTAAATGATTAAAAGCGAGAAAAATCAAAAACTCGTAATCATTGTTAGGATTCAAACCTGGGTGACACTAGAGAGAAAAGCACAGACGCAACCATCAGCACCACTTAACGGATGTGAAGCAAAATGGCATTGGAATTATTTAATTAATTTTTTAGCAATTTCAGGGGGGCACATATCCCCCTTAGCCCAATAGTGGGTCCGCCCCTGGCTGTAACTATGTTAGGCCTAGGGTGGGCTCTTAAAAATTGTTTTTTCAAAAAAAAAAAAAAGAACAACAGTTTTTTTAATTAAATTTATTAAAATAATTTTTATTCTTATTTCCTTTTATTTAAATCGAATACCCTCTATTTTTAAAAATTGTACTCAACTTTTATATTATCGTATACAATTTAGAGTGAACAAAGATTTAACTATATATAATATATTGTTTTATTGAAAATATTGTTTGTTGTAAAATACGATTAATTATGAAAATAAAGTATGTTTATTATTTTTTTGTCTTTTGTTACAAATTGTCTTAGAGTTAAAATTGAGCTTCTATATAGTAATGTTTATCTTCATTAAGAATTGGATCTTTATTGATGGTTTTGTAGAATTCTTGTGGTATAAATTATGATTATTTTCTTCATTAAGAATTGAATCTTTGTTGATGGTCTTGTAGAATTCTTGTGGTATAAATTATGATTATTTTATTGTTTAAGTTCTTAGATCTTTGGAGCTTTTAATGATCTTAATTCATCATTATCATTCATATTGATCATTATTGTAATACATTATAAATGATTTATATTGATCATAATTTCAAATAATAAATATAGTCCATCATTTTAAATAAATATATAAAATTATTTTGATGTAATTATTTTGAAATATGCATTACGAAGGTTAAGATTTACAATATTCTTCATTAAACGTAGTTTTATTTTTCAATTAATTTATCATGCATAGACGTTCAACGAAAAAAAAAACAAAACAAAACAAATCTCCTAGCCTACCCTAGCATTAAATCCTGGCTACATCCCTGTATGTATATATATATATATATATAGCACATTTTAGTATACATTTGGGGTATGATATACTGGCAATATAAATGTGATTACATTCTAAAATGTATAATTGTAATTTATTATATGAGATCACAACTAAATATGTGTGATTATAATAAGTTATGTGATCACAATCAATATTATAATCATATTCACTTATTGTAATTACACATGTTTAGTTATAATCATATATAATAAATTGTTGAAAAATTGGGACATTAAAATCCAATTTTTATAAACCATTTTGATTGAGGTTTGATCTTAGTTTTGAAAAATCAAAAGAACAACAAATATATATTTGTTTTGTCAAAATGTGGGTGAATGAGAATTTGAAGTTCACAGATCACCTGTTGGAATTTAAATTCTATTGAATTTGAATTAATTGCCATTAAGTATTTTATTTGATTGCAATAATGATAGAATAATTGCAACTATATTGTTTTAAAGTTTTGAAATAAATCTTTTTATTTAAGTGTGAATAAGTTTTGAATAGCAGCAGTAACTAAAAATTACAATTGATTGCATTTGAATGACATAATTGTAAATTTGAATGGCAATTATGGATTATAATTAAAGGATTTATTGGTGAAATAAATTTGAATAATTGCAAGGTTGAATGGCAATTGTGGATTGTAACTGAAGGATTTGTTGGTGAAATAAATCTGCAATTAAAACCTCACAATTTTGAATGATATAAATTGACGTCCTTTCTAATTGTTTTATGAGGACTGTAATCCATTTTTATTTATAAGTTTAATTTCTCTCAAATACTATTTGTCGACGTTGATTTTTGATCGACGACAGTTCAAAGCCCAATACTTGCAATCAATGCAAAACAAAACAGAAAACAAGAGAAAAGTAGAAAGCAAAGAAGAAGAACAACACACAAAGAAGATTTTTAACATGGTTCAGCAAGTATGCCTACGTCTACGGTTGTTCCTCTCAATAATTCTACTGAGAAACAGTCTATTATTGCTTCTGTGTCTATCTCTGTTACAATGAGTTTTAGCCTCTATTTATAGGGAGAGACGTTTACAATTTAAGTTGAAATAAAATAGGAAAAGAATCATGCATTAACTACACTTCCAAATCGGTTGGCACCGAATCAGGAATCAGTTAGATTAGGGATTAGATTTATTAACGTTTGAATTTGAATTTATTTCCAATTTTGGTAGAACAATCACGATCAATTTTGGTTATTGCTTTTCTGGAAGATGTCATTATCTAGTTGTTTATCATGCATGCTATAGACTGCATTGGGCGATCTCTAGCTAAACCTCGTTCTGGGTAACGAGCTGTGCATAATGCGAGCTGAGCAATATTAGCAACGATATGTGAATAACAGTTGTGATATGAACTCGCTCGTGCGAGTTGAAGAGCTCGCATGAGCTGGATGTTGATAAACCGAACCTTGTCAGCTGGGCCATTTCATTGGGCCAACTTGTTGGGCCTCTATCAAGCTTTTACCAGCCCATTTGTTGAATCTGAAAAATACCCATAACACTATTCTTAGTTGTAAGTTTTCAGAGTGATAGAGATTTATATACAGTTTAGTTTGGTAAATGATATCTGGTTGATATTGTTGTATCCTGGGAGACAAAAGCTGAACAACTCAAAAGATGAGTAGCAAATTTGTTTTAAAGACACCATAGTTATTACGAACCTCAATATTTTTATTTTAGCTTTTTTTTTTTTTTTTTGCTATAAATTTTTTGTAATCTGAAGAGTCTCCAGAATTTTAGTTTTATATAGTATTACCTATTCATATTATTACTATTTTTCTAACGATCTTAAGATGAAAATTCACTTGTTTGCTTCGAAGAATAGGTATTGTAGCAATTGAGATTATTTAATTCAATTTTCAATTGTTTTAACAATCTTTGGATCTCTGATTCTCCATTCTATGTTTATTTGGTTCCTAATTATTTTTCTTTTAAATTTTTTGGAATTATTTTTAAGAAAACAATTTTCTTTATAAAATTGTTTCGTTGAATGGGAGAGAAAATGGATTTGTAACAGTTTTGCTTAGCAATTGTTTTGGTTCAATAAGTTTAAAAGAAAATCAATTTCTTTTAACTAGTTTGTTGAAACGGTTTTGATGTAAATTATTTGATAAAGCGGTGTGATTGAATTTTAATTTGTTATATTAAACAAATTGTGTTTTGTTTTATTAAAAAAGTGTTGATAATAATGTGGCTATTGTTTCATAACAGTGTAGCTATTATTTAAACCAGGATTAAAGAACAAACTTAATCAATTTTATTGATTTGTTTTTAACTGGTTTTTTAATCAGTAAGTTTGATTTATATGCATAAAAGTAGTTTTGATTTCAAATTCAATTGAAGCTAGAAACCTATTTTGTTTGTTTGATAATAATTTTGGTTTTTTCCAAACCTGCATATTTTATAAGTTATTGTTATTGCTTGTGAAATTTATGTGAGTGTTGATATTGATTATTGTGGCTTGTTATTGGAACTATTTTGTAGATACATATTGTGAACTTGGATTAAAATATATTGGTAAATTGAAATATTAAAACTATATAAGCTATTGGATTGAAGTGATTTATATTCTGACATATAAAATTAAGAGCTAACTTTTTAAAAATTAGTAGAAATAGTGTTATTAATACTTGATTATTGAATTCTGGTAATGACACTATAAGAACCAAAATATGGACCAAGTGTCACCGCTTGTTATTGCACTAGTAAGTGCACCTACGACAATAACTTTGCTTGTTGCACTTGGATAATCTAATGATACCAGTTTTGATTTCTATAAACCATTTGGAAAAGTCGGAGAAACTCAATGGTTTGAATTTCAAGAGGTGACAACAATAGATGCTGTTTTATTTTACCACTTTGAATCTTATGAGATTCTTAACGAAGGAAACTCTCAAATGGAAAGATGATGAGCAAGATGTGCAAGTCATCCATGCAATTGATGCATGGAACCATTCTAATTACCTTTGCAGGAATTAAATCATAAATGATTAGCTGATTTTCTATACAATGTGTACACTTAAAAGAAAACAGCTAAGGAGCAGTGTTCCAAAACTCGCTACTCATGACTCGACCAGCGACCTAGCGAGCAGTGAGTAATCGGTAACTCGACGAGTAATCGGCGAGTACTCGAAAAGTACTATTTAGGGGGGAAATTGTAATTTTTGAAGTTTCAAAGCATAAACTGAGATTTTTGTGAACATTAGAAACCATGGTGAAACTATCTACACCCTATATAAAGGATAATTACACACTCAAACCCTCATTCTCTTTCTCTCTCTTTACCCCTTCTGCTCCTTCTCTCTTGTCCTCTTTCATCCCTCCTCTCTCTAACAAACTGTCATCGTCGCCGTCGCTGTTCTGGTTCAAGTGTGCCGTCGCCGTTGCCTTTCAAATGTGTTGTTGCCGTCGCTATTTCAAGATCAAGAACAACCGCTGTCATTGAAGCCAAAGGCAGTCCATCTTCATTGTCGCCACCAAATCTCCTTCTTTCTCCTTTACGGCCGTTCAAGTCTCCTTTTCTCTCGTCAGCGAATCTTCTTGTCTTTTTCCTTTCAAGTTATCGTTAGCGACGATGAGTGATTGTTTCTCGAATTGGTGTATTATGTGTTGTTTGTTTTGCATTTTGTTGGGAATATTGTTGGGTGATTTTTGTTGTTTGTTTATGTGGGAGTTTTGAGGATGATTGTTGGTTGATGTTTGAGATATTTTTGGCTAGTTTTGTGATGATTGGACTCACCGAGTTAGGTCGAGTTGGACCAAGTTGAGCTGAGTTGGGCTAAGTGTCCACCTCCGACGAGCAGGACCTTCGATCTGAGGGTTCTTGGATCGACAGAGTGTCAATCTGTGAGAAATTGGTAAGAACTCGGTGAAACTCGTCGAGTTTTTAAACAATGCTAAAAAGCTTTGAGAGTCTAAAATACTCAACAAGTTGTATAGACTTAATATGTCTTGCATAGTTAGTAAACCAAGTAGATGTATGAGTAATCCAATAGTAAATCACTAGAAGGTGATAGTTAGTTGAAAAATCATGAAGGTTAAATAGAGAGTTAGTTGAAAAATCATGAAGGTGAATGAGATGAAAGCCTATTAAGAATAAGTCATTGTAAAGAAAACTAAACGTAAGTGACTAGAGATCCCAAAATCTAGGTTCAATAGGGCAACCTAACTGTAAAGACTTGGTTATATCACTATAAAAGATATCTTTCTGTCCATTAGAGGTTATCCTTTTGTCCATTCCTATGATAAAATAGTGATGCCCATAAGAGTTAGGATAATCTATGCTTTTAATAATCTTTATGTGTCAGAAGTCTAAGTTCAATGGGACAACCTAATTGTAAAGACTTGGTTATATCATTATAAAAGATATCTTTCCGTCCATTAGAGGTTATCCTTTTGTCCATTCCTATGATAAAATAGTGATGCCCATAGGAGTTAGGATAATCTATGCTTTTAGTAATCTTTATGTGTCAGGAATCCGAGCGGAGTAATGCAGGTTACTCTAAATTAAGAGATCACTTATATGAAAGAGAAGTGGGGTCATTTCTAAAGAGAATTGTGAGGGCTCAATTCTTTAAAAACTCTTGTAGAACTAGAGAAGATGTTCATGGCCAAAATGAACATAACAGTGAGAATTGAGTTGTGTTAAGAAATATTTCTATGTGAGGTATATAATTGTTTACATAAACAGTAGAACAATTCAAGGATATTGTGTCTACTGATCAACCAATAAAGAAAATATATTTTTAGAAGAGAAGGTTCAAAGGCTGAAACCTACCTATCCTATATAAAATTTGACTGTTGAACTCTATCATCAAATTATAAGCATTTTTTGAGTTAAAGCTTTTGTCTTCTCTATTAATTTCATTCATTTAGGGGATTGTTGAAAAATTGAGACATTAAAGTCCAATTTTATAAACCATTTTGATTGAGGTTTGATTGAGGTTTTGGGAGATCAAGATAACAACAAATTAGTATATTTGTTTTGTTGAAATGATATTTGGGGGAAAGAGAAATTGAGGCTTCGAAGATCACCTATGGGAATTTAAATTTGGTTGAATATGAATTAATTGCCATTAAGTATGTCATTTGATTGAAATAATGATAGAATAATTGCAATTACATTGTTTTAAACTTTTGAAATAAATCCTTTAATTTAAGTTTGAATAGCAATTGTAACTAAAAATTACAATTGATTTCATTTGAATGAAATAATTGCAAATTTGAATGATAATTATGGATTGTAATTGAAGGATTTATTGATAAATAAATTTGAATAATTGCAAGGTTGAATGGCAATTATGGATTGTAACTGAAGGATTTATTGATGAAATAAATCTACAATCAAAACCTCATAATTTTGAATGATATAAATTGACATCTTTTGTTGTTGTTTTGTGAGGACTAGAATGCATTTTTATTTTTAAGTTTATTTTCTCTCAAATACTATTCTTAGTTGTAAGTTTTAGAGTAATAAAGATTTAGATATAGTTTAGTTCATTAGACGATAGTTGGTTGGTATTGTTGTATCTTGGGAGACGAACACTGAATAACTCAGAGGATGAGCAACGATTTTGTCTTAAGAACACTGTAGTTATTACAGGTCTCAATATTTTTATTTTGGGGCTCCTTTTTTTTTTTTTTGTGCCACTAATTCTTTGTAATCTAGAGAGTTTCTAGAATTTTAGTTTTATATAGTGTTACTTATTCATATTGTTACTATTTTTTTAACATAAATTACAATCACATATTTTAGAATGTAATATATGGGGTCCTCTTGGGTACACGTAAAGTATACATACACTTGACCAAAAAAAAAAAAAGTGTGATTGCATTTTAAAATATGTTATTATGATTTGTTATATGTGATTATAACTAAACATGTGTTATTACAATCAGTAAATATGATCACAATCAGTAAATTAGTAAATGTGATATTATTTATTGATTGTAATAGTCAATGTTCCAAAACTCGCTACTCGCTACTCAACCGGCGAGGCAGCGAGCAGCGAGTACTCGGTAACTCGGAGAGTACTCGACGAGTACTCGTTTTGACTGTCGGTCAACGGTCAAACCGTTGACCCACGGTCAAACCCGGTCAAACCTATAAAAAATAAAATTTTAAAATTTTATGTATAATTAAAATATAATCATATGACCATAAAAACTCTTAAAATCAATCTTATGCAACCTCCAAAGCCACTTTAACACAATTACATAATTACAAATTTAAAAATTTCGACAATATAACGACTATATTTTCAACAATTCCACCTGCAATACACAAAAATAATAACACTTCAAAAATCTATCATATCTAAACTACTTAAAATCTCCCATCCTTCTTTCATTCTCAAACACAAGTACACAACCAACATCATATATAATATGTAAATAATAACATAGCACAAGTACACAACCAACATCATATATAATATATAAATAATAACATAGCAAAAACTCAAGAATAAAATAGTCATCAAAAGAGAGTTTATGAAAGTATGTTAAGGACTTAAGGCCCTAAAAATCTTAAAGGCGAGAAGGATGATGTAACCAATCTTCATTATCTCCATAAACGTCTTCCATAACTTGTTCATTGTCAGACTCAAACTCTACATCAATGTTCTTCTCCCCCTCTCCTCCTCTTCCTCCTCCTTCTCTCCAGAATTAAAATCATCTTCATCAAGTTGTCTCGGTCGCTCCAAACCGGCCCCTACTTCATCATCATCATCACCCCTTGGAACAAGCCATCATTGTGCATCAGCAGCATCAGCATTAGCTGCTAGTATCACATCAACATTCTTCTCAACCTGTTTGTTCATTTTACTTGATAATTGTGAATTGAAATTAACAAAAACCAAATCGTTCAATCGATTTGTATTCAATCTATTTCTTTTCTTCGAATGTATCTACATAAGATATAAAAATTAAAATTGAATAAATCAGTAAATATTTAAAATTTTAAACATTAAAAATAAGTTATTGATATTGCACATTTGCACTTACCCATTCAAAATTACTCCAATTTCTTTCACATCCCGATGAACTGGTTGTCAATGAAAGAATCCTTTTTGCCAATTTAAGAATGTTAGGTGTGTGACTTCCAAACATGCTCCACTAAGTAACTACACCATAAAACATAATCAAATATAGAACTAGTTATTGGAAGATATATTTTCATAAATACAATGTCAAAAATATAATCTATAATAGGAATTAGTAAACAAGTTAAACAACTAAAAATAATTTATATAAACTAAAATATTCGATTTTTTACTTGGATCCTTAGAATCACTATCACATCCTCTAATGGCCAATGGTCTCTCAAAAGGACCATCCTTCATCTGATACAATGGTCATTCGGTCATGATAATTACATCTTGAGAAGCTATATCACCATGATGAAAAATCTCCACACACTCAATAAAGTCAGTCAACAACTCAGTTTCATTAGAAATGCTTGAATCCTTGTAGTGGTAATAAGGGTTTAATAGAAATGTCACCTTATGCAATGGAGAATCTAGCCAATCTTTCATTTTTGAGTCAGTTATTTCAATAATTGACCAATAGTTATTTTCGACATTGTTCAAGGCCTCTTTAATGTCTTGTTTAGCCTTTCTTAGTTCTCCATATAACCAAGGCATTGATGGCTTTCGATCCCCATCCACCAATCTCAACACTTTAATCAATGGTGCAAAAACCTTCAAACAACATGTTACACCATTCCAAAATGTCAAACTCATAACAGTTTCATAGGCCAATTTCCCTTTCTTACTTTTTGAGTATTTGCATTTCTCCCATTCCTCACTACCAAACATTGTCTTCAAAGCATTTTTTTTTGTCCATCAAGCTTTGCAAAGTAAGGAAAGCGGATGCAAATCTAGTCTTTCCCAGCCTCACTATATCCTTCTTTTTGTAAAAGACCTCATCATTCCCAAGGTCTTGTGATGAGCATAAATGAAGATTGTCAACTGCTTTGCTTGCTCAATATACTTGCCGAACCTCGAAAGTTTACCAATACTTTCAAGCATGAGGTTGATGATGTGAGCAGCATATGAGGTCCAAAATATGTTTGGTCTCTTCTCCTTCAAAATCTTGGCAGCGGTTATATTGTTGCTAGCATTGTCGGTTACTATTTGAACAACATTTGTAGGTCCGACTTGTTCAATGCATTCATTCACATATTCAAAAATGTGTTGCCTAGTGTGTGCTACATCAGAACACTCTTTAGAAGAAAGGAAAGCAGTTCCTAACCTGCAATAATTAAATATTAATCCAACATAAATTAAATAATATAATATACGACTAATATTGTATAGTAGATAAATTACATGAAATTTATATCTGCAATTCACACACAAATTCATTATGCTTCTTCTTTTCCTATCCGTCCAAGCATCCATTATAATTGAACATCCATTTTTAGCCCACTCTTCTTCTTGCCTTTTCAACAATAACTTAGTTTCGTCTACCTTATTTGGCAAATATCGCTCTCCGATTTTATAATAATTTGGAGGCCTATAACCAGGCCCAAATTGACCAATTGCTTCACAAGCACGCATAAAATCATCATTCACAACAACATGCCACAGAACGGCTCTATTAAACATCCAAGTTGTTACCCAAGTGTGCACATGATCAAGTCTCTCTTTAAAAAGCGCTTCATTGATGTTTTGTTGTCGCATTGACTTCTTTGAAATTTGTGACAACTCCAGATTAATAGGTCTTGTAAATCTATCTATTGGACCAAGATGATGAGACTCTTTTCTTACCCCTCCTATCTCTACTTCTTCCATCTCCTCTGATTCGTTGATATTAACTTCTCCTCTCTTCAATTTTTCATCAATCATCTTATTTCTCTTTCTATTTTTTGACTCCATAAGTGTATTTTTACATTTATTTATATCCTCCAATTTGGCCTTTGAACATTTAGCCACATTTCCGGATATGTGAGCCACATGTTCTTTCAATCTATGTATCCCTCCAGACATAATCTTTCCACACAATATGCATTGCACTCTTTCCATAACGTTTGGATCAACTAACTTCCTATAATCCCATCCAACATCACCTGAATTCTGTTTGAGAGATTGGGTAACGGAAGCTCCCGAAGATTCATTATCCATAATTGATTATTATAAAACAACCTAATCATCAAGCAAATATTTAATCATGAAAACTTTTATGTAACAAACATTAATTATCAAGTATGGAAACTTTTGTACATATCAATATGCTTAAGCTTAACATATGTTACAAAACAAATAATATAGAATACAATATCTTTAAATGATTTGAAATTTGAAACACATAACACGATAATTTAAATCTCGTGTTCCTATCAATTTAACAAATGTTAAAAACCCTAAACAAATCTAGTTTGTATAATCATCATTCATCAATCATCAATTCATCTAATATTCATCAATCATCCACCCCTAAACAAATATAGTTTGTATAATCTCATATTCCTATCAATTTAATAAATTTTTAAAACCCTAAACAAATATAATTTCTATAATCATCATTCATCAATCTCAAATTCTCAATCATCAATTAATTCATCCACCCCTAAACAAATATATGTGAAAAACCAAAAAGAGTGGTGAAAGCAAAATGAAAAAACAAAACTGAAAAAAAAAAAAAAACAAAATGAAAACAAAACAGAAAAATAAACTCACGGACGAGCAGCCGACGAGGATGATCAGTCATGGACGATCGGACGGAGACGACAACGGTGAGAAGACAACGGCAGCACCTGCACGCGACTCACACCACGGCGACGCACCAGTAGCAGAAGCAGATCGGGACTTGTGACAACAAAGAGCAGAGGTGAGAGGGCAGAAGCAGAACAGCAGAATCGAGATCTGGTTCTGCTGTCTGCGATTTATTCAGATGCCAAAACGGTGTCGTTTTGGCTAAAAAAATTTTAAAAAACAAAGGTCTACTCGACCGAGCCGAGTGGGCCCGAGCTAGCCCGAGTCGGCCTGAGTTGGGCCGATTTCGTACAGTGTCCGAGTTGAACCCCTCAATCTGGGGGTTCTCGGCTCGGAACCCGATCGAGCGGCGAGTACTCGGTCGACTCGGCCGAGTTTTGAAACCATGGTAATTGTACATATTTATTTATAATCATACATAACAAATTACAATAGCATATTTTATAATGCAATTACACTTCTTTTTTTTTTGGTCAAGTGTATGCATACCCCAAGTGTACGCTGGAATGTGATTATATATAAATAAAGAAAACATGAGAGAGAAAGGGCATACCCCTTCATTGATTGTAATAGCACATGTTTATTTATAATCATATATAACAAATTACAATAACACATTTTATAATGCAATTACACCTTTTTTTTTTGGTCAAGTGTTTGCATACCCCGAGTATACACTAAAATGTGCCTATATATAAATAAAGAAAACATGAGAGAGAAAGGGCAATACTATGAGAGAATATTTAAATAGTTGTTCTTTATTTTAAAAAGTAAATGCACAAACGAATTAAGAAGAGATAAGATGTTTAAATATGACTGAAGTTAGTAATATGAGTACATCTTAGTCACTCAACTCAATATAATCCAAAGTTCAATAAATTGTGTAAGAATATATATATGGGGTCACGTTATGTGCACTGGGTATATGCATACCCTTAATAAAAAAAAAAATACGTGAACACATTTTAAAATATGTGATTGTAATTTATTATATATGATTAAAACTAAACATGTATGACTATAATCAGTAAATATGATTGTATTTACTGATTGTAATCACACATGTTTAGTTGTAATCATATATAATAAATTATAATCACACATTCTAGAATGCAATCACACATGTTTTTTGTCAAGTGTATGCATATGACGGATGCATCTTAGA
The DNA here is from genome assembly GCA_019925255.1 of Litchi chinensis. Lineage (NCBI taxonomy): Eukaryota > Viridiplantae > Streptophyta > Magnoliopsida > Sapindales > Sapindaceae > Litchi > Litchi chinensis. The sequence continues at coordinate 23,780,911 of CM034464.1, forward strand.
ATGCGCCTTTATATGTATATATATAGTGATGCATTTTATATTGCATTTGAATTAAATAAGGGAGAGAATTTGTTTTAGGAGGGAGACCGCAATGGATGAATTTGATTAGTTCGTCCTCACTTTTGAAAATTAGGAGACACTGATGATAAAATTACTATATATATAATGTAACAATTTGATTTAACTAAATGTAAGAGGTGTTGCAAGAATAATAGTATTTTAATCTTACTTCATTTATAGATGAAAATCCAAGAATAAAGACTAAAGACACAGTGATGCATAGCATGTATATTATATTACACATAAATATTCTTCAAAACAATTTATTAAGGAAATTCAATACGCTGCTCCTACCAAATTATAGCATTCATTGAGGTCCAAAGAGCACTCCAGTTGCTATCTAGATCACACATAATATCTTTACATTTTCATTTTGTCTTGTATACTTGCTTGAATCACATGACGTAAATATAAAAGCTAATGTCAAATTTTCAACAATAATTTTAATTTCTGGTACTTGTTATTACCTATATTTAATAAAATTTGATCTTCAAATATTTCCAAATTTGACATTTCATTTGTTGTCCTGAACATATGTAGCATATCCTTGAATGCATTACAATTGCTGTGACAATTGCCATGACCACATGATAGAGAAAACAAGTGAGAAAAACACAAACTAAGAAGGATGAAGTCTTCAAATTATCTCTCAAATTGCAGAAAACAAATTATAATTAATCACGACAGGAGAATATAAAAGGGGTTAGATGTTACCGTTCAGCTTCTACTCATAGGGCACCTCTGAAGTTTGGCTATATTCAATATCATTGCAATGTAGAGTCTATCTTTTGCATGGTTTAGAAACCGAAAATATGTATGTCTCCATGATCTGTTTAAAAACAAAGAACCAAGAACTCCCCAAAATCCTATGATGAATCCAATCGCCAAGCAAATATAGAATTCTGGAGTTACGATCACATCATCATCACTATTGTCGTGTGTGATGACGGCTGGCACTTTAATCTTCAAACACTTGTTTGGAAGTGGAGGTCCACAAAGGTTAGGATTTCCCATATACGCACGAGCTTCAAAACTCTGTAGTTTAGTGTTGAAAGGAATTTTTCCTGATAAGTTGTTGTTTGACAAGTCTAACATACCAAGAAAATTCAATGAAGAAAAGCTAGGAGGAATTTCACCGATCAATTTATTATTTGACAAGTCAAGTGAATCGAGCAAATTTAAGTTGCCGATTTTTGTAGTGATTGATCCAGTTAAACTATTTCTTGATAGATTCAATGATCTTAATCCCTCAAGACTTGTAATTTCAACAGGAATTTCTCCAGAAAGTTTATTACTTGAAAGATCAATGCATTTTAAGTATCCCAAATTTTCTTTGTAGTTTCGATCCATTCCTTTCCACATTACTTTTTCTGTGTTCTCATAGTTGGCTCCCACAGCATTAGAATTCAAATCATAATAACTGATATATGAGATCACGATGGTGGATTCTAAACTTGATCTTTGAACCATTGTAGTTAAGTTGTTGAGACACTTTGGAATTGTCCCTGAGATGTTGTTTAGAGAGAAATCCATAAGTTGGAGACATGATAGTTTACATAGTTGTAATGGCATGCTTCCATTGAATTGATTGGATCGTAAAGCAAGAATGATCAAATTTGGTAAGCTATCTCCTATCCATAATGGAATTGTCCCAAAAAAATTGTTTTGCCCAATGTCAAAAATCTTAAGTTCATTGCACATATTAAATGATGGAGGCAGTTCCCCGATAAAGTGATTATTGCACAATTTTAACATTTCAAGTGAGCATTTTGGACCCATCAAGTTTGGAAATTTTCCAGAAAAGTTATTACTTGCCAGATTTAGGACAACTAAATTTTCAATGGGCCATGAACAACTGGGTAACTCTCCTGAGAGTAGGTTATTTGAGAGATCAAGATGTTCGAAAGTTTTCCCACTGATTGAACATAAGAAAGAAATTGACCCTGAAAGCTTATTTTGAGAAAGATTTAATGATGTTACATTGGAAGGAAACAGGGGAATTGGGCCTTCAAAATGGTTGGAACTAAGATCTAATCCAGGATAATTAACAAACTTCAATGACAAATCTGGCAAAATGCCGTTCATATGGTTATAAGAGAGATTTAAAAAATGTAAGTTAGGAGAGAGTTTCCAGAATTGAATAGGGATGGTGTCTGAAATACTAGTATTAGAGATATCAAGCCATGAATAATTCTTTTGAGTTAAAAGCCATCTTGGGAAATGAGGCCCAAGTTTGCAAGCTTGCATTCTAATGGTTTGAAGTTGAAAAGGAGGAACCCAACCAGAGATAAAGTTGACAGTCAAAAAGTTTGAAGATAGATCCAAATGTTTTAGTTGTGGGAGATTTGACATGTGGGCTTCTGTCATTGTACCTTCCAAAGAATTTGATGAGAGATCTAGAAACTCAAGCTTGAAAAGTTGTCCAATACTTCTAGGAGTGATGTCATTTAATTGGTTATTGCTAATATTTAGTTCTTTCAAAGAAATAAATTCAGAGAAATCTGGCAATGAACCACCAAGCATGTTCCAATATAATGACAAAGTTTCTAGTGAGTGTTTGGTGCAACTAGGCAAGTTGACGACAAGGTCTGAAAGTTGTACAGTGAGATTGTTTGAAGCTAGGCTTAGTGATTTTAGATTACAAGTGTTTCTAAAGGCTTCTGGACTGATACCATCAATTTGATTAGAAGAGAGGTCAAGGTGTTGAAGAGAGGTCATGTTTGAGAAAGCAAATTTGGGAATAGGTCCATATAACTTGCTAGAATTGAGGTAAAGAAATTGAAGAGAGGTCATGTTTGAGAAAGCATATTTGGGAATAGGTCCATGTAAGTTGTTAGAAGAGAGGTCAAGATGTTGAAGAGCTGTCATGTTTAAGAAAGCAAATTCAGGGATAAGACCTTGTAAGTTGTTGGAAGAGAGGTCAAGATAAACGAGGCTGCTACTGAAGTTGGACAACCAAAGGTATATTGAATTAGAGAGATCATTCCAAGAGAGATAAAGAACAGAAAGAGATTTAGAAGAATTAACAAAGGAAATAGATGATGAAGAAGTAACTGCTGGAAGATTGCAGGAAACAAGCCGCACTTCTGTTAAAGAAGGTAGTTCACTAATAACTTGCAGCGAATCTACTGCTTGTGTAAGATTAACATAATTTAGATGAAGGTGTCTTAAAAAGGAGAGATGGGAAAGCCACTCAAGTTTGCTAGCATACATACCAGATGAGCTATAGCTGCTTAGATCAAGAGATTGTAATCTTGATAGATTCCCAAGTTGATAAGGAACTCGACCACCAAAACCAGAGAAGGAGAGATCAAGGTACCACAATTTGTCAAGGGAGCCAATGAATTCAGGGATTGGTTGTCCTCCAAAATCATTCCCACTCAAGTCCAAATAATTCAGTTTCTGCAATTCAACCATGGAAGAGCTTAGGTTTCCTCTCAAATACTGCCAGTCAAAACCATTATGTGAACCCTGAAGATCGAGCTTGACCACGTGACCCGTCCTGTTGCTGCAGGAGACACCTTGCCATTTGCAACAGTCTTTTTTGTCATCTTCTGGCCCCCATGAAGAAAGACGGCCATAATCATCTACGAGGCTTTGTTTGATCACCAAGAGAGCATGTCGTTCCCTCTCAATGCACTTTATGATGTGATCATCTTCCACTCCTGAATTGAATTCAGAGAAAGCTTTTGTAGAGAGGAGTGAAAATAAAACTATGAGCATGAAAAGGTGAGGTGACCTTCCAGAACTCATAATTGTAATTATATTCACAATCGAAGGACTCAACTCTTTTGACATTTGCAGTATTGTTTGATGTAATGTTGAGCTCAACCCACGCATATCTATATATATATATATATAGATCATGTGTCTGCTAGTTCATGGACCTTAAATATATATTTTTTCTCCTATAAGATAAATGAATACAAAGTGCAAGCGTACGCGATGAAATCTTGCCGTCCTTCGTACGTAAACAGAGACAAATACAAAATATCTCATTACAACCATGAGCTTTTCTTCTTTAATCAGGTCTTTCGTCTCTTTTGTTTTTTTTTTCTCTCTTTCGCTCTCAATCCATAAGAACTCCTAGACTTTTTTTATTTATTAATATTTTGTTCTAGAATTGAATTAAAGCTGACAAAAAAGAAAAGCCAATTTTTTCTTATTTCAAATTTGTACTATATTATTCCCAACTCCTTCAGCCTAGCAAATAGTAATGAGATTTACTATTATGAAATTGAGAAAATAAAAAATTATCTTCATTAAAGAAAAAGAAAAGTGCTATGGAAAATTAACAAACAAAGTTAACTAATCATCTTATTTTTCATAAATAATTATAAAATCTTATTTTTTTTTATAAATTTATAAAATGTCAATAAGTGGATGTGACCGAGAGAGAGATCAAACTTGCCAAGCAAACACACATGTTTGCCATGCAAAGCAAGTCAAACTTGCTAAACAGACAAAATAATGAGATAGGCATGAGTGACAGGGAGAAGGCCGGGACACAGAGATGAGAGTGCGAAATATGGCATGCGATTAGCATGAAACCAATAGCAGAAGTCACTAAGAAAGAGACAAGACAATAAATTGGAGATGACTCAGATGAGAAATAATAGAATTAGAGAATGTAAGGGTGACGTGTGTGTGTATATATATATATATATATGCATATTCTAAACATATATTCGATTAAAAAAAACACGTATTTACATTCTAAGATATGATATCATAATTTATTTAATGTAATTATATTAGCTGATTGTAATCATATCTATTTAATAGTAATCATATATAATAAATTATAATAACAAATTTTAAAATACATTCACGTATTCTTTTTATCAAGTATATGTTTAGAATATATCCATGGAGTTGTGTTGTGTGTACCGTGTGTATGCATACATATAATTAACAAAAAAGTGATTGTATTTTAAAATTTGTAATTGTAATTTATTATATATGAGTATAACTAAATATATGTGAATACAATTAATAAATCTGATTGTAATCACACATGTTTAGTTATAATCAAATATAATAAATTATAATTATGTATTTTAAAATGCATTCACTCATTTTTTTTTTCTGTTAAGTGTATGTTTAGAATATATAGATATATATATATATATAGGGGTCACGTTGTGTGCACCTGGTGCATGCATACATTTAACCAAAAAAATGTGTGATTGTATTTTAAAATATGTGATTGCAATTTATTATATGTGAGTATAATTAAATATATATTCTTACAATCAGTAAATGTGATCACGTTGATCACAATCCGTAAATGTGATCATATTTTTTAATTATAATCACATATATTTAGTTATAATCATATATAATAAATTACAATCACATATTCTAGAATGTAATCACTTATTTTTTTTATCAAGTGTATGCATACACCAAGCCCACCTTAGAATGTGTTATATATATCGGTGTATGCATATACTTAACAAAAAATATGTGATTGTATTTTAAAATATATGATTTTAATTTATTATATATGAGTATAATTAAATGTACATTATTACAATTGATAAATATAATTACATTGATTACAATCTATAAATGTGATCATATTTACTAATTCTAATAACACATACTTAATTGTAATTGTATAGAATAAATTACGATCACATATTTTAAAATACAATCATTTTTTTTTTTGGGTCAAGTGTATGTATGTACCGAATGCTTATTAGAATGCACCTATATATGTATACACTCTTGGGGCTCACTCTCTCTTTCAATTGTCCACATCCATTTTTTGTCTTTTTCTCATTTCAATCCTACAGCTCACTTCTTCTTATATACATAAACAATTAGAAGCAAAAATACAAACTTGAAACCGAACAAATAGAAAATTGAAAGAAACGCGCGGCACTTTTCTTTTTCTTTAGTGAAGATAACTTTTCATTTTCTCAATTTCACAAGGAAAATATTGTTATGGTGTTCAAAAACATCTTGAACTATTCAATAATCAGGCCTTTTCATATCTTCTTTGTTTTTTTTCCCCTTCTCAATCCATAAAAACTCCTAGATTTCATTCATTTATTAATATTTTCTTCTGGATTTGAATTAAAGCTGACAAAAAAGGAAAGCCAGTTTTTTCTTATTACAAATCTATAATATATTATTCCGTGACTCCTTCGGCATGGTAAATAGCAATGAGGTTAATTATTATGAAATTGAGAAAATGAAAATTTATGTTCACTAAAGAAAAAGAAAAGTGGCGTGGAAAATTGAGAGTGAAAGTCAATCTCATTATCTTATTTTTTTATATATAATTACAAAATGTCAATAAGTGGTTGTGGCCGAGAGAGAGATCAAACTTGCAAAGCAAAGACACATGTTTGCCATGCAAAGCAAGTCAAACTTGCTAAAGAGACAAAATAATGAGATAGGCATGAAAGACAGAGAGAAGGCCGAGACAGAGAGATGAGAGTGTGAAATATGGCACGTGATTAGCATGAAACCAAAAGCAAAAAGTCACTAAGAAAGCGACAAGAAAATGAATTGGAGCTCAGAAAGAACAGACAAAGAGAGCGTGACGGCCACACACACACACACACATATATACATATAGAAAAATTGATAGTTTTAACCTAAATAAAAAGAAAATTTATGTTTTTATCTAAATTTTTATAAAAATTTATTTTTAATCTTTCAAACAAATTATTTTCATTGTATACTCAATATTACTAAAATACTCTTAAGTTAAAAATCACTCAATTGCTCTAACCTAAAATTACCAAAATAATCTTTTCTTCCTAATAATATCCTCTCTCTTTCCTTTTCTCCATTCATGGTTTTTTATGTTGGATTCATCATTGTAGCCGAAAAATAATCTAGCAAAGGATTTTTTATTAAAACTTCTTTGTCCATTGAAGGTTTTTAATCCATTCAAGTTTCATTCATTGAAAGTTTTGAAGTTTCTTCTTCCACTTGAAGTAATTTAAGTTTTAAAGGTAATGTATGTATTTTTGTGGGTTGATTTTTGGGTTGTTTTGTTTATATTGCAAACTAAAAGGCTGCAAGAATGATTTGGTTGTGATATATATGGTATCCATAAAGTAGACTAGTTGTGTATGCAAAATCTACAATGAAATTGGTTTTTCATGACTAGTATGAAAAACCAATTTAAGAGGTATATTGGTTTTTCAATCACTAAAAAATCGATGTCCGCTGAAAAATCGAAATAGCTAATTTTTTTTATATTTGTTGTGTTTTGAATGTTGTGTATTGAATTTTAGCATTATATGTTGTTAGATATGATTGTATTTTATTCTATTTAGTTATATTTAACTGGAGAGTGTTGTAAGTGCACAATCAATACGTCTAATTCGGTTTTCAATGGAGTAAAAAATCAATACCGATTTTTTGGTCCACTTAAAAATCGAGTTAGGCAGTGTTAGCATAATTTTGATATTTCTTGTGTTGTTAATATTGGGTATTGATTTATAGTGTTAGATTGGATTCGATATGATTGTATTTTGTAATGTTGACCCATTGGAGTGTGACTAATTTATTAATAATATTATTTAAATGTTACAGAAATAGCTCAAAAGACGATCGTAATCAACTTAGACGGAGAGTGGAATGGATGTAACTATTTTAAGGGTGAGTCAATCATGTGCGAGGTTCACAGAGATAGTAGTTTTTCATCATCGGTAGATGTTGTGTATAGAGAAGCTGGCATTAATAGAAGAAGGTAGGATATTCGTATGTATTATTTACAACAAAGTATGACAAATGGCCAAGTTAAAAAGATACGCATCATGTCTGATCTTGGTGTGGTTGGTTTGATGGTAATAAAAAATATTGATGTTAAAAAGATTTATAATGATAAGATTGCGAAAAATTTTAGAGCTGGAGTTAATAGGCATACCCTTCGTCCAATTGTCACTGACTCAATACCAGACACAAGATATGACGAGACAAATACGGATAGACCTGTAAATTCGAATATGGTTCAAAGTCATTTTTATCTTACTTAAAGTATTAGGAGTAATCAGGTTGATGTTTCTATCATCCTATTTACATATATGGAAAGTCCCATTTGCGACATTAATGATAACTATATGAATGATGTACTGATGATGAAGTTCAGGACACAGATGATGATTGTAATAAGACATGAGATAGTGATGAAGAGCAAACTGGAGATTAGGGGTGGACGTTTTTGGGTTTGGGTTAAGTTGGGTTGAAAATCTCTTAACCCAACATGGGTTGGGTTGAAAAATTGTTAACCCAACTCAACCTAATAAGTTTTTCAACCCAACCCAACCCAATAATAATCGGGTTGGTTTAGTTTGAGTTGATCGAGTTGGATTTAATCCACCATAAATACATAAAAAAAAAGTTTAGTTGATAACTTTTATAGTCTTAGCAATTTGATTACAAATAAAATAATTGTAAATAAATATTCAGTAATTCAAAATAAAATATTCAGTCCACTACAAAGACTATTCTTAATTTCATCTCTAGCAAATGTTCTTCTAGAAGAGTGAGAAAAACTTGAATTTAGAAATAGGAATGGGCATTTGACGGGTTGGGTTAAAAAATTTTCAACCCAACCCAATTTAATTTTCAACTCAACCCAATCCAACTCATCTCAATTTTTTTAAGATTTAACCCAATCCTACCCGATAAAAAATAGTCGAGTTGGGTTGGAGATGTCCACCCCTACTAGAGATAGTGATGAAAAGGAAACTCGATTTGATGATGTTTTTTTTATGAAGAAGGGTTTCTAGAAATAAGATTTTCAGGTTTACAATTTCATAGCAATCTTCACAACCATACTGGATTGTTCCTAGTGCAAAACTGAGCAACACTGAGGCTACTTGAAACGCTATGTCGACCGTCTATCAACATGGTATGTTGTACAAAGGTGCATTCTTTGACAGTAAAGAAGAAATGAGTACAGTTGTTAGGGAATATGTTCTAAAAACCAAGTTTGAATATCAATTTAGACGTTCAGACACGAAACAATTTGAGGCTGACTGCAAGGATAAAAATTACAGCTTTATAGTTCGTGCAAGATGTAGGAAGGATTGTTAGATATGGTTTGTGTTGAAGTATATGACGAAACACACATGTCATCAGATAATCATGGAATCACATATGAAGAGTGCGAAGGCTATTGTCATCGAAAAATTATATACAAGAAAGGTGGAAAGAAATATTTATACATCTAATCGTTTAATTGGAGAAATACCAGAGCAATATGACGTGCAAATCTTGTATAGTAAAGTTTGGAAGGCTTTACAATATGCAAAAAAACTAATAAATGGACAAACAGATTAGTCATATCAACAACTTCTGTCCTACTTTGAGATGCTAAAACTATCAAACCTCGGCACAATGACGACAATTGAGAAAGATGAAAACAACTAGTTCTTATATTCCTTCATTGCACTTAGAGCTTCCATTGAGGGTTTTCGGTCTTATATGAGACCGATTGTTACTATTAATGCCACTCATTTTAAAGGTAAATATAAAATGGTGAATTTTTTTGCTGCATGTAAAGATGGGTCAGAGATTATTTATCTCATTACTTTTGGATTTGCTGATGGAGAGTCAAACTATTCATGGACTTGGTTTCTAAAAAAGTTACGAAAAGCGATCGGCGTGTCAAACGATTTGCTTATCATATCCGATTGTCATAAAAGCATATCGAATAGGATGAAAACAACTTTTCCTGAAGTCCCACACATGTAGTGTTTTTTCCACTTGTGGTAAAACCTTAAACAACATTGTGAAAAGCATTGGGATGTGGAAAATGTATTTTACAATGCAGCATATTGTTATGTATTTAATGATTGCAATAGAATATTGGAAGAAATGTGGGCATTACATCCGAAAAAACATGAAACTTTGGTTAAGGCTGGAGTGAGAAGGTGGTCATAAGCACATTGTCTAAAAAGAAGATATGAAATTATGACCAACAACATTGCAGAGTTGCTCAACAATTGCATAATGTAAGCACGTCGTTTGCCAATAATAACTGCATGTGAATATGTAAGAAATGTACTGCAAAGATGGTTTAATAATAGACATGTTGCTGCTGAGAAGCTCATAACTTATGTTACCACTGCTGCATATGATCGTATCATGCTAGCAAAAAGATTTATCAATGGAAGGTAGCGTACATCCCATTATAAAACCAATAACGTACAACGTCATGCATCATAGCAATGGTTAATATTCAAAAAAACACATGTACGTGTAAGTAGTGGAGCCTAGATCAGTTACTATGTATTCATGCATGTGTTATGGCTAGGTATGGTAATTGTGCATTGTTATTTTTAGTATTTTATGTCATATCATGACACTTAAATTTCTGATACATGTCAAGCTCAAGGGCATTATTTGTGATACACTTTGCAGTCAGTATTACAGTGCGGAGTAACAGAAAATTGCATATATACGTCCGATCAATCCTGTCCCTAAATTGGCCAATTGGAATGTTTCTGCAAAAGTTAGAAATATGATTGTGCTACCACCCATCGAAAAAAGACAAGCAGGTAAGCCAAAAGAGGTTCGAATTCCTTCAGCTGGGGAAGATCGGCGTAGAAAAAAATGTGGAAAATGTGGTAAAAGGGGACACAATCGCCTTCGTTGCCCTAACCCTCTACAGCCAGCAAAAGGACAAGCGCAGCTATGGATATGGAAGCTAGGACAAGCACAAATGCTAATAAAAATGTCATACCATCCCAAAGATACCGCTTATGTTATGAGACTGGACACAACCAACGTTGATGTCCTCAACGGTTTGCTGCTTCCAATCCATTGGTGGGTAATGATGAAAACAATGATTAGATATCGACATTAATTTAAACTTCTATTTCATGTATGTTATTTCATTTTTTAAAAAAATATATATTACTCCATTTATATAATAATACCATGGTACTATTATAATCGAATTGATTTTTTCTTGATTTTCTTCCCTTCAAATGGCTTTTGATGACCAATAAATTGCCCTAAAATTGCTTCAATTTAACCAATTAACATAAAATTGCATAAATAACTAACATAATGACTCCACATGGTGACATTTAGAAGTAACACATGACATTTAGGTGACAATGCTTCACCTAAAAATTATTGATATTGATTCATTCAACTACATTTGTTGGTAATGTTGATCCATTGTAGGATATAACATTAGTTCTATGTTTTTTGTGTCTTTTTAGTCATTGGAAATATTCAAACATGGTGGAAAGAGGGGTAAAAAGGGAAGAAAACTTAGGATGGACTTTTTAGTGGAGCTAAGAAACCAATTTCGGTTTTTCAGCTCCTATAAAAAATCAATCCCCGTTTTTCTTGATTTTCTCTTCTGATTGGTCTTCAAGTAGGCTAAAAAATCAATTTCGATTTTTCATCTCCTGCAAATAACCAATCATGGTTTTTTTTTTTTTTTTTTTAATTTTCTTCCCTTCAGATGGCTTTCAATGACCAACAAATGACCACAAAATTGCTTTAATTTAACCAATTAACATAAAATTATGTAAATAACTAACATAATGACTCCACATTGTAACACTGAAGTAACAAAAGATATTTATGTGACAATGTTTCACCTAACAAATTATTGATGTTGATTCATCCAACTATGTTTATTGGTAATGTTGATCCATTATGGAATATAACATCAATTCTATGGTTTTTGTATTTTTTTTAGTCACTGGAAACCTTCAAATATAGTGGAAAGAAGGGTAAAAATGGACGAAAGCTTAGGATCAATTTTACAGTGGGGCTACGAAACCGATTTTGATTTTTCAGCTCCTGTAAAAAATTGATCCCCATTTTTCTTAATTTTCTCTTCTAATAAGTCTTCAAGCAGGATGAAAAACCAATTTTCGATTTTTCACCCCCTATAAAAAGTCTATTTCTTGATTTTTAACTTAGCACTATTAGCCTTCAGTATATTATTTTCATAAAATTGTAATTAACAAAAATGAATTAAATAATTAACATATAAATTAATACTTTTACTTATATACAACCTCTCCATCAAAGTCTAGTATGTATTTTCCAAATTTATTTACTTTATATAGTGATGTCAAAAACATATATAAATCCCCAGCAATTTCTCTACCCTCAATGCAATGGCATTTGCAACTGATCGAGTCGTCTTGATTTCTGTATACTCTCTTTCGATTATAAAAGGTCGCATATGTATATTGCCACGTACGCTCCATAACTCATCCTATATTAGTAATAAATTAATTATAATAACATAACATTTAGAATATAATATATATATTAATTAAGTTATAAATTTAGTAACCCATCGGGTTACTGGGGCACAATTGATCTATCAAAACGCTCAAGTTTCCACCACTCATCCACAGGTGGCATATCTATCTGGGCCTTCTCATAAAATCCTATGAACCGCAACAAGATTAGCATGAAAGACACCAGTAGCTCAAGTGGGTTAATCTGTTTAGCTACATCAGTATTTGCATTTGAATCATAGATTAATATTTTCCACTTGACATAGGACCTAGTGATTTTAACTTAGACTATATGGTAATAACACCTACAGATTGAAGACATCAGTGCTATAGAACTAATTCAGATGATAAAATAATAAATTTTAATCTTCGAACAACACTTATATTTTCAACACGTCACCACGGGACTAATGCGTCTATCTGACCATAACCGAATGCAAGCCATTCTGAGGGCACATCAGCTGTAACCGGATCAAATTTTATTCCTTTGTTGACGTACTGCTCTTTATAATACATTGACATTTATATCTACAAGATAAAAATTAAACATATTATTTAACTACAAGAAAAGATAAACATGAAATTATAAATACATAACTGATTGAAATGTAAACACTCACAAAAAAGGAACTCCCATGGATTGCGTATCTACTATCCTCAGTCTGATTTCACTATTTTTTCGTAGGCACATTAAATAAGAATTGATGTGCTTTGAAGTCAACCATTGGTTCTCATCCTCGAGGGTTACCAATGTGTTTGATATCACACACCATGCACAACGATAAACCACACGCCTAAAATTAAAAAAATAATAATAATAATTTTAAATTTTATTACATTAGCAACTAAGATGAAAGGATCATGATTTTTTTTTTATCAATAACTGAGATATAAAGTTGGGGAAGCTTTGTATTTTTTGTAGACAACCTCTACGGGGTCTACAGACTCCACCACCTTCTCGATCTGCTGTTGGGGCACTTTCTTCTTTTTTTTTTTTTCGTTGGTCTAGGATTTGTGTATGGCGTCCGCAAAGATGTTGTTGGCTTCGTCTTTCGTTTGCCCCACTTCTAAATGACATCATCCTGCAATTGGAAGCAAATCAAAAACACGAATCACATATTTACAATCATATGTCAGACTGTAACACAGTAGATATACTATGTCTACTTGGTCATGACCACGTTCAGTCTCTGCATCTGATAGACCTCTTGATTCCTTCTAGGAATGGTGGATCTCCTGGTCCTCCTGCTGATAGGGTGACTGGTGGACACCCTAAGACTGAAATATCTCATGATTCTCCTGATGGATGGCTGACTAGTCTACATGGATAAATGACTGATGGACCACCTCATCCTCATCGAGGGGTGACCAAGAGACTCTCTTGTCCTGATGTGGTGGTGGTGGTGGTGGTGGTGGCAATACATGTGCTTATCTCGGATAAAGCTCCCACCATCCTCATCGTCATTGTCATCTAGATCATGTCCACTATTCGAAAACCTAGAAATTTTTAAATACTCTTCCACTCGTCTCAGTCTCCTATATATGTCTCTTACAATCTTAAAGGTTGTCTTCTGCCTCTTATCCATCCTACTTAACTTTTTATAGGTTGTCTTCTGTAAATCCATAACATACTCAAAGAACCGCTTACTTGTAGAATATAACTTTTGTATTTACTAAAATGGATATTCACAAAATAATAAAATAAATAGAAGATTCTTACCTCAGGATGTACGTTTCGTACATTGTGCGATTTTTTTGTCCAAAACTTTAAAAGGGTATCCTCTTATTCGGATTGTACCCTTCAGACGTCTTCATTCGGCTTATCGTCCTCCCTTGGAAACTCATCAAACACATGATCATCATCACCATCCATCTTATCATCATCCCTTCTATTCTCCATCCGATAATCATCATCACCTCGTACACCATCATCGTGATCATCCTCATCATCATCTTCACTCCCTCCGCCGTCTTCAACTTTATGAATCTCTTCCATAACCAAATGATTCAGATTGAAAGATTTTCAATAATCCGTGTCTTTTTCGACATCAGTGGGCTAAAGGATTTGCACAATACCAACTATTTACATTATATATATAAATATATATAGTTATATTATTATATACTTAATATGAATAAGGATAGTTAAAACAAACAAATAATTGAGACCCATTTAGTTTAGGTTCGCCACTTACGGGGAGAAAATCATCAAGGCTTTTTATGTCTTTTAGTGTCCTCTTAAGTGTCACTCTTTTACATCTTGATAGATCATTTTGTAACGATTGGTTACTTTTCGCTATCTTCTCTCTCAACACTAGAAACATTTCTACTAACTACCGCTATAATGCAAAAATGATTAAACAAAAAACAAACATATAGTTAGTGTATATATATAACCTTATATATTAACTGTATTAGGAGAAAGCTATAAATATTAACTATATTAGTTGGACCTGAAATGCAAAGATATAGCAATAAATATTAATGGTACTCAATGGGTTTTTAATCTACTTTTCATTAATCGCCAAATGGAGGGAATGGATCAGCGTATTATAGCTTAATGCACGCCAAGGGAACGAGTTCCACATCTCTGCATTCTTAATCATGACCTATATAAAATGAGCAACGTTGGCCCTATCATCCTGCCCCATGAAAAGATGGAAAGTGATTCTTACATTCGCTAACTTTAATAAATCTTCATCATTTATTGCATCGTCGACTGTACGGCTTTGGCGATTTGTGTGGCTTCTTGCCTTGAGAAAAGTAGCTAGGTCGGACACATCCAGTGACTCCATTAAACAATCACCATAGAATGCTATTCTAGTCAATTTGCAATGTACTGAAGATTTTTCAATCGATGCCCCCAAAAGCAAGTCCTGTAACCGATAAGAACTCCTATTTCCCAAACCTATATGTTCTTCCCCCGATTTCAAACCACATTTCATTAGAGCGCCCACCAGTGACCTCACCTCTCTAGCAAGAACCCATAATATCATAGAGCAGTAGTCGTATTGTTAGTAATCTTCAAAATATGTCCGAATGGGCACTCTTCAATGAACCGATCGTATAAATTTCGTTTGGGAAGAACTACAATTATTTTACCAAGCCATTTCTAACTAATATGTGTATTCTCGCTTGTATTTATGTCAATTATTTAGGAACTATATTTATACTTGAAATCCATCTGTAGGAAAGAAAAACAACAAAAGAGTAGTATTTTGCATATGAAAAAATGAATCGATTTTTAACTGTACCTGAAAAATCGGTCAATGTTATAGATCGGTTATTCACTTCAGCTATTTACTTCGGTTTTTCACTCCTAAGCAAAAACAATTGTGAAAAAGTGAAGTGAATAACCGAAGTAAATAATCGAACTGATGCCGACAACAATGCTATCATCGGAATAGATCATTTTCAGCCTAAATCTAATCAAATTCAACATATTCTAAACCTAATAATCATAACGTAACATTCATAACACAAGATATCTCAAAATCGCAAAACAAAGTAAAATATATATATATATACAAACTTTCAAATGGAAATCAAAAGTTTGCATACCTTCACATATAAAGAAGCTCGTCAGCGGTCGAAGATGTTGTGGCTAGGTCGAAAACTGCGAGAGAATGGCCAAAAAAGGTCAGTAGGCCTTGTCATGCCTTGATTGGGTATGAGTTGCAGAAAACGAATTGAGGTTCGCTTTTACTTGGTGATGAAAATGACTTTCCATTGAGATTTCTTACACCTTATATATATAGGGGCTATTTCATAATTTCATATTTGGCCTTTTTATAAAATTTTAAAAGTTAAGTGTAAGGGCATTATGGGTAATTTGGGTACATAACGAAATTAACTTGTTTGAGGGGTTAAAAACAATTTTTTCAAAAATAATGGATAAAAACAAAAATGACCCTTTTAAAATGGGTATTTTGGTAATTTTCATATATATATTCTAAGCATACACTTGACAATAATGTGATCATATTTACTTATTATAATCATACATGTTTATTTATAATCACATATAATAAATTATAGTTACATATTTTAGAATACAATCACCTATTGTTTTTGTTAAGTGTATGAGGAGAAGTGAGTTGTAGCATTGAAAATGAGAAAAAGACAAAAAATTGAGTGTAGGCAATCGAAAGAGAGAGTGAGGCAATAGCATGTGCGTGCGTGCATGCGTGAGTGATTTTAAAAAGTTAGGACGAATCAATCAAATTAATCTATAATATTGTTCTTTTAAAACAAATTTTCTCTTATTTAATTCAAATATAATAGATAAATTTTATTGGTTTATCTTAATTTTTTAAGGTTAGGAGACCTTGATGGTAGAATTACTCTCTCTCTCTCTCTATCCCTATACATATCTATATATATATCCATAAAAACAATTAGAAGCTAAAATATAGACTTGAAATTGGACAAGCAGTAAATTGAAAGAAAACAGTGTGGGTGAAAATAATTTTCCACAACACTTTTGCTTTTCTACAGTGAAGATAACTTTTCATTTTCTCAATTTTACAAGGGAAATATTGTTACCGAGTTCAAAAACATCTTAAACTATTCAACAAGTATGTTTTATTGATCATCCATGAAAATAATTATATCAAAATTTTATAAAATTAATTGAATTTTATTAAGATTCTC
The DNA here is from genome assembly GCA_019925255.1 of Litchi chinensis. Taxonomy (NCBI): domain Eukaryota; kingdom Viridiplantae; phylum Streptophyta; class Magnoliopsida; order Sapindales; family Sapindaceae; genus Litchi; species Litchi chinensis. The sequence goes on from CM034464.1 coordinate 23,797,872, forward strand.
ACTAATGTTAAAATGAAAAGTTATATTCACTAAAGAAAAATAGAAGCTGGAAAATTGAGAGAAAATGTCATTCAAATTATCTTATTTTAATTATATATATGTGTGTATATGTGCACGCACACATGTGTGCACGTGTGTGTGATCAATAAAAATAATTGTATCAAAATTTCTTGAAATTGATTGAATTTTATTAAGGTTGTCACTAATATTAATGCAACATAGATATATTGGAGTCTAAACTAACTAAAACAACATTGCCTCTGCTGAGGTCTGTTGTTGACCAAATAAATGTGAAGTTTTTCCACAAGAAACTAAAATAACATTGATCAATTATTTAAGAAAGTAAAGTTTGTCCACAAGTACCAACCAAGAAAATTACTCTATCATATGTGAAGTTCACTTTAATATGAGTGAAAAATAGGTAGATTATGAGAAAGATCCCAAGAAGACTAATTTTTTCTAAAATAATCAAGTCAACTATAATCTACTATTTTCTAAGAACATATTGCAAACAATATTTGAGGTATAAGCATAGTGTAAGAATTGTTACAAACAATTTTGAAGGTGGTAATACGTTCTTTATGAATTACCAAAATTTAATTTCAATACTAAAATTATTTTCATATAAGAAATTATAATTTAACCATTATGTGTGAAATAATGTAATTATTATGGTAGGACAGGTTCTTTAATGACTAAAAGAATGTGTTTGGAAAACTTTTTGTCTTGAATAATTTTGAATTTATGGAAATCCAAAAACCATTAAACACAGCAAGTTCGGAAGGAAATATCTAATGAAATCTTATTAATATCAAATCCGAATAAAAAATTTGTAAAAGAGAATTTTCGCATAGTTTTTCATAAACGAAATAAAATCCAAATACCAATACAAATGCAAATAAATATATGTTCAATACTAAATCAATAAGGGATGTAACATGTGATTGATATTGTTTTCAGTGAGAAATGTAAATTTTAAATTGAGTTGTATTGACCATTTTCATAAAGACCATAACCACAAAAACTCTTTTTCTTTTATATGTACGACAATGCTAATTTTGATCTATATCATTGACTAACTTTGGTATGTGTTGGAAAATCTTTAGTAGGAAATCATGTATAACACTAATTTAGGAAGGAGAATATTTGACTTTGTAGTCAATTCCTAATTTAGCTGGGTTGTCGATTGACTAATTAGTGATTGATTGATTGAGTAATTTGGTTAGGTGATTGGTTAACAAATTAGTGATTGATTAATTGAGTAATTAGTGACTAATTAGTAGGTAATTTATTGATTGATTGTATTAATTGAAAGTTACTATTCTTTGTACAATTGTATTGGGCTATATAAATAGCCTAACCATTCCTATTGCAAATATGAAGTCCTCTCAATAAAATTCTGGAAATATCTTGCCTTCAAAAAAAAATTCTGGAAGTATTTTTCCACTTAGTATCGGAGCCTACTTAACTTTTAGGCCCTTCGCCGTTTTCTTCTATCACCGTACTTCCATACGCTTTGCGGCTTGTGTCCGTTATCTTTTTTTATGCATTGCTTTATAGCTCTTATCCACATTTTTTTCCATAACGCTTTCCATGCGATTGTATTTTTTTTATATTTTGACTTATCGTCAGAGCCTTACAAGGTTCATGTGATTGTATCAGCCTAGAGTGCTGTTTTCTTTGGTTTCCAGATTATTTTCTGGCGTGAGTATGTCCGGTCTTCCTGGTTTTGAACAAACAAATGAGTAAATTTGGTGTTCCTACTGTAAGGAACTGTGGCACATAAGAGACAGGTGTTGGAAACTACATAGTTGGCCGAACGGAACAGGCAAGGATTGGGACATGAAAACAGTAGGCTCCGACCAGGCTAATGTGGTGTCTCATAATTCTGAGCAAAATGAAACTGCTATTAAATAGAGAGGAGGTGGAAAGGCTTCTAACTCTATTATACTCTCTTAAGAAATCGGTTGGTGGGTGTTTTCTCACCAAATTAGGTATGATTTCAGGTTCTATTGGACTAAGTATCTCAGATAATTTTGTTTTAGGTTACTGGGTAATTGACTCAGGTGTACAGATCATATGACACCTTTGTCTCACTTATTTATATCATATAAGCCATGTCCTACCACTAGGAAAGTTGCGGTTGCAGATGGAACTCTGACAACTGTAGCTGGAATAGGAAATGTTTGCCTAGGTCCTAAATTCATGTTGCAAAATGTCCCACATGTTCCAGAATTACCTACCAGTCTTATCTCTATTCGAAAGCTCGCTTAAGATTTACACTGTGCTTCCTTATGTGTTTTTCAAGATCATGATTCTGGGAAGAAGATCGGACCTGCTAGGGAAATAAATGGGCTATATTACTTGCAACCATTTGGATACCTTAATGGACGTAAGATTGTAACATTCTCAAGTGTTACTGGGAAGTCCAATAGAGACCAAGTATGGAGTCATCATTTCAGATTAGGTCACCTATCTTTTACTATCTTAAAATTGATGTTTCCTAGTTTATTTGTTAATTTGTTAGTAAAGTATTTTAAATGTGACCCCTGTGAATTAGCAAAACATTGGCGTGTTTCTTTTCCTTCAAACCATAATAGATCCTTTTTGATAAAACACGAAATCCATATAACAGTAAATATGCATTAACTTTCGAACTTGAAAAACAGTGAAGTAACATGCTCTAAACATACTTGAATTCGCAGCAGATTCTGGGGTGATCACTCAGTTGTTCAACTGGTTGGATTTCACCATGAAATCGGATAGAAACCTCTTGCCACAATGTAAATTCCTTGCCTCTTCTTACTGTTTTCTCTCTTTTTCTGGTTTCCTGTATGTGTATTCACTTCCTCGAAAAACACACACCAAGTGCAACCCATATGTGCATTATTTATCAAGAAAAACTGCAACATATAGTTACATTGCAACGTGCAAAAACTGGTTATCAGAAACTGCCAATGACAGTTAACAAGCCACATCCATTTCTGATGGATCTTGGATCCCTTTGTTGGATCCGGATTTGGGTATTAGGCCATCTTGGGTGAACCCGATCCAAGACCCATATAACCCAACATCTCCCACTCATACAAGATGGACCAAGCAGAACTAATAGAGAAAAAAACACTAGTGACCCCTTTATAATGAGGAGTACAGGCATTCATACAGGTAAATACATTGTGTGACCTATGAACAACAAAATCTGTGATAGGACTTGCTTTTAAATCTCAATTGTACTTCTATATAAGAGATTATTAATGTGTTCATTATTATGTCCTAGATTTAATAAAATTTTATTTGTTCAAGCATATTCGATCCCTTTAACATAACATGCTTGATCCTCTAATACTTCATATAATTACAATTGTGATTTCAAATCACAATTTGTCGACATGTAAATATATAAAAAATAAAATTCATTAAATCTTCGTATCTCACTATTGTCTAATACTTCATATAATTACAATTGTGATTCCAAATCACAATTTGTCAACATGTAAATATATGAAAAATAAAATTCATTAAATCTTCCTATCTCACTTTCGTCTCTCGGTCAACAAAAATGACTAACATCATAGAAATGTTCCATAGGCCGCATTATCATGGCCATAGAAAACACACTAATGATACAAGCATCACTTCGTTACTTTGAGACAAAGTGAATAGTCACTAAGGACATCGGTAGAAGTTTTACAAACTTCAATGGAACTTACACAATGAGGAATTAGAGATAAATTCACTCATTTTTCATGTCAGTCACAATAAGTACATGCAGTATGAAACGTATATTACAGTGAATCTTGCCCCTCAACTGGGACGCGTATGTCAATTATATTTATATTATTCACTGTATAGATCTTAGTTCAGACGCTCTCTTAACGTCTAACCTGAGTTTCTAAAAAGGTTCGCTTTCTAAGCACCTCTTGCTGAGAAACTCATATCTAGCTTAATCAAGTTCTCATAATGGTAGGGATACATCATGAGCGGTTCTATTATTGATATTTAGTGTAGAACCTCATCTTGGCTATGGCCAAGGTGACATTACATATATTCTAAGTCCTTAGGAGAACAAACTCCAATTTATTCTCTAAAATATATGCGTCTCATCTTGGCTTGCTTTCCTAGCAACCAAGGTGACTATACGTGTAAGAATACCAGCCTCCAACCTGATGACATACTTTACATATTTCAAGTGAAATGAATATGTGCTAGTATTATGTAATAAATATAATATTTATTCACAAATGAATATGTGCTAGTATATTCTCATCTTAGCTTGCTTTCCTAGCAACCAAGGCGACTATACGTGTAAGAATACCAGTCTCCAACCTGATGACATCCTTTACATATTTCAAGTGAAATGAATATGTGCTAGTATTATGTAATAAATATAATATTTATTCACAAATGGATATAGTTCAAAGTGACAATTACAACACTATAATCTACGCAGACCTAAAGACCTAACATGTGACTTAAAAACATCTCTTGTCATAGCTTTTGTAAGCGGGTCAGCAATCATCTCATGCGTAGATATATATTTGATCATTACATTTTTTTTTATCACTATATCTCTAACGAAATTGTATTTAGTCTCCATATGCTTCGATTTACTGTGATACTTCGCATCTTTATTATGAGCAATGACCGCCTGACTATCACAGTAAATGATAACTGGTTTCTCCGCATCAACTTCTAAAATTAGATCTTCAAAAAATCTCTTAAGCCATACTGCTTCTTGAACTGCTGCTAAACACGCTATAAATTCAGCTTCTATGGTGGACAACGCAATACATGATTGTTTCTTGCTACTCCAAGAGATAACACATTGGCTGAGCAAAAATGCATAACCTAATGTAGATTTTCGCTCATCCAAGTCACCTCCCCAATCAGCGTCTGTATACCCAATTAAACGCATGTTACCACCTTGGTAGTATAGGGAGTAGTCTACAGTTCCTTTAAGATATGCTAATATTCTTTTCACGGCGATCCAATGTTTTCTACCGGGATTGGATTGATATCTACTAACTAATCCAACTGCATAGCAGTTATCAGGTCTCGTACATATCATAGCATACATGAGACTTCCAATAGCACTGAAATAAGGAACTCTTTGCATTCTTGCACGCTCTTGTAGAGTCTTAAAGCACATTTCAAGACTAAGAGTTTGTCCCTTCGAAATGAGAGTATTTATAGGCTTACAATCAGCCATATGAAATCGTTCCAGAATATTTTTAATATAAGGCTCTTGTGATAAAGCTAAGATTCTCCTTGAACGATCTCTATTAATTTTAATTCCTAAAATATAGGCAGCTTCTCCCATATCTTTCATCTCGAAGGTTGACGATAACCATCCCTTTATAGTCATCATAAACTCTTTGTCATTTCCGGCTAATAAAATATCGTCCACATATAAAGACAAAATTATGAATTTGTCTTTTACCCGTTTAACATACACACAATGATCCTCTTCTGTCATATGAAATCCATAGGATATTATTGTCTCATGGAAACGAAGATACCATTGTTTAGAGGATTGTTTCAAACCATAAATAGATCTTTTGAGCTTACAAACTTTTTGCTCTTGACCTTTTGAAACGAAATTTACTGGCTGTTCCATGTAAATTTCTTCCTCCAGTTCTTCATTGAGAAAAGCTGTCTTTACATCCATCTGATGTAATTCCAGGTCCATGTGTGCAACGATAGCTAATATAAGGCGAATTGAAGCAAACCTTACCACAGGGGAGAAGGTTTCTTCATAATCTATACCCTCTTGTTGAGTATATCCTTTCGCTACTAATCTTACCTTATACCTTTCTATTGAGCCATCTGCCCTACGCTTGATACGAAGAACCCATTTGTTTCCAATGGCTTTCCGATCAGGTGGTAAATCAACCAAGTCCCAAATGTGGTTGCATTTCATTGACTCCATCTCTTCTTGCATAGCTTTAATCCAAAAATCTTTAGCAGATGAGTTAAGAGCCTCATTTACATTATTTGGCTCATCACTATCATGTGAAGCAAGCATAAAAGCTTCCCCTTCGATCTCAAATCGACGACGAGGAACAACTTTATGGTCGCTTCTACGAATTGATGATTTCAAGGGTACTAACTCACTAGTCCCTATGCTCCCACTGGGAACAAATGAAGGAGCTCTTTCAATAGCTTTATCACTCCCACTAAGGATAGAGTATTCAGACAATTCTCTATCTACCTCTAGTTGAGTGTTCGAATGCACATTATCAGAAGATTCATTCAATTCGTAAAATTGAAAATCCTTTTCAACTTCACCCCTGCTAGGAAATTCATTCTCTAAGAAATTCACGTCACGTGATTCCAATTCAATTATAGTTCCATCAGAATTTTCTCCTATGAATACATATTCTTTTGAGTACTTAGAGTATCTTATAAAGATATATTTCTTTCCTCTAGCACCCAACTTTCTATATTTACTGGACAAGTCATGTACGTATCCTGCACACCCCCAAGGTTGCATATGGGTGAGATCAGGTTTTCTACCTGTCCATAATTCATAGGTTGTGGAAAATACTGACTTGGAAGGGACTCTATTCAGAATGTAAGCAGCTGTTAGTAGTGCATCTCCCTAATAAGATATTGGGAGGTTCGCTTGTGCCATCATAGATCTTACCATCTCTAATAAAGTTCTATTCTTTCTTTCCGCTACACCATTTTGTTGCGGAGTCCTAGAAATGGTCAATTGTCTAACAATACCTTTCTCTTGACATAATGTCTCAAATTGTTCAGAGAGGTATTCTCGTCCTCGATCAGTTCGCAGGACTTTGACAGTTCTATCTAACTGATTCTCCACCATATTTAGATATAATCTAAAACAATCTAATGCTTCAGATTTATGGGAGATCAGATAAACATGACAATAACGAGTGTAATCATCTATGAAAGTTATAAAATACGAAGCACCACTTCTTGCTCTAACATTCATAGGTCCACAAATATCAGAATGAATTAACTGTAATGGATTCTCAGCCCTAATTCCTTTTCCAAATGGTTTTCTAGTTGTTTTTCCTACTAAACAATTTTCACATAAGGGAAATCTATCTTATTTAGAGAACCTAAAAGTCTTTCTTTGGCCAATCTATTCATTCGATCCTGACCAATATGCCCTAGTCTAGCATGCCAAATATTAACATCGATATTTGCAATATCAGAAGAAGCAATTAATGAAAAACAACCATCATCATTACGATAACCGTTCATCTCGATATTTAATACAATAAAACCATATAATAAATATCTAGTGCCAATCTTAACAGAATCCAAATAGATGTTCATACAATCACCATAAAAGTTTAAAGCATATCCCCACTGAAGAAGTATTGGTACAGAAACTAAATTTCACCGAATATCAGGAGCAAATAATACATCATGGAGATAGAGTATTTGGCCTCCATACAAAACAAGCTTACAAGTGCCAATACCCTTCACCTCAACACGTGAGTTGTTCCCCACATATATCCATCTTAATCCTTGACTTATTCGACGATACTCCACAAATGCTCCTCGATCTCTAGCTACATGATCGGTCGCTCCTGAGTCTACAGTCCACAAAGGACGAGATTCAGTGAGTAATACTGAGCTAGAAACATAAGCATAATTAACTATGTCGGAGTGATATTGTATCTTTTCCTTCTTTTGCTCTGTACATTCACGAGCAAAATGGCCCAATTGGCCACAGTTGAAACAGGTCATCTTGGCTTTGTCCCTCTTAGCCCCAGTGCGCTTGCCTTTCTCGCGCTTTCCGGTCTCATTCTTCTTAAACTTGGAATTTACATTCCTTTTCTTAAAGTTCCTCTTCCATCCTTTGCGCTTAAAGCCTAAGCCTTTGCGCTTGCTGGATTCAGCCATGTAAAGCTGACCGGAAGCCTTAGCTGCTTCTAAGCGCTCATCTTCCAATTCAACATGACGTGCAATATCATCAAATGTCTTGATATTATCATTATGAGTCATGTTGATCTTCATGTTCTCCCAGCTGGAGGGAAGAGACCGGATCACAGCCTGTACTTACTGCTCATCAGTGAGATTATACCCAGCAGTTTTGAGCTCACGAATCATGTTTGACATCTTCCTAAGGTGCTGCCTCATAGTATGACTTTGGCGCTTCCTATAGGTGTCAAACTTAATAGTGAGCCTCCTTAGCTTAGTGGTTGAAGTACCACCATACTTGTCTTTCAAAGCTATCCATATGTCTTGGGCAATCTCATAACCTTCATACATGCACATGAGATCATCATCCATGCTGCTCAGGATCGTAATCCGAGCAATGCTATTCTTCTTTTTCCATGTCTGATAGATCTCCATGTCTCTTCTGCATTGAGCAGATGTACCTGACTAGGGCATCACCATTGTATTTGTCAGGGTCTCAAGAGCATCCTACTCTTCGAGAATATACTAAATTTTCCGGTGCCAGATATCATAGTTGTCACCATTCAGTTTTTCTCCCTTGTTTAGTTCAGCAATAATATTCTTTGAAGTTGAAGCCATTTCCTGAAATGATATCTATTTCTACTTAGAGACTTTCTATCTATATCCTTCTATATCTGTACTAGCACATCCACTATCATTTCACTAGTATAATGCAGCAACCATACACTCATAAATATGAAAAAAGAATCATTGGATAGGAATCGAAAAGGTAGTCAAGCCACCTATCATCATCCACTTCCAATTATTCACTAAACCATACTTATAAGTGTACTTGTGCAAAACAGTCCTAATATCATTCTTAAATTTGATTAGGACACCCACATAAATATCATTATACATGGTGTAATGAAAATAAAACAAGATTTTATATAACTGATAAACAAAGAAATCACACCATCCATTAAACAATGCACAATCTAAAATATCCAACATAAAAATAATATATACAATGAAGTTACAATAAAATAAACACAACATCAATCAGACATATAATGGGTATGTGAATCAATCTTATCATGAAACTCTCTTATGTATTGATCGAAATCAATCGTCATCTCCGGATCCTCCTCATCTGATGAGATATCTATCACATCAATCATCTCATCATCAGGAGCATCCATAATGTCGACGTCCTCATCATCGTCTGATATGTCTATAATCTCGATATCATCCTCATCATCTGAAATGACTATAACATCAGTTGGATAATCAGAAGGCACATACTCTGGAGGCTCGACGCCCTCCTCGTCATCAGATATGATAATGATATCAGCTGGATAGTCAGAAGACACATAGTCTGGAGGCTCAACGCTCTCCTCGTCATCAGACAAGACAATGATATCATTTGAATCATCAGAAATATCGATGATATCGGGACTCTCAACTATCTCGATGACCTCTTCGACTTCCTCATCAGAATCAGTAAAGTGATGAATAACACGATAAACCATCTACAAAATTTACCATGTTAAACATATTAATTAATTTAGCATAACATTACTAAATAAAGTTTTTATTAATCCAGCAGGTTAATAAAATAATAATGTCAACAATAATAATAAATAAATATATATTTTTTATTTTATTTTATTTTTTATTTTAAAATTTTTATTTTATTTTTTTTTTTAAATTTTCTGTTGACCGGAACAGCCGTCGCCGGCTGCGCGTGATGTTCACACGCCAGCATGCACCTGTCTGTGCCAACAGCCTGTAGCGCCACGTGGCAGCCTCTGGCTGGCCACACGTTCTGACACATGGCAACACCACATGCTTCCACGTCGTAAGACACGTGGCACAACTGGTTCGCCCATGTCATGACACGTGGAGATACGTGGCCGAATAGTGTTTCGCCACATGTCATTCACGTGGCTCAACCTACTAGTGCACTTGACGTCCACGTGTCTCAATAAAAAACTGACACGTCATCTGAACGACACGGCCTCTCCCCTGATCGACACGTGGCATATCACTGTTCATCATCTTCAACAAATACGAATCATTTTTCCAGAAATGGCAATTTTCAAGGGAAATTTTCGAATACGTTTTTCTTACTCATTTTAAATCCAAATTGATCATATTATATATTGTTGGAAAGCTCTTTTCGAGCCCTTTCCAATGGTGTAATAATCGAATCAAAATAAGCAAGTTTACTAACATGAAATTTAAGAAACGCTTTCGGGTTCAATTTTCAGTTCTTCTGAAAATAACTTTCGAAATGCCTTAAACTCAACATGTAATCAAATTTCATGCAATTTTAACAACTTTCTACCAGCAAACAACACCAACCATAAGCTCTGATACCAATGATAAAACACGAAATCAATATAACAGTAAATATGCATTAACTTTCGAACTTGAAAAACAGTGAAGTAACATGCTCTAAACATACTTGAATTCGCAGCAGATTCTAGGGTGATCACTCGGTTGTTCAACTGGTTGGATTTCACCACGAAATCGGATAGAAACCTCTTGCCACAATGTAAATTCCTTGCCTCTTCTTACTGTTTTCTCTCTGGTTCTGGTTCCCTGTATGTGTATTCACTTCTCCAAAAAACACACACCAAGTGCAGCCCATATGTGCATTATTTATCAGGAAAAACTGCAACATGTAGTTACATTGCAACGTGCAAAAACTGGTTATCAGAAACTGCCAATGGCAGTTAACAAGCCACATCCATTTCTGATGGATCTTAGATCCCTTTGTTGGATCCGGATTTGGGTATTGGGCCATCTTGGGTGAACTCGACCCAAGGCCCATATAACCCAACACTTTTAACTTAGTTTACAGTGACATTTGGGGTCCTGCTCCTATTACTAATATTTCAAGGGCTAAATAGTTTGTCCTGTTTATCGATGACTGGACTGGGGTTAGTTGGATTTATTTGTTGAAATCTAAATTTGATGTGAGTACTTTTTTTCTCTCTCTCAAAACATGATAAAGAATCAATTTAGGGTTAAAATAAAAAGGTTTAGGTCCGACAATGCTAGAGACTTTTTTAACAACACTTTGTCATCCTACTTTGAAAAAAAGGGGATAATACATGAGTCTTTTTGTGTATATACTCCCCAACAAAATGAGGTGATAGAAAGGAAAAATTGACACTTGTTAGCAACCGCTAGAGCACTTCTTTTTCATCATAAAGTGCCTAAAACTTATTGGGGAGAAACCCATGTTATTAATAAGATTCCTTCTAAAACTCTAAACTTTATGACTCCAGTTTCAATGTTGTCTAGATTCTTTCCAAATGCTATTAATTTTGAGTTTTCTCCTAAGATATTCGGGTGTTTAGCTTATGTTCATGTTCACGAACCAAGCAGGGGAAAGATAGATCCTAGGACTGTTACATGTGTTTTTTATGGATTATTCTTCTAGTTACAAAGGATATAAATGCTATCTTCCTTCCCCTAGAAAGTATTATATCACTGCTGATGTTACATTTTATAAGTTGCAGTCGTTTTTCCATCCATCTCATCTACAAGGGGAAGATTTTAGCATAGAAGAGAGTTCGGTTGACAATTCCACTGCGGGTAAGGCAGATGATATTGATAATGATAATTTTTTATACTTTGACTTGTCATCAGCTGGACCTATAGTAGAAAAGTTTTCTAAGGCTCTTGGTAATCCGAGACAACAGAGTCTATTTTAAATCAAGAAAATGAGAGTCTAACTAGTTCTAATAGTCTGGGTCCTACAGTAGCTGGAAAAGAGTCTACAGGTGTTGAAACAAATGAATTGAACTCTGATGGGGATAAACTGGGAACCGAGAATGATAGGTTACTTGAGTCCAAAAGGTTCACCCAGGTCAATGCAAGGAGGGAGCAGGCTGCAGTGCGTGAGTCAAGATCCGTACCAATGCAGGCAACCGAGAATGACCAAAAAAGCTCAAAAATCTTCTCTGGATGTTGAAACGGAAATGGCACAATTAGACCTGCCAATTGCTCTCAGAAAAAGGGTAAGAGAATGTACTAAAAAGCCCTTCTATCCACTCTCAAATACTGTCTTTTGAAAAATTTTCCGACAATATATGCTCCTGGACTATTTTATGAGCAGGAATAAGTTTTCTTAATCAATTTGATGCAATTAATGTTGGAGGAATAAGTCTTCTTACAGAGGTAAGTCTTCTTAGTCAATTTTATAAGTAGGAATAAGTTTTCTTAGTCAATTTGATGAAAGTTCCCTGACAAAAGAGCTGCCCAACAATTAAATTCCCCACTTATGACCACCCCATTCTTGATTAATCAAGTTGTGCACATTTTCTTCTTATTTGCCCACAAAAAGTCAAGTGTGAAGACAAATGTCTTATGTGTTGTGAGAATAGTTACATATGAATTGTATTATGGTGTTTAATCTCAATAAATCCTCATAAATTCTTATTAAAATGAAAAAGAAAAAGAAAAAGAAAGAAAAACCCTTCAAGAAAAGTCATGGTAATATTTTGTAACCAAGTTTATATTTTGTCATGCTTAATGGGTTTTCGAGAATGACACACATGTCATAATTATTAATCACATATTCATGAAAACAAATTTTTTTTCCACAATGACCCAACAAGAAAATTGTTCTCATCTATGTGAATTTCACTTGGGGAAACTTTATTTTTGTCACTAAGGTTTTGAAAAATATCAAATTTTTAAAGCCCTTTTGGAAACAACTCGTTTCATTCCTAACTTTTACAAAACCCTTCAAAAAAGTTTAAACCGTCGATTAACTAACAGTAAACGGTAACTTTAAACAATTTAAATTGTAATTTAACAACTTAAATTTAAAGACATTTTAGAAAATTTAACTTATAAATTCATTATTTTATGAGGGAAATATGATAATTTACGTACCACTAACAATTACCAAGGGTAAAAATATCTTTTTTTTATATATATTCTATTAATGTTTATCATCAATTGACTCGGTTTGGACTTTTCTGAAGATTTTTGAAAAAAATTAGGGCTAAAAAGAGCTATCTTCAAAAGAGCTTTAAAAACTTGATTTTTTTAAAAAACTTTAAGAACTAAAAATGAAGTTTTTCCATTTCACTTTAATATGATGGAAAATAGGTAGTTTTTGAAAAAGATTCAAAGAAGATTTATTTTTTCTAAAATAATCAAGTCAACTATAATCTATCATACTGCTGTTATTAGTCATAATTAGTAGTTGTTTTAAATTATATAGTGTGACAATATGAAATAAGTCCTTATAATTTATGCCTGGGTTTGTATTTTGCATAGTGAGTCAACTATCGGACCGTTTTTCCACCAACCTGTATTAACCAAGCATTTACTTGCCTGTTAAACTAACAATTTCTTTAAGATATAGTAAAAAGGATCAATCGATGCACCGAATGTTTGGTTTTCTTTTCTTGTTATAGATAGGGAGATAATATTCCAATTAAATCCTCTGCATAACATGACCTAGAACTTCCTTACGGTTAACACTTAGGACTTACTCCGCCAATACAAAGACTACTCAAATCAACTTAAAATTTAACTCATAAGAACAACAAATTTGCAACAGTTGTTAACTAACTTTACTCTGATTTTCATTAAAACAGTATCATGAAGCTTATAGATAACATATATTATCCGCACTTAACATATATTATCCAATTTACAATAAGTCACTAAACATAAAACTCTCAACATTGTGCAAAATGTCACTGAGAAACCAAGTATGTGGGCTCACAAGTTGACTAGGCAGAGAGCCAGCCCAGTCACCATCAACATCATGCACAGCAGGTGGAAGGTACACTCATGCATGTAGTAAGAACGTCGTATGGTCAGGTAGCCGGTGCTGCAGCAAACATACCACCTTTGCCTCCCCGTCAACCAGTTCTAATCGCCTCAGTAGTTGATGGGCAACAGGTGTGGTATCAGAGGCAAGAGGTGCTGGAGAACACGGTCAGACAGCTTACAGAGGCCATCAATATGCTGGTGCAGGCTTAGGCACAGAACGTACCTAGGGTTGAGGTTCAGACACCAAGGCACGTGCCTCAGCAGCATGAAGCAATGTAGGTGCCCAAAAGGCCAGCAAGGGAGATCCCGTGACCTGCCGGCTCAGTTCGTTCCTCTAATGCGCGCCCTAGAGCTGAAGGCTACCCTGTTTATAAAAAAGGGGAAATCGTGCGCTCAACTAGTCTAGTAACAAGGTTGAGCCAGGATGGAAGCCGACGGGTAAAAGTTAGGCACGATAAAGTCCGAGCTGAAGCTTGGCATGTGGATAAAGTGAACGAGCGGACGCGAGATCCTATCAGCCTGGAGGCTCGTTCGAAGGGCACGAGAGATATGACCCAAAGCACCCTTCCATAGGTCGCGACCACAGGAGGAGATATGAGCCTCGAGATCCACAAGTAAAGGAACTCCTCCTGAGAGTCCAGCAGTTAGAAGCGCGACCTGGAGCCCCAGAACAATGTGGGTACTACGGGGAAAGGACCCCATTCACAAGGGAGATTGAGATGCAGCCTCTCCCTCCGAGGTTCAAAATGTCGAATATTCAATAGTACAATGGGGACAGTGACCCCTATGACCATCTCGACGCCTTTAACGTTCAGATGGACCTACAGATAGACAATCCTATGGTGAAGTGCCGTATATTCCCAGCTACTTTGGGAGATATACCAAGGACATGGTTTAAAAACCTCACAGCTCGTAGTGTAGGTAGTTGGAAAGAATGTCAGTAGAAGTTCGTTGGCTAATACAGGGCATTGAAAAGGCAGCTCGCTCCATCTTGCCACCTAGCCACTATTTTCCAATGTCAGGGTGAGTCGTTGAAAGATTACTTCACCAGGTTTAGACGCGAGGTCGCGAATGTTGAGTATCCATCAGACGAGAGTATACTGACAGCGATCTCAGTTAGGTTACACAAGGATGGAAAACTGTATGAGAGCATTTACAAATCCCCAATAAAGGATCTGAGGGAGTTCTATGAGCGAGCTGCAAAGGAGATCAGATGGGAAAAAACCTTCGGCCCTAAAAAACCCAACCAGAAGAATGAAGCAGGCAGTTCCAACCAGATGAAGAAGATAAGTAATGGCAAGAATGAGAGAGAAGGTAAAAACAGTGATTCGAGCAATTAAATTGCCAAAAGGGCGAGAAGGGAGCCAAGAAATTAGCGACCTCGACATTTGGATCGTTATGAAGGATACAGCGTCCTAACAGATTCACCGGACAGGATTTTCGCAGTAGAAAGGAACAGGAAAGACTTTGGGAAGCCCTACCCTTTAAAAGCCCCTGTTCAGCATAGAGATAGAAGTACGTTTTATGTCTATCATAATGAGGTTGGGCACAACACTTCAAATTGTTGGACGTTGAAGGACGTCATTGAAAAGTTGATTAGAAGAGGTCGTTTGAGAGATTATATGGTGAGACCTGCGGATTCGCGACCTCCACAACAACGACCTCAACAGCAACAGCCAACACAGCAACAGCTCCAGCGAGCTCCCGAGCCAGAGCATGAGCCTACAGTAAGAACTATTTTTACAATTCATGGTGGCCCCCATATCGCAGGTGCTTCAAACAGGTCGCACAAGAGGTATGTCCGAGAAGCAAATCATACCTTTCAGGTCAGTAGGTCGTAGGGACTTGTCAAGAAAGTCAAGACAACCTCAGATGAGATTGTTTTCACTCAAGAGGATGCTAGAGGTGCGATCTGGCCACACAATAATGCGCTGGTTATACGAGCTAAAATCTGCAACATGGAAGTACGACGTATCATGATAAACACTGGGAGCTCGGTGAATGTGATGTATATAAACTGTTTTGATCAAATGAGGCTAAAAGCAGAATAGTTGAGACCATCCCCAGAGCCTCTCTATGGTTTCACTAGAGATGTTGTTGTACCGGTGGGCTAGATCAAACTGCTACTTACTCTTCGGGAAGCAGGTCGTCAAGCTACTGTGTTGGCAGATTTTCTGATAATTGACTGCCCATCAGCATACAACGTGGTCTTGGGAAGACTTGTTATGAACGAGTTAGATATGGTTACTTCAACCAGGACCCTCACGGTAAAATTTCCAACCCCTAATGGCATTGGATGTGTTCGGGGAGAACAGCATTTGGCCAAGCGTTGCTATGAGGATACTGTCAAGATGGGTGTAAGAGGAAAGAAAGTGAACGTGGTTTCGGGGGGTGAGCCACGAGATATGACTTAGAAAGGGGTCAGTCACCACTTGGACCCTCGCGAGGTAGATGCAGACCGAGCCACTAGGCCTGTCGAAGAGTTGAAAGATGTTCAAGTCAGCGAGGCAGATCCAGGGAGGTGTCTGAAGCTGGAAAGAGGTTTAGCTCCAGAATTAAGAGCCCAGCTCGTTAACTTCCTGAATGCGAACTTAGACATGTTTGCGTGGAATCATGAGGACATGGTGGGGATAGATCCAAAGGTGATGTCCCACAGGTTAAATATTGATCCTCATTATAATCCAATTGGTCATAAGAGAAGGGCAATGACAGGGGAGCATTACTTATCACTGAAAGAAGAGATAGATAAGCTGCTGGCTAACAAGTTTATCTAAGAAGCTTACTACCCTACCTGGGTCGCCAATCCCATGTTGGTGAAGAAAAAGAACACGAAGTGGAGAATGTGTATTGACTTCACTGATTTGAATAAGACGTGCCCGAAAGATAGCTTTTCCCTACCAATGAGAGACCAACTCGTAGATACAACAGCTGGACACGAGCTCTTGAGTTTTATGGATGCATACTCAGGTTATAATCAAATCTCAATAAATCCCGAAGACGAAGAGCATACCTCATTCATGACTGATCATGGCTTATACTATAAGATGATGCCCTTCAGGTTGAAAAATGTAGGAGCGACCTACCAACACTTGGTAAACATGATGTTTGAAGAGCATATTGGAAAGACCATGGAGGTCTATGTTGATGATATGTTAGTAAAATCCAAGCAGGTAGGTGATCATGTACGCGACTTAGGGGAGATGTTTCAGATTCTGAGGAGCTATCAGATGAAGCTGAATACACATAAGTGTGTGTTCAGGGTAGCTTCTGGGAATTTTTTGGGCTTCATGATAAATAGTAGAGGTATTGAAGCCAATCTTGAGAAAATCAAAGCACTGATCGATATGAGGTCGCCTACCAGGGTGAAGGATGTGCAGAGCCTCAACGGTCAGGTCTCGGCACTAAGTAGATTCATCTCGAAAGCTACGGATAAATGCATCCCATTTTTCGATATCTTGAAGAAGACAAAAAGCTTTGAGTGGACCGAGCAATGTGAAGTAGCCTTCCAGCAGTTGAAAGAGTACATGGGGCGAGCTCTACTCCTTTCTAAGCCTAAAGAAGGAGAAAAACTGATTTTATACTTGGGGGTGTCTCGGTAAGCTTTAAGTGCTGCTTTAGTGAGTGAAGAAGGAAAGACGCAGCTTCCAGTGTACTATGTGAGTAAAAGGCTACAAAATGCTAAAACTAGGTACTCATAGATGGAGAAGCTCGTTTATTGTCTGGTGGTCGCATCGAGGAAGCTACGACCTTACTTTCAAGCTCACACGATTGAAGTCCTCACTCAATATCCGCTAAAGCAAGTACTATAGAAAGCGGACACTTCAGGTCGTTTGCTGAAATGGGAAGTTGAGCTCACACAATTTGACATTCAGTACAAGCCGAGGACAGCTGTCAAGGCTCAAGCTTTGGCAGACTTCATCGCAGAGTTTACAGGACTTGTGGATGATGAAGCTGAAACTTCTGAAGGTCCGATTTGGGAATTGTATGTTGATAGGTCATCCAGCGAGCAGAGGGCTGGAGCTGGAATTCTACTGATTAGTCCTGAAGGCCACAAGATCCTTTGTGCTTTAAGGTTTGGTTTATAGGCTACAAACAATGAAGCTGAGTATGAGGTGCTGCTCGTAGGTCTGCGTCTGACTAGAGAGATGTAAGCTGAACGACTAAAGGTTTTCAGTGACTCACAGCTCGTGGTTTGCCACATTCTGGGGGAATACCAGACCAAAAGGCCAAAAATGGTTTTGTACCTCTAGAAGGTCCATGAAATGTTGGGTTCTTTTCAAAAGTATGAAGTAAAGCAGATTCCGCAAGCTTAGAACGCACATGCTAATGCTTTAGCTCGTTTGGCAAACACTCGAGATGCAGACTTTCTCGGGGCAATCCCAGTAGAGTTCCTACCAGCTCCAAGCACGAAAGAGAAGAATGTGATGATGGTCATAACGGTGCAACCCAATTCCTAGATGAGTCCGATTCTGAGATATCTGTAAGATGGAAAGCTGCTAAATGATAAGCTGGAAGCACGGTGCTTGCGAGCTAGAGTAGCCAGGTACTGCATCTACAATGATGTACTATATAAGAAGGGGTTTTCAGCTCCATTGTTAAGATGCATTAATGGCCAAGATTGTGAGGCGGTAATAAAGCAAATACATGAAGGCCATTGTGGAA
The DNA here is from genome assembly GCA_019925255.1 of Litchi chinensis. Taxonomy (NCBI): domain Eukaryota; kingdom Viridiplantae; phylum Streptophyta; class Magnoliopsida; order Sapindales; family Sapindaceae; genus Litchi; species Litchi chinensis. The sequence goes on from CM034464.1 coordinate 23,816,220, forward strand.
ACCACGCTGGGGGCTGTCTTTGGCTCAAAAAGCACTACGACAGAATTTCTATTGGCTCACAATGAAACAGGATGTCATCGACCTAGTCAAGAAATACGATAAGTGTCAGAGGTTCTCCCAGGTTCCGCGAGCTCCACCAGCTTATCTCCAACAAATGATGAGCCCGTGGCCCTTTACAATTTGAGGGATGGATTTTATCGGGCCTCTGCTAACAGCTCGTGGAAGATGCAAGCATGTCGTGGTCGCAGTTAATTACTTCACTAAGTGGGCAGAAGCAAATGAGCTAACTAAAATTTTCACTACAAAGATTAAAAATTTTGTGTGGAGTAATATTATTTACAGATTCGGAGTCCCACAGTAGATCGTGACAGACAATGAGACCCAGTTCATTAGCGACCAGTTTCTCAGGTTCTGCAGCGACCTCAAGATCGTCAAAAGCTTCTCAGCTGCGGACCATCCACAAACTAATGGCCAGGTTGAAGCTGTGAATAAAATTATAAAGCAAACCCTGAAGATGAAACTATAAGTGAAGAAATGAGCATGGGTAGACGAGCTTCAGAAAGTATTATGGGCTTACAGAACCACAACTCGCAGCACCACAGGTGAAACGTTTTTTCAATGGTGTATGGGTCTGAGGCCATGATCCCAACAGAGTTAGAAGTTACCTCGCAACGAAGAATGACCTTTAATCCAAATGACAATGATCAATTGCTTGCTACAAACTTAGACCTGCTTGAAGAAGCTAGGGAAACAGCCAGGTTAAAAGTAGCTGTCTATCAACAAAGAATCGCGAGGTACTATAACAAGAATGCTCGAATTCGTAGCTTCAACGTGGGAGATTTGGTATTGCGTCTCGTTCTGCCTGGAGCCCGCAAACCCCATGATGGGTCCTTAGGCCCAAATTGGGAAGGACCTTATGTCATCAAAGCAAACTTGAGGAACGAAGCATATCGTTTGACCAACGTGAATGGAGCTGAGGTTCCTCGAGCCTGGAATGTCAAACATCTCCGTTCATATTATCAGTAACTTTATTTGTTATATACAATTCAATTTTGTTATAGATAATGAAAACTCCAGTTCCCCCATGACGAATTTCAAACCAAGTTACAAGATTGAAGGGCTTCGTGCTGATTAGCTGGCTACTCGCCTAAAATTAAAAGAGCCTAAAAAGCAGGTGAGGTTACGTACCCCTGCATAGCTCGCTTAAATAAAAAAAGAGCCTAAAAAGCAGGTGAGGTTACGTACCCCTGCATAGCTCGCTTAAATAAAAAAGAGCCTAAAAAGCAGGCGAGGTTACGTACCCCTGCATAGCTCACTTAAATAAAAAAAGCCTAAAAAGCAAGCGAGGTTATGTACCCCTACATAACTCACTTAAATAAAAAAAGAACTTAAAAAGAAGGTGAGGTTATGTACCCCTGCATAGGTCGCTTAAATAAAAAAGAGCCTAAAAAGTAGGCGAGGTTATGTATCTCTACACAGCTCGTTTAAATAAAAAAGCCTAAAAAACAAACGAGGTTATGTACCGCTACATAGCTCGTTTAAATAAAAAAGAGTCTAAAAAGCAGACGAGGTTATGTACTCTTGCATAGCTCACTTAAATAAAAAAGAGCCTAAAAAGCAGGCCAGGTTATGTACCCCTGCATAGCTTGTTTAAATAAAAAAGGAGCCTAAAAAGCAAGCGAGGTTATATACCCTTGCATAGCTCGTTTAAATAAAAAAATAGCCTAAAAAGCAAGCGAGGTTATGTACCCCTGCATAGCTCGCTTAAATATTAAAAAAAAAAAAAAAAAAACCTAAAAAGCAGACAAGGTTATATACCCCTGCATAGCTCATTTAAATAAAAAAAAAAAAAACCTAAAAAACAGGCGAGGTTATGTACCGCTGCATAGTTCGCTTAAATAAAAAAGAGCCTAAAAAGCAGACGAGGTTATGTACCCCTGCATAGCTCGCTTAAATAAAAAAAAAAGCCTAAAAAGCAGGCGAGATTATGTACCCCTGCATAGCTCGTTTAAATAAAAAAAGAGCCTAAAAAGCAGGCGAGGTTATATACCCCTGCATAACTCGTTTAAATAAAAAAGAGCCTAAAAAGCAGGCGAAGTTATGTACCCCTGCATAGCTTGCTTAAATAATAAAATAAAAAATAAAAATAAAAAAGAGCCTAAAAAGCAGGCGAGGTTATGTACCCCTGCATAGCTTGTTTAAATAAAAAAAGCCTAAAAAGCAGGCAAGGCTATGTACCCCTGCATAGCTCGCTTAAATAAAAAAGAGTCTAAAAAGCAGACGATGTCGTGTGCCTGCATAGCTCGTTAACAATTCAATATAGCAAATAAAGTTTCAACTTATTGCCTATTAACTGATGAATTGAGTATTTACTTAAGTTATTCAGGCAAGTTAATATGATTAGCTCGCATAAAGTTTTATACCTCAATGAAAATTATGAAATATGTTACAATGAGCACAATAATATAAACACATTAAACAGAAGATGTGAAAAAACATTAAATTCAAAAAAAATCCTTTAAAAATGGAAGTTGAAAGAATGCAAGTACAAAAATGAGCTATTAGTCTCGAGCTAGAGAATCCAGATCACCAGCGGGCTCAACCTAAGGAGTTGTGTTAGGAGCCTGTGTTGCTGAAGGGACTACATCAGCTGGAGACGAGGTAGTCTTAGCCTTAAACTCTTCCACAGCTCAGACTCCCTCTTCACCAAATATGGAAAAGTCCATGTCAGGATGGGACATCCATAGCGTGTAAAGGAAATTGCGGTCTGTTCTTTCCTCAGCCTCATCTCTGGCCTCAGCAACTTGCACCTCCATTTCCTGAATAGATTTTTCTCTGAAAACCATCAGTTCTTCGAAGGCATCATCTGCATGGCGATTAACGATCTCAACTTCTTGCTTCATGGCCTCTATTCGCTGCTTTACAGCCTCAGCTTACTGCACTGCATCCCCCACCTGCTACCTTAGCACCTCAGCTCTATGTTCAGCCTCTTCAACCCGTTGAGCGACAACTTCTGCTTTTTCAACCCGTTGCTCAGCAGCCTCAGCTCGCTGCACTACGACATTAATACATTGCCCGAGCACCTCATTTTGTTTCTCTGTAATTTCAGCTCATTGCTCAGCTTTCTCAGTCCGCTGTGCTGCAGCCTATGTTCGCTCAGCCTGTTTTTCAGCCAATTTGGCCCGCTACTCAGACTGCCTCAAATCGTCCCTCATCTTGTTCAATTCATCTTTTGCCTTGTCACGTTCATTTTCACAATTGCGTATCAAGGCATTGAAGTGCAATCTGGAAGCGTCATAATCACTTTCTAACTACGTCAGAGCTTCCTTGACTGTCTGTTTAGCTATGTTTGTTGCGGCCAGCATTGCCTCATGACCCTCAGCGAACCTTCTCCTATCTTGGACCCTCTCGGTCAAGGACGCTATCTCCTCCTTTGCTTCCTCCAGCTCGTTCTCCAGCCCTATTACTCGATCCTCAATGAATCTGGTCAGTCTCCTTCACTTTATTGATGTAAGGGCAGCCTAAAAATTCTATCAGGTAATATTTGATCAAATAAAGAAGCCAGGAGATAAAAGAGAATTAACTTACCAATATGGCATGTCGAGCTGCGTACTCGTCTAGGTTCGTACCCTTAAGGGACCTATTCTCTAAAACCCTTGCGTGGGTCAACATAATTGTTGGTCAGTTATCGAGGAAGGAAGTTAAATATCTTTCCCAAAGTCCAACTTCGACGTCTGGCTTGGTTGGCGATGGAGTCCTTTCAGCCTCCGGGGCCTCGGTCTCTTCACTCTAGTAAACATGATGTCGTGTAAAAAAGGTACGCCTAGACCAGTTCTTCGCTACTCTCCTGCTGGTGCCAGCTCGGGTTGCCTGAGAAGTAATCTCGGATGGTGCATCCCCTTCTTTGGGCTGCAAGCTAGGAGCTAGATCCTGGTAAAGATCCGCTGCTGCTTCAAAAGGTGGCACCTCTCTAGGAGCAGCGATCGAGGGAGTCTTTGCTTCAGTAGGACGCTTAGGACGCTGTGAAGAAGCAACTGGATAGGTTGAGGCTTTAGCAGGTCGCTTTGCTGAAGTAAAAGAGGCTGAAGCCTTAGCAGGTTGTTTTGAAGGGCACTCTAGAATAGAAAGTTTTTTCCTCTTGATTGGAGCTCGCGCAAATGAAGGAGCAGGAGCCTGAGGAATGGCTATTTGAGATGCACCTACTGTTGGAGTATGAGCTGATTGAGGAGTCGGTACCTCAGCAGGTGTTGGTGCTATTGGACTTGGGACTAGATCTGCTTGGGCAGGTGCGGATGGAACCCTTGGAGAAGTTGTTCGAGCAGGAGAAGGGGTTGAATCAATTTGTACAACAGGGGCTCCTTGAGCTGAAGCTGTCCGAGCTTGAGTAGAGGCAGGAGTTGTTGTATCTGCTCACGAAGTGGTGACACGACTTGGACATGAATGAGGAGTAGGTGTATCCTCTTCCTTGACAGGGACTTCAAGGATAGAAAGAAGTAGAGGGTCATCGTCCTTGCTCCTTAAGTCCTCTTGAGGATTTAGTAGTGGAGAATCCTCAGGAGGAGTAGGGTCATGAGCCTAGAGAAGGGCGTTATCAAATTTACTGTTGATGGTCGTTTCATTCGAGTTCGCGAGTACCTCGAGAGCCCTTCTTTCCTCGTCGTTGAGGGGAGACTCGTTCATTTTTAGCTCTGTAAAGCAAATGTTAAAAAAAAAAAAAAAAAAAAAAAAAAACTCGCTAAAGATTCCCCTCTACATACCTGATTTCAGAACAAAGCTGAAATTGTTAAGACCGATGAGAAAAGGGTAGGAGACAAAGAACCAACTCGTCTTATATTTCCTGATGTTAGATTTGCTCTTTGCACCTCCTTGGGGTAAGAGTTCCTTATATTCCGACGGACGAGCTGTAAGATAATAGATGCCGTCTGGTTTTTCTTCCTTTTTTGTGCTCAAAACCTTGAAGCTATAGAGATGCTGGATGATCTTTGGAGTTGGGGGAGGAAGATCGTTCTTGAGGAAAGCCAGAGTCAACGAGGTCAGCTGCACATATGAATTCGGTGTCAACTGGAATAGCGCGAGCTTGACTGTGTTTAAAAACTCGATCAAGTAAGGATGAATGGGGAACCTTAGTCCGTGCTCGAGATGTTGGATACTGACAGTGACGTACCCTCATGGAGGATAGCAGTCATGGATTGCGGGAATGGGTGTCAACGCACGACAACCCTTAGGGATGTGAAATTGAACAACAAGCCCTATCAGATCGAAAAGACTCAATGTAGAGGAATGGTGTGCGAACGTCTCGCGACTTTTTCTTTCTTTGCGAGCTCGTCGTTTTGCAGCCCGAGCTTCATCCAACTCATGAGCCTCCCTACTTCGAGCTGTTTTACTAACATTACGAGCTCCACTTGAAGACATCTATATAAGGGAAGCATGCTCAGGTCGCAGCAAGCAGATTACCAAAATGCTGAAAAATTTTCTAAGTTTTCTATTTCGCAGATCATACAATGGGGGATTCGACCTATGAAAGAACGACCTAGGAGCTAGAAGTCTATAGGTATTTAATCCTACAGTTTGTATGCATGACAAGCTACAAACAGTAATCAGATTACAAACAAGCATGCTCCAGGATCAAATCAACAGAATTTGAAAAGTCGTATTCAACAAGAAACCCAGAACATCAAAGATTCAACAACAACACAATTCATTCAAACCATCTCAGACACAACAATAACAAAACGTAACAATAATGCAACATAAATTCGACAAAAATGAACCTAAAAACTGAAAACTTGAAATCAAAAGAAAGAACTTATCGTGAATCTTTGATAAGAGTGTGAAGAACGATGATTGGAAAAGTAGATTTTGTGAAGAACCAGTAAATATGCTGAGAAAACTTGGTGGCTTCGAGAGAAAATGACAGACGAAAAAGAGAGTGAAATGGCTCCATCAGTTTATATAGATGGACGAGCTCGAACCCCAGCTATCAGATCTGCGTGCTGAGTAACCGCCATTGATCCAACGGTGTAGCACGAGTAACGATTTTGTAATCATGTAGCCGTCAATTGAAAGAAGTGAGCATTAAATGCGTGTGGAGCAAGACGTGCCAAAGACGGTTCAATTACCTTCTGCATGACCGCCACGTGTCAGAGCTGATGGGACTGAATTTGAAAAGGCGCGGAATAGAAATTCAAGTATAGCTTTTACCAGCGAGTTCGAGCTCCCACTATGCAGAATGAACTGAGAGTTGAGGGGCTGATGTTATGTGTATTTTCTGGACTCACTAAATGGGTTGGTAAAAGCCCATGAAGGCCCATTAGACAAGGCCCAGCCATCAATTTAAGTCCAGTAAGCTCTATATCTCAGCTCGCCCCAGCGAGCTCTTCAGTTCGTATCAGTCAGCTCATTTCACTTGATTACAGTTCGCTATGAAACTCACTCTATACATAGCTCGCTACTCAGCGAGGTGCAGCTCGAGATCGCTTAACTGCAGTATACAGCTCGCCCGATGGCCAATTAATACAGTATCTTCCAGATATGACAGTTACCCAATCTGATTGTGATTCTCTCACCAGATATGGAAGTTAATTCAAATTCAAACTCAGTCAACGTTATCCCAAGATATTTGAAGCAGTTTCCTGATTTTATTCTAATTGATTAGGAAGTGTAATTAATTCATGATTCTCTTCCTATTTTAATGTTTCCTGATCTGTAACAACTATTTTCCTATAAATAAGGGTTAAAATCATTGTAACAGGAAGAGACATTGAATAGCATATTGTCACTCTGCAAAATTTTAGAGAGACAGCCGTGGACGTAGGCGCACTCGTTGAACCACATTAAAAATCCTTTGTTGTCTGGCTTTGTTCTGAGTTCTTTGTTGTATTTTCCTCGATTTTTGTGTTTTCTCACATTAATTGTAGATACTGGGCATTGAATTCTCGTCGACTGAATTTCAACGTCGACAAGTAGCTACCTGTACATTACATGCAAAGGTTAAGATATAAAACTACAAATATTATACAAACAAAGTAGTATAAGAGGAACCACTTGCAATGCCCCTCTTGCAGACCATCTCGTGGCACTTAAAACCCAAACATTTGCACACACTGACACCCACATCCCAACATACCCTGCACTACATGAACATAAAGCCCCCAAAAGGAATGCAACAACCGTAATATATGTATATGTAGACTTGAAGCAGAAAACCAGGGGAGCATTGAGTATTTTGATAAGATGAAATGAATGAAAAATACAATATTAAGGAAAAATAGAATTGTCATCACCGCCCAATGCCAGAAGATTCTTGCTGAGCGGTTGTAGTGTGAAACAAATAAATACTAGATATTACCAGTGCAAATGTGCATGCCATCTTCAAAGTTGTACCATATTGGGCCCTGAAGAAACCTTCGGCTCTACCTTGAATTGCATCTGATATCTAGAAAATAATATAATAAACTTAAGATAAGAACATTATGAGTTCTAAATATGTTAAATTTTTTTAATAATGTAATCACTTATCATTTGTAATTATAGTAACTTCTTTTTTGAATTTCAATTCTAATTTGATTTTTCTATAAATTAGAATTAGTAATTTTAATTTCGAATTCAATCACCAACTTCCAAATACTACCATATGCCTTCAATTTCCAAATACATTTTGGTGTCTTCTTCACTGCATGTGTACATTTTTATAATAATGTAGTTACTTATAATTTGTAATTAGTAACTGTTTTTTTTTTTAATTTGAATTCTATTTTGATTTTCCTATAAATTAGAATAAGTAATTTAATTTCGAATTCATTCACCAACTTCCAAATACAATCATTTGCCTTCAATTTCCAATAAGAATTAAAAATAATAAATAATTGAAAAAAAAGAGAGAGAGAGAGAGAGAGAGAGAGAGTGAGAGATTTCCATTGTCCATCGCATTATGGACAGTGGAGATTAATTTAAAAATAAAATTTAATATCTATATTTTTGAAAAAAAATAATTTTTAAAATTTTCATAAAAATAAAACCAACGGTTCAAGATGGATAGTGGAGATGAAAGAATTTTAAAAAAATCTGAAAAAAAGAAAGAAAAAATTTGTTTAACGAAGGGAAAATTGAGAAAATGACTCCTTTAGAAAGTCATCCCTCAAAACTAACTTTTTCTAATTGATAGTACAAAAAGGTACAAAAAAATGCATGAATGGACAAAAATACCCTTAATGAGTCATTTTTTGAAATTAATCCCAACCTATAGGTTGGGAATCCCAACCCCAAGGTTAGGAATCCCAAATAGAAAAAAAAGTATGAATGGACAAAAATGTCCTTAATGAGTATTTTTTAAAATCAATCCCAACCTATAGGTTGGGATTCTCAACTTTAGGTTGGGATCCCAACCTGTAAGTTGGGATCCCGACCTAAAGGTTGAGAATCCTAACCTTAGATGTTTATTAAGTTTGAGATTCCCAACCTTGAGGTTGAGAATGTCAACCTGAATGTTCAATTAAATATATTTCGTAATTAAACAAATTTTTGGGGTTATTTCGTAATTATAATATTTATCATAGAAGGCGAAGAAGTAGCAGCAATCATGGCTAAATTCTTACCTACCGTCTCCTCCTCGACAAAATCAGATTCCCAACAAAGTGAAGACAATGAACAAGGCCTTGAAGATATCAGCCCTGATCTGATATCAGCCCTGATTTTTTCGGATGTGATTTGGCCCCATATCAAAAATTCTAAGATTCCCTGAACAAGCACGCCACAAAAAGACAAAAGAAATTTCGGTGCAGATGCCCTGAACAAGCACGCCACAAAAAGACAAGAGACATTTCGGTTCACAAAAAGAGAACCTGACAAAGCTTGTGAAATGATTCCTTCAGTCACTACCGATACTTTCGGAAAAGCTGGAATCATTCAACCAAACGACAGAACCATAGTTTCTTTTAGATCTAACCCTGGTTGAGAACCCAGGGACCAATATAAATATGTAACTCTCCTTCTTCGAGAGGTAGAGGTTGTTTTCAATTCTTAAACCTAAGCTTCAAGACTAAGCTCATGTGTTAAGAAAAGTCCTGAATTAGTACAAACTCCCCTCTCGATATAAAATCCTCGTCAATTCAATCTGCAATTTTGTAAGTTACAAATTCAATTTCCAATCTCTGTATTTTCATTTCAATATCAATTCCATATTTACTTTCACTATTCCATATTTAAGTTATATTTTCATTTCAATATCAATTCCATATTTACTTTCACTATTCCATATTTACTGTTCACTATTCACTGTTCACTATTTACTTCCATTGAATGGTATCAGAGCCGATGACAATGTTTGTGTAGAGAGAGAGAGTTAATATTATTATGATTAGAATCCTAGGTGAAGCCTTAAGGAGGTAGAGAGACCTGTAAAGCCCAAGAGAGGTGTGAGTCGCGTAATTCCTCGTACTGGAAGCCATAGGTTTTGATTATAATAATAGTAACTCAATCTAGAAACACAACCATGTCAGAAACTCCAATCCATCGAGGAGTAGATCCAGACCATGAAAATAGTGAAGAAGCTCAGTCAGTAATAAATTATGAAACAAATTGGACAGACCAAGATCTTAGTAATTGGAAACTACCAAAACTTGATTTAAAGACAATTTATAAACCATCTAGGATTTTTAGCTTCAAAAAGCCTTTTAGGTAACAAATTAAAAGAAATAAATGTCAAATTTATCACTGATACCTTCTCGACAAACCTGCTTAATAAAAATAGTCTCAATTATTACGCCAAATTAGGGTATACTGACTTACATATAGGAGGAGTCCAATTAACAGTAAAACCAATGTCAAAATTAGGACTCAATAATTCAATGTTAATAGTCCTAAGAGACGCTAGAATAGAGGATTATATGGAATCTATCCATGGAGCTCTAGAAACAACTTTAACATACGGACCAGTTTACTTTGCTTGCTTTCCAGATTTTAGTATTGCACTCAAAGCCGATGAACACAAAGAATTATGTCTAAAAGTAGATATTCAAGTCCATAATTATAATTTCATAAAATGATCTTGCCCTTACAAGCTCATTTACAATGTTAATTATAGGGTCATGAATACTGGAATCGTCTCAAATTTTATTAAACCTAATATTCCAAAAAATCAGATAATGTCCTTTGTAGCCTCTAAACAAATCCAACCTTTGGTGCCCATGCCTCTAGGATGGAATCAAATTAAGTTTCCAGATGAATGGATAAAAAAGAACCAAGCTCTTGACACTCATCTTCCTCCCGAAAGACCATTAACTTCTCATCGAAACTATGCTGACGGATCTCTAGGAATTTCCTTCGGTCATAGACATTCTGTCTCCCAATATAATGCTTCCAGACCAAATAGCCCAACCTCCACAACTTTCCAAACAGCTAGATCGCTTTTAAGAAGCCACTCTAGCAGACAAACTATGCCAACATTACCCAGAAATTATGACAATCTGACCAATAGAATTTATAGAACCGAAGAACAAATAGCGAGGCCTATACATGATCATAATATTAGGAGAGAAGAAGAAGAAGAACATTTCTCTCCAACCCAATCTCAAATACAAACTGATCATTGTGCAGAAATCAATGTCATTACCTCTGGCAAAACCAATTTAAACTATCTCTTACAAGAATACGATTTCTCTATGAACAAAGAACGTAGAGATAAGTATGAAAACAAATATCCAGAAAATAAAAGAGCTCAATTTAGGATTAAATGGTTAGAAACCGTCCAAACACTCCGAGAGACAATCCCTTTCTTTATATGGTATAGACATCGTCATACTTATGAACGCCAATGCAACACCATAGGTAATACTCCTTCCAAAACTTATAAGACAAGCAAAGGAACTCATATGGTAAGCCACCCGCCAAGAGAAAAATTTGAAACTCTAACAGAATCTCAAATTCTTGTACCTTGCACACCTTTTTCCACCATTCCAGAGGATTTATCCAAAACAGAACCATCAACTCAAAACCAATCAGGAATTATTATAAAACAAAATAATTTTGCAAATGAATACCTTACGACTATAGGAGAACAATTAGATAGATTAGAGTGTGAACACAGAACTGACAATAATCATATAAGAAAATAACTAGAAAAATTAGAAATCTCAAATCCTACATCCAAAAAGAAAAAAGATAAACAAGTCCGAATAACTTCAGAACCTTTATTTCCAGAACCAATAGGGATAGGCAAGTGCTTCGATGACCAAGATATTATTAAAATAATAGATAACAAAATAGCAAATCTTAAACAAAAACCAAGTACCAGCAATAATATTCTTACCTTAGATGAAGCAATTAGCCAAAGCGATAGTTCGGATGACAACAAAGAAATACCAATTTCTGAAGCTGAACTATTTATCCAAAAGCTATACCAACCTGAACGACCAAATAAAAACTATTATCCTAAACCATCACCACCTGACCTTCAATATGAAGAACCAACACCTTACCGAGCTTATACAGGCAATGCTTGTTATCAATGGAACATAGATGGATTAGCCAATTATCAAACAATGACTATTCTTAAACAAATGTACACTATAGGAAGAATTTATATAGAGAAACAAAATTTATCTCAAAAAGAGGCTGCCCAAATGATTACATTAGGATTTGAAGGACAATTGGCAGGATGGTGGAATAATCATCTTAGTGATAATCAAAGAAATGAAATCTTAAATGCCACAAGATTAAACCTACAAGATAGAAATCCAAGAGAACCAGATGCCTTAAATACCCTCATAGCAACAATAGGATTGCACTTCATAGGAAACCCAAACTTCCTAGAAGAAAGACAATTGTCAAAACTTCATAACCTTTGATGCAAAACCCTAGGAGACTTCAAGTGGTACAAAGATGTCTTTCTGACAAGGGTTATGCAAAGAACTGATAGCAATGCTGCTTATTGGAAAGAAAAATTTATTTCAGGATTACCAACACTATTTGCCAATAAAGTTAGGGACAAAATAGTTACCTTACAATCAGAAGACAATTGGTTAGAAGTAGATATAGAAAATATGACCTATGGAGAAATAGCACAAGCCATAGAAGTTACAGGATTACAACTATGTAATGATCTTAGGATTCAAGACCAAGTTAAAAAAGACAGAAAAACGACCAACAAAGAATTAGGATCATGGTGTGACCAGTTTGGCTTTGACAAACTTAAAAAATCATCTAGACATAAAAAACATAACTATAAATCTTACAGGCCATACAAAGGAAGAAGAAATTACCAAAGATATTTAAAAAATCAAGATAACGATTATTACAAACAAAGGCAAAACAAAAAGAAAAAACCTTTCAAAAAATTTAATAAATCTCAAAAAATTAAATGCTACAAATGTGGAAAACCTGGCCATTATTCTAACAAATGTCCAGAACTCAAAAAGAAAATCGAAGCTCTCGATTTAGACGATTCCATCAAAACAAAAATTCTCAGTATCCTAAACACTAACTCCTCAAAATCTGGAGAATCTCAATCTGACAATGATATTTGGAACATAGAAGGATCATCATCAGTATCTACTGATAGTGACTCTTCAGAAGTCGGCAGACAATCCTGTGTCTGCGATAATAAAGACAAATCTAGTTATAAAACAATTTATGTCTTAGAAAAAAATAACTTAGGTACTTGGATAAAATTAATTGACCAAATCCAAGATCCTGACCAGAAAATCAAACACTTAGCCCAACTTAAAGAAATGGTTACCCAAATGGAACCGGGTTCTACATCTAAAGAAGCCAATAAGGACACATTTAAAAAACCTTTTAAAGCAGTTGATTTTGATAAAGATGTCATTTCAAAATTCAAAACAAAAAAGATATCCATCAATGATCTACAACAAGAAATAAAACAAATAAAAAAGGAAATGAAAGAATTACAATTAACTGTCCAAATACTTCAAGAAAAACATCTTGCTAAAACACAAGACTCATCCTCCTTTGGTTCGGATACGGACCAACTCGCCCATATTTCGCCAATACAAAACCAAACTATGTCAGAAGATATATTTATCAATCTTACACAACGAATAACAATAAGAAAATGGTATTGTAGCCTACAAATCAAAGTAAAAGACAATTTTGTTCTAAATATCCAGCATGTCTTGATAGATTCAGGAGCTGACCTTAATTGTCTCCAAGAAGGATTAATTCCTACTAAATATTTAAAACATACTTCAGAAGTCCTTTATGGAGCTAATAAGACAGCTCTAGATATCAAATACAAGCTGCCTTCTGCAAAAATTTGCAATCAAGGTGTCTGTTACAAAACTCCTTTCTTAATAGTTAAAACATTATCTTAAACCGCAATCCTAGGAACACCATTCTTAGAATTAATTACTCCTTTTAGAGTAACAAATGATGGCATAATAACTAATTATATGAACAAAGAAATTCTATTTGAATTCTCTGTTCCAAAACAAACAAAAGAATTAGATCTCTTAAAAACCCATTCAGTTTATATAGATCAAGCCATCCAAAGTTTAGAAAGAAAACGGAGCCAAATACACTACCTCCAAAATGATATTCAATATCTCAGACAAAAGAAACTCCTAGAAGGACCAATTATTCAACAACAAATTAAAGATTTTAAAAACAAATTGGAATCACAAGTCTGTGCTTCCTTCCCCAATGCTTTCTGGAATAGAAAAAAACATATTGTAACTCTTCCTTATAGGAAAGACTTCCATGAGAGACAGATTCCTACTAAGGCTAGACCAATACAAATGAACGATGAATTACTACAATTCTGTCAAAACGAAATAAAAGATTTATTAGCCAAAAATTTAATCAGAAAATCTAAATCACCTTGGAGTTGCTTAGCCTTTTACGTACAAAAAGCCTCTGAGATAGAACGTGGAGTACCTAGGTTAGTAATAAATTACAAACCACTCAATGATGCTTTAGAATGGATTAGATACCCAATTCCTAATAAATCTGACATTCTCAAAAGACTCCATAGTACAATTATCATGTCAAAATTTGATATGAAATCAGGATTTTGGCAAATACAAATAGCTGAACAAGATAGATACAAAACAGCATTCACAGTTCCATTTGGACAATATGAATGGAATGTCATGCCATTCGATCTAAAAAATGTACCATCAGAATTTCAATCTATTATAAATGATATTTTTAACCCATACTCATCATTCATAATTGTTTACATAGATGACGTCCTTATCTTTTCCCAATCTGTAGAACAACATTGGAAGCATCTAAACACCTTTCTCCAAATTGTAAAGAAAAATGGTTTAGTTGTATCTGCTCCAAAAATAGTCCTCCTTCAAACCAAGATAAGATTCTTAGGACATAATATTGACAATGGAACGATTATTCCAATCCAAAGAAGTTTAGAATTTACAGACAAATTTCCTGATGTCATTAGAGACAAAACCCAATTACAAAGGTTCTTAGGCTGCCTTAATTATATTGCAGATTTTTATAAAAATCTAAGACCAATATGCAAACCTTTATTTGACAGACTTAAGGCAAATCCTCCACCATGGACTGATAAACATACAGATGTTGTTAGAACAATCAAAGAACATATCAAAAAGATTCCTTGTTTAACAATATGTCACCCTTCAGCCCAAAAAATTGTAGAAACTAACGCCTCTGACTTAGGATATGGAGGCATACTCAAACAAACCATTTCGGGTCAAACCCATTTAGTTAGATATTTTTTAGGAACATGGAATGATACCCAAAGAAAAGATTCTACTGTCAAAAAAGAAATTTTAGCAATTGTTTTAACTATCCAAAAATTTCAAGATGATTTAATCAATCAAAAATTCCTTTTAAAAATTGATTGTCAATCTGCAAAATTTATTTTACAAAAAGATGTCAAAAACCTTACTTCAAAACAAATCTTCGCAATATGGCAAGCCCTTTTATCAATCTTTGATTTTGATATCCAACATATCAATGGAAATCAGAATTCTTTGCCTGATTTTCTGACCAGAGAATTCCTGCAGGGAAGAAAATGAGTGTCAACCTCCGCTCAAGAACTTCCAAAGGAAAAGACAAGAGTAGCCCGGCATCTTCGGGTGAGACAAAAGCAATAACATCTAAAGCTTCAGATTCAAAGCAAACAATCAACCCAATCCAACAACAATTAATCAGCCCTAAGATAGAAGACAAGCCCATTTACTCCCAAAAATCAGATTATTCAATGGCACAATCCTCCCAGTTTACCAAAGGACAATCTCCATAGAGCCAACTAGTATCCTTAGGAACAATCCCCCAAAAACTGCTTACTCCTCTGGACCTAACAAACCGATTCAGCCCAATAACCTCTTTGATAAATACCTACAAAAATGTAGTCTCAACTTCTTTGAGCCAACCAACCACAGACAATAGATTATTATTCCCACAAATCAATCAACCCAAGTTTACTTATGTTCATAAACCTTGGTTTGAGAGAATTTTTCCTCTTGAACCATCAATGTTAACAGACCAAAATTTGAATCAACCTAAAAAATTAGCAGACCAATATCTTTCAAACCGTCATTTTCATCTTTTTGAAAATGGCCACAAAACCCAACAATTTTATGAATTTATTTTAGTGGATTTCGATTCAATAGGTCTTCAACCTGTTGCCGACAAAATTAACAAAGACAAAATAGTTTTTTCAAAAGTTAAGATTAGAAAAATTATTTCTCAAGAACAATGGGGAAATCCCAATACTGCCAAAACTTTATCACAACTCTTTATAGCTCAGGATTATACATACTGGGATTATATGGATACGTGGTATCGAACTTTTTACAAACAAAACTTTTCAAATTCAAAATCCTGGTTTTTCTATTTTGACAAAAATTTCCAACTTAACAATTTGCCCCACTGGTTTTATGAGTGGTGGGACAAATGTGACCCAACAGTTGATTTCCTTCCCCCAACTGTCAAGCACAGTTTTGCTCACTGGACAACCCACGTGGTGCTCCCTAAGGGACAAGAGTTTCTCCCCCAGCTCTTAGTTTTTTACAAACATCTCAGTCTCACATGGATACTCATGTTAGACTACCAGATACAAGACAAACAAATTGGCAATTTCAAGATTCCATATTTTGGCAGACAATACATGATCAAATGGTGGAGTGGGATGAACCTCTCCAAAGTAGATGAAATTGTAGTCAAACAATATCTTGCAAACAATCCTGAGCTCTGCAGAAATCCAACAATCAAGCCAGAACAAGAACAATTTTTACTCTCCAAGTCTCAATTGCAGGCACGTTTAGGAGCAGCAAAAACAAATGAAGAAGTAGCAGCAATCATGGCTAAATTCTTACCTACCGTCTCCTCCTCGACAAAATCATATTCCCAACAAAGTGGAGACAATGAAGACAATGAACAAGGCCTTGAAGATATCAACCCTGATCTTTTCGGATGTGATTTGGCCCCATATCAAAAATTCTAAGATTCCCTGAACAAGCACGCCACAAAAAGATAAAAGACATTTCAATGCAGATGCCCTGAATAAGCACGCCACAAAAAGACAAGAGACATTTCGGTTCACAAAAAGAGAACCTGACAAAGCTTGTGAAATGATTCCTTCAGTCACTACCGATACTTTCGGAAAAGCTGGAATCATTCAACCAAACGACAGAACCATAGTTTCTTTTAGATCTAACCCTGGTTGAGAACCCAGGGACCAATATAAATATGTAACTCTCCTTCTTCGAGAGGCAGAGGTTGTTTTCAATTCTTAAACCTAAGCTTCAAGACTAAGCTCATGTGTTGAGAAAAGTCCTGAATTAGTACAAACTCCCCTCTCGATATAAAATCCTCGTCAATTCAATCTGCAATTTTGTAAGTTACAAATTCAATTTCCAATCTCTGTATTTTCATTTCAATATCAATTCCATATTTACTTTCACTATTCCATATTTAAGTTATATTTTCATTTCAATATCAATTCCATATTTACTTTCACTATTTCATATATTACTGTTTACTGTTCACTATTCACTATTCACTATTTACTTCTATTGAATGGTATCAGAGCCAAGAAGCGCCCTTAAAGATATTTTTTAAAATTATAAAATTGCATTTTTAGTTTTCTGAATTATCAAAACTGACCTTATTATTATTTTTTGAACAAAATTACCCCTCCCATTTTTTCAATATCAAAATCCATAATCCCAACCTTAAGGTTAGGATTCCCTACCAATCCTAACTTTCAGGTTGGGAATCTCAACCTCGAGGTTGAGATTCCCAACCTTAATTGAAAAATTATGGTGAAATTTATAATTAAATAAAATTTTAGGGTCATTTCATAATTATTATATTTATAACCAAGAAGCACCCTTAAAAATATTTTTAAAAATTACAGAATTGCACGTTTAGTTTTCTGAATTATCAAAACTGACCTTATTATTATTTTTGAACAAAATTATCCCTCCCATTTCTTCAATATCAAAATCCATAATCTCCCACAATTCATCAACATCATCAACCACAATTCATCAACATCATCAATCCAATTCATCAACATCATCATCTCCCACAACAACAACAACATTATCAAATCAATAATTAACAAACAAACACAAAAAAAAAAAAAAAAATGAAATCTGGTTCTGGGTTCGCGACCCAAAACTAGATCTGGTTCTGGGTTCACGAACCCAGAACCAGAGATGGTTCTGGGTTCGCGACCCAAAACCAAGGCAGAAAAAAAAAAAAAAAAAAAAAAAAAAAAAAAAAAAAGAAGAAGAAGAAGAAGAAGAAGAAGAAGAGAGGGAGGAGAGGCCCGTCGCCCAAGTTTTGGTAGAGAATGAGAGAAAAATTTTGAAAATTCAGCTTGAGAGAATGAGAGGGAAAATTTGGTAGAGAGAGTGATGAATCTGAAAAGGGGTGGGTAAGTGGTAATTAGCATTGTAATCAAGGATATTTTTGTCCAAAAAATATCCATCAGGAAAGATCTGAAAAAAAAAAAAAAGGGTAATTTCTCAAAGGGTTATCAGAAAAAGGTCATTTTTGATGAAAACCCTTTAATAAATTGGGTTTCTTCAACTTGAAAATGGGTTCTGAACCCAGATCATCCCAAAAAAAAAAACTGTTGGTTGAATGTCTGGATTTTAAGCCCAAATCTTCCAAAAAAAAAAAGTCTCCACTAATGTATCATCATCAACCTCAGCCTAGCATATCATCAACCATCATCAACCAATCCATCACCAATCCACAGCAACAACAACAAAATGAAGAATATTGCTCTTCGTTCTTCAAAATATAAGAAATTAGCAGCCATGGGGTTTGTAAACAATTTAACTTTAAATAAATTGTTATTCATGGATGACAAAATTAATTACTCTAAATTTTAGAAACATTTGTACTTATTTTCAATAATTATTGATTGAAATTATAATTTCCTGCCATTTAACTTGTTTCAAGGTATTAGATTCTTAATTTAAAACTTTTCCTGCTCTTTTTTTTTTTTCTCACTTTATAAACAGTATATTAATCAGCCTAACAGGATTCATGCTGGAACTATTTCAAAAAACAAAAAAAAATTCATGCTGGACGAAAGTTAAGAAATTTACTAGTTTTTTGAACACTCTCATTTGATGATCCATCATCCTTATGACACATGTTGCTGTTGGATTATTTCCTAAAATCTGTCACTTCATCAAGCAAAATCTAGAAAAAATTTAGTCATATCACATTCATTAATGCTATTGGCCTCTAACGATCACATATAAATTTTATTATAGTCAATCTAGTATTTCAATAGGGAGAATTTCATTTTCATATCTCATTAATTACTTTAACTCCCTTGATCCTATGGGTTTTAAAAAGTAATCACTTTAGTTCCTTTGACAAAAAATTTGATTGTCAACATTAACAAAAAATGATAAAAAGACTATTTTACCCTTAACTATTTATAAACTCTATAAAATAACTATTTTACCCTTATTTAAAAATTAAGAAAAGTAAATTATAAATTAATAAAAACGTATCTCCACCATCCAACTATGAGATGGACGGTGAAAATCAAACCACAAAATTACCAAAAATAAAAAAATGGTAGAGATCTAAATTAGATTTTAACCGTCCATCGAATTGGATGCATGGTGGAGGTCCAAATATGAGTTGCTGTTGGATCATTATGACGCATATATTACCGCAGGATCATTTCCTAAAATTTGTCACTTAATCAAGTAAAATCTAGATCTCCATCGCCCACAATGGAGGTCTAGAGATGTGTTACTGCACGATCATTCTGACAGATGTGTTGCAGCTGGATCATTTCCTAAAATCTATCACTTAATGAAGCAAAATCTAGAAAAGATTCAGTCATATCTCATTCATAAATGCTATTGGCCTCTAATGACAATATGAATTCTGTTTTAGTTTGAAGCATTGTTCATCAAACCAACCACTTCTCTCCTTTGCCTTTGTCTTATCTCTCCTCTCTCCCATCATTTCTGTTCATATTTTTTCTTTTCTTTTATTTTTGTCTTCCCCTTAACAGTCTCTTCTACAATTAAATAAAAACTCTCTCTGAGCACATATAGGACGGATTATCATACATGGGTACAACATATAAGTTTCTATTTTTTGTTCCAACATGTTATCATAAAACTGAAGGGTACTTATGTGTAATCCCAATCAGATCAATAATTTACCAGAACTTTCACAATGTTCTTCTCCATAAAGGTATGTGTTTTGACATTTGGGAAAATAATTAATACTAACGTGTTGATGTGTACATGAATCGTTATTTGTTTTTGGGAATGCATTTGAAATATTGCAGGAGATGCCAAAAGTCAAGTGGCTGTGCCAATTGAAAACATATGCATTGCAGCCCTCCCAACAGTGACAAGAAACGTGTTTTATTACTTCCCTTCTATTTGAGTGAACTATAACAATCATGAAATACGGACAAAGCATCTACCTTGTACTCTCAAAGTATCAGCAAACATGACCAACATTACCTTTTTATACAAAGTCACGAAAGGCCGCTGAAGCTAAGAGCAAAAATGAGAAAAATGGGATATCGTTAGAAGGGGCACAAGAGACTGGCACCACCAGAGGTCCCAAAAGAAAGCCTGGTAGCAAGAGGAAGAGCAGGGCTGTCCAGGATTTGGTAGATAACAAATTTGAATTTGAAGTTAAAAAAGTGCCTTGTCATTCTCATTTGCGTTGCATTTATCTTGTTAATATTTTCTCTTTTTGACAAAAGGGATGCCCAACTTGGCACCCTTTGGTTACAAAGTATGGTAAAACTTGACAAATAGAACCGTATTCGAAGAAAATATTGTTAGAGGGTGAGAAAATGTTGTTATAGTTCACTCCGAATATCTTCTAGATAGAAATATGCTACAATATTGAAGATTGTTATTCTACAAATAATTATATTCAGTTTTTGTACAAATGAGTAGATGATATCATATATATATATATATATATATATATAACACTTTGTTATAAAATAACTATATTGTTATTGAAGATCGTTATTATTATTAGGGGAAAATTCATTTTGGTCCTTAATTTTTTAGAAATTGATAATTTTTTAAACATCTTTAAGATAATATACCAAACATCCCTAAATTTTTAAAAAATTCATCATTTTAGTCCCTACCATTAGTCAACCGTTGGTCAAATTTCATTTTGGTCCCTAATTTTTTAAAAATGGATCATTTTTTTAAATATCTTTAAGATAATATACCAAACATCCCTAAATTTGTTAAAAATTTATCATTTTAGTCCTGCTAACTAGTTTTTTAATAATTAATATTAACAAAAAAATACAAAAAGACTAAACTACCCCTACTTTATTGAAAGTACCTTTTTACCCCTGATGTATTAAAATGTAAGATATTTGGAATGATCAGTATACCCTTCCATATAAAAATAAATTATAATTAAAAAGATCAAAATACCCTTATAATTTTTTATTAATTTTTTTTAATGTTATATATTGAGTGAACGAATTGTTTGTTGCATCGGATTTGATAGATTTTGATAAATAAAAAAAATACATTTTTACCCTTAACACATAAAACCAAAATAATAACAATTTAATATTATTTTTTATGGTAAAAACGATAACAAGAAAATGAGTTTAAAATGAGGTGTTGTTGCTTGTTGGTGGCTACAATTTTGCTGCCCAAATATTTCAATTTTCTTCTCCAATTTGTTTGTCCATTTTTTTATCTCCCAATTTTTATGCTCTAATTTTTTACATCCAATATTTTTCCCAAACATCATTAACCCATAGTGGTATAAAAAATTCAAATATAACTCCAATTTTTTACCTTTAGTATTCTTCTCAAATATCTCAATTTTTCTATACTACACACGTGTTATCTTAAGAAATTTTAATACAAGATTACCATTTTAACCTTTTCACTATCAATTTGACCAATGGTTGACTAACGGTCGGGACTAAAATGATGAATTTTTTATAAATTTAGGGATGTTTGGTATATTATCTTAAAGATATTTAAAAAATTGTCAATTTCTAAAAAATTAGGAACTAAAATGAAATTTTTCAAAAAATTTAACTCAAGATTACCACTTTAACCTTCTTACCGTTAATTTGACTAACGGTTGACTAACGGTAGGGACTAAAATGATGAATTTTTTGTAAATTTAGGAATGTTTGGTATATTATCTTAAAGATGTTTAAAAAATTATCAATTTTTAAAAAATCAAGGACCAAAATGAATTTTCCCCTTATTATTATTTTTTTTTTGACATCATTGAAGATCGTTATTCTATCTGAATTTTTTTAGATTCCTTGTACGAATTATCTTGAGAGTGAATGAGATGGGGTCATTTTATGATAATATTTTGCCATGGATTGCTATTAATCATTATGCCATGTGTCGCAATATCTTCCCTGGGTTGGAAAAGTTAAGATTAAAAAAAACAGGTTGTAATATTGCCTTAAAGGGTATTATCAATAAATTTCATTGATAGACCCGTCAGACACAATACTTCTAATTGGACAAGAATGAATTAT
Organism: Litchi chinensis; assembly: GCA_019925255.1. Classification (NCBI taxonomy): domain Eukaryota; kingdom Viridiplantae; phylum Streptophyta; class Magnoliopsida; order Sapindales; family Sapindaceae; genus Litchi; species Litchi chinensis. The sequence continues at coordinate 23,838,220 of CM034464.1, forward strand.
AATCCAATTTCTTCTGATCCAGTCATATATAGGATTAAAAATATATATATATAAAAGAAAAAAAATCCTAAAAAATATTCGTTAATATACGGACTTTTCTGCAACAGTTTGGATCAATTGCATGCTAACTAATTGCTGCTCAATATTATCATCTCATGTGGTTTGGTCAGTGGTGGACCCAAAAAATTATATGAGATAGGGCACAAGAATAAAACATTTTACATACAATATTGCTAAAATCCAACTATGATGTAAATGCAATTAATTGACATACCAATATATATCACACACACAGATATATATATTCCTAAGTTAATTATACCAAAGATATGTTAAAACCTATCGAGCTTATAGTATAACTAGTAAATTAGCACATGTAGCACTATAATGCTCCCATAATAAATGGAGAAAATTCTCCACACTCGCTTGTAAATACGCAATATGATATTTAATCCCCGATATAAATGGGAAGTATACTAATCATTTAAACTGTAAGTGGATATGAATTTGAAGTGACTAAATCAATTATATCACTATTGAGTTCCATAATATTACTATTTACTATAAATAATAATTATAATATTAAAAAAAAACTAATATCACAACATAGTATATGATTTTAGAAGAATATTATTGAATAAAAAAATTCATATCAAATCGAAATAAAACATATGATAAGTGAACTTGAATAAAATCACTTTATTGTAATTAAAAATTTTATAAGAAACAAATCAATAAAATAATAAAATCAACTCTATCGTATATCAAAAGAAATTAAAGATAAAAAATAATTGAAACATTCTAATGTATTGGAAATTTTGATCTTACAAATTTAGATGAGGAAAATTCACAAATTTGATGTTGTCTAAATTGAAAAATAATAGAATTTATAAAACAAAAAATTCAAAAAATAATAATAATAGAGTGTAATTTAAAAAAAAAATAGAATTCACTAATTCGTCTCATAAAAATATAAATACATTATTATATGGATGAAAGTAGAGAATACAAATTTTGAATACAAATATACATATATATAATTATAAAAAACAAAAAATACCATATATTAAATTTTTGTTTTTCAAAAATAAATGTAATATTAATTATTTTTTTACCATTACGTGCCCCACCTAGACCAACATTGGGTCTGCCCTCTAGGTTAAATGGTAAAATATACTTATTTAGTCTAACAATATTTCAAGTTTGACTTGCTGCAATTAATGCATGTAGTATTTTATTTTATTTGAGAAATGGTAGAGTTTTCCATTGAATTAAAGGTGAGGTTATGATAAATTGATGAAGAGATTTGCAAAGATTTTAAGGAAGGTTTTGACATAAAAATAACTTAATAGAGATCATTTTTAATGATCAAAACACATATACAGATTTCTTTTAGAAGCGATCCCAATTAAGAAATTAACCGATAGTTTTAAATTAAAAAAAAAAAAAAAAAAAGTGATTTGTTTCTATTTTTTTGTCAAAATATGATTAAAAAAAAAAGTGGTTTAATATAATATACAATTATTATTTTTTTTTATAGTTAACTTAGGGGTCATTTGTTTTTTCTACTTAAGACTTAATAACACTGAATTGTATATATTAAGTTGTTTTTGTTTGTTTTTTTAAGTGGTCAAACCACTTAAAATTATAAAAAAAAATAATAATAACAGAAAAAATTAAGTAAGAATTTTTAACTTTTCACTTAATTGTAAATCACTTAATCACATTTCAAAGTTTTTATTCCAAATCCATCCTCTTCAAAATAACATAATTTCAAATTTATCCTAATTTTATATTAATCAAATTTTCTTTTCTTTTTTGTTTCTTGATACTTACCAAAAATAATTTGAAAAGTAAAATTTAAATAAATCCCATCTCAAATTATCTTAGAATTGAACTAATATATTTTAATTTACAATTTAAGCGTTCATTTTTTTAGTTGTTTTCTTAAATATATTAATATATTTAAATATAAATATGGTTAATATTACTATTTTTTTAATCATATTTTAATTATGAATAAAATATTATTAATATGTATATAAAAAAGTTTTAGAATTTATTAAATTATTTATTTTTAAATGTTTGTATTAGATTAATTAAAATTACATAACAATAAATAATATAAATGATATAAATGTCAATTTACTAGTTTTCAAATAATTTTATATTTAAAAAAATAAATAAGTTTATAATATATTTAGAGGTAAGAGAAAAAAAAAAACATGTTATTTAGATCTCATATTTCAGTCACTATTCAGTCTTCAGTCTTCAGCAGCACTATTCAATCTTCAGATAAAAAAAACAAACGACCCCTTACACTAATTGATTAATTATTTGATTGTTTTTAGTAAATTACAATCATTCATAAAAACTTACAATATCATTGACTATTTTACCATTAACTATTTACAAACTCTATAATGCAACCATTTTGCCCTTATTTAAAAATTAAGAAAAATAAATTAATAAAAACCGATCTCCAACATTCAACTATGAGATAGACAATGAATATCAAACCATAAAATCAAAATAAATTTAAAAAAAAAAGAAGAAGAAGAAGAATTGCAAAAAAAAAAGAAAAATATGGAGATCCAGATTGAATTTCTATCGTTCATCCAATTAGATAGACAGTGGAGATCCAATCTGGATCTCTACCAATGTATAGAGATTTCTCCATCTCCATCCATTGCCGCTGGATCTCCATCATCAACGATGGAGGTCCAAAGATATGTTGTCGTCAAATCATTGTGACGAATGTGTTGTTGTCGGATTATTTCTTAATATCTGTCATTTAATCAAGTAAAATCTAAAAAAGATTTAGTCAATATCTCATTCATTAATGGGCTCTAATGACAATATAAATTCTGTTTTAGCTTCAAGCATTGTTCATCAAACCAACTACTTCATGTTTTCTCTCTCGTCTCTCCCATCATTTCTGTTCATATATTTTTTTTCTTTTTCTTTTATTTTTGTCTTCCCCTCAAGGGTCTCTCCTAAAATTATACAGGAGCTCTCTCTGGGCATAAATAGGAAGAATTAATATATATGGGTACAACATTTCCGTTTCTATTATTTGTGGCAACATGTTATTATAAAACTAAAGAGTACTTGTGTTTAATCGCAATCGGATCAATAATTTACCAAAAGCATCACAAAGGGAATGTATTTGAAATATTGCAGGAAATGCCAAAAGGCAAGCGGCTGTGCCAATGGCAGACTCAAGAATTTCAGTCCTTCCAACAATGAGAGAAGAAATGTAAGTGCTTTCACTTCCCTTCTATTTGACTGAACTATAACAATCATGAAATACCTACAAAGCATCTACCTCTTACTCTCAAACTATCAGCAAACATGACTAACATTGCCTTTTTATTCCTCAAGCATTGATGAGGTTTGGGATTCAACTATCAATCTTCATTCTGTCTTGCATTGATCAAAGAAGCTGCATCCTAAGCCAGATGAGGATAACTACAAATGAGTGGCCATTATATTGTTGGGAGCAGTGGATGAAGTGCATATGCCATAATTGGGATCATTCATTTTTGGAAGAAGTGGCCATTGAATGATTTTCAGAAGAAAGCATTTAATACATATTTTTGTAAATATGCTTAATAGTTTTTCTTTTCATGATATTTATCTCAATGAAATATAATTTAAAATTTATGTAATTTATTATAAGACGGGAAATTTCTATTATAGTTGATTCGGAATATCTTCTAGATAGAAATATGGTACAATATTGAAGGTCATGTTCTACAAACAATTATCTTCAGCTTTTAGAAGTATTAGAAGATGATATCATGTGTATAGAACCTTGTTACAAAATAACTACGAACATTGTTATTGAATTGAAGATCATTATTCTACATGAATGTTTTCTGATTCGTTGCAAGAATTATTTAGAGAATGAATGAGATGGGCCATTTTATGATAGCATTTTGGCATAGTGTTGTGGAACTATAACTTATCTGGATTGCTATCAGTCCTTATGCTATGTCCTATTCCAAATATCTTCCTTATGTTAGAAAACTTAAGATTAAAAATAATAATAATAATAAAATTGTAAACTTCCTTTTAAGGGTATCAATAAATTTCTTTGATAGGCCAATCAGACTCAAGCCTTTCCCACAATTTTTATGAACATAACATCCAATCCATATAAATAAATATTAATCTTGACAAATTTCGATAAATTCAAACCTAATGATTAAATATATATATATATATATATTATGAGTCCACTGAGCAAAACTGCAGAAATCTCTAAACAGCATTCGAGCCTTCTCAGCCTAGAGTATCTTTTAAATGTCCATCCAAGAAAACCCCAACTCTCCATACTTCTCATGCAAGAGCTTAAGAAAGACAAGGTCAGTCATTTTCCCTCTTTAACTATAACTTTCATACAAGATCTCTGTAACTTGTAATAACATCCCATGAATACTCAAAATTGGATAAACCATCCATTTACAGCACAGCACACAAGCAGATCTCAGATATGATTAGATCACCACAATAGTCTAATGACTAACAAATTCTGGATGGAAAATATGACAGAGTTATGGCCATTGAGACCTATGGAAATAATCATTATAGAGAAATATTATGAACCATTTAAGAAAGCACAACTACTAAAAATATATAAAAAGAATATAAACACCAGAGAATGAAACCATGCATAGTTTCAAGACTTTGGACAGGTATATAAGTTTCTGAAGCAGTAAGTCCAAAATTGAAAGTTGAGTAAAATTTCCAACATTACAATCCTTTTAAATAGAAGATGTGTCCAATTTTGGAAGAAAATTCAAAACCTGATGTTGATTCTCGTGCTAGTAAATCTCAACCAAATGAAAATCAACTCTAAATGATAAAAACAGCCTAATTCATTCTCCTGATGAGTTCATTAATGTAATTCTCATGGTTTCCTGCTTCAACATAGCGGTTCCTCTTCTTCTTCAAACCACCCAATGGAGCCTTAAGCTTAAATGGCCATAAGAAGTTGTTAGCCTCCTTGAAATGAGGTGCAACTGTCATGACCTCATGGATCAGGTCTTCCATGCATATAATTCCATACTTACCCAGAGCCTGATAAATCACTAAATGTTAAGGGGGCACTACGTCCAACGTACTTGCAACATGATTAAAAGCACAAACGAGCACAAACCTGTTCAATGATTGAGTCGTCGGTCAAAGCAACTCTCTGCTTGTCCAGCTTACCATGTCCCCTCTTGTAAATCAACTCCCTCACAAGTATCTGTAAAAATGCAGCTTCACATCAGCAAAGAGCGCAGATAAACAAAGTCGAAAAGTTCATACAACGAATTAAGTTCACAAATAAGATGGAGATAAAAATACCAGTAAGTAACATAAGGTTCGACCCTGTGAAGCATGTTCACTGTGGCTTTGTTCACTTTGAGGGGAACTCCATTGAAGATCTGCACCGTTCAAGACAACAGAATTTATTAAAATCAACAGATGCGTTGTTTCTAATCTCCAAATAACTTGATAAAGAAATTAAGGCAAGCAACATAGACCACGCAAAGAAAGAATACATAGCAAAACATTAAAACGACAATACAACAAAGCAACAACAAAATAATTCCTAGCTAGATCAAGTCTACCCCTTTCACAAGCATTCCACTGCTACATAAATATAGTACAACAGGCCTTTCTCTTGGAGGAGGCATGTCGTATCACTATTTATTACAAAATAAAAGTCAAAATGCTAAGAGACAGAAGGCATATTATATAGTCCTTAACCAAATTTTCTCAGTTGGTTTAGGCGTATGAATGTATTAAGTAACTGTCTCAAACGTAAGAGCTGCAAGATCTTCCTTGTCTTTGGGTCCACGGCATTGATACTGAATGGGACAAAAAAAAATAAATAAAATAAGAATCCACATACTACAGGTCAAAATCAATCACAGAAGAAAGAAACACCAACATACCCACGGATACGAATGACAAACAAAAGCTTAGCCTCAGGTTCGACATAAAATCCTCCCTTCAATTTAGCTTCACGTTTCAATTGGAATAATTCCTTTTCCTGAATAGTGAAAACTATATCAACAAATAAATACTGCAACAGAAATATTACATAATGCCAAAATAGGTATACAAAAAATACCTGCTGCTCATACTCCTTTGAGCACTGCTTTGCCAGGCTGTAAATCAACTTCCGGTTTGCAGCTCTCTTCTTCTTAGCAGCTTCAAGCTCCTGCTTCTTTGCAAGGCCCCACTCCTCTTCTCTTTTCCTCTTCTTCAACACCGACTCTAGAACCAGTGGACCAGACATTTGCTTTAGGGGTACTTTGTAAAATAAAATTAAAATTAAAAATAAAAATAATTACAATTTCTATGAATTTTTTATTTCTAAATTTTATTATGTAAAATAATTTATATAAAAAATAATAATTTACGGTATATTTTTATTATTTTTTTTTATAATCCAAACTCATATACAATACATATTTTAGAAAAAATTAAAATATATATATATATATTATGCATTACGGTAGGAAATTAAACCATATACAGTACATATTTTCTTTAAAAAAAAAATATTGTGTTATGATAATTTAAAAAGAAAAATTATGTGTTATGATGAATAATTGAACCAATTTATTAATTTTTTCTCATGGTTCGAATCTACATATTATACATTTTTTGGAAAAAAAATAAAAAATGCACATTATGTATTAGGATGGGGGATTAAACTATAAATGATGTATATTTTGTGAAGAAAAGAGAAAAAATATTATGTGTTATGATAGTTTTGAAAAAAAAAAAAGGTATTGTGATAGGGAATTGAACAATGCTAATATATATAAGAAGGAAGACCAAAAGTCATGTCACTAACATCTTTTTTATTTGTTATCTAATTTATTTTAAAATTTATATATATATAATAAAAAAAAAGAGGGTTCGTTTTTTTGAAAAAGCATAACAGAGAAAATAATTTTTGATTGAATATGGTGACAAGCACTTAAGAAGGCGGGTGTCGACGTTGATTTTCAGTCGACGAGCAATCAATGCCCAATACCTGCAATCAACGTGAGAAAACACGAAAACCAAGGAAAGACAAAGATAGAAATACAGGATCGAACGAAGAACACCAAGCTTTTACGTGGTTCGGCAATAGAAAGGCCTACGTCCACGACTGTCTATCTCTCAAATTCTGCAGAGTGACAGTATATTATTAAATATTGTATATCTCTGTTACAATGTTTTCGATCCCTATTTATAGGGGAAGAAGAGTTGCAATTCTAGTTGAAGTAAATCAGGAAAAGAATCCTGAATTAATTACATTCTCTAAACAATTGGGAAAAATAAGGAAAAGAATTATAAATTAATTATGCTTCCTAATATATTTAGATAATATTAGGGAATTGCTATATTTATCTCAAGATAATGATGACTTGCATATGAATTTGAATTAATCTCCATGTCTGACGAGGAAATCATGGTTTGATTGGGCAATTGCCATATTTGGAGAGAGAATCACTATTGAACTTGGTAACTGCCTTTTCTGGAAGATTTTGTGCTTATCACGTGTCTGAGCGAGCTGACGCGTTATGGTGGTTTCGAGCTCGAGCTCGCTTAGAAGCGAGCTGCGCAAGCGGCGAGCTGCGACCTGGCTGTATTTATGGGTCTGCTGATGCCAGCTGGAAGTCTTGATGGTCTTGGAGTCAACACTGGGTCTCGTCTGATGGGCTTTGACTACGTTGACCTTATTGGGCCTTCTTATCGGGTCTTAAATGGGCATAAATCGGACTTTTACCAGCCCAATTTACTGAATCCGAAAAATACACACAACATTAGCCCCCCAGCTCTCAGTTCGCTTCAGCGAGCTGGGAGCTTGAATTTGCTGGTAAAAGTTGCTTCCTTGGCACGCTTACTTTATATAACTGCCTCTGTGCACTTTCAAATTCCACCTTTCCAGTTGCGACACGTGGCGATCATGCAGAAGGTAACTGAAGCGACGTCTGCACGTCCTTTACTCGCACATTTAATGCGCACGTCCTTCAACCGACGGCAGCATGATTTCCAAAGCCTCTTTTTACGCTGCACCGTCAGATCTATGACGGTTACATTTCCCAAAGATCTGATGGTTGGGACTCATGCTTGCTTGTCTATATAAACCGATGGCCCCTTTTCATTTTCTTCTTTCACCTGTCACTTTCACTCGAAGCAAACAAGTATTCAAGCTTTCAAACATCCAAAACTCTCTGCCTTTTTACGAGATCTTCAGTCTTCTTCGTCGTTCTTCCACTTATCAACGATTCAAGGTGAGACTTCTTTTTCTTCAAACTTTCTATCTTGGGCTCATCATGCTTTATCACCATTGTTACTCCTGCAATGATACATATATTTTCATTTATTTTCTTCATTTTTAGATGTCTTCAAGTGGTACTCGCAAGGGAATGATCCCAAGCAACGAAGCTCGCGAACATGACAAAGCCCGAGCTCATGCCATTCAGGGGAGAGAGGCTCGCGCAGCACTCGCTCGTCATCCCACATCGTTGAAGCGTCCTGAGGTGGAGGGACTTGTCAAGCAATTCTACATCCCTTTTGGTTGTCGCATACTGCTGCCTGACTCCAACAATTACGCGTGTTATCCACCCAGGGGATTCATCGCTGTTAGTACCCAACATCTTGAGCAGGGGTTGCGGTTTCCCGTTCCACCGTTCTTGATTGAATTCCTGAACAGAGTCAAGCTCGCACCCTTCCAACTGACTCCGAATTCTTACACCCAGTTGATCTCGCTGGCCATAGCCTTCTACAGGAACGGCCTTCATGCCCCCACACCGAGGATCATCCAGGAGTTTTACTCTTTCAAGGCCTTGGCTGCGGGAGATGGAGAGAAACCGGACGGCATCTATTATCTCACAGCCCGTCAGTCACAATACAAAGACCTTTTGCCCAAGGGAGAAGCAAAAGGCAAATCCAACGTCGGGCCATATAAGACGAGTTGGTTTTATATCTCGTGCCCGTCTCTTGCAGATCTCCGAAACTTCAGCTTCGTCCTGAAACCAGGTACTCATAACAAGGTTTAAGTGAGCTGATTTTGTTTTGCATCTCCATTACTTATCATTTTTCTTTGATCATTTGCTGTGCAGAGCTGAAGATGGACGAGTTTCCTCTCAGCAGCGGGGAGGAACGAGCTCTTGGCAAGCTCGCCAAATCGGGCGATGCAGGTATCAGCAGCAGATTCGATGATGCCATGCTTAGGGCTTACAAACTAGCCCCTCCTAAGGAATCTCTTCTTCTGCGAGCTGGAGAAGATATTGGCAAGACGAGCGACAAGCCTAGACTTCCTTCTGTTTTCGAGGTTTCAGTTCAGGATGCATCTACTTCCCGACCTCCGCCAGTAATCTCTTCATCATCAGAGGAGGACGTTCGCTCGGATAACATTCGCTCACTTTCTCCACCTCGGAAGACTTCATCTCGAGGTGCTCCTGCTCGCACCTCGTCTAAAGCAAGATCATCCTCAGCTCGCACACCAATGGAGGCGAAATCGTCTTCAACTCGCACCCCCTCGAAGGCGAGATCGTCTTCAACTCGCACCCCTTCAAAGGGTGCATCTAGAAAAAGTTCTTCTTCTGCTCCTGCTTCAGCTCGGACAGGATCAGACCCAGTCCCTGCAACTCCTACTGCACAGGCTGATCCATCTTCTTCTCCACCTCGCACGTCTACTCCAGGGGCTCCACTGCGATCCCCAGTTCGTGCTCCAGTCCCTGCTCCTTCTTCTACAAAGCTCCCAGCTAACAGGAGGAAACTTGTCCTCATGAAATCCCCTCCTGCACGTCCTATTGAATTCCAAGCTTCTTCGGCTCCTCCAGCAAAACGACCTGCCGAAGACTTAGCCACTCCAGCGGCACCCTCTAAACGCTCCAAACCATCTGGTCAGGACCAGGCTCCTGCAGTTGCCGTATCCACCAAAGTGCCTGCAGTCACTGAAGCTACTGCCCCTTCAACCACTGCTCCTAGCGAGGTGCATGTTGCTGCTGGAGCCACTACTCCCTCGACTGCCGTTCCTAGCGAGGTGCCCATCTCCAATATTTTTACAAGTCTTCAGTCACCTCCAACTTCTAGCTCGCAGCCTGGAAAAGGTGATGCTCCTTCAGATGCCGCTCCCGAGGCAACCCGAGCTGGCCCCAGCACATATGCGACTAGGCGTACTGTTGTGTCGCGACGTGGTGGTACCTTCAATAATGCACGTGATTTCCCGGAGCGCGCGAGAACTCCTTCACCTACCCCATCAGACATCGAGCTGGGTCCCGGAGGGAGATTCTTAAATTCCTTCCTTGACAGTTGGGCAACAATTATGCTCAATCATGCGAATGTCTTGGAAAATAGGAGCCTTAGGGGCGAGGACTTGGATGAGTTCGTGGCTCGTCATTGCATGCTGGTAAGTTACTTTTCCTCATCTGCTGATTTCTTTACTTGACTGGGTCTTAATCTGTTCATATTTTCCAGGGTGCCCTTGCTGCAATGAAGCGGAGAAAGGAGACAAGGGCTACCCAGGATGAGATCAGGAAGCTGGAGTTCGACCTGGAGGCGGCTACTGATGACTTAGCTCGCATGACCTCGGGCAGAATAGAGGGTCAGGAAGCTCAGATTGCTGAGGCAAACACTGCAAGGCAAGTAGCTGAGGAAGCCCTGAAGAAAATGGAGAATGAACATGCTTTGCTAAAGGATGAGTTGCTCAAGGTGAAAGAAGATCTGAGGCAGTCTGAGCAACAGGCCGCACTGGACGAACAGCGAGCTTCAGCTGCAGAAGAGAAGACTGAAGTGCTTCATCGTCAGATTGATGCTGCTCTAGCGCGAGCTGAAACTGCCGAGAAGCAGGCCGAGGAGGCCAATAAGCGGGCTGGTGAGATGGAAGTTGCCGCTAAAGATGCTGAGGAGGCCGCAACCAAACGGGCTGAGGAGGCTGCAACCGCGGATAACCGTGCGAAGGAAGCTGAGCATCGAGCTGAGGTGTTGAGGCAACAAGTGGGGGAGGCTATTCAGCGAGCTGAGGCTGCGGAGCAGCAAGTTGTGGACATGAAAAAAGAGGCTGAGGTTGTCAACCGTCTCGCTGATAATGCCTTCGAGGATCTAACGGCTTTCAGAAATCAAGCTGCTCAGGAACTGGAAGTGCGGGTCGCGGATGCAAGGGATGAGGCTGAGGAAAGAACAGGTCGTGATTTCCTCTACACACTGTGGATGTCCCATCCAGACATGGATTTTTCTATCTTCGGGGACATAGGGCTTGAAACTATTGAGGATTTCAAATCGAAAGCTGCCCCATCCACCGCTGATCCAGAACCTCCGGCTGATCCAGATCCTCCTGCTGCGAACTAGCAATTTGTTTTCTTTCTTATGTATTTCTTTTAATTTTTCAATTTGTAATCAGTTACAATTACTTAATGAAAATGCCTTTCGTCATTTCTTCTGTATTGAACGTTTCTCAGGCCAATGCTCTTCATTTTTAGGCTTCATTGGGATTTGATTATATCCCGAATATGCATCCATGAAGCTTAGGAGCTCGTGGCCAGCAGTAGCATCCACGAGCTGATCTATCCTTGGCAGGGGAAAACTATCTTTGGGGCATGCTTTGTTTAGGTCGGTGAAGTCGATGCAAGTCCTCCACTTCCCGTTCTTCTTTTTCACTAGCACAGGGTTGGCGACCCAGGTCGGGTAGTAAGCTTCTCTGATGAACTTGTTAACCAGAAGCTTGTCTATCTCTTCTTTTAGTGCTAGGTATCGTTCCCCTGTCATTGCCCTTCTTTTCTGGCGAACTGGTTTGAAATGAGGATCAATGTTCAGCCTGTGAGACATCACCTTTGGATCTATTCCCACCATGTCCTCATGGTTCCATGCAAACACATCCAGATTCGCCTTTAAGAAGTCAGCGAGCTGGATTCTCAGCTCTGGAGTTAATCCTCTTCCTAGCTTTAAGCATCGCTCAGGATCTACCTCGCTGACTGGTACATCCTCTAACTCCTCAATTGGACCGGTAGCTCGGTCTGCGTCTACCTCGCGAGGGTCCAGGTCATGACTGACTCCCTTCTCAGTCATAGCTCGTGGCTCGCCCCCTGAGACCACGTTCACCTTCTTTCCTCTTACACCCATCTTCACTGCATCTTCGTAGCAACGACGAGCCAGGTGTTGTTCTCCTCGAACACATCCGATGCCATTAGGAGTTGGGAACTTCACTGTCAGAGTTCTGGTTGAAGTCACCATGTCCAACTCGTTCATAGCAGGTCTTCCGAGGACCACGTTATACGCCGATGGGCAGTCGATTATCAAGAAGTCCGTCAGGGTTGTGGCCTGACGACCTGCCTCCCCCAGAGTCAAAGGCAGTTTGATCTGCCCCACTGGCACCACAGCATCTCCAGTGAATCCAAACAAAGGCTCCGGGGATGGCCTCATCTGTTCTGCTCGCAGCCCCATCTGGTCAAAACAGCTCCTATACATCACGTTCACTGAGCTGCCGGTATCGATCATGATGCGCCTAACTTCCATATTGCTGATTTTAGCTCGTATAACCAGCGCATCATTATGAGGACTGATCACTCCTCTGGCATCTTCCTCAGTAAATACGATCTCGTCCGAGGTCGGTTTCGCTCTTTTGGTAGGTCCCTCCGACCCATTGAGCTAGAATGAATGATTCGCCTCCTGGACGTACCTCTCATGCGATCTGTTGGAATCACCTGCGATATGGGGGCCACCATAGATAGTAAAGATGGTTCTTACCGCAGGTTCCTGACCTTGTTCGGGAGCTCGCTGGGGCTGCTGCTGTGCTGGCTGTTGCTGCTGAGGTCGCTGGTGGTGAGGTCGCTGATCAGCAGGTCTTGCCACATATTCTCCCAAGCGACCTCGCCTTATTAATTTCTCAATGGCGTTCTTCAACGCCCAACAGTCCGAAGTACTGTGCCCGACCTCATTATGGTAGGCACAGAACTTGTTCTGATCTCTGTGCTGAATGGGAGCCCTTATAGGATTGGGCCTCCCGAAGTCCTCCTTGTTACGCTCCGCAGCGTAAATCCTGTCCGATGATGCCGTCAGGACGCTGTATCCTTCCTGGCGACCCCAACGCTGAGGTCGCTCATACCTTGGCTCTCTTCTCGCTTTCTTAGCGATCTGATTACTTGAGCCGTTGTTTCTTCCTTCTTCGTTCCGGCCATTATTTCTTCTCTTTGGCTGGCTGGAACTGCCCGCTTCATTCTTCTGATTCTGCTTTTTCGGGCCGAAGGTTTCTTCCCACCTGATCTCTTTCGCAGCTCGCTCGTAAAACTCTCCCAGATCCTTTACTGGGGACTTGTAAATGCTTTCATATAGCTTTCCATCCTTGCGCAGCCCAGCTGAGATCGCTGTTAGAATGCTTTCATCTGATGGGTGCTCGACATTCGCGACCTCGCGTCTAAATCTGGCGATGTATTCCTTCAACGACTCACCCTGACGCTGAAAGATGGTGGCTAGGTGGCAGGATGGAGCGAGCTGCCTTCTCAGTGCCCTGTATTGACCAACGAACTTCTGTTGGCATTGCTCCCAACTTCCTATGCTGCGAGCTGGGAGATTCCTGAACCACGTTCTTGGAATATCCCCCAATGTAGCGGGGAATACTCGGCACTTCACCATCGGATTTCCTGTTTGCAGATCCATCTGAACGTTGAAAGCGTCTAGATGGTCGTATGGGTCACTGTCCCCATTGTATTGCTGAATGCTTGGCATCTTGAACCTCGGAGGAAGAGGTTGCGTTTCAATCTCCCTTGTAAATGGGGTTCTGCCTCCGTAGAGCTCACGCTGCTCCGGAACTCCGGGTCGTGCTTCCAACTGCTAGACCCTTTGGAGGAGCTCCTCTAGTTGGGGGTCTCGGAGCTCGTATCTCCTCCTGTGATCATGACTTGGAGCAGGATGTTCAGGGTCATACCTTTCGTCTTCCTCAACTTGACCCTCATGATGATGGGATCTTACCTGCTGCCCATCCACCTCGTCGATATAACGAGCTGCGGCTCGGACTCTACCTTGACCAATTTCTATCCGCCTGTTTCCCTCCTGGCTCAGTCTTACTACCAGGCTATCAGGTCGTGCGACCTCCCTTCCGTGCTGAACAGGGTGTCTTCCAGCCCTCGAACGCGCATTGGATGAGCGAGCCGAGTCTGCAGGTCGCGGGACTTCTCTTGCCAGCCTTTCAAGTCCTCGTGCTGGTTCGGGAGGCTGGGGCACTCCCTGTGGTGCCTGAACTTCCACCCTAGTCACGTTCTGAACCTGGGCCTGCACCAACATATTGACGGCTTCCGTGAGCTGTCTGACCGTATCTTCCAACGCTTCCTGCCTCTGCAGTAATGCATTCTGTCCTTCAGCCGTCGGGGCAACTGGGACCGTTTGACGGTGAGGCAGAGGAGGAATGCCTGTTGTAGCCCCGAGAACTTGTCCATGAGACGGGCCTGCGGCATGCGTGGTTGCGTCTTGCCCAAGCTGTAAGTTCTGTTGGGATTGATTCACGTGACTTTCCGCCTGATCGTCATCTCCAAGGAACCTGTTTGATCTAGTCTTTGTCATCTCGTCAAAGGTTAATGAACTAAGATGAACAAGATTGCAGTCTGGGCCCTCCTTCTAGCGCCAAAATGTCGACGTTGATTTTCAGTCGACGAGCAATCAATGCCCAATACCTGCAATCAACGTGAGAAAACACGAAAACCAAGGAAAGACAAAGATAGAAATACAGGATCGAACGAAGAACACCAAGCTTTTACGTGGTTCGGCAATAGAAAGGCCTACGTCCACGACTGTCTATCTCTCAAATTCTGCAGAGTGACAGTATATTATTAAATATTGTATATCTCTGTTACAATGTTTTCGATCCCTATTTATAGGGGAAGAAGAGTTGCAATTCTAGTTGAAGTAAATCAGGAAAAGAATCCTGAATTAATTACATTCCCTAAACAATTGGGAAAAATAAGGAAAAGAATTATAAATTAATTATGCTTCCTAATATATTTAGATAATATTAGGGAATTGCTATATTTATCTCAAGATAATGATGACTTGCATTTGAATTTGAATTAATCTCCATGTCTGACGAGGAAATCATGGTTTGATTGGGCAATTGCCATATTTGGAGAGAGAATCACTATTGAACTTGGTAACTGCCTTTTCTGGAAGATTTTGTGCTTATCACATGTCTGAGCGAGCTGACGCGTTATGGTGGTTTCGAGCTCGAGCTCGCTTAGAAGCGAGCTGCGCAAGCGGCGAGCTGCGACCTGGCTGTATTTATGGGTCTGCTGATGCCAGCTGGAAGTCTTGATGGTCTTGGAGTCAACACTGGGTCTCGTCTGATGGGCTTTGACTACGTTGACCTTATTGGGCCTTCTTATCGGGTCTTAAATGGGCATAAATCGGACTTTTACCAGCCCAATTTACTGAATCCGAAAAATACACACAACAGCGGGCTTCAAGCGGACCGCACCATCTAGGCTGCATTTGGCACGCAGGGTTGGATTGGAATAGAATGGATTGGATTGGATTGAAAAAATAAATCACCATCCCATGTTTGGTAGAACTTGGGATTGGATTAAAAATTATACTGTATGATAATGTTTGGTATAGATTGGGATTGGATTGGAATAAAATTAATTTAAAATTTTATTATATAAAATAATTTTATAAAAAAAATCTGAAAAAAAAAAAAAAAAAACAAAATAATCTCCTTTTTCTTCCATATCAAACTCCATAATCTCCCACAATTCAATATCAATAACCACAATTCATCAATCCAATTCATCAATATCATCATCTCTCACAACAACAACAACATTTTAAAATCATCAAATCATCTTAACATCGTCATAACATTAACAACAACAACCAAAAAAAAAAAACAGAAGAACATAGCTGGTTCTAGGTTCGGTGCCGAACCCAGAACCAGACAGTTCTGGTCGGGTTCGTCACCGATCAGAACTGTCTGGTTCTGGGCTCGTCGCCGAACCCAGAACCATCTGGTTCTGGGTTCGTCGCCGGTTCTGGGTTCGACGACGAACCCAGAACCAACTCAGAAAGAAGAAGCAGAAAGAAGAAGAAGAAGAGAGGGGGAGGAGAGGTTTGATGAGAGAAGGAAGGTGAGAGGAAGAGAGTGACAGAGAGATGAGAATGCTGTCAGAGAGACGGGAAGAGGAGAAAAATTAATCACAAATCCAATCTCATCTCATCCAATGACATGATTTTGGAAGGGATTGGAAAATGTCAAAAGAATGGGATTGGAAGGAGGTTAGGATTATTGAAGTCCAATCTCATTCACCATCCAAACATGGGATTCAATTAGTTTGGGATTTCTGAAGTCCAATCCCATCCCCAATCTCATGTACCAAACATGCCCCTATTGTCAGTGATTTTAAATATTATATACAAATATTTCTTAAATGAGAAACACATTTATGTTGCGGTGGGGTATCGAACCTTGTACCAAGAGGTTAAAAAGACACACGTCAAGCCAACAACACTATTTTGCACATTTTATCTTTCTGTGCTTCCAATTATTATAATTAGATTATATATTACATTTAATTTATTTTCAAAATATATTAGCCAACAGCACTGTTTTACACCTTACCCCCTCTGGCCGTAAGATGGGTCCACAACGTCCGGAACCACCGCCTTGGCCTCTACATGAGCCATCTCTACGATAATAATAAAAACAAAGTCAACACAAACTCAACAAGCTTTACTAAAGGGTTGTTTGTTTTTATCACTTAACATTTAATGGTACTTAATTAGGTTAATTAAGAGATTTTTATTTGTTTTTTTAAGTGGTCAAACCACTTAAAACAACCCAAAAACCACTTAAAAAAAATTATATTTTTTGACTTTTTACTTAATACAAAATCACTTAATGATTTTATAAATATATTATTCCAAATTTATCATTCCTAAAATAACATATTTCCAAGTTTATCCTAGTTTTACATTATATAAATTTCTTTTAATACTTTAACAAACAATATTAAAAAATAAAAACCCTAAACATCTCAACATCAAATTTTCCTATAGTTAGATTACTATATTTCTTCAATTAAATTTCGATAAGAATCTTTATTGATTTTTTTTATTAATCTATTTATGGAGTAACTCATATATGTGTTTATTTGTTAAAGCTTCACTGTGTTATTAATGTTTTTGGTTTATCTATATTGATGAAAATTCGTTTATGTATAATCGAACCTCAAAGTTTCTCCTTTTGATTTTTTTATCTTAAAGTTTTTATCGAATCTATTATCAATGTATAATAAAACCTCAAAATCTTTTTTTTTTTTTGTTATTGAATTTGTTATTGTTATACCCATTTCCTCGTCCTCTGCCTAAGTGGGCCAATATAGGCCCCAAACGTTTGAACAGGAGTAAAGGTCCAGAAGGCCCATGATCAAGATCAGCAGCTTGGAGCCTAGCTCGTGAGGTCGCCCAGGCCGCGAGCTCGCAGCAACTACCAGACCTTCCGAGCATGCATCCTGCCCGCATCGCAGTTCGTCGAGCTCGTGAGTCCGCCCAGGTCGCGAGGTCGCTGAAGCCTCCAGATCGTCTGAACCTCCTCTCCTGACCATGTCGGTCTACCCCTAGCACGCATCATCTACTAGCCGAAGAGCTTACTTAGGGGATATCTTGTACAGCGAGTTGTCAGAATTATCAACTCTCATGATTTTTCGTCGGAAACTGTCTGCACAATTACCCAAAAGTATTTAATGAAGTAAAAACCTCTCCAGGTATATTAAATGCAGACGTATGCAAGAAGAAAATAGTGATTACCTTTACAATTAATGCAGCATGGCAATGTCAGGATTAGCTGAAACTAGCCGTTGCCAGTAACGTGTATAACTTTCTTTTGTATTTTTTATTGTCATCTCCTCTCCTCTATAAATATGGGAGACATTTTACTGTATCGACAAGTTGAAAATATTGGAGAACTGTTACTCTACCGGAATTACTCCAGGTGGCCGTGGACGTAGGTGCAATCACCGAACCACATAAAAATCCTTGTGTTTCTTCGCTCTTCTCTCTCTCTTTTTCTTTAATTTCTCATTGATCACCTCATTAAATCCAACCAACCTCCAAGACCGATATTCCTTCACCTGAATTAATCACCATCAATCTTGAACTTTATTAATTGCCCATTTACTATCTTTCCATCAGTACGACCAGAACTTTAATTACCAAGTTCGCCGTCTGGGCCTCAGAATCTCTGGTTGACCGTTTCCGAACGTCAACAGTTATCGTGTATATTACTTTACAATTTCAATTTTTGTTGTAGTAGTAATTCAATTTAAGACCATTTTATTTATTTTTATTTGAATATATAAATTTAATTGATTTTACTATAATAATTTATCTTATTTTAATAATGAATCAAAATATTATATATATAAATGTTTTAATATTTGTTAAATAATTTATTGTAATTGTTTGTATCATATTAAATAAAGTTACTTAACAACTAATAATAAAATAATATAAATGTCAAATTGTTAGTATTCATACAATTTTAACTTTAAAAAACAAACAAGATTATTAAACATTGAGAGGTAAGAAAAAAAAAAAAAAAACAAATATGTTTATCAGATTTCAGATTTCAGTCACTATTCAGTTTTCAGTCTTCAGCAGCACTGTTCAATCTTCAGATAAAAAACCAAACGACCCCTAACATAATGTAAATTCATCTCAAATTCACGGTAAGATTAGTCTAATAGGGAATCTTGAAAATTGTGTGGTTTGATTTTCCTTCTTATTGAATGAAGATCAAGATTGTTGTGGGATCTCTTTAATTTCTATTATTTAATTGTCAAGTTTCTTGTAACTGTATTTTCTTAAAACAAGCATCTTAACCAATCATCACTTTACATTTCAAAAAATAAAAAAAAACCAATCATCACTTTATTTTTATATCATGAAGTTGCGAATAGCTTTGCTTCTCTTCAACAAGTATATTACGGTGGATGTTGGTCTTGTGCTGGTTAAGTGATATCTGGAAAGATAAAGCATATGAAATCGTTCCCTAATACGTGATTATATTATATGTCGTGTTTTATAGGTACATGAGTTATGATAATCAATCATGAATATCTCTGATAGGACAATTGTAAATATAAATTATATGTGGAGGGTCTTATCAATTTTTTAAAATGGATAAATGTATGTTTGGTACAATTTATTTATTGATCAAAATATTTTTTTTTAATCTTCAAAGCTATTTTTAATTTTTTTTATGTCATTTGATTGTCATCCAAATAGAGTTTTTTGGCAATAAAAATAAAATAAAATATGTCTATTTTGATAAGCTCAAATTTTGAGTTTTTTCGAGTACATCTTTTTGAGTGTTTTTTTTTAAAAAATAAAATAAAATATCTAATATAACTCCATTAATATCTCTATACCCTTAAAACCATTTATTTATTTCTTTTTTTAGTAAATTTATAATTTAAAAGAACTTTTTTGATTGATATCCAATCAATTAACATCTTCATTTTAAAAGTTCTATTTTTAAGATATCTATTTACAAAAATTGTATCAAATGAAGCCTCAGATTTGTGATCTCTCTAGCTACTCCTTTTTCAAAGTCATAAAATGCTCAATCAATACGCCACCAACTAAACTAATTAACAAACAAGTGTCTTTCGTATCTTTTTGGCTTTAAGCGTAGACTTTCTGTATCAATATACCTCAAAATTTGTCAATAATTATAAAATTTAACTTATGCATAGGATGCATAAAAAGATAAGTTATTGTTAATGATATATTCATTTAAGGGATTAGAAAATGAGAATGAAGAATGACAATAATTGTTAGTATTTATTTATTTTAAAATAAATTTGTAATGAGAATATAATTGTGAATTCCACACAAATTTAAGATTGCGGAATGAGATTCTCATTTCCCCCACTCTTTTAGGAATTTTATTTTCATTCCCTTTTACAATTTAAAAAGTCTTTTATATTCCTTATTAAAAAATAATAATAATATGAAAATAAAAAAAATTGTGAAAAAAATAATAATCAAGAGCATTTTCGTAACTTATAATTAATCCATATAAATTCCAAATCAAAGTAAAAATCTCAAAATGAATATTGTTGATTCTAATTCTGATTTCTGTAATTGAAATAAATAACTTATTTTGATTATGATATATCAATTTACTTTTAGATTATCTTGATTTCAAATAATTCTGATTACATGAAGTAAATGCACCAATGTATCCTAGTCTATGAACAATAGACCCTATTTGAAAATGCTTTCACATTGGCTTGAAATGGTACAAATGTAAAAGGTTAAAATAATGGGACACCATCACTCTATGCATAGACGCTTTTGGTTAGTATGAATACCAAATGTTTGATCCATCAAATTAGATCGAAATTAACAAACTAGGCCGTAATAATTTTGCAAGGTTTGTTGGGTGTGGCCATGATGACTTGGCTGATGGTGAAATGCAAACTTAACATAATTAATCGTAAAGTTGTGTTAACGTCAATTATTTTTATTATTTTTTTTCAGTTGTAATATAAATGAGATTAAAATTTAAGATAAAAACTTTTGTTAGGAGCGACTCCAACTTCCGCAAACCAAAGCAGTACAGCGAACCAAATAAGTAACTTTCAATGCTGACAACAAAGTTAGTAATTTTGAAAACTTTTGAAGACAACTTGCGCCCCAAGGTGGACATAACTCGAAAATTTTGACAAATCCTAAGGGAAGGAGTTGCGTGCTACTGGTCAGCTTCGTGTAAAACACCACATAAAATGCTTTGGATGGAATAAAACAAAATGCTCTACCAGTGTCACATTTTTACTTTTGTATATAAAAGACCAACCACTCACCTTTTCTCTACAAACCAAACATTTCGTATCAAACTTAGATTTTTTTGAGTATGAATATGGATTTGAGGGTAAATTCAATGCCCATTTATAAATGAGTATGGGTATGGGTATAGGGGATGCTGTCCTATATCTATTTCTTCCAGATTATATTTTAATAGATAAATAAATATATAATAATTATTAAATGATATATGTATCATTATTAAATTGTTCATATATATAGGATTTTTTTTTTTTTTTTTTTATCATGAGTTTTTTTCATGTAAAATCGGATTGTAATGAATGATGGGATTTTTTTTCAAGCTTTTGTGGATTTTATGAGTTGATTAAATTATTTGGGGAATTATGTTTATATATATATATATATATATATATTTGATTCTATGAAATTCTTTTAAGTTCTTTTGCTGAATTTAGTGAAACTAGGTCAAACAAGTGAAACAGGTAACATGTATCACTATGAGAGGAGTCATCCCCAAATAGCACCATACCCATTTCCCATAAATGGAGATTTGGGTGGGTATAGACGAAAAGATGATGAATGGTTTGGGCATGAGAATACCAATCCTCATACCCATTTGATGACATCGCTAGTGAGTGATTATCTTGATGGATAGGATTTATATATTTTAACAAACAATTTTAAATGCTTGTTAGATAGTTTCAAGTTATTATTTACCTATCAAGATTGCCTCTTGTGTTATTTGAGATAATTATAATTGGTTTTCAATTTAATTCTCGTGACTAGACACACGGTGCAAATCAAGTTATTTAGCAATTGATTCAATGACAAAACTAAAACAATTTTTACGTGGAAATATCCAACAGGAAAAAACCACAAGTCACTCTAAACTAAGTCTTGAAAATCTACTAATTGATAAAGATGTATATCCCTAAACTTGGTGAACAAGAATACATTCCTATATTCATTAAAAAAAAAAAAGAATACATTCCTATTGGAGTATCCCACTTAATCCACTGTCTGGTATTTTCTTAATAATCTTACAAGATGTATTAGGTGACCAAATGTATATCTTCAAGCTATGCTTGAGCTTAACATTTTTATTGGCAAGAGCTATAGTTATTAATTTAAAAACATATCCCAGTGACATTCAGACACATCAAGAGGTAACTATCAATTTTCACAAAAAACATAATTAGAAATAACCTCATAAAAATTGAGTCTACTGTGATGTAAATAAATGAGATATACATTAGAGAATAAATGGGATATATTTTAGAATGCAATCTTAAATTGATCTAGCTTGAACAATTGATAACACGTATCAAGCAAAACTAAATCTAGAAATGAAGCTCAGAAAATAGCAATAATATACAACCTGTATTAATCAAGTTTAGGTAATAAACATAAAAACATATATAATCTAGTCTAGATCGTAAATGTAACCATTTACTGTCTCATGTCTGTTTTGAATTAAAAAAATTGATCTGAAACCATAAACAAACTTTTATTTAAAAAAAAAAAAAAATTCTAAAAGTATAAAAGTTAAACAAAGCCCTAAACACACAGTCTGTAAACCCTAGCCACAACACTTAAGTGTGGGGATGAACAAAATAACCGAGACCTACCCAACTCGAACTGATCGGAAAATACCGATTTTTTTTTTTTTTATTTAATCTGACTAGGGTCGGTTTTTAAAGGCAAAGATTCATTAAATTCGGTCTTGGGTTCGGTTGTGGGTCGGAAAACCGACCGACCCGAAATCCTATCTGACTTAAAAAAAAAAAATAATAATAATAATAATAAAAGAAATTGGAACTATAAAAGTCAACTAATTCCCCTAAACCCTAATCAGTCAATCCCTCTCCAACCCTAGCCGACACGCCTCAGTCTCTCTCAGCAGCCGCAGCTTTCATCATCGCTACCGCCCCCTTCATCCGCTTCGCCATCGAATCCTTTTCTTTTCTTCTTCGCAGCAATCTTCAACCGCCGTTAGCTTCTCTGTTGCCGACTGGAATGGCGAGTTGGGCAGCCGCCAGAACCCCTGTTTGGGGGTTCTCGGCTCGCCGGACTGATCGTGATTTCTCTGTCCAAAAACTCGCGGTGCCTGGTAAGTGGTTATATTAGTCGATTGCTTTTAAATTTTTAACGATTTTTGTGTTTAAATTTTGCAAGACTCTGTTTGTTTCTGTTCAATGGCGTCTTTTAGTAGCGACTCGTTTGACAGTTTGAGATCACTCCTTTAGTTAACGGCAAATATTTCCCCAAGAACATATGATCCAAAGCTTTGTCGCTCTGTTTATTTGTTTTTGTTTTGGCGTTGATAGTCACTGATTTTAATTTTTAAATGACGAATAACGATGACTTATTTGTTATTTGGCGCTGGTTTTGTTGTCTGAGATTTCTGGTCCAGCCGTCAAGGTGCTAAAAGCAAGTCAAGAAGGTTTAAAAATTTGTCTCTTGCCTGCCACTCGTGAACTTGGACATATTTTTAAAAATTTGCCTCTTGGTGCTTTAGGTTGCTTGGTTTATTATGTTCAAATGACAATTTTAATTTAAGGTCAATGCAAATAAAGTTCATGAAACTTAGAATGACTAGAAAAACATGATTGAAGGATCTCAAGGTCCAATTTAATGTTTGTTGACCCATGCTATTCTAGGATATACGAACATAAACTAGTTTACGATGTAACTAACAAGTGTCAATTATCATGTGCACTTTGTTATCTTTGATGTGACTACCACATTATGGTTTTGTCGCTAGTGTTTTGTTCTCTAATCGTTTAGATTTCAAATATTGCACTATTTTTAGTCCTTGAACCATTAACAAATTATTTAAATTTTGTAGGATGGCATTATGGTTATTGTCCTAATTATAGCTGCAGCATCCTTGGTGTGGTGAAGATAACTGGAAATCGGGTTTATGATGTCATTGGTTCAGTCATAATTGACAACCTTCTTGGATCGGTACATAATATTACAAACTTCCATTTTGTGCGTCTTGGTCAGATTGTATGTGATTACTATATGATTGCTTGCAAACAAATGATAGTACTAGTTAAACATTAGATCAAAAACTAAACTTGTAAGTTAGCGCTCAAACAATAATATTAAGTTGTGATATATTTATTTATGTCCAAAATAAATGAACTTTGCATATGACCAAGCTTAAATAGAAATACAAATACTAATACAAAACAAATGTCAATCATATGGTGGTATTGGAACTTAACAACTTTAACCAAAACTGTTTTCCTGGTTATGTTAAGCCTAAATGATAGTTTTGAGCTTTGAAAATTTGTGGAGGGCAGGAATTTCTTCATGCATTATAAGTAGTTGCTATTCAAACTCACCAATTTGATGTTGTTTGAATACTTTTTTAGTTTGCCCCTCTCCTTGTTTTTGAGGGTATTTTAAGTGCTATATCTTGTGTATCTATTGTTTCGATGTTCAATTACACCGAAGTAGGACTAGGACTAATTGTGCCCTATCAACTTCACTTAAAATGGGCAAACAAGATATAGATGGTCTCATTTGGATCAATATTCACCAACTTCACTTGTGACCTACATCGTTTTTCAACTAAATTTCAGTGTTTAGACCTTGAAAGTTGTGTTTTTGCTATTTTGAAAAATAATGTCACCAATTACTTTTAGTAGAAAAATTCAAACTTGTTTTAGTTTGTTTTGTTAAATTTGCAAAGTCATTTACAATTCTGTGATATTTGTGATTTTTTAGTCAATTAGTGTTTTGAGTTAGTTTACTATTTCCAAGCCTAAAACATAGTATTGTTATCATTGTTGTTACCATGTAATAACAATTTCTGTTAAGGAACTTCATTTTTCGTTCATCGTTCATGTTTTCACCTTGTAAAGTTATATCATGGATTGATCATAGGAGTTATCATTGTATATATTTTTGTTTAGTAAATTTTATCATTGTACATTTTCGTTGGGAATTTTTTTTTTTAATTTCTCTCTTTGTGGTTTATCTATCCATTTGCAATATTCAAATGGACGTGGTTGTATGTGTTTGATAGAGAGGGTTGAGCAACTAGTTGCTATCTTAGTTGACAAAGTTCTTTTATGTAGGTGGCTATATTTCTTGGATATGTGAATCGAGGTTGTTTGATTGGTAGGGACAACGATGATTTGGATAAAATCCTTTATTTTCTGAAAAATGATCCGGTATAATCATATCAAATCATTCTGCTTCATATATCTTTTGTATTTTTCCATACCTATCTATTTTGATCAATCTGAAACTTTTTTGTAGGTTGTGGATTCTATACATGATTTTAAAAGTGAGGTGATTGGACCCGGATTGTTTCGATTCATGGCCGAAATAGGTGACTTTACTTAGGATATCATATTATTTTTTGTTTTCCTTCAACTTGTCTTTCTAATCATTAATTTGATATGTCCATCAATGTTTGTGATTTTTTTGGTGTTTATTGATATTTTTTATTGAGATAATAACTGTTAGGAACCTCTCTAACTTAAAGTATAATTCAGGGGAAAGTAGGAGAATTTTAATACGGAATAACAAAAATAACAAAGACAATGCCTTCTTAGTGCTATACCAAGAGGCTAGGGTAAGGGCTACACTTGACCCTTAAATAGAGTTATTCTACTTACAATTATTTTTAAGACAAAAAGATATGCTCCTCACTCTTAATCTCTCCCTATAAATAGTAAACATCAAGCAAATTAAATCCCTACAATTAAGAGACAATCAAATCAAATAAAAAATCAATCAACTCCTCAAATTAAGTTGTCAATCTTTGACTTGCACACAATCAAATCAACATTTATTTTTTTACCCCTCCATCTATGGTAAGTTGTTGTTATTGGGGTTCTAACAAAAACCTCAAAAGAATAACTATGTTATCGGTATTAGAATATTGTCAATGACATTTTTAGTGTTATACTTTGTTATCTTACCCTACTTAGATTTTCTAATTAAAGGTTTGTGAAGTCAAATCTATTGTTGTTTCCTTCGTTGTAAAGGATTCTTTTTTCTTTTATTTATATTTGAAAGATGTTTTAGAAATTGATCCTATAAAAATTTGCCTAGTCATAATTATCATGAATAATGGAGATTTCTTCTAAGGGTCTGTTCTTTTATTTTTAAGAAAGATGAGTTTTGCCAGCAGTCCTATAATATTCTTATATAAAATGAGATTCTCTTGACTTCATCAATGTGAAGATGTATCCCTTTTTAGTGGTTCTTCTTTTATTATTAAGAAAGATGAGTTTGGCTAGTGGTCTTGTAATATTCATATAACAATGAGGTTTACTTAATGTTGTCAATATGGATTTTTTTTATTTTTTTTGCCCCCTTCGAAGGACCTTTTCATTCTATTTTCAAGATCGATGAGTTTAGTTATTTCTCTTACCATATACTTACATAAATAAAAAATAAAAATATATAAAATAAAAGAAAGAGATTTGCTTGAGTTTGTCAAACTTGTCATTGATGTATTTTTTGGGTTGAGATCCAAAGAAATAATAACGTCTTCATTTATTTTCCATTAATTTAAAAATTATACTTAAGAAAAAGAGATTTGCTTGAGTTTGTCAAACTTGTCATTGATGTATTTTTTGGGTTGAGATCTAGAGAAATAACAATGTCTTTATTTTCTATTAATTGAAAAATTATTTATTTTCTATATATGTGTTAGAAAGCACAAAAATATTACAATTTTATGTTAGATATGCTTATAGAATGGTATTTTGGTGTTGAATTTTCAGATATATATAGTATGAATTTCTCAGAAAATATAACAAGTTTTATAATTCACATTCTCTGTTTGTATCTCTTTTATTTTTTGAGGTCTATTTCTATGAAGTTCTACAATGGCCAATTGGCCATGTTATGAGGCCGACTGCCTTTTGCTTTTATCATGTTTGGTTTTGTGGACAGCTTGGAGTTCTCCTTGTATGCCCTTTTATATTTGATTTGCTATTTTTTAGGTGCTTTCTAAGTGTCTCGTGAAATCATGCTTGAGAAGGTCTTAAATATGTGGTTTTTTGTCAATATCTTAAATTTTGTTATGATAAAATTTGATGTAGTTTCCAGTTGGACAGATTAAATGGAGTTCTTGAGAGATTTTCATGATAAGTAGTTCCCAAACTCCAAGATGTACAAAGGGGTTATAGATAAGAAACCTATAAGCATACAATTTTACTAATGCCAATTGTTTTCCTGAACATTAATGTAATTCCTCATGAAATTGGTATAATCGATCTAGTATTAAATTTGCTTTAATGCTTTTTTAATGTGATCTAATGATTGATTTTCACTTATCTCTGGGTTTAATGGCTTCAGTTTATGTTTAATATGCTAATGAAGTTGATCAAATCAACCTTTAAAAATGATCTAATGATGGTTTGTTGTATGGAACATATTTTTGTAGAGAGAAAAATACGCAAATTTATCTAGAGAGGTTTGGAAGTGGAGAATGGGCCAGATAGGTTAATATTCTAATCTTTTGTTTCCATTTTTAATAAAAACTTTGTTATTACATATGCATATCGCTTTAATGCTCACATATATGGTATGTACATAGATTTTTGTCTTTCAAGCATGTTTGTTGAATTTGAATATATATGTTTCTTTTTTCACTTATTGATTGCAACCAATGATACAGAGTTCCGTAAAGCTACAAGGAAAAAGAATGCTTCCACTTTGCTAAAACGCATGGCTGACTATGATACACATTGCATACTGTTCAAATATTGTGTTAAATCACAATGATAGGTTTGCTAGGTTGTGGACTTCGAAATCTACATGTCGAATACGTAGATTAATCTCTTGAATTTCCCTTTCCAACCTATCGACTTCATATCTTAATGTTGTAATCATTTCATCGCTTGCATTGAGAATTGTTAATATTTATCATGCTATAAAGTTTTAAGTCATAAATTATCCATTGAATTGCATCGGTGATTTATGATTTAAACTTTATGGTGTGAAAAATACTAAGAATACTCAATGCAGGTGAGGAACTTGTTATAGCTTGAGGAAGTGAAGTTGATAGGCTAGCTAGGGAAATTCGAGAGATTAATTTGGGCATTTGACATGTCGTGCATCCAAAAATAACATTTGGCTTCTTACGCAATATATGAAGGCGGACTACAATGATGTTAGCAGATATAATGATACCAAGATTTGACGACTGTTTATATGCCAGAAGTTTTCATTGATATGGTTTACATTTTGAGAACTCTAGTTGTGAGAAGGTTTTGATTTTAATGGTGAAGTTCTTGCAATCAAATTAGTTGAAATATTTTCAAATAAATTCTGTTGGTTGTTGAGCTAGATGGCTTTTTTGGCATTTGGCAACTGAATTTAATATGCATTCAAATTAAAAGCCTTGAGATTTCTGTTAGAAGTAGAAGCAAGTTATGCAACAAGAAATTCCTCGTTATAATCAACTCTAAGAGGAGGTCTAAGTAACATTACTCCTATCCTAATTTTAGAGGTCTCAATTTGGGATGGTTATAAGCCAGGCCATAAATATTTTTTATAAAGCTAGGCCCTACCCTGTTTTGCTCATGAGCTCTATTTGGAGCAGGCTTGCTCACGGGGACTTAACTTACCAGCTGGTGTTACCTTATTTATTTTATGTAAAATTTATTATATATATATATATATTATAGAAAGAGCTTTTATAATTAGGACATTTCAATTTTAAAAATAATGATCAACCAATTAAATTTTTATTTCATTTAAAGTAAATAGAAGAAAGAATTTATTTTAGGAAAAAAAATGTAATGAATGAATATAAATGATTGTTCATTTTTAAAGTTAGGATGTTGTGATTATAAAATTATTTTTTATATTTCAAATTTTAAAGTGTAAGAAAAAATGAAATAATATTTTTATCAATTGATAATCGTATCATCTACTGATAAACCATAGAAAAGAAAGAAAGCTTAATTATTGATTTGTGGTTATAGTATAACTATCAACAATTAAATTATGTAAATTTCACATTCAAATTAAAAATTAAGTTTTAGTTATAAATTAAATTTAAACAAATATAATGTATCATATCTCTTTGGTCAAAAAAAGACAAATGAAAAAAATAAGAAATGAAAATTAAATCATGAATGTATAATGAGAAATTATATGTGACAAATCAAATTTTAAAATTTTAAAATTTATTGATTTGATTTTTAAATCAAATTAGAGATATCAATACTTACCGTATGTAATAAGATATTGATATTTCAATAAAAATTATAAATATGTTTACATTTACTTTTTATGATATTTATCATTATTATCATACTAGAGATATGACAAATGACCGGCAGCCACTTGGCATGTTTTGAGTGTTGGACATGGAATCCCAAATTTCCTAGTAATTGAAGGGTTGTATACTTGGTCTTACATGTTGCCCAATTAAAGTTCTTCACTTTTTGTAGCTTCCACTTTCTTTCCCAGACACAGCTATGACATACAGCAAATTCAATCAAGTTTGAAAGAAGTTGCCCATGATATTTACTGTGTGTGTGTGTGTGTATCTTTCAAAACTCACAATATTGCATGTAGGGGTGGTTTGGAGGTAGTTGAAGTATTTTTGTTTTGTTTTTTAAAAAATGAGTGTGGTGTCTATCTTTGATGTTCAAGAAAAGTTTAGAGAGAGAAAAGGCATAAATGCAGCTTGCCCATATTGTGGAGGGCCTGAAATGGCATTTGATTTTGATGCTCATTTGCTTTTCTGTTTTATTCCCATTTCACACAAAATCAAGAAGAAGTTCTACTGCACCATTTGCTCCAAACGCCTGCTTCCTGCCCATTGATTTTCATATTTGCTTCTTTTCTACTCTCCATGCATAATTATACTTTGAGTCACACTGCTTTCTCATGATTCCAATGTTTTCAATCTAAACGTTGGGAGGTTAAATGTTAACTTTGTAATGCTACATATACACTCTAATAAAGATTATGTAGTATGATATGGTTTTTATGTTTGCGAAGTTGCATGATAAGCGGTTATATATAATTATGTATATCTGTAGATTTGAACACATGATATGTGGCAATGGTGGAACTAGAAGTTGATATGAGAGAAGGTGTTTTGAAAAATAAAAATATTTAAGAATAATTATAATTGATATCATATATATTTTCTATTTATGAATTTTATCCCTTCAAAAATTTATGATATACAAAAACAATTGATGTTGAATTGAAAATACTGCATCTATACTTTTTTTTTTCATTTATTAATCTTCTATTTGATTATCTAGTCAAAACTATTTATATTTATATAAGGTACAAAATTAATTATTAAACTAAGACATGTGACATAAAGGAAATCATATATCATATATTTTGTTAATAAAGAACATGAAGATTTAGTTCTCAAGGTTGTATAGTATAAAAAAACTTAACTTATTACCTCAAAAAAAAAAAAAAAAAAAAAAAACTTAACTTATAGTAGTACAATATATTCTATAGTTTTGATTAAACGAGTTTATATTATAAATGTACAATATTAATACTACAAATTCAATTAGGAATAAGACCTTGGTTAAGCCAAAAATATTATAAATGACAAAAATATTCAAAAGAATAATGGTAATTAATAAAGAAAATACTGATTAAAAATAAGGTTTTTTTTTTCCTTATTTGGGGAATGGGAGATTTAAACTCAAACCTTGGTTTTGTCAAGAGGTGTGATTGCTAATTAGGCCATGCCTACAATCATAATTGAAAACAAATATTGCAAAAATGTTAACAAATAAAAGATATAAAAGAAACACAGCATAAAAGTTAGGAAAGAATGAAGAAAAATAGATAAATATTAAATTCATTTGTGAAATCAAGTATATAAATTTGAAAACTGAAAATTTTTTCACAAAATTTGGGGTGGGTCATGTGCCGTGCCTAGCCT
This sequence comes from Litchi chinensis, assembly GCA_019925255.1. Taxonomy (NCBI): domain Eukaryota; kingdom Viridiplantae; phylum Streptophyta; class Magnoliopsida; order Sapindales; family Sapindaceae; genus Litchi; species Litchi chinensis. The sequence goes on from CM034464.1 coordinate 23,868,941, forward strand.
AATGTCAGGTCCGCTATTGGACATGTGGAATCTAACGTGAGTTTAGACCATGTCTGTTCATTTGATATATTTTTAACTTTGTTGAGCATTGTCGATTTTTTATTTATTATTTATTTAATCTTGAAACAGATATTCCAAAACTAGAAGTAGAAAAAGGTTCTTGGACTTTTACCACTCTAAAATGAGTCAAAACACTAAACACTTTGTTCTTAAATCTTAGTGATGCAAAAAATTATATATATTTATATATAGTAATTTTACCATCAATACTTTTTAATTTTAAAAAGTTAGGATGAATTAATAAAATTTATCTATTGCATTTGAATCAAATAGGAAATAGAATTTGTTTTAAGAAAAATAAAATTGATGATTTTGATTAGTTTGTCATAATTTTTTAAAGTTAGGAGACACCGATTATAGAAGTTCTGAGTGTATATATATATATAGTGAAAATTATAAAAAATACCCATTTAAAAAGGGTAAAATTTGTTTTTACCCATTATTTTTAAAAAAATTGTTTTAACCCCTCAAACAAATATATTGCCTGATATACCCAAATTGTCCAAAATACCCCTGGACATTTTTACAAAAAAACCCTGAACAGTTTAAAATTTACGAAAAACCGAATGGTGAAATTACGAATCAACCCCCCCATATATATACCTCAAAACCGATGGACTAAAGGCACAGTCCATCGATTTCTCACTCAAAACCAACCGGTTTTTGCGGAACTTGAACCCGATCTAGACCCGACTTCCCCGCGACCTTTCCGGCCACCACCGCGACGTTGCCGACCTTCCCCGAGCAGCTCCTACCGCCGGCGAACCTGCAGAAAGTGTGAAGGTTAGATTTCTCAATGTTTGTTGTATGTTTTGATTGAGATTTGGTATTTTGATATGTGTGTTTGTGTTATGGATGTTAGTTTAGGATGATTAGGTTTAGAATAGGTTGGATTTAGTGTGTTTGGTCGTTTTGTGTTGAAAATGGCCGATTCCGACGAGAGAAGAGTTGTCGGCATTGGATCGATTTTTGAGATCGGTTTCCACGATCGGTTTTCACGATCGGTTTTCCACGATCGGTTTTTGAGATCGGTTTTCCACAATCGGTTATTCATTTCGGTTTTCCACGATCGGTTTTCATTTCGGTTTTCCACGATCGGTTTTCCACAATCGGTTATTCATTTCGGTAACAAATGAAAAACCGATGTGGAAAACCGAAATGAATAACCGATGGTGGAAAACCGAAATGAATAACCGATGGTGGAAAACCGAAGTGGAAAACCGATCTCAAAAACCGATTGTGGAAAACCTTAGTGAAAAATCGATGGATTTCATTAACCGGTTTTTCAGATGCCTTCAAAAACCGATCAATTTCATTAACCGGTTTTTCAGATGCCTTCAAAAACCGATTCAGTTCAAAAACCGATTCTGCTACTGATGATTTCTTTGCTGTTTTTCTTTCCTACAGATGGATTTCGACTATAAATATAGTTCACACACAATTGACAGACATACGAGCGGGAACACACACATTGGTCAAAGATTGGTTATTAGGATAATTGCCGTTATTAAAAGAAGAAACCTATACGATCGGTTCATAGCAGAATGTCCGTTCGGACATATTTTGAGGGAAACTAATCATACGGCTGCTGGTTCTGTGATTTTATGGGTGCTTGCTAGAGAGATAAATGTAGTGGATGCACGCCGTGATGAGAGGTGGTTTGAAATTGGGGAGAGAAACTATAGGTTTGGGAAACAAGAGTTTCTATTGGTGACCGGACTTCCTTTTGGGGGCATCGACCGTAAAATCTTCGAAATAGCTCCAAATGATCCAAACGGTCTCCTAGGGCGAATGTTTAATGGAGTGTCACCGGAGGTGAAGGAGTTGGTCACATTTCTTGAGAGAAGAAGTGATAGAGGGGAGGGAGACCGTGCAGGGCAGGATCCGATAGATGATGAAGATCTTTTAAAGTTGGCGAATGTAGGGATTGCTTTCCATCTATTTATGGGACTGGATGATAGAACTAGCATTTATCCATTTATGTGGGTCCTCATTGAGAGTACAGAGAGATGGAAGACATTCCCTTGGGGCACATTATGCTATAGTGTCTTGTTATACTGTCTCGACAAGGCACTTAATGAAGAGCGGGTCAGAAATCCCCCAAAGACCATTAATATTTATGGCTATGTGTTAGCATTTCAGGTATAACTAATACTTTCAATATTTATTGCTTCCTTCTATTACATTAACTATATATGGTTATATGTATGTTTTAATCAATTTTGTATTATATATTATCTGACCATTACTAACTATATGTATGTTTTTTGTTTAATCATTGTTACATTATAGTGGTGGTTAGTGGAGTTGTTCCCAGTGTTACGGGAGAAGATATCAAAAACGATCAAGAACCCGGAAAGCGATCTACCAAGATGTATGAGACGATCACTGAAGAGAACACCCACAAATATACATAACCTAGATGATTTCCCCCCCGTAAGTGGCAAACATAACCTAAATTTGTGTCAATTATTTGTTTGTTATTTATATTAAGTATATAATTGTAGTATAACTAAATATATTGATATAATGCAGATAGTTGGCATTCAACAAACCTTGGAGCCTACTGATGCCGAGAGGGAGATGGATTATTGGAAATCATTTAATCCGAATCATATAGTTCATGATGAAGTACATAAATATGGCGGCGGGGGGAGTGATGATGATGATGATGATGGCGATGATGATGACCATGATGATGGTGTAGGGGATGAGATTGAGATAGAGGTTGATGATGAGGTGGAGGGAGAGGATAATGATGAGGAGGTGGAGGGAGAGGATGATGATGAGGTGGAGGGTGACGATCAGCCACTTAAAGACGTCCGAAGCGTGCAATCAGAATCATCGGATACCTTATCAGAGTTTCGGACAAAGAAGGCACATGATGTACAGCACGTAGATTATGAGGTACAAATATTCTATTTATATAATAAAATTATTTAATCAATTTCAATTGTAATAAATGCAAAAGATGTGGACATGTTATGTAGTAGTACGGAGTGTGAAAAAGAGACGGAGTCTCTAAATATGATAGACGAAGTGTAATTTGTTTAAATATGCAGATTGTATTTTCTTGGATACTCAAAAAACAGGGGAAACTCTGTCAATTTTTTTTAAAATTAAGGGTAGTATGTAAAATGATATATATTTATGATTCTATGAAACAGGTGAAGCGGTTGTTTGAGTTTATTGTGGATTTACAGAAGACAACCCATAAGAAGTTAAGTAAAATGGATAGGAGGCAAAAGGCAACCTTTCAAATGGTAAAGGAGATAGATAGTAGGCTGAGACGGGTGGAAGAGCATTTACATATTCCTAGGCCTCCGGTTGCTAGGCATGATCCAGACGACGACGATGACGATGATGATGATGATGGTAGGAGCTTTCACATGTATTACCCATCACCACCACCACCACAGCAGGGCGAGGGTGTCCGTCAGTCGCCTATTGATGTAGGCCATCAGCCATCCATGAGGAGGATGAGGGTGATCAGCAGCCACCTCATCGATCACCCCAGCAGGAGGAGGAGCAGGGTGACCAGCAGCCACCTCATTGGTCACCCCAGCAGGAGGAGGAGCAGGGTGATCATCAGCCACCTCATCGGTCACCCCAGCAGGAGGAGGAGCAGGGTGACCAGCAGCCACCTCAGCAGTCACCCCAGCAGGAGGAGGAGCAGGGTGACCAGTCCCACATGATCTTAGGAGGTGTATCAGCTGCAGACACTGATCATGAGCATGACCAGGTAGACTTTGTATCCCTATTGTGTTGCATTCTGAAATATAATTGTTATATTAAATTTATACATGTTTTGAATTTACTTACAACTGCAGGACGAACGGGGCAAACGAAAGACAAAGCCAGCAGCACCTCTACGGACACCGTACACGGATCCGGGGCCAGCGAAAAAGAAAAAGAAAGTGGTCCAACAGCAGCAGGAGGAGGTGGTAGAGTCTATAGACCCTGTAGAAGTGGTCTATAATGAATATAAAGCGGCAACCACATTGGATCTCAGGTATATTTAAACAAAAAAAAAAACGTTTCTAATTTTTGTATCCTTATTGGTAATGTAAGAAAATATATAATAATGTTTAATACTTTTTTTTTGAATTGTAGGCGTTCGATTGATCGTTTGCCATATGCTGTGATACCAACCACATTGGTCACCCTCGAGGATGTGGACGAGTGGTTGACGAATGAGCACATCGATTCTTATTTGCTGTGCTTAAGAAAAAAAGGGTTGAATGAGATGGATGATCAGACATACGCTGTCCATGGCAGTTCTTTGTTTGTAAGTATTTACATTTAAGTTAGTTATGCATTTATAATTTCATATTACGTTCGGTTGATTGGTTTTAACATTTTTTATATATAATATTGCAGGCAATGATGACAGCGCATTATAGGACGCATTACACCAGCAAACAAAGAACATTTGATCCAAGTTACAGCTGATGTACCCCCAGATATGCTTGCGTACGGTCGTGGGCTTATAGACGCAGCAGTCCCGTGGTGGAAGATTGATAATGTAAGTGTAGTTCGAACGTTAATATTTATTATATGAATATCCCTTCTAGTCCTATAATACTAACGTTTTGAAATGCAGGTGTTGCTACCGTGTAGCTTGGATCAACAACACTGGGTCCTTTGTGATGTGCGCATTAGAGAGGAAAGAATCATAATGTATGATCCCTTGGCAAGGGTTGACATAGCCTATCGACGAGAGCCACTTGAGCCGCTGGTATGTTTGATGCCTATTTTATTGCGTCTCTTGGGATTTTATGAGCAGACACCGGTACGTATGCCACCCGTGGAGCTCCGGTGGAGACTTCAGCGTCTTAAACAAGCAACTGTGCCTCAGCAACCTGATGGGTGAGTAAGTTTATATATATTAATGATATTTAATATTTAATTATCTTTATGTTAATATATTAACATAAACATAAATTAATATAATGTTAATATATGGTTATGATTAACATTAATATATAATTATAGCTTAATTATTATATATAGTTTATATATTATGATATTTAATTATGTTAATGTTAATATATGTTTATATTATTATCTTGATGTATATAGTTTATATATTATGATATTTAATTATGTTAATGTTAATATATGTTTATATTATTATCTTGATGTATATAGTTTATATATTATGATATATACAGGACCAGCTGCGGAGCATATGTGGCCATGTACGTACGTGACATTGTGCAGCGGAGAACGAGTACATGGAAATCAAGAAAACATGAGACCGTTGCAGATGCCATCGCACTAAGGTCCGAGATGGCCAGAGACATATATATGTGCTCAAAGCCTATGTATAAAGTTAATAATTTTGGAAAATGGTTTGTAGACACTGATGGAGATGTGGTATATAAATAAATTTAATTATTCTTTTATTAGTATTCATTATTTATTTGATGGTATTGCATTCTATATTTTTAAATTGCCAACAAAACATTATAATTAAACATTATAGTTAATAACATAATGTTAATATAATATAAAATGTTAATATAATGTTAATATATGTTAATAATATAATGTTAATAAAATATTATTATAATGTTAATATATGTTAATAATCTAATGTTAATATAATGTTAATCTAATGTTAATATATGTTAATAATCTAATGTTAATATAATGTTAATTTATTATTAATCTAATGTTAATATCAATGTTGCGGAAATCGCTAACCGTTAATCGACCGGCAAGGCAACGGTTAGCGATTTATCGGTTACTCGGAGATTAATCGACGAGTACTGTTCACTGACAAACCGACGGTCAAACTGGTCAAACCTGTAAAAAAAAATTAAAAATTTCTATAGAATCAAAAATTCAAAATATAATCATATAATCACAAAATATCATTCAACATTCAAACCTATCTCTTACAATCTCCAAAGCCACTTTAACACAATTATATAATTACAATATAATAATGTGTTATATAATAATTAATATTAATTTATATTATATATAATATAATATATATTAATTCAATATATATTATATATTTTGGACAGCCAAAAATCGAAAGCTTCTGCAAGAAGCTTTCGGTTTTTGTAATCTGAACCCAAAACGGTGTCGTTTTGGGTTGTCCAAAACGACATCGTTTTGGGTTAAATAAAAAAATTTAAATCAACCAAAAACAACGTCGTTTTGGGTCGTTTTTGACACCCAAAACGACGTCGTTTTGGGGTTGCAGTTTTTTTTAAAAAAAGCTAATGTTAATAATAATGTTAATAATATAATGTTAACCTAATATTAATCTAATGTTAATATAATAATATAATGTTAATCTATTATTAACATTAGAGTTATATAATAATATAATGTTAATCTATTATTAATCTAATGTTAATATAATATTAATATAATGTTAATATATGTTAATAACATAATGTTAATATATATTAATATATTAATACTATGTTATTGTTAACCTATTAACATACCATTAACATTATATTAATAATGTGAATATATATTAAGACTAACATATAACATTATATTAACATTAGATTAACATTATATTATTATATTAACATTAGATTAATATTAGGTTAACATTATATTAATATTATATTAACATTAGATTAATAATAGATTAACATTATATATTATATTAACATTAGATTAATATTAGGTTAACATTATATTATTAACATTATATTAACATTATATTAATATTAGATTATTATTAGATTATTAACATATATTAACATTAGATTAACATTTTATTAACATTATATTAACATATATATTTTATATTAACATTAGATTAACATTAATTAATATTATTAACATTAGATTAATATTAGGTTAACATTATATTAATATTATATTAACATTAGATTAATAATAGATTAACATTATATTATTATATTAACATTAGATTAATAATAGATTAACATTATATTATTAATTAACATTAGATTAATATTAGGTTAACATTATATTATTAACATTATATTAACAATTAAATATTAGATTATTATTAGATTATTAACATATATTAACATTAGATTAACATTATATTATTATATTAACATTAGATTAATATTAGGTTAACATTATATTAATATTATATTAACATTAGATTAATAATAGATTAACATTATATTATTATATTAACATTAGATTAATAATAGATTAACATTATATTATTATATCAACATTAGATTAATATTAGGTTAACATTATATTATTAACATTATATTAACATTATATTAACATTATATTAATATTAGATTATATTAGATTATTAACATATATTAACATTAGATTAACATTTTATTAATATTATATTAACATATATTAATAATAGATTAACATTATATTATTATATTAACATTAGATTAATAATAGATTAACATTATATTATTATATTAACATTATATTAATATTAGGTTAACATTATATTATTAACATTATATTAACATTATATTAATATAGATTATATTATATTAACATATATTAACATTCGATTAACATTTTATTAACATTATATTAACATTATATTATTATATTAACATTAGATTAACATAATATTATATTAACATTATATTAACATTAGATTAATATTAGGTTAACATTATATTAATATTATATTAACATTAGATTAATAATAGATTAACATTATATTATTATATTAACATTAGATTAATAATAGATTAACATTATATTATTATATTAACATTAGATTAATATTAGGTTAACATTATATTATTAACATTATATAACATTATATTAATATTAGATTATTATTAGATTATTAACATATATTAACATTAGATTAACATTTTATTAACATTATATTAACATATATTATTATATTAACATTAGATTAACATTATATTAATATAATAATATCTACATGTGTATATATATATTATTAATATTACATCCATATAAGTTATATTAATATTAGGATTAATAATAATAATAATTGTAAAAACACAATCATAATATAACCATATTAATATGATATATCAAGATAACACATATTATAGTAAAGGTATATATATTAATTACTAATATTATATGAATATTAATAAATGATAAAATTAATATATAATGATATTAAAATAATGATATAGTTTGTAATAAAATTATACGCTCCCTAATCTATATAATATATTTAAATATAACGATTTATATAAATAATTCATGTAAAGGGAAATAAAATGAACATACAAATAGAAATAAAATCAACCCAAGTAAAAACCGGTTTTTAAGAGTACATGAAAAACCGATACCGGTTTTTGAGGAACCCTTAAAAACCGATCCACACTTGGCGTGCTTGAAAATGTGGTGGCAGTGGATCGGTTTTCGAGGAGGCATGGAAAACCGATACCGGTTTTTCAGAGTTACTCAAAAACCGATCGACATACCTTTACGTTGGGAAACGAAAGGCAACTTGATCGGTTTTTCACCATATCTGAAAAACCGGTACCGGTTTTCCAGGCCCCGTGAAAAATTGATTTTGATGGTTCCGAGATGATATGAAATGAGTCAAAAACAGTACACATGGAATAATAATTTATACAGCTGTATTAATACATAATTGAGTAATTAATATAAAAACGTTTACATAAAACATGCATAAACAAAATGTCAATCAATTGCTACTCATCATTTCCGTCAGTAGCCATTTCTGGATCGGGAGTAGGAAACCGTAATACACATCGACGTTGGTTGTGTCCAGTCTCATGACACAAGCGACATCTTCGAGAACGTGGCTCATTTTCAGTAGCATTTGAAGATGGATTTTATCTCCTTTCATTGTCGATGGAGATCCAAAGGGATCTCCATCAGCAACAATAGAGGTCCAAAGATGTGTTCTCGTTGGATCATTATGACGAATGTATTACTACCGGATCATTTTCTAAAATTTGTTACTTAATCAAGTAAAATCTAGATCTCCATTATTGGCAATGGAGATCTAGAGATGTCTTGCCACAGGATCATTATAATGGATGTGTTGTCGTTGGATCATTTCCTAAAATCTGTCACTTAATTAAGGAAAATCTAAAAAAGATTCAGTCATATCTCATTCATTAATGCTATTGGACTCTAATGACAATATAAATTCTGTTTTAGCTTCAAGCATTGTTCATCAAACCAACTACTGATCTCCTTAACCTATGTTTTTTTCTCGTCTCTCCCTTCTCTCCTGTTCATATATTTTTTGTTCTCTCTCTTTTATTTTTGTCTTCCCCTCAAGAGTCTCTCCTAAATTAAACGAGAACCCTCTCTGAGCATATATAGGAAGAACTAATATATTGTGGGTGCAACATTTCCGTTTCTATTATTTGTTTCAACATGTTACTATAAAACTAAAGGTACCTGTGTTTAATTCCAATCGGATCAAAAATTTACCAAAACCATCACAAGGGAAATGCATTTGAAATATTGCAGGAGATGTCAAAAGGCAAGTGGCTGTGCCTATGGCAGACTGATGGACTCATCAGTGCCATTATCATCATCATCATCACTGTCTGAAATCACAATGACATCATCCCCACTATGACTCTCACACATTCCACCACCGCCACCATCACCATGAATCTTAGTTGTAGCATCCTAATAATAGTTCGATGCACCCTACAAAAGTACTCATCTCGACCCTCCACCAAAATGTCACTTTTGAGTTCCGCCACGGCCACCCCTTGAATCCCTCTCCTGCAGTTCTCACACCTCAAACAACACTCTTCATACACTTTGTCATACTCATACAGGTTGTAACAGTAGGGACACACTGTCCGAAACGTCTCCTTTTCATCATTCTTCGTGTTTTCACCACCCTCGATCTGCACTCTCTTTTTCATTGTTTTCTAAGGCATTGTCTTTTTCATCAAAAAAGGTTCTCTTTTTTCGCTCTTTTTCAGCGCAAACACTCTCTGGCTCTTCTTCTTCTTTGTTGTTTTGTTCATTTTCAACAAAGCTGGTATCTTTGTCGTTGTGGGTTTTCTTCTGTAGGTCAGACAACACAGACCAAGCATCACAAACGACCTTGAACGCTTCTTCAGAGAAGACAAGCTTGTTCTTGACAGGGTCTAGGATTTGCATGAGAGTCTTCAAACGGGTCAAGCGTTCCGTTCCAGGCCGGGTTAGTAGGACCGAATAGCGGTCCACGCTGTTGCCAGCAGTGGCGGCGATGACAGCGTTGGAGAGGGCTAGGATTTGGTTGGGATCGGAGTTGTTGGGATAAAGCTGAGTGGAGGATCCGAATTGGCATTCGGGTTTCATTTTGTCAATGATTTCTTGCACCATTTCCATTTTCCCTTCCAACAGTGAGTGAAGAAATGTATCTTTCACTTCCCTTCTACGTGAGTGAACTACAACAACCATGAAATAACTACAAAGCATCTACCTCTTACTCTCAAACTATCAGCAAACATGACTAACATTGCCTTTTTATTCCTCAAGCATTGATGAGGTTTTGGGATTCAACTATCAGTCTTCATTCTGTCTTGCATTGATCAAAGAACCTGCATCCTAAGCCAGATAAGTTGAGGATAACTACAAATGAGTGGCCATTATATTGTTGGTAGCAGTGGAAGAAGTGCATATGCCATATTTGGGATCATTCATTTCTGGAAGAAGTGGCCATTGAATGATTTTTAGAAGAAAGCATTTAATACATATTTTTTGTAAATATGTTTAATTGTTTTTCTTTTCTTGATATTTATCTCCATGAAACATAATTTAAAATTTATGTACTTTATTATAAGACAGGAAATTTCTCTTATAGTTCACTCAGAATATCTTCTAGAAATATGATACAATGTTTAAGATCATATTCAATAAACAATTATCTTCAGCTTTTACAAATACCAGTAAATGATATCATATATATAGAACCTTGTTATAAAAGAACTACATTGTTATCGAAGATCATTATTCTACATGAATGTTTTCAGATTCATTGTAAGAATTATTTAGATAATGAATGAGATGAGCCATTTTATGATAATATTTTGGAATAATATTATAGAACCATAACTGATCTGGATTGCTATTAATCCTTATGCTATGTGTCCTACTCCAAATATCCTAGGTTGGAGAAGTTAAGATTAGAAAAAAAATGTATAATTCCTTTAAAAGGCATCAATAAATTTCTCTGATAGGCCAATCAGACACAAGCCTTTCCCACTATTATTATGAACATAACATCCCATCCCCATAAATAATTACTAGTATTGACAAATCTCAAGAAACTCAAACCCAATGATAATTGAAAAAAAAAAAACAGTTTCGTTGTGGGTTCATCGAACAAAACTGCAGAAATCTCAGAACGGCATTTGAGTCTTCTCAACCTAAAGTATCTTTATAAAGTCCTTCCAAGAAAAACCCAACTCCCCATACTTTCTCATGGAAGAGCTTAAGAAAAACAAGGTAAGTCATTTTCCCTCTTTAGTTATAACTTTCATACATGGTCTCTGCAACTTGTAACATCTCATGAATACTCAACATTGGATAAACCATCCATTTATAGCGCAGCACACATGCATATCTCAGATACGATTAGATGGACATAATTGTCTAATGACTAACAAAGTCTGGATGGAAAATAAAACAATGAGTTATGGCCATTGAAACCCATGTAAATAATCATTATGTAGAAATATTATCAACCATTTAAGAAAGCACAACTACTAAAAAGATATAAAAAGAATATAAACACCCGAGCAACCATGCATAATTTCAAGATTTTCGACAGGTATATAAGTTTCTGCAACAAGTCCAAAATTGAAAAGTAAAATTTCAAACATTACGATCCTTCTAAATAGAAGATGTGTCCAACTTCGAAAGAAATTTCAAAACCCGTTGTTGATTCTCGTACTAGTAAATCTCAACCAAATGAAAACCAACTCTAAATGACAAGAACAGCCTAATTCATTCTCCTAATGAGTTCATTAATGTAATTCTCACGGTTTCCTGCATCGCCTCCTTCGACATAGTGGTTCCTCTTCTTCTTCAAACCACCCAATGGAGCCTTAAGCTTAAATGGCCATAAGAAGTTGTTAGCCTCCTTGAAATGAGGGCCAACTGTCATGATCTCATGGATCAGGTCTTCCATGCAGATAATTCCATACTTACCCAGAGCCTGATAAATCACTAAATGTTAGGGGGGCACCACGTTGAATGTACTTGCAACATAATTAAAAACACAAATGAGAACAAACCTGTTCAATGATTGAGTTGTCAGTCAAAGCAACTCTCTGCTTGTCCAGCTTACCATATCCCCTCTTGTAAATCAACTCCCTCACACTCTTCAGATTGGGGTATCTGAAAAAATGCAGCTTTGGATCAGCTAAGAGCATAGATAAACAAAGAGAAAAAGAACGAATTAGGTTCACAAATAAGATGGAGATAAACTTACCCATAAGTAACATAAGGTTCGACCCTGTGAAGCATGTTCACTGTGGCTTTATTCACCTTGAGGAAAACTCCATTGAAGATCTGTAACATTTGGAGGAGAATTTATTAAAATCAACAGACGCATAGTTTCTAATCTCCAAATAATTTGATAAAGAAACAAAGCCAAGCAACATAGACCATGCACAGAAAGAATACACAGCAAAAAATTAAAACTACAATAGAACAAAGCAACGACAAAATAATTCCTAGCTAAATCAAGTCTACCACTTTCACAAGCATTCCACTGCTACATAAATATAATACAACAGGCCTTCCTATTGGTGGAGGCATGTCGTACCACTATTTATTACAAAATAATAGGTAAAATTGCTAAAAGACAGATGGCATATTATATAGTCCTTAACCAAATTTTCTCAGTTGGTTTAGGCATATGAATGCAGTAAGTACCTGTCTCAAACGTAAGAGCTGCAAGATCTTCCTTGTCTTTGGGTCCATGGCATTGATACTGAATAGGAAAAAAAATAAGAGTCCACATACTACAGGTCAAAATCAATCACAGAAGGAAGAAACACCAACATACCCACGGATACGAATGATAAACAAAAGCTTAGCCTCAGGTTCGACATAAAATCCTCCCTTCAATTTAGCTTCACGTTTCAATTGGATTAATTCCTTTTCCTGAATAGTGAAAACTATCAATAAATAAATACTGCAACAGAAGTATTACTTAATGCCAAAATAGGTATACAATAAATACCTGCTGCTCATACTCCTTCGCGTACTGCTTAGCCCGGTTGTAAATCAACTTCCGGTTTGCAGCCCTCTTCTTCTTAGCAGCTTCAAGCTCCTGCTTCTTTGCAAGGGCCCACTCCTCTTCTCTTTTCCTCTTCTTCAATACCGACTCTGGAACCACCGCCTTGGCCTCTACTTGAGCCATCTCTACAATAATAACAAAAACAAAGTCAACACAAAAACCACTAGATTTACTAACATAAAGTAAATTCATCACAAATTCACAATAAGACTAATCAAAGAGTCTCAAAACAATATTAAATCCTACAATCCATTTCCAATTGAGCATTCAAGAAAAATGAACCGACATAATCCCTTGCAGTATTTAACAACATTTTACTTTTCATGACAGTTCCAAATGTAACAAACAAATTCCAATAGACACAAAAATAAATAAATAAAAATCCATTGTTCATTGTTTCAATTACAACACCAGGCTCCAGAACTCTTTCCTTCATCCTTAAACTAAGGTTAAAACAATACCGAAACTAAAGAATTAACAAAACCAAGACATAAAGAAATACAGAAATAATACGAAGATGGATCAGAACACTGGCTTGGATTCTCAAAAATGAGAAAAATCGCACGTTTTGTTCAGCATCGATCATCTGGGGAAATATTCATCACTTCCATCTTCAAACAAAATTAGACCAACTAACAAACCTAAATTGAAACTTATATGGGTTTACCAAAAAAGAGACAGTTTCAAGCTCATAATTTGTTACTATCCGAGACAACAAGATTACATACACACATATACTAAATTAACAAAACATCATAGAATCTGAATATTCATTAAACAAAACAAAAAGATCACAACCTAATACAATATTTACAATGGAGCTTCTGATTTCTTTTTGCACATATACATACAAACAAATCAACAAAAGAAAAGGCTATCATTTCTTGGTTTCTGTTTCTCTCTATCAGAATTTTGCCACCAGCCAAGCAGAATATAAAATACAAACACAACGAGGCAGAATCAAAATAGTGCAAAAACGAAAGACACCCAGATCGAGAAAACAGCAAACAGGCACAAAAATCACCAAAACACGAACACCCCATCAAGTTTCAACGAAGTCTAAAGCTGCTACGTACGTAGAGATCAAGCAAGAACAAGCAGAGAAATGAGTGAGAAAGTGAACTGAGTAGACTCACCGAGTTGCGGATTTGTTAGTGTGGGGCTGCAGAGAATCGAAGTTACCAAACGACGGAGCCGCTTGAAAGGAAAATATATATGAGGAGGAGAGACTTGGGAGAGTGTGCGATTAGGGTTTTTTAGGTTTTGTATTGTGTTTTTGGCCTTGTGTTTATTCAATGGTTGTGATTTGTATTTTGTATGAGGACCGATCTTGACCGTTCACTTGAGGGTTATGAGAGAAGACTTAGAGTGACTGGCTGTTACTTTGCGTTTCGAAGTTATGACCAATGGCTGCGAAACACGTTTCGTTTGTCTTTGTTAGAATGTTTAATGTTTTGGTTTATTTGAATGAATCAATGAAGAACATCAATTCATAAAATTTGAGTGCTCAGAAAAAAAAAATGTTTTTCTTAAAAAATAATATATAAAAAAATAAATGTTGGTTCTTGAGATGAACCTCAAAAATCAAATTTGTTCCATATTTTTTTCTTTTTTTGGGAATGAATTCTAGAGGAATTAGACTAGAATAACATAAAATCTTAACTTTAAAAAATGATATCAATATTCATTCATTCATTTTCACTCAATTTAGAGATGAAAAAAGTGGATTAAGTTAAATGAATGAATAAATTTTAAAGTCATCTTTTTAAGTCAAAATTTTAAATCATTCTACCCTAATACATTCAAGAAAATTAAAGTATTCTTAACAAATATGAATAAAATTGTAATTGTTATTATTATGGATGCAAATGTGAGAGATATATCACTGAACCAGTCTCATCTTATCCATATAAACTTTAGTATTACTAAGTGTTTGTAATAATGTTTATTAGATTTATTTTTGCTTTCAAATTTATAATTATCATTTTTCATTCAATAATTTTGAGCAAACTAACAGAGATTCATGAACTTCATAAGCAATATTTCAATCTAAAAGAAATTGCATAAAACTATAACAATAAATTAAAAGAATAATAGTTACACCAAGTTACTGGATTGCGCTCCAATCAATCTAAAGGTTTTTTTTTTTTTTTTGAAAAAGAGATTTTGTTAAACAAAACTAGTTTACAAAGGGAGGAAACATCAAAGCATGCCTATCAATCCACATCAGAACTTCTTTCATTCAAATTAAATCATAACCCCGTTTGTGTGTCCTGGAACAGGCAAGACACCCAAAAATGGAAAGGAAATCAAAAGCTAAAGAATGTCTTGAACCACCAAGAAAGTTTATAACAAAGGAGGTATAGAAGATGCACTTGTATATGGTCCCTATAAGTGATTCTATCAAGGTTACTTTTGTAATATAATCTATTAATAATTATTAGGTGTGTAAGTCAATTCTATGGGTGCCCATATTGGTACTTTTGTTTTCTAAGTGATTTTTGTATGTGCTGTGACATTTTAACTATTGTTCCGTTCAAAGATAACAATTTATAATTATTTCATCCTTCATTGTCAAATAAGGCTTTTTTAAAAAAAAAAAAAAATTTACTTTCTAGTATAAATTATTATTTTAAAATAATAGGTCAACAGTTTTGAGTTTGTAAAAGTCAATTGATACTTGACAGTAGGGGATGATTGTGCATTTATAATCAAAACTACCATTTAGTTGCAGTTACACCTGCACTCAAAGGTGTTAATGCGATTTGCTCTTATAATTATAACTCATTTGATGAAACAGGTTAAACTTACTGAAGCGGTGCATACACAGTTTTAGAGGGGTGTAAATAGCAACTCTCAGTGTTTAAATAGTTAGAAATGAACCCAAAAGCTATGAATTTTGAGAAGCCCAAATCACAGCCCTTAAAATAGAAGCCCATAAGGTTAGTTTTTCATTTTTTTTTTTTTTAAAAAAGAAAGGTGGGCTTAAATACAGCTTTGGTTTTTTAAGTGTACCCCTTTTGTTAAAAAAAATTAATAATATATAAATATATAATGAGAGAGAGAGAGAAAAGAAAAATGAAAATTATTAAGCTCCTCATGCCAACTAGGATAAGGTAGCAGGGGGAGTGGATCCAATAAGATGGACATGAAATCCCAGTGTCAAGTGATCCAAGTAGGGTGAATTCTAAACTCTACTCAAGTATATGAATTTAATTAAATGATTGAATGTTATTATGGTTATATTATGTATACCTTTTATGGAATTATTGATTTAATGAATGGAAAATCCTGAAATTATGATTTGTATGTTGCATTTTGGGAAATGTGAAATATATAGAATTTGTGGAATAAATTAAATGTGATAATATTAATAATAGAGATAGTTGTAGGTCTAGTGTTGTGGTAAGGGTTTTACCCTTTTTGCCCCCGAAAACGGCCTTAAAAGAGAGAGTTACAACACATAGTGATGTGCTTAGATTTCATCCTTAGTACCCCAAGGAATGACCTCTCAAGAAAGAGTTGTGACACTCCTCATGCCAACTAAAATGAGGTAGTACCCTTATACTATGGTGTTTGTTTATTAGTATTCTTGTATGGTTGTACTTGTTTATTGACAAATTCTACGGATTCATGGCTTACTAATTAAAAGATATAAAATTGTTCATTGTTGTGATAATGATTCGATATTGAAAAATCAATATTATTTTATTTAGTATTACTTGAATTGATGTCTAATCATGTGATTAATATTCAATACAGTTTAATTTTGTTATATTAAGATTATTATATCAGAGAAGAATATTAATTGATTATAAATATCTAGAATTTAGGATACAGCCCATTGAGCTTGGTAAGCTCACCCTCTAATTTTCCCTAGGTTATCATGGCTATTGTTTTATGAATATTTTACGGGCTAAAGATTAAGGTGCTACAATTATATAGACGGATAGCTTAACATGTGTAAATCCTCATTTTTTATGTAGTTATCGAGGATTGTAATTACTTATGTATTTTATTCAAACTTTAATAGTTGATGTTATAAAAAATGGAGTATTTATGTATCATATAACGTATATATATGATGGTTGAACTATGTGAATATAAATTGGAGAGAAGAAATCTCTATTTGTGTTGGATTTCATTATGAATTATTTTGAAGTATTACTAGTATATAAATGTAGGCAATTAGAATTTTAGAAAAGTTCCAAAACAAGAGAAACTCTATCAAAACTTTTGTAAAATTTATAAATTTTGGGTTTGAAGTTCACGAAAGAACGTTTTTAGGACTTATCTTTTTAACTTATTTTTCTAAAAATGATAAAAATTCACGTACCTGAAATTTGAGTTATGACAAGCATAATTAGAGTAAGTCCATCATTGTACGAATGTAACTTCAATTTTTTTTTTTTTTTTTTGTCAGATTGAAAAATGATGTGAAATATATTCACCGCCCATGTCTTTAAAAGGAATTAAAATTGATAAACATATATTTTTGTGTTAAGCGAAAATGATAAACATCATTCTAATCATCTAATGTTTTCATTATTTTAAACTTTTGTTTTCAATTTTACTAGTTTGATAAATAGAATCAACCCCGTTAAATGAGTGTGTCTCCATTTAGTTTTTTTTTTTTTAATTAATAATTTATTAAGAAAAAGGTTTGTATAGAAAAGTGAATATTATCTCATCATTTAAAAGATAATAGCTGAATAATTATATAATTTTAATAACTAAATAATCATAAAAAAATAGATAATTTCTTTTGACGGTCTAACACTATGTCAAATAATTACTGCGATAAAACGTCATTGTACGGTTGGAAAATCTATTTCCAAAAATAGGAGAGGTATATCCACATAATTAGTAGAAAAATTGTCATATGCATGTATTAGTGGCAGTGCTTGAACCTACCACCGCACGCATGGGCAAGTTGGTTGCTGTCCATTACAGCAACTCACTTAGAGCAAAACTAGATATATTTTGTCAATGGTAATATCATTGTTTTCATTGAGGATTACCATAACACTTTTATCATAATTTTTAAAAAGTAAACATTCAATATAAAAATAAGCTAAATCGACTTTTTAAACTAAAAATAAGAATCTATATTAAAAAATAATAATAATAGTGGATTTTATATGCTCTTCTAGTATCCAATTTCCAAGTGCTACAATAAATCAAATATTGTCAATAGTAACTAGTTAACATAATTAAACCATGTCAACTTGGGGTCTTCTCGTGGGTCTCTTTGAGAAACACTGTAGAAGTAGTTAGGTCCTCGTGGTAGTGGGTCTCTGGTCGTTCAGAGAGAGTGGCCGCTTCTAAGGTTCATCACCGGTTTTTGAACTGCGATTCTGTAGATGGAGGAAGAAGACATTGCGAAACTCTGTCAAGGTCTGTCTTTAATAGAGGAAGAAGGTTGTGTGTGTACGATCGAGGGTGAAGAAAGTGATTTAGGGCTAGAGGAGGTAGACCATTGCCTGGTAAGGAAAGTGTTAGTAAACAAGAGAGTCAATAGAGAGGCTTTCAAAACCACTATCGAGCAACTATGGAAAATGATTGGAAGAGTGGAGGTGGAGTCTATTGGACACAATCTGTTCATGTTCTACTTCCAGAGGAAGGAGGATCGAAACCTTGTCTTAAACAGGGGTCCATGGCATTTCGATCATAGCCTGATCGCCCTGGAAATCCCCAAAGGATTCGGAGATGTCTCAAAGTTCAGATTTGATAAAGTTGATTTTTGGGTTCAGATCCACGGTGTTCCACTTATGTGTATGAACAGAGCTGTCGCGAGTGTTCTGGCAAAACAGATTGGGGAGTTAAAGGGCCTTCCAAATGACCCTCAAGAGTACAGGGGAAAGTTTCTTCGGGTTAGGGTGATAATAAATATCAGTAAGCCCTTGAGAAGAGGTCTGATTATCAGCGCGGGTAAGACTAAAGAGACAACTTGGGTGGATGTGAAGTACGAAAGGATGCCTGAGTTTTGCTTCACTTGTGGGCACATTGGCCATAGTAGCAAAGACTGTGTGGATGATGATGCTAAGGAGGAAGCCAAATCCAGGAAATCCCTCAAGTATGGTTCATGGCTGCGAGCATCTTCGCAGGAAGGAAACTCTCTGAAAGATGGGATCCCGTATTTAGGTGGCTCGTCAAGGGGCGTAATGAGGGTAGGAGCTTGCGATAAATCCAGAGAAGTGGACTTGGTTAAAGAGCAAAAGAGCTCTTTTTTAGGTAAGGTTTTTAAAGAGGGAGCTTCAAAAGCAGATGTCCAGGGAGATAGTGATGGCAGTGCGGTAGTGGTTGGGAATTCAAAGACGTCAAATAATCAGAACTCTTCTATAGGAAATGATGGGGTGACTTCCAGAAGGGGGTCCCAACTAGGGGAAAGAGTGGATGGGACTACTATTCCCCAACAAGGGAACCTAGTCTTGGCCCGTGCAAATCAGGGATTCCAAACAGTCTCAGATGGTACAGAGGAGAACGAGGGAGCTACAGATAGTGTAATAATGTCGGAGATGGACGTCCAACCGTTGCCGATGCTGATTTCAAGCCAGCCTGATGAGGTCCCAAACTCAGAAATATCAGCCATGAATGTGAGTCCAGTCCAGAAAAATACTAAAAGGTGGAAAAGGGCAGCGAGGGGAGCTCAATTAGTTGGAAGGGTGAGAAGTCCGATTGGAAAGATTTTGGCTGTTAAACAATCTTCGAAAAAGGGTGTTAGGAATAGTAGTGCATCTCCAAAGGCTGGTAGCAACGGTAGTAATTCGCCATCCCTTTCTATTTCCTCGCCTTTAAAGCTGGGTAAACTGAGGGTAAACAAGAATCCAAACTCTGTGGGTGACAAACGTAAGAAACTTAGTTTTGACGAGACTATGGAAAAATGTCCGAAGAAGAGTAAGGCTAATGTGGATGTAACTATGGTGTGTTCCATTTCAACAGCGGAGCCTGTAAACCAGGCCCGTCGATCTCAATGATTGTCTTATGTTGGAATGTGCGAGGGCTGGGGAACCCCCGCACATTCACAGCCCTGAAAAGGGTGATCCGTCAGCATTCCCCGGGTCTAGTCTTTCTTTGTGAAACGAAGACAGAGGGTAGAGCAAACAACTTGTTCAGAGATAGACTAGGCTTTGAAGGTGTGTTTCTGGTGAGTAGTAAAGGTATGAGCGGTGGTTTAGGTCTGTGCTGGAAGGAGGGCTTGGATGTTACCATTTTATCCTTCTCGTCAGGACATATCGATGCAAGGATAAAGATGGATGACGGATTTATTTGGAGATTCTCGGGCTTCTATGGAAATCCAGATCAGTCGAAGAGGAGAGAGTCTTGGAAACTGTTAAGAAGGCTGAGAGAGGTGGATAATCTCCTTTGGCTAGTAGGTGGTGATATAAATGAGATTCTCAGCAAGAAAGATAAACAAGGAGGTTCTGAAAAGTAGTTAAAGGGGATGTTAGAGTTGAGGGAGACTTTAGAAGAATGCGATCTTTCAGACTTGGGTTACGCAGGCCCTTGTTTTACTTGGAGCAATCGCAGGGATGGAAAAGCGAATGTCCAAGAACGTCTTGACAGGTATTTGGCTAACTCGGAGTGGAGGGAGGCTTTTGTTGAAGCAAGGGTCGAAAATCTGGGGTTTTTTAGCTCCGATCATAGACCAATTAAGCTGACTTTCAGGGAAGGATTCAAACGTGAAGTTTCGCCTAATAGAAGTTTCAGATTTGAACCATTCTGGCTCAAGGAAGAAGACTGTGTTGGGGTAGTGAAAGCTTGCTGGGAGAAGTGGGGAAGAGCCTCCTCTGTAGAAGCATTGTCATCAAAACTCTCTTAGTGTGCAATGGATTTGTCTGAATGGAGCAGAGAGCGATTTGGTTCAATCACGAAGAAAATCAAATTCAAGCAGAATATAATCGAAGCCTTATATAGACGGGCTGATGAGGTGGGAGTTATGGAAGAAATTCGAGAGCAGGAAAAGGAGCTGGAAGACCTCCTATCCAAGGAAGAGATGTATTGGCACCATAGAGCCCGAACAGACTGGCTTTGTGCTGGGGACAGGAATACCAAGTTCTTCCATGCTCGTGTAAATGCCAGAAGGAAGAAAAACTTGATTCTCAGGCTAGTGGATGATAACGGGCAGACTGCGGAATCTGTTGAGGATATAGGTAGAGTTACTTGTCAATACTTTTACCACTTATTTTCTTCTTCCTACCCGTCATCTTTTGAGATTTCTAAAGCTATTGCTGGGATTAACATTAAACTGAATGAGAGGCAGCAAAGCATCTTTAATTTCCCCTTCTTAGAGAGAGAAATTCGAGAGGCAGTTTTCAGTTTGGGGTCTCACTGTGCTCCAGGTCCAAATGGCTTTCATGCCATTTTCTATCACAAAATGTGAGATGTAATTGGAGATGAGATCACAGAGGTCTGCTTAAAAATCCTTAGAGGGGAGTCCTCTATGGCAGCTTTTAATGATACAAATGTTATCCTGATCCCAAAATGCAAGAACCCTGAGAAGCTGAAGGATTTTAGACCCATAAGTCTCACTTCAGTCATTTACAAGGTGGTTACAAAGGTCCTCGCACAGCGTCTGAAGGGAGTGCTCCCGGAGCTAATTGCTGTTAATCAATCAGTCTTCGTTCCAGGTAGGCAGATTTTTGATAATATTCTTATTTCTTTTGAACTGTTACATTTCATCAGTAGGAAATCAAAAGGAAAGAAAGGATTGATGGCATTAAAACTCGACCTCAGTAAAGCCTACGACCGTGTGGAGTGGTCCTTCTTAGAAGCTATTTTGAAACAAATGAACTTTCCAACTCATTGGATAAACCTTATTATCAATTGCATCTCTACGTCCAATCTTCACTTTATCCTGAATGGTTACAAAGTGGGTAGTATCAAGCCCTCTAGGGGTCTGAGACAAGGATGCCCTCTCTCTCCTTATCTTTTCTTACTTTGTGCTGAAGCTCTTTCTGGAGGTATCAGAAGTATGGAAAGAAACGGTAGAGGATTAGACATAAAATGTGGTAGAGATGGTCCGCTGATTAGTCACCTTTTGTTTGCGGACGATAGTATTCTGTTTTGTAAAGCCTCCACCACTAATTGTAACTTAATAAAGAAGGTCTTAGATGTCTATAGTAAGGGATCTGGTCAACTTATAAATTTAGAGAAGTCTGCAATATGCTTCAGTCCTAATATTTCGGCTCAACAAAGTGAGGTTTTTCAGACCTGCCTGGGTATCGGCAAGGGCCCCTCCCATGATGTTTATCTGGGGCTTCCCTCGTTGGTGGGCAGAAACAAGAAAAAAACGTTTAATGATATCAAAGACAAAGTAGGGAAGAGGCTCATAGGATGGAAGAGCCACCTCTTTTCTCAAGGAGGTAAGGAGATTCTTATCAAGGCAGTTTTACAGGCCATCCCAACGTATGTGATGAGTATCTTCCAGCTTCCTGTCGGGCTTTGTAAGGATCTAAACTCGATTGCTGCAAGATTCTGGTGGGGTTCGAAGGATGGTAGACGTAAAGTTAGCTGGGTGAGTTGGGAGAAACTCTGCCTTCCCAAAATAGAAGGAGGCTTGGGTTTCCGTGACTTATCCCTTTTTAACCAAGCGTTGCTTGCAAAGCAAGCCTGGAGAGTGGCTTGTCACCCTGAATCGCTGGTTGCTCGGGTCCTTAAGGTAAAATATTTTTCAAAGTCTGATTTTTTGCAGGTCTCAGTCAGAAATGGTGGATCCTATGTGTGGAAGAGTCTTTTGTGGGGAAGAGACTTGCTTCTCAAGGGATGGATATGGCAGGTCGAAAATGGCAAAAATATCAGAGTGTTCTCTGACTGTTGGATCCCCAGACCTAGCTCTTTTAAGGTCATAACTCCTGGGCAGAATGATAGCATCCTTGTGGAAAACCTGATCGATCCCTCTAACCGTCAGTGGAACGAGCAAAAGCTGAATGAACTCTTGCTCCATGTTGATAAAGAAATTATTTTATCCATTCCCCTTAGCTTCAGAGACATCCCAGACCAGAGAAGGTGGTTCTTTGACAGAAAAGGTCTGTATTCTGTGAAGAGTGGTTATAGAGTGGCGTTGAATGCTTCAAGAGTTGTCAGTTTCTCCCCGAGCTCATCAGAATTGGTTCAGAGGTGGTGGAAGGCCTTGTGGAACCTCTTCATCCCTCCTAAAATCAAAATTTTCGTGTGGAGAGCTTGTCTGGACGCTCTCCCTACCAAGAGCAACTTGAAGCGTCGAAAAATTGTGACAGATGCCTGCTGTGACCAGTGTCAGTGTGCTGAAGAGAATGGAGCTCACGCCCTTTTCTGGTGCTAGGACGCGTTGAAGGTTTGGGATTTTTTTGATAAAAATTTCCTGTTAGCAAATTTCAGGTGCAATGATGTCTTCCAGGTCCTTTTTGGTGTGTGGCAGACTCATGGGGTGGGTCTGCTTTCTGAAATCTGCATGATTCTGTGGAGTATTTGGGCTGCTCGTAATTTGGGGTGTTTAAACTCGTGTAAGAAGGACCCCTTGACAGTCTTCAATAAAGCCTTTGACCTCCTCTCAGAATTCCAGGCAACCAAGGCAGCTGGTGGTGTGCTTTTGGCTCCCTGCTCCTCCCCCTCTCCTACTGTCTGGTCTCCTCCTCCTCCAGGGGCTTTAAAGCTGAATTCTGATGTGGCTATCAGGTCTGGTGCTTCCTGCTCAGGTTTGGGGTTTGCAGTTCGGAATCATGAGGGAAAGGTTGTGGTTGCTATGGCAAAACCTTGGAAGGGTGCTCTCAGTCCTGAAGTGGGGGAGCTGACTGCTCTGCGGGAAGCGTTATTGGTGGCCTCTTCAATGAACCTGAAGATCGATGTGATCGAAGTTGACGCTGTGGGAGTTGCTTCTGCTGTCAATGCTGATAATTTTTCTTATGGAGAAGCTTACTCTCTTGTTTCTGATATTAAGGCACTTTGTGTAGTTGTTGGCGTTTGTAAATGTCAGGTCATTTCCAGAAATGGAAATCGCCTGGCTCATAGGCTGGCAGCTTTAGCCGTGTCCTCGTCTGAGGCTTTGTCCTGGTTTGATACCAGTACTAATTGTATTTTCCCTTCCTGTTCTGGTTTATAATAGTTTCCTTTTATTTCAAAAAAAAAAAAAAAAAAAAAAAAAACTAGTTAACATAATTAACACTATTTAAAATAAGAAAAACATGAACATAAACTTTTGGTATAATAAAAAATGAACATAGATATATTCTTCTCATACTAGTTTTTGAATACACAACACATTCTTTGAAAATCCAAAACCAACCAAAAAACCTAACTAAAAAAGCCCCCACAATTATGTTTGAAGGAAAAAAAAAAATAGCTACAATTATCATTATTAGATTCGTTCAGCTAGTTTATCAGCCTTGATAAGCTGATTTTCTTTAATCAAGATTTCACGACCAAACTTCTTATAATCAAAGGTACAAGAATGTTTTGTCGCGTAGCGATGCTTGGAGCAGAATAGGTCCCCACACCGGCACTTGAAGCCCATCAACCCAACCTTTTTGTTGCAGTTCTTACATCTACTCTTCAATCTTGAACCCGAATCAGAACCAAACCCACCAGTGCTTATTACCCTTGAGACAGAATCTACTTTAACCAATGTGTTGTCGGATGAACAAACAGAAGTGTTTGATGGTTTAGTGTCCAGGATTGATAAGGTGTCTATTGCTTTCGTTGTTTGATCAATAAGCTGTGTTTTGAGTAAGTGATTGTAGCACTTTGAGCACATGTTGTCGTTCTCCTCGGAGCCATAGAAACCGCATCCCTTTACGCAGAGAGGAGGATTCATCGTTGTCTTCTTTGGAGCTTTGATGAATGAGTGAGTGAGAAATACGAGAGAGGTTGCTTTGAGAACTGCGAGACTGATTTTGGAAAGCTTTGAGGAGTGATTGTGACTTGTGGCGTCTGTATATATATGGAGAGAGAGGGAGGGTTTGATTGAATTTGTGTAGGATTGGGAATCAGAGTTGCACAAGATTTGTTTTTGAATCGAAACGAGGACGGAAATAATTTCCTAAATATGAAAGGAGTATTTAGAAGATCTTAAACTAATGCGCCAAGGATTATTTTAGAAATAGTTTTCTTCGACTGTAAAAATCCTAGTCCTAACATAATAATTTATTATAATAGTGAATATATTTAATCATTTCAAATTTATTTAATAGTTTTATGAAGTCTATACATTTAGAATTTATTAAAAAGTAATTTTTTATTTTTATTTATTTAACTTCTAAATTTTTATTTATATTAAATGTATTTAATGATTAATTTATTACATTTTTATTTAAAATTTAATTTACACAAATATTAAATTAAGTTAATCAAATCCAATCCGATCTCATCTCATCTTATTAAATCTTATCCTATCTCATCCTATCTAATCCTACGTACTAGATGGGGCCTTAACAAAATTTGAAGAGTCACGTTACAATCCTCGTTGATAAATTAAACTATGGAGTGGAGATTTTTTGTCATCATTTTTTATACTGAGTTTTTTATAATCTATTGATACATCAACATTAAAAATAATGAATGACCAAATTATTATATATTTTTTTATCTTTCTTACATCATTCAAATTTAAATTTTTTTTATAAAAAAGTTAAAATAATGTAGAGAACCCTTACTCTAAACTAAGGATGGCAATTTTATTATGTATATCCATCCAATGATAGATTGTAACTAGAATGCCAATATTGTCACCCAAAATAATTATTTATATACACAATTAATAAGTAAACCAGTGGTTAAATTTTGAAAATTTTGATTTTAGTATAAGCACCCAAGTACATTCCATTAATGACCCACCATTCAAATAACTTTTTTCTTTTCTTTTTCTTGAATAATTACAATAATTTGAGGGTTAGGGAAAAGGGGAACAACTCGAACTCCCAATCTCTTGAATGAAAGTGTGAAAAGTATACCATTAGACCAACCTCATCTTGTCTATATAAACTTTAATATTGCTAATTAAGTGTTTGTAATAATGTTTGTGAGATTTATTTTTTCTTTCGAATTTATAATTATCAATTTTCACTCCCTCATTAATTTGACCAAACAAACAGAAATTCATGAACATCATAAGCAATTTTTCAATCTAAAAGAAATTGCATATACAAAAATACAACAATAAATTAAAAGAATAATATTTACACCAAGCTTGTTGCTGGTTTGCTCTCCGATTAATCAAAGTTTTTTTCTTCTTTTGAGAAGAGACTTTGTTCAACAAAACTAGTTTACAAAGGGAGGGAATATCTTCCAAAACAAACCTATCAATCCACATCAGAACTTCTTTCATTCAAATTAAATCATAACAGTTTGACAAATATATGGATTGCTAGAGCATCAACCCAGTTTGCTTGTCCTGGAACAAGCAATACACCCAAAAATGGGAAGGAAATAAAAAGCTAAAGAATGTCTTGAACCACCAAGATAGTTTCTAACATTTGTATATGGTCCTTATAAGTAATTCTATTAAAGGTTACTTTCGTAATATAATACTTTAATAATTATTAGGCGTGTAAGTAAATTGTATGGCGCCAATATTGGGACCGCTGTAACTATTTTTTCCTAAGTAATTTTTGTATGTGTTGTGATATTTTAACTATAGTTTCATTCGAAGATAACAATTTATAATTATTTGATTTTTTTTTCAGTTACACATGTGAAGAGAATGACTCAAACTTAAATAATTGTTAGACTGAATGAGTATTCTCTATCACTAAATCACATTAGATAGTGGTGATTATTTGATATTTGGACTTACACATTTAATTGTTTTTGTTTATGCGCAGTTTCAATGTTTTAATTATATGTTATTGTAATATGACACTTTATGATTCTTCAAATATATAGATTTGTGATATGGTGAATTATTATAGGTGCCATAAGATAGAACTTCTACAACCGTGATATGGGCCTTCATAATTAGAGATTGTGCTATAAGGTTGCGAAACTTTGTTCAATTTGAGAACCTAAATTCCATTACACTTCGTAGGCATGCATCTATATATGGGGCATGATGAGAAATCTCTAAGGTGCTATAGAGACTAATGAGTCTTGCTATTCAATTGCAGAAGTGCTAATGCATATGAGAGGACTTTTTAATGATCTTTGTATGAAGGTTTAGCTCTTCCCTTCGGATATCAGTGTTTTGTTTTTAAAAAAACCATATAATTCCCAGTTGTATTTGTCTCACATAGAGGTGTCAAGAATAGATGACTCCAATATATAACAAATCATATGTGAAGTTTTATTGAACAAGAGTGGTCATGAACTTTAGTCATATCTACTTCACTTGTGATAAATGATATGTGAAATTTTAATGATGGCTCTTTTTATCTTATTTTGTATTTATGTAAGATTATGGAAAATTATGAGGTCATTTTAGATTTTTATTTTGGTAGATGTATAATTATAAGAAGTTTTGAGATTATTTTGAAAGCTTCTGTTTTAGTTGATACATGAAATGGACAATTGTACCATTAGGGTTCAAATAAACAATTATTACACATTTATAATAACCAAAAAATTCAGGATAAATGTATGTTTAGAAGATTTGTTTTATAGACAATAAGAACTTTTTAATTTTAAAGGACCATTTCAATTTCTCTGTATCATTTAGCTACTATATAGCTTTTGGGGGAATTTATAGTTTTTACCTAAATCAAAAGGAAATTTTTATTTTTACCCAGATATTTAAAAAAATTTGTTTTTGACCTTTTAAACAAATTATTTCCATTGTATACCCAAGATTACCAAAATACCCTTAAGTTTAAAATCACTAAAATGTCCTAATATGAAATTACGAAAATAACCTTATTTATCCCAATAATATCCTCCCTTTTCTCTCTTCTCCATCAATGGTTATCAATGATTTTTGAGATCTATTGCAGTTGAGAAACAATCTATTGAGGGGATTATTCATTCGAGCTTCTTCATCTATTGAAGTTTTTGGATCCATTCAAGTTTACATCATTGAAGGTTTTGAAGATTCTTCTTCCATTTGAGTTTGAAAGGTAATGTATGAGTTTTTTTTGTTGGTTTTTGGGTTGTTTTATTCATATTGCTAGCTAAAAGATTATAAGAATGATTTGGTTGTGAGTTTTAAATTTTTCTGAAATCTACGACGAAATCTATAAAATCTGCGACGAAATCGATTTTTCGTGATCAAAAATCGATTTTTCACTGTGTGGAAAACCGATTGAAGAGTTGTGATGGTTTTTCAGTGGGATCGGTTTTTCAATGGTTGAAAAATCGGGATCGATTTTTCAGTGGTTGAAAAACCGGGATCGATTTTTCATCCATTGAAAAACCGGTCCGTGGCTAAAAAACCAACCCGATTTTTCAGTGGCTGAAAAACGATTGAACAGTTTTTTACGGTTTTTCCAGTTTTTGAGAGAATGAAAAACCAATAACTTCACTGAAAAATCGAATTTACCACTTCTTTCATGGGTTTTTTATGTGTTTGTGTTGCTATGTATTGAATATGATTCGATATGATTGTATTTTGTAATATTGTCCGATGAAATGAAATTTAATAATATTATTTGATTTGAATGTTACAGGAATGACTCAAGAGACAGTTGTAATCAACTTTGACGGAGAGTGGAATGAATGTAATTACATTAGAGGGGAATCGATCATGTGTGGGGTCCATAAAAATAGTAGTTTTTCATCATTGGTGGACATTGTATACAGAGAGACTGATATTGATAGAAGAAGTTGAGATATCCGTATATATTATTTACTACAAAGTACGACAAATGGTCAAGTTAAAAAGATACGTATCATATTCGATCTTAGTGTTGTTGGTTTGATGGCGATAAAAAATATTGATGTTAAAGAGATTTATATCGATAAGATTGCAAGAGATTTTGGAGTTGGGGTTAGTAGGCGTACCGTTCATCCATTTGTCACTGATTCAATACCAGACATAAGACATGACGAGGCAAATATGGATAGACCTATAAATCCACATACGGTTGAAAGTCATTTTTATCTCACTTCAGGTATTGAGAGCAATCAAGTTGATACTTTTGTCACCCTATTTATATCGGTTGAAAGTCCCATTCATGACTTTAATGATGACTACATGAATTATGGTACTGATGATGAAGATCGGGATACAGATGATAATGGTGATGGAATACGGGATAGTGATGAAGAGCAAACTGAAGATAGTGATGAAGAGGAAACTCGATTTGATGATGTCGTTGAAGAAGAAGAGTTTTCAGAAATAAGATTTTCAGGCTTACAATTTCAAAACAATCCTTCACAACCATACTGGATTGTTTCTGGTGTAGAATTGGGGGACATTGAGGCTACTTCAAGCGCTACGTCAACCGTCTACCAACGTGGTACGTTGTATAAAGGAGCATTCTTTACTAGTAAAGAATAAATGACTATAGCTATTGACGAATATGCTCTGAAAGCTAAGTTTGAATATCGGGTTAGACGTTCGGACACGGAGCGATTTGAAGCCGGTTGTAAAGATAAAACTTGTAGTTTTATTGTTTGTGCAAGATGCAGAAAAGGTTGTTCAATGTGGTTTGTGTTGAAGTATGTAGTCGAACACACGTGTCGACAGACAGCTATGGAATCACACATGAAGAGTGTGAAGGCTATTGTGATCGAAAAATTGTATGCAGGAAAGGTGAGAAGAGATCTTTATACACCTAATCGTTTGGTTGGAGAAATGCTAGAGCAGTATAGAATGCAGATCTTATATAGTAAAGCTTGGAAAGCTTTACAATATGCAAAGAAACTAACATATGGGCAAGTGGATGAATCATATCAACAACTTTCGTCCTACTTTGAGATGTTAAAACTTTCAAACCCTGGCACAATGACGGCAATTAAGAGAGATGAAAACAACCGGTTCTTGTATTCTTTTGTTGCACTTGGAGCTTCCATTGAGGGTTTTCGGTCTTACATGAGACCGGTTGTTGCTATTGATGCCACTCATTTGAAAGGTGAATATAAATGGGTGATTTTTTTTGCTGCATGCAAAGATGGGTCGAAGATGATTTATCCCATCGCTTTTGGATTTGCTGATGGAGAGTCGGACAATTCATGGACTTGGTTTCTAAAAAAGTTGAGAGGAGCAATCGGGGTGTCAGACGATTTGCTGATCGTATCGGATTGT
The DNA here is from genome assembly GCA_019925255.1 of Litchi chinensis. Lineage (NCBI taxonomy): Eukaryota > Viridiplantae > Streptophyta > Magnoliopsida > Sapindales > Sapindaceae > Litchi > Litchi chinensis. The sequence goes on from CM034464.1 coordinate 23,899,366, forward strand.
CATAAGAGCATATCGAATGGGATGAAAGCAGTTTTTCCTGAAGTCCCACATGTGATATGTTTTTTCCACTTATGGCAAAACCTTAAGCAACAGTGTAAAAAACGTTCGGATGTGGAAAATGCATTTTACAATGCAGTATATTGTTATGTGTTTAATGAATGCAATAGAATATTGGAAGAAATACGTGCATTACATCCGACCACACATAGAGCTTTGGTTAAGGCTAGAGTGAGCAGGTGGTCACGAGCACATTGTCCAAGAAGAAGATATGAAATGATGACTACCAACATTGCAGAGTCGCTCAACAATTGCATGATGCAAACATGTCGTTTGCCAATAACAACTGCACATGAATATGTAAGAAATGTATTGCAGAGATGGTTTAATAATAGACGTGTTGCCGCTGAGAAGCTCACAACATATGTTACTACCGCTGCATATGATCGTATCATGTTGGCAAAAGATTTATCCACAGAAGGTAGCGTACATCCCATTAGAGAACCGTATCATTACAGTGTCATACATTATAGCAAAGGAGATGCGATGGTTGACATTCAACAGCACACATGTACGTGTAAGCAGTGGAACCTTGATCAGTTGCCATGTGTTCATGCATGTGTTGTGGCCAGGTATGGTAATTATACTTTTTTTTTTTTTGGTATTACATGTCATAGTGTGGCACTTAAATTGTTGATACATGTCAGGTTCAAGGGCGTCAGTTGTGATACACTTTGCAGTCAGTACTATAGCGTGGAGTGGCTAAAAGCCGCATATGCACGTCCGATTAATCCAGTCCTAAAATTGGCCAGTTGAAATGTTTCAGCGGAAGTTAGAAGTATGATTGTATTACCATTGAAAGGTAAAAAACAAGCAGGTAGGCCGAAGGAGGTTCGGATTCCTTCAGTTGGGGAAGTTCCTTATCGAAAAAAGTGTGGAAGATGTGGTCAAAGGGGACACAACAGCCTTTGTTGTCTTAACTCCCCAACTTCTATCAACGAAGGGACAAGCGCAGACGTGGGTACGGATGTTGGAACGAGTTCAAATGCTACTGAAAATGAGCCACGCTCTCGAAGATGCCGCTTGTGTCATGAGACTGGACACAACCAACGTCGATGTCTACTACGGTTTCCTACTCTTGATTAGAAGTGGCTACTGACGAAAATGATGATTAGCAATTGATTGACATTTTGTTCATGCATGTTTCATGTGAAACGTTTTTATGTTAATTACTCAATTATGTACTAATACAACTATATAAATTATTAATCAATTTATATTGTTTTTGTATATTTTACATCAGCTCGGAACCACAAAAATCAGTTTTTAAGGGAGCTTGGAAAATCGGTACTGATTTTCCAGGCTCCCTTAAAAATCGATCAACTTGCCTTTGACTTCCCCTATCGTAGAGGTACATAGATCGGTTTTTGAGTAAGCCTGAAAAACCGATATCGGTTTTCCAGGCCTACTCGAAAACCGATCCACTTGCCACCACCTCTTCCAGCACGTCAAGTGTGGATCGATTTTTAAGGAGACTTCAAAAATCGGTATCGGTTTTTCATGTGCCCCTAAAAACCGATATTTACTTGGGTTGAATTTATTTCTATCTATATATTCATTTTATTTCCCTTTAAGTGAATTATTTTTACAAATCGTTATATACGGATGTATTTAAATATATTATATAGATTAGAGAGCGTATAATTTTATTACAAACGATATCATTATTTTAAAAACATTATATACTAATTTTATCATTTATTAATATTCATATTATATTAGTAATAATAAATATACCTTTACTATAATATGTGTTATCTTAATATATCATATTTCACACAATTTTACAATTATTATAACTATAATCTTAATATGGCTTATAACTTATATGGATGTAATGTTAATAATATATATAATACAAATGTAGATATTATATAATATATTATAATGATATCAGTTTAATGTTTATAAAATATTTAAGTAAATAAATTAATATTAATATATTATGTCATTTAAAATGTATAATTAACTATTGTATAATGCCCATATAATGTATTAACCGTATATAACATATTAATATGCACTTATTATATTTCTATCTATATGTTTATATTATTTAGGATTATATATATAATATTTTAACTACTATATACTTAAAAGATCATTATATTATTATCATCATGATAATATCATACAATATCAACATATATTAATATTACTAAATATATTATTAATATATGTTATTAACTTAACATTATATTAATATAATCATATTAATGTTAATATATTATATTAATATATGTTAATGTTAATATATTAACATTAATATATATTAATATATTTAACATTATATTAATATATGTTAATATATTAACATTATATTAATATAATGTTAATATAATATGTAACTCTCCTTCTTCGAGAGGCAGAGGTTATTTTCCATTCTGAAATCTAAGCTTCAAGACTAAGCTCATGTGTTGAGAAAAAGTCCTGAATTAGTATAAACTCCCCTCTCGATATAAAACCCTCATCATTTCGATCTGCAATTATATTTTGTAAGTTGCAATTTCAATTCCCAATCTATGTATTTTCATTTCAATATTAATTCCAATACTTTGAATCTGTCAACATGTATCAAATCTTTATTTTAAGATTTTGTGTTTGTTTCAATCTTATTCCTTTTACAATTTATCTGCTCCACCATTGTTTTTAGTTTAATAAATTACTGTTCACCTTTCACTGGTTTTATTAAATATCTCTTACTGTTCACTATTCACTATTCACTGTTCTATAATGTTAACATATATTAATATAATTATATTAATGTTAATTAACATTAATATATATTAATGTTAATTAACATTAATATAATTATATTAATATAATGTTAATATATTAAATGTAATTAACTATCATAGCATGCCCATATAATATATTAAATGTATAACACTTATTAATATACACTAATTATATCATAACATTTATATTATTTAGGATGTATATTTTATACATGTATAATTGTGTATTCATATAGATAAAGTTATAATATTAATAATACGAAATATTATTTATTTTTTCCATGTTATGATCATATATATATAATTAAATTTAGGGAAACACAATGTCACTTAAAATGTTTAATTAAAATGATTTGTTGGCAATTAAAAAATATAGAATGTAATTAAATCAAATAAATAATGAACACATTAAATATATAATTAAATTTATTTATATACAATTTCTCCATCAAAGTCTACAAACAATTTTCCAAATTTATTAACTTTATACATCGGCTTCGAGTACATATATATGTCTCTGGCAATCTCTGCCCTCAGTGCAATGACATTTGCAACGGTCTCACATTTTCTTGATTTTCATGTACTCGTCTGTGACTGCAAAAGGTCGCGTACGTACATGGTCACATATGCTCCACAACTCGTCATGTATCAGCAATAAATTAATTAAATATCACAACATATGGACTATATATATTAATTCATTTATAAACTTACTCACCCATCAGGTTGCTGGGACACAACTGACCTCTGAAGACGTTGAACTTTTCACCGCTCATTCACGAAAAGGTCACGTACATACATGGTCACATATGCTCCACAACTCATCATGTATCAGTAATAAATTAATTAAATATCACAACATATAGACTATATATATTAATTCATTTATAAACTTACTCACTCATCAGGTTGCTGGGGCACAACTGATCTCTGAAGACGCTGAACTTTCCACCGCTCATTCACGGGTGGCATATCTACCTGGGTTTGCTCATAAAATCCTAGGAACCACAACAAAATAGGCATAAAACATACCAACGGCTCAAGTGGCTGTAGCCGTTCAACTATGTCAACATTCGGCATGGGATCATATATTATGATTTTTTGCTCTTTAAGGCACACCTGACATAGGACCCAATGTTGTTGATTCAGGCTACATGGTAATAACACCTGCATTTCAAAACGTTAGTGCTATAGGACTATTTCGGGTTATGATATAATAAATATAAACCTTCAAACTACACTTACACTATCAACCTGCCACCACGGGACTGATGTGTCTATCTGTCCACGACCGTATGCAAGCCACTCTGAGGGTACATCAACTGTAACTGGATCAAATTTTACACCTTTGTCCACGTAATGCTGCTTGTAATAATGTGTCATCAAAGCCTGCATGATAAAAATTAAACATGTTACTACCGATCAACCAAACGCAACATAAAGTTATAAATGCATAACTAACTTAAATGTAAATACTTACAAACAAAGAACTGCCATGGACAGTGTATCTATGGTCCTTCACCTCAGTCCACCCTTTTCTTTGAAGGCACATCAAATAAGAATCGATGTGCTTGTTAGTCAACCACATATTTTCGTCCTTGAGGGTGACCAATGTGGTCGGTATCACACACTACCCACAACGATCAATCGAACGCCTACATTTCAAAAAAAATATAAGTATTAAACATTATTATAAATTTTCTTACATTAACAGCTAGGATGCAGGAATTAGTACCATTTTTTTATAAATATACCTAAGATTTAAAGTGGTTGTAGCTTTATATTCATTATAGACCACTTCTACGGGGTCTCTGGACTTTACCACCTCCTCTGCCTACTGTTGGGCCACTTTGTTTTTCTTTTTTATCGGCCCCGGATCCGTGTATGGCGTTCGTAGAGGTGCTGCTGGCTTTGTCTTTCATTTGCCCCGTTCCTGTATGCTTTCATCCTGCAGCTGTAAGTAAATTAAAAATATGAATTACACATTTACAATTATATTTGAAAATGCAACACAATAGAGATACAAAGTCTATCTGGTCATGCTCATGCTCAGTGTCTGCACCTAATACACCTCCTAAGTCCGTTTGGGAGTGGTGGATCTCCTCCTCTTCTTGCTGATGGGGTGATTGGTAGACACCTCGTGTATGACGGACCTTCTGCTCCTCCTGATGAGGTGACTGGTGGACACATCGTGTCAGAAAGACCTCCTGCTCCTTCTTCCGATGGGGTGACTGATGAGGTGACTGATGGTCACCTTGCTCTTCCTTTTGATGGGATGACTGATGAGGTGGCTAATGGTCACCTTACTCTTCCTCCTGATGGGGTGACCGATGAGGTGGCTGATGGTCACCCTACTCCTCCTCTAGAGGGGGTGATTGATGAGGTGGTTGATGGTCACCCTGCTCCTTTTGATGGATGGCTGACTGGCCTACATCGATAGGTGACCGACGGACACCCTCGTCCTGATGTGGTAGTGGTGGTGGTGATGGTGGTGACGGGTAATACATGTGCTCATCTCGGATAAAGCTCCCACCATCATCATCATCATCGTCATCGTCATCGTCGTCGTCGTTGAATCATACCCACCAACTGAAGACTTGGGAATTTTTAAATGTTCTTCCACCTGTCTCAACCTCCTATCCATCTCCCTTACAATCTGAAAGGTTGCCTTCTGCCTCCTATCCATCCTACTTAACTTCTTATGGGTTGTCTTCTGTAAATCCACGATAAACTCGAACAACCGCTTCACCTGTTTCATAGAATCATATATATATATATATATATCATTTTACATATTACCCTGAATTTTAAAAAAAAATTGACAGAATCTCTCTTGTTTTTTTAGTATCCAGGGAAATACAACCTGCATATTTAAATAAATTACACTTCGTCTATCATTTTTAGAGACTCTGTCTCTCTTTCACACTCTGTACTACTACACAACATGTCCACATCTTTTGCATTTATTACAATGAAAATTAATTGAATAATATTATTATATAAATAGAATATTCGTACCTCATAATCTACGTGTCGTACATCGTGTGTCTTCTTTGTTCGAAACTCTAATAAGGTATCCTTTAATTTGGATTGCACGCTTCAGACGTCTTTATTCGGTTCATCGTCACCCTCCACCTCATCATCGTCCTCTATCTCATCCTCATGCCCTACACCATCATCCAAACCATTGTCATCGTCGGCATGGTCATCATCATCATCATCATCACTCCCCCCACCGCCATATTTATGTACTTCTTCATGAATCATATGATTCAGATTAAAAGATTTCTAATAATCCATCTCCCTCTCGGCGTCAGTAGGCTCCAAGGTTGGCCCAATGCCAACTATCTGCATTATATAAATATATTTAGTTATACTACAATTTTGTTTATAATATAAATAACGATAGTTATAACAAACAAATAATTGACACAAATTTAGGTTATATTCATCACTTACGGGGGGAAAATCATCTAGGTTGTGTATATTTGTTGGTGTTCTCTTCAGTGATCGTCTCATACATCTTGGTAGATCATTTTCGAGGTTCCGGTTCTTTTTTGATATCTTCTCTCATAACACTGGGAATACCTCCACTAACCACCACTATAATCTAAAAATGATTAAAAAAAAAATATACATATAGTTAGTAATGGTCATATAATGCAAAATTGATTAAACTAAAAACATATATATAACCTTATATATTAACCGTAATAGAAGGAAGCAATAAATAGTGAAAGTATTAGTTATACCTAAAACGCCAACACATAGTCATAAATATTAATGGTTCTGGGTGGATTTCTGATTCGCTCTTCATTAAGTGTCATATCGAGACAGTGCAACAGGACACTGTAGCATAATGTGCCCCAAGGGAATGTCTTCCACCTCTCTGTATTCTCAATTAGGACCCATATAAATGATAAATCCTAGCCCTGTCATCCAGTCCCATAAAGAGATGGAAAACAATCCTTACATTCGCCAACTTCAAAAATCTTCATCATCTATCGGATCTTGCCCTGCACGGTCTCGCTACCCATTATGACTTATTGCCTCAAGAAATATAACCAACTCCCTCACCTTCGGCGACACTCTATTAAACATTCGTCATAGGAGATCGTTTTCATCATTTGGCATTGTTTGGAAAATTTTACGGTCTATGCCCTCAAAAGGAAGTCCAATCACCAACAAAAACTCCTATTTCCCAAACCTATATATTCTCTCTCCAATTTCAAACCACCTTTCATCACGGCGTGCATCCGTGACCTTTAACTCTCTAGCAAGCACCCATAAAATCACAGAACCAGCAGCCGTATTATTGGTTATCTTCAAAATATGTCCGAATAGACATTCTTCCATGAACCGATCGTATAAATTTCTTCTATTAATAACGGTAATTATCTTGTTAACCAATCTTTGATCAATATATGTGTTCCCGCTCGTATGTATGCCAATTATTTATGAACTATATTTATAGTTGAAATTCATCTGTAGGAAAGAAAAACAGCAAAGAAATCATCAATAGAGATAAACTGAATCGATTTTTGAAGGAATCTGAAAAATCGGTTAATGAAATCAATCGATTTTTTAAGACATGTAAAAAACCGATTAATGAAATCGATCGGTTTTTGAAGACATCTGAAAAACCGGTTACTGAAATCGATCGATTTTTCACTTCAGTTTTCCATGATCGGTTTTTCATATCGGTTTTCCACTTTGGTTTTCCAAATCGATTTTCAACCTCGGTTTTTCCATTATCTATTTTGAAGATCGGTTTTTCACTTCGGTAACCTAAAAAATCGAACTTGAAAATTGATCATGGAAAACCGAAATGAAAAACCGATCGTAGAAAACCAAAATAAAAAACCAATCGTGGAAAATCGATTCGATTCCGACGACTCTTATTTGGTCAGAATCGACCATTTTCAACCTAAATACAACCAAACACAATCAAATCCAATCTATTCTAAAGCTAATAATCATAACCTAACATCCATAACACAACAAACCACCCAAAATCTCAAATCTCAATCAAAAACTACAAAAAACATTTCAAAAATCTAACTTTCACACTTTCTGCAGGTTCACCGGCGGTAGGAGCTCCTCGGAGAAGGTCGGCAACGTCGCACGAGTGCTCAGAAACAAGGATCTCTCCGTCGGGTAGTGATCGGGTTCCGGTTTGGCAAAAACTAGTGTGATTTTGAGTGGGAAATCGATGGAAGTGAGATCCATCGATTTTTCACTTAAATATATCTGCAGGGGCTTTATCATAATTTCATGTTTCGGTTTTTCGTAAATTTTTAACCGTTCAGGGTTTTTTTTGTAAAAATATCCAGGAGTATTTTGGATAATTTGGATATACCATCAAATATATTTGTTTGAGGGGTTAAAAATAATTTTTTTTTTAAATAGTGGGTAAAAATAAATTTTACCTTTTTTAGAGGGTTGTTTCTAATAATTTCCACTAGCTTTTGAACAATCATATATACATATACATATACATAAACACACACACATATATATATATATATATATATATAATCTATTGAGAAAAAACTTAAAATTTTGGATCTCTAAGAAGGTTTTTTTGGAACTTTTCAAAACATTTGAAAGGAGAAATCGCACTTCAATATCCTGATAATAGGTGAAATTGTACTTGGCATCTGAAAAATGATTTTATCATCCAAAGTCTCACTTTGAATCATTGACTAATACCTGATCATCATTAGTCACTAACAATAGAGGGTAAAGTTCACTTTTATCCTCAAAGAAATAATAATAAATTTTTTTTGACGAAATGATGGAGGTTGATGGTGTTTCTTATAATGTGCTGATCACTTGCCATGCGTGGAATGGGTGACATAAAGAATTATTGAAGCTTTTTAGGGAGTTACTGTTGACTAGATTTGATAGAGGGCAGTTGCCTTTTCAACCTTGTTGAGCATTGCCGCGAATACACTTAGCTTGCAGATTGGTGGGCAAATACATTCCCCAGGTTATTGTAACAAGAGCTGATTCGAAACTGCAGGTGGGAAATAGCATTTGCACTTATCGGTACACCAGAAGGGTCACCTATACTAAGGTCAACTCCAACGTGCATCAAATTGGTGTAAAAAACATCAATTTGATGCATTCTTGCTTTCCAATATAAATATCAAGTTGCAGTCTTAAGATAAAATTTTGGTATCAATTAATAGTACAATACCAAATTTGATGTTGCACTGTTTATTGACACAAAAAATAAAGTTTACCAATAAATTAATTTAATTAAAAAAATATATTAAATTATTATGAAAAAAATATATCATCTAAATACTTTATTGAGATTTTTAAAATGAGTATAATATTAAATATATTTTAATATATTTTTAAAGTTTTAATATATATTGATTAAATAATTATGTATGGAATATTCTTTGAAGATGTCATTTACATTAATTTGGTGTAAAATACATTGGAGTGTAAAAAAATTTGGTATAAAAAAATTTGATATTAAAATCAAAATGATGTAAAATTTGATGTTATATATTGAAGATGGTCTAATAATAAAGAACCTAAGAGCTTGTACAGACTTCAAAGATGGATTGTGCTCTTGTAATGATTACCGGTGACAATCAAATTATTTCATTTTATATAAAAAAAAAAAGAAAAGAAAAAAGTTATTATTTGGTATTTATCTTATTATTATTGTGATAATTGTTACTTTTGTTGTTATTATTTTTAATTAAGACAATTATGCTACAATTTTTAATTTCAAAATGTTATTATTATGCGTGTTTTTCTTTTTTTATCTTTTCATTTTCAAAATATCGTTTTCAATAATTGATGCTAGACGTATTTTGAACATAAAAATATAAAAAATCAATTTCTCGTTTTTAAAAACACAGAAAAATAAAATAAAATTTTAAAAAAGGGGCCCTTAATATAACCATTATTCTAAATGGACCTGAGTCCACTACGGTCTTTAAATTGTGGGGAGATTTAAAAATTGGGGCTCACATGACTGACAACCAAATCAATGGGTCGAGGGTTACAAAACTTACAGTTACCCATGGCAATACAGTTTTGGGATGGGCCAATTCTTTCACTGAGGGGTGATATTTGCACCCTTAAAACTCATAAGTACACCTCAAATTAATATATATATTTTAATGTCCAATATAATTCTTGAGTAAAATTACTAAAAGGGTAAATATTTTGTAAGTAGATCCACAAATTATTAATTAAAATATCATATAACTTTTCTTCTAAATGTTAATCTTAAACATCAAATTCATTTTAACAAATACAATATTGTAAGCATAACACAAAAGTGTAACAATAACGCCACAACAAATTAGTCTAAAACTCTCTGCCTTGTCACCTACAAAGATAAGAGAATCTGAAAATAAAATTTTAATTAGCTTCTAGCAAAAGACAAAGTAAATAACATACCTAGATTTGATGGGATTGACTTGTTTTGAACTAAGTTAAATACTAAGGCATATTTGCTAGAGCATTCTCATTTCTATTCTCTAAATGTGCCTTTGAGAATGAGTACAAACAGTTTTTGTTGTTCCCAGAAGAATTATATATTCAGAAGTTTAAATTTATTCAATAGTTTGGATTACAAATGTCTTGGTCTTGTACATAAAAAACATGAAAACAATTTCTTTTGTGGTCCTTCCAAACAGCCACGGAAGCATCAGAAAACAACAAACAATTGTTATCAAAAGTAGAGGAAATTTGGAACAATCTTTCTTGGAAGTGTTTCTAGAACAGTTAACCAAATATTTTCTATAGTGAGAAAATATAAACTTGTTTTAGAGACAAAAAATAAATGGAGAATTATGATATTCTTCTCAACAGAAAATAAAAATCCAAGCCACTAAAAAGCTCTCCAAAAATCTTTAGAAAGTTAAGATGTTCGCAAATGGGAAGAAATTCCAGGAACAAATGCAACTATTATAGCCCAATATCCTTCCCAGCCTCAACACTATAAACAAGTTAAAAATGGATCTAGTAGATATGTCGTTGCTAAATGCGGCTACTAACTTGTGCCATTATAGTCATTTACACATCCAACAGCTATAACAGCATGACAGAAAGTGGCGTCAAGTTAACATTCTGCAACAGGAATTTCTATTTGTATAACTCAACCCACCCTTTTTCACAAAAAGGACCACTAAGCAACAAATGAAAAATATTGGAAATATTTAGGAATATTTTCAATATCAATCATCCCAAAATGTGAAAAATATTAAAAATATATCAGATATTGTATCAATATTTACTTAGTTATAATTAGGTTGATCTTTTTTTCTTTAAATTTATTAGTTATATATTTGTTCTCCTTTTTTCTTTTCATTTGTTACTTGTTCTAATATTAGTAAGTGTTGTTTGATGGACAGGATTGAATTGGGATTAAACACATCCTAGTTCAATCCGGTGTCTGATAGAGAGACAAAATTGGATTATATTTAGTGTTCTCTCTCTTTTAGTTAGAGGAGATAAGACTAATTTTGTTTCTTTTTTTTTTTTAAATTCATTTTTATGCAAAATTATATATATTTTTATAAATGTATATATTAAATAAATCCATTTTATAAAAGTATGTTTAAATATTTTATTAATTTTTTAAAAAAATTAATAATATTAATATTAATTAAAATAGATAAATAGCTATTTAAAATAAATTAAAAATAATTTTATCTTAGTTTTAAAACATAATTTATACATTTAAAATAGAAATTAATTATAACTAAACTTAATTTAAATAATTTTATTTTATTTTTCAAATTAATTTTTTCAAATATTAATTTATTATAATTTTATACTAACTAATCTTACACCTTAACAAACATAAATATAATTTTTATATTTTTTCAATCCCATGTTGGGCCAAATGATAAACAACATCATTTTTAATTCAACCCCAACTCTATTAAACACATCACAATATTAATATAGGACAATCTTATGGTATGTAATCAAATCAAATCCAAGCACATCTCTTTAAAATATTTAGATCCAATCCTTTACAGTAAACAAGCCCAATGTAAAGCCCAATGACATAGCCGTGGGACACAAAAAACAGCAAAAGAGCAATACATACCTTACCAAATAATATGATTATATTATAATATGAGATTAACTTAGTAATATGCTCCTCATATTTTGCATTTCTTAAAGTTGTATTTCTTAAAGTTGTGGTTTGAATCGTGTTCCCCTCTCCTACACCCCAAATTAATTATGACATTTCATAAAACAAATAATGACAATACAATTATACGGAAGTAACATTGTTGTCTATCAAGAAAATTTTCAATCAATTTATCGATGTTCAAGGAATTTTCATTTTTATACATAAAAACCCCAAAATAAGATGTTAAGTTTTTTTCCTCATAAAATCTGCATAACAAAACATTTACAAAAAGTAATAGATGGGTACATGGAAGGCAAATAAAGAATGGTCACATAAATCAGAGAAGATTCCAATGCATTCCCTCATAACCAACTATGTCAAAATTTACAAGATAAAAGAATTCAATTTCAGAGACTCAGCTATTTGGATGACAGGAAATTAGCCAAGTCATTAGCAAAGTTTTGCAAATCAGCTGTGCAGAAGATCGCTAACTGTTTTAAGATATGACAATGGCTTGTAGCTCAAGCAACGGACAGATTTAAGCAAAAAGCACCATTGTTTGCACTAGTCCTAGCGTTTGTGCATTTCAAGTCATCAGCTTGTTTGCTTAAGGAATTTGGTGAGTGCTTCATCATCTCTAAGTTATGCAGCTCCATTATAATTTCTCTTATTCTTGTTACAGACCTAGACAGATATGAAAAAAGGAGAATTTTTTAGCAATCATGTTCTCCTGATAGATTGATTTAATTTACGTTTAAAGAAGAAAGCAACTGAGCAGAATCACAAACCGGAAGATCACTGACAAGAGTGAGGTGAACATCTCCAATGTTATACTTCTTGTTCACAAAGGATGTTGTAGCAGCAATTTGAACTTCTGGTAGCTGCTTCTTTAGAAGAACTTTTGGTAAATCCATTAATTTTTCTCCCCTTCTTCATGAAGCAACCTATTTAGACCCCAAAAAATGTCAGCAAAGAGATTGAAAATATCAACAGAGAGGGTAGAAGTGAGCAGACGAAACTAGATGTTCAACCCAATGCAAACTTGGCATTTGATAAGCAACAGTTCACAATGAATTCATGACCAAAGGCATCAGTTGCATAAACAAGAGTCCATGTGTTGCAGACATTCTTAGAATTGTAAACAATATAAAACACTCACGAGCACATCAATGTGGGTCAAAATAGTGAAGACAATGTTGCCAGTGAGAACTTGAGTTATCTATGGATGGAGTTTTCCACAACCACACATCCGGGTTTGTTGATGTCAATAACCACATTGTCTGATGTGAGCATTCTTTTCACAACAAAAACTGTATGCACCAAGCAACATGTTAAAACCTGTAATTTAAGACTATAATTATCATCTATAGGCAAAACAAGATTATCCAATGCACAATGTAAACAATAAGAAATAACTATGCTATTAATTGTCATTTATAAGTTGTTGACATAGATTATTGTAATATATATCACAATCCACACATATAACATATCACTTCCATTTCCTTATGTTTGAAGCAAAACCTCTCACTCTCACCACAAGATCCTCATACATAGGATTGTCACTGAACTTGTATAAAATTATAAATTATGGTAACACAATTAAACTTACTAGACTAATGCATATGTATAATAAACCAACACTCAGCAGCTTTGTATGTCTTGTCAATTACAATAATACAACTCACATCTGCATTCTTGGCAATTGACTTCATTTGTGTACCCAAATGCCGTTTAATGTTACGATTGAACTACTAGACTTTTGAATGCAAACATAAATTTACATGTCCACTAGAACTAGAATGCCACAAACTCGTATTCTCAATATTCAATTATTCTGATTACCGGGGAATTTTCTCTAGATTCACACCATCACAGATAAGAGGTCATTCCAGCACCAGCTCTACCTTGCAACAGCTTTGAAATAAACTGTTTTCTGTATTACAGACATATTGTGCTTGTCTGTACAGCTAGTGACTGTGCTTCACATGAGTTAGCAGGTATTTTGCCAATGCATTCATTAGGTGACAATTAGCGTATCATTGTCTAATGAGACTAAAATGTTTCATCTTATTTTCAGGTTTATTCTGCAACATCAAGGTAGTTGAATTGAACTAAAAAATTTGACATCTGACTAAATGGTGTTTTTCTTTTCCTGTTACTAAACTTAAAAACAGAATAAAATTATTCAATATCATAGCTAATTCTGTTACCTTCAGGAAGTCTGCACTAAGCAATATTAAAACCTCAACAAAAGTCCACAGAAGATTTGATACGTAAATTTGTGATTCAGCTAAACAACGAATAACACTTGCCTTTTTGGATCAATTAACACCAACAGCCATAAAATCCCTTTTTTTCATGTGCAGTATTGTAACTGTACTTAGGATTATGACAGACAGCACCTGTATGGAGAAAACGGGAAACAACACAACATGATTAAACTATTAGACTTATGATGCTTGTTTGAATTTACATGTGCTCCTAGAACTGCACACCTTTTCAATTACAAAACTTCCATCAACCCTTGGACTCGAAGAAATTAACTTCATCTGTAGCTCAATGCCCTTTTAACAATGTCCATCCCAACCTAACAATTATTCATTGGTAACCAAAGCAGATTATATTAAAATTTTGAAATATCAATTTCATTTTAAAGATAAATTTTAGAGACTTATCCATACTTGCACGTTTACCACCTTTTAGTTTGCCGATCCAAGAGTTTCTGTGATAGCATGTACTACAAGCTGCAAGTTCAATTGGTATTGAGGCCTTCAACTAGACTCCTGAGAAAGTTTTTCAAATTCTAAATAATACCTTAACTTCAGATGTGATAATGTAAATCACAAATGTAAGATAACCTCCAAAAGCAGAGCACTTTTGCTCCCTCAATTTCTTGTCTTTGGGCTCTGTTTCAGGTTATGCTCAAACCTACTTGTTCAACAAACAACACTGAATCGATCAGAAAAAATTAAGGGAATAAAATTACATAAATTTCACTTAATCAAGTAAATAGAGAACAGCCAGCATCACAGCAACACCACTGTAGAGTTTCATCAATCACGTTGTCCTTATGTTTCAAAAGCCTTATTGAAGTGTCTGCCTTCAATAATTAAGTTAGGTCAGGTTCATTGCTTTGGCTTTAAGCAATTCCTCTTCTCTACTACAGAATGTAAATTTCAGTGCATTATCCAGCACATGCATCTAGTGAATGATGAGTTATGTATATATATATAAAACAAAAATAAATGCACAGATGGGTCTCCAAACTTGAGACAATTTGGTTTCGTAAGATAAACACTTATGTGTAGATGCCTTTTGATTTCTAGTTTAAACAAGTAAAACAGAGGTGAATATCTAAACATTAGTCTACTCTTGGTGGAGAAAAGATATGTTAAAAAAGGCATATTATTCCTCTGACCTATTGACCTACATCATTAAGCATTGGTTCTTCAAACAATTCATTCCAAGCAAACTTGTTCAATGCATCAAACTAATATATATGAATCAGAATTTGTTACAAGAATTAGGCTTTTCTATTATACTAAAGATGATGGAGATGTGAACATACTTGCACTTTTTCCATAAGTATAATACTTTTGTAGCATAAGGCTTCCTCAACATGCGGGAATCCATGAACAAGATAAAATTTTTCCTTGCAAAGAGAGAAGCCAAAACCCATGCTGAAGATAAAAATTATTAACCGACAACTACAACAGAGTTCTGTTTCCTGCTAAAATCCTTGAGTAGTATAATTCCACTTTTTCAATATTCATCATAGTTTCTTCACTCAATCCTGTCCTCATGTTCCCAGTCCATTCCTCCAGAGCTAGTAATTCCTAATTCCTAATTTCTAATTCCAAATTTCCAATAAAAATTGCATGATGTTCATGATTTTGATTATAAACATAAATTATTAGTCAAACCTTTCCTATACATTACCTCATATGACTATTGTCAACTTCAAGCCACATTTCCCTGTACAGATCGTGAATGTGAGCCACCCTAGAAGAGACTAACTGGTCAAGGATCATGATAACATCCTACAAACAAGAAGAAGCATAAGTCAAATGTCAGGGTACTAGTAAGAAATACATGTTCATCCGTTTAAAACTGAAGCTGCAAGAAACCCCATCAACATGCAAGAAAACAGTTTCTGCTAAACACACAAGTTTATATTTTGACAACCCAATCCTGAAGATGATTGGTGTATTAGAAGGTGGGAACTGTGAAAGGATGATTATACATCATAATAAGAGAATGAACTGAAGAAGGATATGTTTACCATCACAGTTTTTCACATTTAGAAGTTAAAAAACCATCCTAATAATTAATAAAGTAGATCATCCTAATAATTAATAATTAACAATAAAAGAGTTTCAGTTATTGTAAATTAAAAACAAGGATGGATGTAAATAAAAAACGTTAACTAAGAGAAGGTAGAAGCAATTACCGACATTGAAATAGGAACTTTACATTGAAGATAGATAAAGAATAGAGACTTCCATATTGCACACTTACACCTTTTTCTCATCATTGGCAAGTGGCAACAGTGTCTGTGATGGCATCAACTTTTGGAGGCCTTCCCACCCCCTTGCTTGAGTGAAAAAATAATAATAATAATTAAGCAAGGAATAAACATATGGGAATCCATGAACAAGATAAGATCATTCCCTTGCAAATAGAGAAGCCGAGAACCTGTGGAAAAGATAAAAATTATTACCTGACAAGTACAACAAGGTTCTGTTTCCTACTGAAATCCCACTTGAGTAGTATATTTCTGCTTTTTCAATATTCATCATGGTTTCTTCACTCAATCCTATCCTTATGTTCCCGATCCATTCCTCCAGAGCTAGTAATTCCTGATTCCAATAAAAATTATATGATGCTAACAATTTTGATTATAAACATATATTATCAATCAAACCCTTCTTATATATTACCTCATATGACTATTGTCAACATCAAGCCACACGTCCCTATATCGATCATGAATGTCAGCCACCCTATAAGAGACTAACTGGCCAAGGATCATAACATCCTACAAACAAATGGAAGCATAAGTCAAATGTCAAGTCACCAACTTACAAGAAAATAAATTAATATCTTTTTTCAATCTCCATACAACAAATTTGTATTTTAGAATTCCACAAATGGCTTAAATGAAAAATTTGGGTTTTCATCGTAATGCAATAACACAAATATGAATTTAGCCAACTCCCAGAACTAGAATCTTATTATTAGGAGTCGCACATTGACATCCCAAAGCTATATAGAAGAATATAGAAAAGCTATAAAAAATAATTCATATGGTATATAGTTGAGGTATTGATTTAGTGATTAAGCATGGAGTCAAAATTGTCACTTATTGCAAACTAATAAACAACAACCAAAACTAATTAAGACTAGGTAGAAGCAATTACCTGCACCCACCACTCGTAAATTTGTCCTACTCTTGGATCACTATTGGCGGTAGCTTCTCTAATTTAGGGCAGCCAAAGATACGGCAGATCTTGAGGGAAGTGGCATGAAGAATGCATTTTGGCAATGCCTTCAATTTAGGGTAGTAACTGATAAGTAAGGAAGAAAGAGATGGCAAGATTGTAACCTCCTTAAATATAATACCTTTGTTGCATAAAGCTTCCTCTACCCTCAATTTATTCCTTTAAGCTCTTTTCCAATACGTGCTTGAACCTAGATGCTTCAATAAAAAACTGAATCAATGAAAGAAAAAACATAACAAAAATCCATAAACTTAACTAAATTAAGTAAACAGAGGAGGACCTGAATCACAGCAACACTGCAAGATAGTTTCATCTATTACATTCTCTTATATTCAAGAGGCAAGATGAAGTTTCTGCCTCAACTTATTTAAGTTCTGTTCTTTGCTTTGGCCATAAGCAATTACCCTGCTTAAATGTCAGAATTGCAAATGTCTGTGCATTAGCTAACTTGCCTATAATATATGTGTACATGTGTGTAAGTATAGAGGCACAACTACTCACCTAACTCAGACAATTTGATTAAGCATGATGGACTTTGATCTATAGATAGCATTTGAAGCCTGGTTCAAAACAAGCCAAGTCAAAAGAAAATATTAAAGGATGAATCATCCTCTGGTGGGAAAAGAAATAATAGGTACATAAATTTTGAAAATATGGCCATACATTATTTAGGCATTGATTCTTGAAGAAACATGCCATTTCAAACTTGCTGCACCACATGAAACGGAAATAAATGAATCTAAAAGATAGCCAAAGCAAACAATTAAGGATTTCTCAAAGTGAATTTGTAGGAAATGAGGAACAAACTGCATTATCTGCATACTTTTTTAATGACAACGGTTCCATCAACTCTATCATTTTTGCAATAACTCTATCTGGTAAATTAGTGCCGTTTCAATATGTCTGTCTTACCTAACAACTGTTAGTTGGAAATTAAATTGAAAGAGTACACTAAAATTTTGAAATAGGCACTTCACACTGAAGATAAACAATAGAGACTTCCAAATTGCACACTTACCACTAGGGGTGGGCAACATCATGTTCGGATCGCTTCCGATCGGATCCGATCCGAACATGGTAACTTCGCGGATCGTCATTTTTGGATCCGAACATGATCCATTAAGGAGAAGGAACCGATCCGATCCGAACACCTAGTTTGCGGATCGGACCGGATCGGAACACCTTCTTCTCTATTTTTTTTTTGTCACCCCAAGATTTTGGCTTTTTCCAATCGAATTGATATCATCAATATCAAATTCAGACTCCTCACCACTCTTTATACTTTTCTCCATCTATTCACAGCAATAATAACATATATATAAAATCAACAAATGAAATATGTAACTCAACAACATAACACAACAAACAAGCATAGAAATTACTAAAATACTAACATCCAATCATATAAATATCAAGCTAAAATTGCAAATAAACTTACCAAGCTGTTGAGATGAGAGTGAAGGGGAGTGAAAGATGGATGTTCGGGTTATCTTAAGTGGACTTTATATAGAGGCATATGAAATTACGTATGTATCATTATTCACGGGTTCACGGATCGGATCGGTTTTGGATACCCCGATCCGATCCGATCCGTGAAACATGGTGTTTTCATAAGTGAGGATCCGAACACCTTACTTTTGAACATGTGATCCGATCCGAACACCCACGGATCCGACCGGATCAGGGTGTTCGGATCGGTTCCATGTTTTTGTGCCCACCCCTACTTACCACCTTTTTCTCATCATTGGCAAGTGGCAAGAGTGTCTGTGATGGCATTGACTTTTGGATGCCTTCCCACCCCACTGCACTAGTAAAAAAATAATAATAAAAATTAAGTAAAGAATAAACAAATGGGAATCCACGAACAAGATAAGATTATTCCCTTGCAAAAAGAGAAGCTGAAACTGAAACCCATGCAGAAGATAAAAATTATTACCTGAAAAGTACAATAAAGTTCTGCTTTCAACTGAAATCCTACTTGAGTAGTATATTTCCGCTTTTTCAATATTCATCATAGTTTCTTCACTCAATCCTGTCCTCCTGTCCCAATCCATTCCTTCAAAGCTAGTAATTCTTCATTCCAATAAAAATTGTATGATGCTAACAATTTTCATGATTAACATTAATTACCAGTCAAAGTCTTCCCATATATTACCTTATATCCCTATTGTCAACACCAAGCCACATGTCCCTGTACCGATCATGAATGTCAGCCACCCTGAAAGAGACCAACTGGTCAAGGATCATAACGACATCCTGCAGACAAGCAGAAGCATACATCAAATGTTAGGCCACTAACTTACAAGAAAATAAATTAATATCTTTTTTCAGTGTCCACACAACAAATTTGTATTTTAGTACTTCACAATGGCTTAAATGAAAAATTTGAGTTTTCATGTTAATGCAATAATACTAATATGACTGTAGCCAACTCCCGGAACTATAATCTTACTATCAGGAGTCACACATTGATATCGCAACTTCCCTGTCGGGATAAAAATTATTACATCCCACTACTTTATTGTTAGCCAAAGCATTATTAGGAGTCACAGAAATTGACGATCACAAACATGTTCCACTCAAAATGGAGATGATTCACGGTTACTAGCTGAGGTTACATGCAAAGAGACAAAGAGATAAAGATCTAAATTCTAAACACATATATGAGTACAATCAACAGAAATCAAGTTTCAAATAGTAGTAACTAGAACTATTTAAGTTGTTACTTTATATTATGCCAAATTATTAGTTAGCTCACACAAACAAAAGCAACTAGTAAGAAATACATGTTTATTTATTTAAAATTGAGGCCGCAAGAAACCCCATCAACATGCAAGAGAGACTAACTAATTACCATTGGTTGATAGGCAATCCAAGTTCTAATGATTGATAGGCAAAACATAATTATCACTGGTTGGCAGGACGATATAAAGACTAATTAATAATAATGTTCAATATATATTACACATACTAACAAGTCACTTCTATTTCCCAAAAATATGTTTGACGCAACAATAAATATCAGTCTCACCTTTGTTGGATCTAAAATACCAGCAGCCATATGATCTCTATTGTTCCCTGTCAGCATTCTAACCATACTAACGATTGTAACCTGTCTAGCATGAATTTTGATAACATAACGATCCCTTAGACTTATGTGTACTTTGATGATATCTGCAACAATCATAGCTTGAATAGAAAGTCATTTCAGTTATAACAATAAGATAAACTGTAACATCCCGATATTTCTTTCTGTATAAGTAATATTATTAAATCTAGAATATAATTGCATTAAATAAGATTAAAATTTAGTTTAATTATAATTAATATAATTAGTGAATTAATATAGTAAATTGTTAGAAAATTTAATAGTTTTTCTAATAATTTAGTTTGAAAGTAATTTTTTTAGAGAAAGGATTTAATTGGGAATTTAATGAGAAAGATTTGATGATGGAAATTTATTATTAGTGAGTTGTTAGTATTGTTCAATAGGAGAGGGGCGTGTGTAAGAATTTTTGGGCCAAAATATAATTTTAGAAAGTTATGGGGTCAAAGTATAAATTTAAAAAATATATTAGTATAAAAGGGCAGAAAAATCTGAAAAAAAAATTTAAGATCTTCTTCTTCCTCTCGCCGACCAGACTGCTGCAATTTTTCTCTCAAAATTTTTTTTCTTTTCAAGCCAAAATCCACTCAAATCTTCTTCCATTTAAGCCCTCTACATACCTATAATCTCATTTCTTGCAAAAACCCCATAAAATTCAAGTTATATTTTCGAATCTACAGTGTTTTAATGAGGTAAATACTGTTTTGTTATTTTTTTGTGTTTAAATAGATTTTTAAGTACATAAATGCATTCATAGACATGAGTAATTAATGAGTTTTGCATTTAATTAAGTTATTTTGTTTTTTATGACCTTAAAGTATAAATTTTAAACCCTAGGTGATCAATTAGGGCGTGGAGAGATTAGCAAGGGCAAGGAGAAGCTTTGAGCTTCTATTTAAAGTGCTAGGAGTTTGGGTATAAGCTCTAAAAGGTTGGTATACATTTATTTTCGAAATTTAATTTTTTTTAGTGGCTAAAGTTTAATATTTTGTTTCGTAACTTTGCGATGATGTGATTTTTATGTGATGAGTTGTTATTTATAATATGTATGTGTTGGTAGGATAATGATGGAAGAGATTTTATGGGTTAAAATCTAGTGAAATAACGTTTTCGCATAAAATCCCCTTTATGTCCGAATTTGAATTAAATAAAGGTATAGAGGTATTTCCGTCTTTTTAAACTTATTCACGTGTTTAACGAATGATGTTAAAGTGATTTGTGACATAACTTTTGAAGACGAAATCAATTTTCGAAAAATATACCCCCCCTTAGTTGAAATTGAAGACATAGAGAAATCAAGGGGCATTTTTGTTGTTTCGTTTATATTTACATGCTATTTATATTATATTGCAATGAGTTGTGTGATTAATGATGATTTCGAAGAGAAAAATTCAAAAACCATTTTTTGGAACCAAGTGGAAATGTGAAATGAATGTAATTATGTAATAAAGTTTAATTGAAAATGATAATTTTCATTATTAATAAAATTATAGAGAGCCTGAGTAAACCTGTACATTGATAGGTGGGGATTGATGTTTGGCATGCCAATAGGATATTATTAGCAGTATTGCACCGTTACGTTTATATATAATATGATTAACGAACTTTAAGCGGCACCGAGTGTCCGGTCCAGAATGTGAAACGAATGTGAAATTGAGCTCCGATAGGTAGGCACCGAGTGTCTGATGCCGGAGATAGATGTGAAATCTGTACCGATCCATGGTATCATGACAGCATTTACGAAAGGCTCTTATGATATAATAATAATCGATAATGAATTTGAATTGAATCTATGTGGTTGAAATACATTTTATAAAGTTTTGATTGATT
This sequence comes from Litchi chinensis, assembly GCA_019925255.1. Lineage (NCBI taxonomy): Eukaryota > Viridiplantae > Streptophyta > Magnoliopsida > Sapindales > Sapindaceae > Litchi > Litchi chinensis. The sequence goes on from CM034464.1 coordinate 23,921,722, forward strand.
GTTTGAAAATATGTTATATTGAACGTTAATTGTTTTGTGAAAAGATAACATGTACGTGCTATGTTTATGAAATTTCGTGATTTTGCTATGTTATGTGTATACCAATTGAGCTATTTTTGCTTAGCGCATTGAATTTTCCACGCGCATGTAGTTGATGTGAGCTGAGAGTGAGAGTCCGACAAGAAGATCATTCCATTGAGCTTCCAAAGTCACATCAAAATTCAAATCCTTGTGGTAGTCATCCTTGACATATGCATATTTTTGTTAAAATAAAGTTTTATGAACTTACATTTTGTATATTTAAATGCATATATGTGTAAAACCTTGTAAATTCTAATGTATATAAATTTTGAATTATGGTTCTAAATGTTTTCTCAAAAAAATGAGAAAACAATTAATGTAATGCTTTAAAGTATTTGTGTTTACTTTGTTTGGAAAAATAGATGAGAAAATGTATGTTTTTATACTAATGTGTGTGTTGAAGTGATTTTGAGACGGACGGGGTGTTCGGTAATGGAAGTTGAAAAAGTGGAAAATATATTGAAGTGTTTCTTTGATTATACAGATTTTAAGAATTTTGGTTTTCTCAATAAAATAGGGAAAATTCTGCCGGATTTTTTAAATAATTATATTAAATTAGTAAATGGATTTTCGTAAATAAGTAATGAAAATATCGTAACATCCTCCGCCTCGGTTATCGGTGTTCGGGACGCCGAGGATCGAGGAGAGGGTGTTACATAAACACCTAGGCAATTAACTTCATTAGGTAGTTCAAATTATGATTGAATTCTTATGTTTATGAATGCTGATATGAATTAACATGTATCTAGAACTGCAAACCTTTTTAATTACATACTTCCATTGACCCCAACATTTTTCGCAATCAACTTTATTAACTATCTCAATGCCTATATAACCATGTCTGCCACAACCTAACAACTCTATCATTGAAAATTTAAATTGCAGAGCTTACTAGGATTTTGAAACAGGAACGCCACCTAAGATAAACAATAGAGACTTTCACTTTCATATTGCACACTTATCACCTTTTTCTCGACATAGGCAAGTGCCTAGAGCGTCTAATGCGTAATGGCTACAACTTTCGGAAGCCTTCCCCTTCCCACTGTTTGAGAGAAAAATTAAATTACATATAAGAGATAATGCTATAAATACTATTTTAATAAAAGGAATAAAGTCATTAAAATTAAAACAAAGCTATTTTAACCAGTTATAGGATTAGCCATACCTACATTCTAGTGTTCCACAGTGTACCTCTTCATCATATTCCCCCTCTGTACAAAAACAGAATAATAACAACAATTAAGCAAAGAATCAACATGTGGGAAGCTACTGACAAGATACAATCAGTCCCTTGCAAAGGGGAAATTGGGAACTCATGCAGAAGATAAAAGTCATTACCTGACAAGTACAACAAGATTCTGTTTCCTACTAAGATCCTACTAGAGCAGTATACGTCCGTTGTTCCAATTAATTCATTATGGCTTCTACACTCAATCATGTACTCACATCAAATAACTCCTGTAATTACAATAGACATTGTGTGATCCTAACAATTTTCATTATGAACACAAACTATCAATCAAAACTCTTCCCGTACATTACCACATACGATGTTATCGACATCAGCACAACTTGTCCCTATGCCGATCATGAATGTCAGCCACCCCAAAGGAGACTGACTGGTCGAGGATCATAACATCCTACAAACAAGTAGAGTAAAATATTCATATGGTATATAGTTGAGATGTCATTTAAGTGATTCAGCATGCAATCAAAATTGATTAGATAATAATTAAAACGTCAAAATCAAACAATAAAAAGGTTTAACTTATTGCAAAGCAAAGAACAAAGAATGGTGTATCTAAAAAAATATTATCTAAGAGAAAGTAGAAGCAATTACCAACTTCTCTTCTTGATCACCGGCAGCTTCTCTAATTTAGGGCAGCCAAGGATATTGCACTTGTTGAGGGAAGTGGCATGAAGAATGTATTCTGGCAATGCCTTCAATTTAGGGCAGTCACTGATATATAAGTTAAAAAGAGATGGCATGATTGTAATTTGCCTTGTAATCTCATGATTATCCCAATCTTCCCACTCTCTCATGGCCCAAATACTGATATGCTTTAATTTGGGGAAGGCGATGAATGAAGAAGAAGATGATGTGGTGGCGTTTTCTAATCCCAAAAATTCATCACCCACTCTTTTTACACTCTCCATTTCCGTTATTTTGAGGGATTCCAGAGATGGCAACTTCCCCAAAGCAGCGAATTGTTCACACCTGATGCAGTGGCTAACACGTAAAGACTTCAAATGATTCAACCATGTGATCCACTCAGGAAACGATGTGCCTCTATAGTCTCGTATAAGTAATCGCTCTAAATTCAAAGGCGGTTGTAATGCTTCAAGAACTGCTCCATCTTTCTCAATAACTCCTCCACCATTGAAACGTAAACCCAAATCAGTGAGGTATTTCTTGTTATTGAGTTGGGCCCTTTGAGCCTCAGCTGAGTCTCCTACATTTCCCAACCCTTTCAATCTAACTTCTCCTCCAAGGTGGTTCAAGTTTTGAAGAGATCCAAGGCTACACGCTTGGCTACCACCACCCACCACAAACTCACGTAATGTTCGTAGACGGGTTAAATTCTCAACCCCTCTTGGCATATAACTTAACCCATAACAATAAGTTATAATTAAATGCCTCAGGCTGATTAATTTTCCGATCCCTTCAGGTAATTTTTCAAGACACTCGCACCGATTCAAATTTAAAGTTTGTAGATTATATAAATCACATAATGTGTCTGGTATTTCTTTTATTTTTAAATGTGATATATTAAATATCTCAAATGTATCAATTTTCCTATCTCTTTTGGAATCATTTTATTCATATCATCCTTATGGAATTCCAATGCTCTTAAACATGTCAACTTTTTAAAAATATCAGGTGGTAGCCATTCCCTTTCCATTGATGAGCCATTGTAACCTAGATCTTTAATTAAGAGGCTACGTAGCTTTTGAGCACTATATATGTTGGAAGGAACTGAACCCTTTTCATTATTAAGGATCAACATTAAATGACGGACTTTCACATAAGAAGAATTAAGGTTTTGTGCTTCCAACCTATTAATTTCCATACTAAGGCACTCATTCTTAACAAGAAATTGAGCACAGTCATGTACTATATCATGCATCTTCCATTTTGTACCAAACTTTTGAAAGAAAGAATGTGCCGTTAAATTGTCAAATTTCCATATCTTCATTTTGTTCTAAACCAAAGTAACCCTGAGTCATCCATAATTGAATCAACTTATTTTTATTCATGACATAATCCTTTGGAAAAATAGCACAATATGAAAAGCAACGTTTTTCTCTTAAAGGCAAGTCATTATAACTTAACAATAAAGGTGGAAAAGGACCTTTTTCTAGCTCTTCTAAATTCCACAAATCATTATCTAATATTCTTTGCCACTGTTGCTCTGTTTTTTTAAAATACAAGAGACTTCCAACCATTTTCACTGCAAGAGGCAAACCCTTGCACTTGTCAACAATGTCTTTACCAATTTTTTCTAACTTTCTACAGTCCTTTTCGGGTTTATTAAAAAATGCCAATTGTTTAAATAATGACCAACTTTCCTCTCCAATCAATTCTCCAAGTTTGATGATATCAAAAGATTTCATCATATGCGAAACCGTTTCCTTACGTGTAGTAACTAAAATCTTACTTCCATGAAGACTATTGTTAAAACAATAATACAATGGGCCCCAATTATACTCTTCTGTCCAAACATTATCTAAAACAAGAAGAAATTTCTAAAACAAGAAGAAATTTATTTTTAGCCACCGACTCGTATATATAATTTAAAAGAGACTGTAATTCTACATATGGACATACACCATTTCCCAAACCTCCGATGATTGCTTTAACAATCTTAATTTCATCGAAAGTATTTGAAACACAAACCCATATTCTTTTGTTAAATTTTTTAATCACCTCTTCATTATTGTAGGCAAATTGGGCAAGCGTTGTTTTGCCTATCCCGCCCATCCCCACAATTGAGATGACACGGGGGTGTTTTCCTTTTTCACTTCCATCACTTAACAGCTTGCTTACAAGATCTTTTTTCTCCTTATCTCGACCTCGTATCTCAGACACATCAACAAAAGAAGTAGTACTGTTCATTCGTTGAGGTTCATCAATACTCCTATTGTTAACAAGACTATACATATCTTTCTCTTTGGCAATAAAATCAAGATTTTGGTTTACTTCTTTAATTCTAAGAGCAATATCACGACGTAAACCAACTTGTTTAAAGCAAAATCTAGGAGAGGGAAAGAAGGAACATACCTTGTTCTTGGGAACAAAAGCATTTTGATGAGCCCCTTCCATTTGCAATTTAAAAATTGCAAACCTCCACTCATCCAATATGTCATCCATCTCACAAGATGCATCTTTGAGCCTATCCAACCAATATCCAACAGCTTCGTCCTTCTTCATTCGTCTATGATCAGCATCACGCAGCACAGCTTGAATAGCTCGGAAGTTGCTGGTAAGCTTTCCAATCTCCTTTTCAACACCCATCACTAGCCTCACTTCTTGTCCTATTTCTTCAGCCATGATTGACTACAATTGCTCAAGAACAACGGAAACAATTGCATCAGCTATTGTTAAAGATGGTATTGGAATCAGAAAAAGAGCAGCAGGGAATATTTTGGGATATTACTAGTTGTGATAACTGTGAAGAGGTTGCAGGAATACGTTTTATTGTTATAATATATCAGTGCATGGAAAAATTCAAAGCCACGTTTCGCTTTCAAAGACCAGCTGTATGATGCACACATCGTTCTTTATTATTAAATTGCAAGTTGCCTTTTATGATTTATACCTCGAAGTAATTTAGTCTTTCTGTTTCTGCATGTATGACTTTACAAGAGAGCGTTCATACTTATCCCACCTCTTTCCATTAAAAATTTTATTAAATTACCTTGTTATATTATATGGATTAATTAAGTGAATTTTCAAAAATATTCAAATATATATATTAATTTCAAATACAAATCAGAATTATTAAATTGTCTTCATTGTATGATACTGTCAAACACTTCAGTGAAAAGGAAGAAGAGAAAAATAAAACGTGTGGCCGACAATCGAAGAGAATAGGGCAAGCCAAATGAATAATAATAATAATAATAATAATAATAATATGGTAGTAGTAGTAGTAGAAGAAGATTTAATTTTGGATGGTTTTGAGACAATACAAAATTATGAAAGATTTGTAAATATAAAAGCATTTTAAAATCACTCACAAGTCGCTTGCTTTATTGATAAAGCAAGCGCACCTGGTGGCTTCCCTTCCGATAGTATAATCTCGTTCAAGTACCATCCACAACATATAGATAATTTCAGCCAAACCCCATACGTGTGAGTGATAAATTTTGTTCGAGACCTTTATGTTGAAGGAGCAATTTTCCTATGAATATGGATCTCTCTCTCTCAATTGTTAGGAAGTAGAATTATAATATTGTAATCTTGACTACACTTTAAAGTCATTACTAGGAGGTTCTGATAGATACAAGATATACTTGTAATATCAAAAAAATAAAAAATAAAAATCATTATAAAATCATAAAAATTTCTAAAATCAATCATGAATACACGCGGGATTATAAAAATTTTATAAAATTATCTGTCGATGTTGAATTTCAGTCGATGAGTAATCAATGTCCAATACTTGCAATCAATGTGAATAAAATAGAAAACAAAAGAAAGTGGCAGAGAATAAGAATAACACACCAAGATTTTTAACGTGGTTCAGCCAATCAGCCTACATCCACGACTGTTTCTCTCTATACTCTGGCAGAGTAACAGTATATTGTTCAATCTTATATATCGATTACAATGATTTTAACCCCTATTTATAGGGGAAGAGACGTTACAATTCTGGTTGCAGTAAAATAGGAAAAGAATCCCGAATTAATTATATTTCCCAAATACTCAAGAAAAATAAGAAAAAGAATCATGAATTAATTACACTTCCTAATTTGTTTGAATAGAATCAGGAAACTGCTCCTTAAATTCCGAGATAAGGTTGATTGAATTTGAATTTGAATCAACTTTCATATCTGGTGAGAGAATCACGACCAAATCAGGTAACTGCCTGTTCTGGAAGATTTGGCATTAATTGTCCATTCTAAGTAACAAGCTACGCATAAAGTGAGCTGAGTAATGCTGACTAGCTAGCTAAGAGCTGAATGCTGAGCTAGCTGAGAGCTGCGAACTGTCCCTAGCAAGCCGAGAGCTGCGAACTGTCCCTAGCGAGCTGAGAGCTGAATGCTGAGCTAGCTGAGAGCTGCGAGCTGGTACCTGCAAGCTAGGACCTGCGAGCTGACGAGCTGCGATCTGGTAGCTGAGCTAACTGAGAGCTGAATGCTAAGCTAACTGAGAGCTGCGAGCTGGGACCTACGAGCTGGGACCTGCGAGCTAAGAGCCTGCGAGCTGGTAGCTAAGCTAGCTAAGAGCTGGGACCTGCGAGCTGAGAGCTAGGTCAGTTTATTGGATTGGTTCTATGGGCTTTTACCAGCCCATTTTTGCAGTTCCAAAAAATAGGCATAACATTATCAAAATTTAAAAAGCTTCGCAGAAGAGCAAAAATTTTAGATTGACATGATTTTGTATGATTAATTGATATTTCTTATAGCAATAATTACGTCCACCTTTTAATTCTTAGAGATCCACCCACGAAAAGAGCAGCAGGAAATATTTTGAGATATCATTGGTTGTGTTTGTTATCCGTCACTTTCATCGATAACAGTGGTAAGAGAAAAAAATGTTGCATAGCAACAGTGCATGGAAAAATATGAAGCATCAGAAAACCGAGCTGTAACGCCATACACGCGAGTTCACTTTATTAATACTAATTTATGAAAATAAATAAATAAATAAACAAAGCAACATTTCTCTTATCTTCTTACAGGACCCATGCATCTTCTCAACAAGTTCGACGAAATTTCTAGTGCTAAATTATGATGAGTATTCTCCAACAATGTCCCTCCATGTTAGAAATTGTTCTCTCGCCTACATATGGTAGTTGAAAACCAAAGTGGGTATACCATTCCTCGCAATTGCATCAAAGCCCTCGAGTCCATCCCCTTTAAATTCTAATTCCAATATTTTAGTAAGGAGAACCGAATTATACTCATTGTAAGGAATTATAGCTATGCATTTATAATAGCTTCAAAGTCTCTCAATTGGAAACAACTGAGAAGTGAGAAATATGCGTATACATCGTAAGTATGAGAAACTGTCGACGTTAAATTTCAGTCGACGAGTAATCAATGCCCAATACTTGCAATCAATGTGAATAAAATAGAAAACAAAAGAAAGTGGCAGAGAATAAGAACAACACACCAAGATTTTTAACGTGGTTCAGCCAATCAACCTACATCCACGACTGTTTCTCTCTATATTCTGATAGAGTAACAGTATATTATTCAATCTTGTATATCGATTACAATGATTTTAACCCCTATTTATAGGGAAAGAGACGTTACAATTCTGGTTGCAGTAAAATAGGAAAAGAATCCCGAATTAATTATATTTCCCAAATACTCAGGAAAAATAAGGAAGAGAATCATGAATTAATTACACTTCCTAATTTGTTTGAATAGAATCAGGAAACTGCTCCTTAAATTCTAAAATAAGGTTGATTGAATTTGAATTTGAATCAACTTCCATATTTGGTGAGAGAATCACGACCAAATCAGGTAACTGCCTGTTTTGGAAGATTTAGCATTAATTGTCCATTCTGAGTAACAAGCTGCGCATAAAGTGAGCTGAGTAATGCTGACTAGCTAGTTGAGAGCTGAATGCTGAGCTAGCTGAGAGCTGCGAGCTGGTACCTGCGAGCTAGGACTTGCGAGCTGGCGAGCTGTGAGTTGGTAGTTGAGCTAACTGAGAGCGAATGCTGAGCTAGCTTAGAGCTGCGAGCTGGAACCTGTAAGCTAAGACCTGCGAGCTGGTAGCTGAGCTAGTTAAGAGCTGAGACCTGCGAGCTGAGAGCTGGGTCAGTTTATTGGATTGGTTCTATGGGCTTTTACCAGCCCATTTTTGCAGTCCCAAAAAATAGGCATAACAGAAACAAACTTTTAATAATGTTTTCAGATCTTACAATCTGCAGTTGACTTTGACTTGGATCAATCATGCTTTCCATGTATCTTCTCATCACTTTCATAGATAGTTCTAATATTGTATTAAGGTGTGCATTCTACAACATTATACTTTGTTGTCAGAAATTGTTGTGTTATTTACAATTGGAATCAACAAGATGGTAGTTGAGAATAAAGTTCTAAAGACCATACATATGGCTTTACTGTTGCGCTTTTCCGTTAATTCTAACTAATGGTAGCCTACATTGTAAATTGAAAATGTTGCATAAGTTGCTAAGGATTTATTAGATTGCTTTTTACAAATTTCAAAGACTTTAGGTATAAGCTAAACTTCTTAAAATAAAATAATCCAAAAATTTCTATCTAACGATTTAATGCAACCGGATGAAAAGAATGAATGAATAACAAAGTGTTCAAAATCAAACAGAGCTCATAATCTTGTCTTATAGAGCCTTTTCTTGCAGAATCATGACATAAGATTAGAAAAAAAATCACCATTTATTTACAGTACCCTATCAGCATAGTCCAAGGTTGAAAATGCCTAACACAAAACAGTAAAGTGTTTAGGTTGTTAATATCCACTTTCAATAGTTTTAGTCTGCCATAAAATAATTAAATCAATACAACTCCCCATTTTCCGAGAAATGATATAAGTTGTTTTTCCTCCTCCTCCATGATTGACCATTTGGTTTTACTTTGCCATAGTTAAACAAGTTAAATTGTGAAGTCACAAGGAAAGAGTCATGTGGTTTGGCTTGCACAATGAAACCATAGTTACAACGTTCAACAACAGATAAGTGCAACAAGCCATGTCTGTCCAGATGCTAATAGTAGGTTTCTAGATATTACCCTAGAATCAACAAACTCAAGCTTTACTTAATAACATTTCAAGCCAGTGAGTTATCAGCAAACTCTCAGCTAGAAGGTTCAGGCGAAGACACACAGAACAAAGTAAACCAAGCAACCGAAAAATCTCCAGAAGTGAAAAATTCTAATTTCATTTATACCCTACAAAGCTGCTACACAAACAAAGAAATCATGCACGATAAGGAAAACAAATACTAAATTCGTAACAAGTAATTCCAAACTTCAAATTGTTTCATTCAATAACATAGGTGTAAATAAAACAATTTCAATTGGCAATTTTAACTTGTTGACTTGAATTGTTGACGTGTCGTGGACTCATCAACTTCAAATAAAAAAAAAAGTTGAAAACCTACTAAATCAAAGTATTATATACCTCAAACTAATCAATTTTTCCAATTATTACAATTTTCAAGGCTCTTACATATACATTAAATCTAACATTTGTAGCTTGATGTGTTGAAAACCTGCTAAATCAAAGTATTATATACCTCAAACTGATCAATTTTTCCAATTATTACAATTTTCAAGGCTCTTACATATACATTAAATCTAACATTTGTAGCATGATGTGTTGATTAAATTTCTATATCTGTAGAGTAAAAATGCAAAAATATCTCAAATCTATCATTCGCAATATGTGTAACTGAACCCCGACACCAAAACTTCTCACTTATATCCAATGCCCTTAAACAAGTTATATGATTAATTAGGTTTGGTAGGAGACTATGAATGGAAAAAGAGTTATAGATGTTTTACCAAGTAATATGATCGTATGGGTTATAGACTATGAAAGGAAATAGAGTCATAGATGTTTAACCAAGTAATATGATCATATGGAGACAAAATTATCGTCTGTTAAGATAAATCTCATTCAATTAGTCATTATTTAAAGAACTACACACTTCACCTTGTCTTCGTGTAAACAAACAAGTTTCACATAAGGTGTTTCATTACTTTTCCTAATAAACTTTGCATAACAAAACATTTACTCAAGATGATAGATGGGAACATGAAAGGCAAATAAGGAATGGTTACATAAATCTAACAAGATTTGAATGTATTGTTTCATAACCAACTATGCAAAATATTCTATGCAAAATTTACCAGAAAATATTAAAAAATTCAGTGTCAAATATGATTGGTGTTGATCTCTCAAACCTAAATATCTGAACATTTTTTGTGAATAAAACTGCTAATTGTTGACGAAAAGTGGGGTAGTGGTGAGCATGTAAGACATGACAATGGCTTGTAGCTCAAGCAATAGACAGACTTAGGAAAATAACACCATTATTTACTTTGCTTCTAGTATTTGTGCATTTATGTCATCAACTTGTTCGATTAAGGAATTTGGTGAGTGCTTGATCATCTTCGAATGGTTGGTCTTCATTGAGATTTCCCTTGCTACAGACTAAGGCTAGGAAGATAATGAGAAAAATAAAACTTTAGCAAATATGTTCTCCTATCAAATTGATTTGCTTAAATCTTGAAGAAGAAAGCAGTTGATCAAAATCACAAATCTGAAAATTATCAACAAGAGTGAGGTGAAAATCTCCAATGTTAGTCTTCTTCTTCATACAGGATGTTGTAGTAGCAATATAAACTAATGGTAGCTGCTCCTTTGGAGAAACGTTTGGTATTGCCACTAATTTTGCTCCCTTTCATATATGGCAATCATTTTAGACCTCAAGAACTCCACCAATGAGGTAGAATATTTCACTGACTGTAGAATAGAGAGGGTAGAAGTGAGTAGATGAAGCGAATAGTTCAACCCAATGCAAACACATAACATTAAATAAGAAGCAACTCACAATAGATTCAGGATACATGGCATGAATTGCATAAACAAGAGTTTATATGTAATAGATAAATTGTTAAATTTGTAGACAATGTAAAGCACTTACTGGCATGCTAATGTAAAACATTGTGATATTAAATTGCAGGCAAAATCTTTTTCTCAGAGAAAGTAGAAATGTCCATGCCATTGGTCACCTCCATTCATGGTGTTGCCAGTGCCTCCAAAACGAACAAATGTGGTGGTTTGTAATATGAGTTTGTGATTTCATTGATAAATGAAGAATACAAACTTATAGAGATGTCTAAGGTCAACATAGCAAAGATAATGTTACAGATGAAAACCTACAACATTAAATGATGATCTTTCACATCAGAAGAATTTAGGCTTTGTGTTTCCGAACTATTTGTTAGTTACTATCAGATCCAAAAATTTAAGTTAATAAGAAATGACTTAATTATAGTATTTAAGACTTGAGATTGACATGTTACACACCCCCTTACGTGTAACGTGGATAGATAATAGATAACGGGCACATGCTACACGTCCCCTACCGTATAACATACGTAACGAAATAATTTTGAGATAAAGAGGAGAGAGGAGGTTTGAACCAGAGACCTCTAAGCTCTGATACCATGTTATCTACCATCAAACTCAAAAGCTTAAACTAATAGGAAATGGTCTAACTATAGTATTTAAGACTTGAGGTTAACATGTGGTACTATTAGTTTCCATAAATCATTATCTAATATTCTTTGCCATTGTTGCTCTGTTTTTTCAAAACACAAGAGACTTCTAACAATCCTCACTGCAAGAGGCAAGCCCTTGCACTTTTCGACAATGTCTCTACCAATTTTTTCTAACTTTCTATAGTCTTGTTCAAGTTTATTAGGAAATGCCAATTATTTAAATAATGACCAACTTTCCTCTCCAATCAATTCTCCAAGTTTGATGGTATCAAAGGATTTCATCAGATGTGAAATCGTTTCCATACGTATGGTAACCAAAATCTTACTACCATGAAAACCAGTGTTAAAACAATAGTACAATGATTCCCAATTGTATTCTTCTATCCATACATCATCTAAGATAAGAAGAAATTTATTTTTAGCCACCAACTCGTATACATGTTTTAAAAGAGATTGTAATTCTACATACGTACATGTATCATTTGTCAAACTTTCGATGATTGTTTTGACCATCTTCATTTCATTGAAAGTGTTTAAAACATAAATGCATATTCTTTTGTTATTATTATTATTTTTTATTACCTTTTCATTATTGTAGGCAAGTTGGGCAAGCATTGTTTTGCCTATCCCACCCATCCCTACAATTGAGATGACATAAGGCTGTTTTCCTTTTCACCACCATCACTTAACAACTTGCTTACAAGGTCTTTTTTCTCCTCATCTCGACCTCGTATCGTAGACACATTAACAAAAGAAGTAGTTTTCAATTGTTGCGGCTCATCGATACTCTTATTCATAACAAGATTCATTGATACTTCTATTCATAACAAGACTATACACATCTTTCTTTTTGGCAATAAAATCAATATTTTGGTTTACTTCTTTTATTCTAAGAGTAATATCATGACGTAAGGCAACTTGTTGAAAGCAAAATCCAAGGGAAGGAAAGAAGGAACATACCTTCTTCTTGGTAACAAGGACATTTTGATGAGCTCCTTCCATCTGCAATTTAAAAATTGCAAACTTCCACTCATTCAATGTGTCATCCATGTCATAAGATGCATCTTTGAGCCTATCCAACTAATGTCCAATAGCTTTGTCCTTCACTTGTCTTCGATCTGCATCCTGGAGCACAGCTTGAATAGCTAGGAAGTTGCTGGTAAGCTTTTCAATCTCTTTTTCAACGTCCGTCACTAGCCTCACTTCTTGTTCTGTTTCTTTAGCAATGATTGAATTCAATTGCTCAAGAACAACGGAAACAATTGCATCAGCCATTGTTAGAGATGGTATTGGACTCACAGAAAGAGCAGCAGGAAATATTTTGAGATATTATTAGTTGTGATAACTGTTGGAGGAATACATTCTATTATTATAGTAACAGTGCATGGAAAAATAACAAGCAACATTTCACTTTCAAAGTCTAGCTGTAATAACATTTTAGAAAAGTCTTTCTGCTTCTGATGGCTACAGAGAAGGTTTGCCATGGTTTGAGGGAAGGAAATTGACTATGAGTTGTTTGTATCATACAAACACACTTTCGCTGGCAGTTGGCAGCCGAAGTAGTTTAGTTTGTTCCATGCATCGCGAGGCGATAGTGAGAATTTTTTAGCAGATAGTTCACTTTTTGTTGTATATTATATAAGTATTTTACTTTGTTATATCACCATATTTTATATCTATATATAATATTGTAAAATAATATTTATAGTGCAATGATTTGTACATAACATTGTATTTATAATAATTAATTAACATCTTTTAAAAACAAAGTATAAACAATAATATTACTTTGTTAAAAAGAAAGCAATCATAAATAATGCAAGAACAAGCAATTTCTCATGAACATTAGACATGTGAAAATGGCCACTTGTCAAACACATAGAACAAATATGTTTTTATCTGAAACCAACTTAGACATGGAACCACTATGTTTTTTACTAGAACCTAGACTTTAACGAAAAACATTGCGGTATATTCTTAACAAAACATCTGAATGTTTTTCCAGGCTCTGTAGACCGGCCACCTTTTTCAATAAATGCGTTTTTTTTTTTTTAAATAATTTTGATTAAGGATATATATAAATTTATGAGTTTTCTATTTCAATCAAGAAAATGAACTTGATTACTAGGGTGTGAGAGAGGAATCAAGTTCTCTTTCTATAAAAAAAACTTGATTTCTAATTCATATAATATTCTCATGAAATTTAATAAATAACGGAATTTGCAAGTCAGGAATCCAATTCCCTTTCCTCAATGGAATTGCTGATTAGTAAAAGCACTATTCTTTCAGAAGTTTTTTGGAAAGATTTTCTTCCAAAAGTTAATTTTTAATAAGAGATGATGTAACAAACAAGCATTATAAAGGCAGACAATATCTAGGGCTTAAGTTGGGTTAGGTAGAAAATAAGTTTGGAGTGATGATACTGGCACCCCTCACAATTTTGTATGTACACCCAACACTATAATATTTACTTTTTATTTTCTTGTTATTGATTTATCCTTAAGAATTTCATAAAATTTCTCAAATTTACTGAAATTTCTTGTTGATTTGATAATAAATATTATTAGATTTCAAAAGAATTCAAATAACATAGCTTTTAAAGTTGTTTATACTTATTCTGACACTTAAGAGGTTCATGTTGTTTGTGATAAGACATATAAAAGAATATTTAGAATTTAATATTTTCGAGTTTTTTTAAAAATAAATTTGCTAAAATTAAATCATAAATAATTAAAAAAATTATTTCTTATACCAAGAGATGAAAATAGAAAATAAGGGCCAAAACTACCTCTTTATCTTCGTTGACAAGATAAGATTGGTTCAATAATATGTTCCTCACACCTAAATTTATGAGACTGTGGGTTTGAATTAAGTTTACCTCTCTAAAATAATAATAAATTATAAAATTTTAATTTCTTTTAAAAAAAGTTTATCATCAGATAAAAAGCCCAATTATAATTTTAAGCCCACAAGACCCAAGTTCAAATGAATTGATACAATCAAAGTTAAAAGGATGTTTCTCCTCACCTAAGCGGACAAAGACCACCCCAATGAGTTTTGATGCTTTTATATATTTTGACATAGTTTTGGACATTTGGTTCTTGTGTTATGTGGAATTAAATTAATTTGTATTATTTTTATTTTTAGAAAAGAGTTCTAAATGACTAGAAGAAAGAAAAGACTTTTCAATAAATTCTACCAAACACAATTTTTCCATTGAAAGCTTCTAATTCAATCCATTATCTTCTTCATGACTTTCTGAAACAAATCAACAACAGTTTTCTTCTCTCTTCATTTGTTGATGGCTGCCCACCTAAACCTTCAAAATGTCATAAATATTGGCACAATAATTGCGTTAAAAATCCTTTAAAAATAATTACATTAAAAATAAATATATTAAAAATTAATGAATTTGTTAAATTCATTGGCAATTGGACAAGTGTCCAATGTGTTCGTATTATTACAAAATTATCATCACAAAAGCTTACTCTTTTTATTTATTTACAAAATTACTGCCAAATAGACAGATCATTTTTAGAAGTGGCTACTAGTACACTCTAAGAATCAACAAGTGTAACAAACACTCTTTAATTAGTAGTTGTATATATTTTTTACAATATAACAAGAAAAACTAAATACCGTAAAGACTTTATGTCTTCATGAATTCAGATCTCCTACTCAAATTGAAGTAAAATTTATGACTACTCAAATTTCAAAATAGAGGAAAAGCAACCTTAATTGGATATGAATTTGATATTTTGTAATTAACATGAAGTTATTAGTAATGTACAAACTTCTTATATTCAAAGTTTACTAAAAAGTCTCTAAGTAAAATATCATCAAGAGTTGTTTAGGAAATTTGTGGAGCACATTTAGAACAGTTCTTTTATTCTCTACAAAGGTCTTACCAGAGTTGCTCGAGATGCCCCTTATCTACAGAAAGTTTAGGCGAATAAGTCTAAACAATTTATATTATGTCATGTCAAATGACTCTCCCATATAATTGATGATTACTAATATATAACACATTTCGAATAGGTTGATCTTATACACCTAATGCACAAAAGCGTTTCTTTTTCTTTTATAGTAATTTTAAATAATCTCGAATCTAAACTGATGTTTTCGATTGACATTAATACAGATTCAGTAATTGGAATTCAATGGTAAGTACAATCCAAAGAAACAGCACAGTCAGTAATGTATCCCACCAAATTTGTAAACAAAAAGAAAAGCTAATTAGAATAGCAAACTATACACTCATGTCTACGTTTATCATATCTAATCACAAAATTATCATTCGTACAATTAAACATAGCCATTATTTTATCAATTATGCAAAACACAATTGAAAGTCGTGCTGTGTACATTTTTTCAATATCAAAATATCGTTTCATATCTCTAATTATATTAATAATCATCATAATTCAGATATCATATTATTTGTGATGTGTTTTATAATATTTTTACATTTTTTGGATTGATTATGTAATATTGCTGCAAAATGCGAGTTTAAAGGTCATTGATGCATTAAACTAATATTCCCAATTATTTCAACTAAAAAAAATCTAAATAATGTGATTTTTTTAATACTGATAACGGTATAGCCACTTGAATCTATTTCACTACCGAGTTGAATGACGATTTTTTGCCACCAAACTTCATTGAAAGGTGTATAATGTAATTGACCTATCTCTACCATTGAAAGGTACATAACGTACTTAGACTTTACAAGTCATTCTTTTAAATGGAGGAATTGGAAGTCTGCAAGTCTTACGTTGTATTTTCTAGTCAACAAACCTATCATGGCCACCATGGGAACCAAAAGGAATATATACATATATATATATATGATAATTATAATTCTTTTCTATCCAGTGGCGTTATTTGCCTTTAATTTAATTATTTTATTATTATTTTTAAATTCTATGTACTACAAGCGTGTTTTTTGGTGTCAGCTTTTCTAGTACAACAAATAAACAAAGGTTTATTTACACTTTTAAAAGTGAAGCTTACAAGTAGTTTAGTTTATTTCATCACGAGGTGATATTCAGAATTTTTTAGCAGATAGTTCACTTAGTTGTATATTATACAAGTACTTTAGTTTGTTATATCACCATATTATATACATATAAATAATATTGTAAAATAATATTTATAATGCAATGATTTGTACATGACAGTAAATTTATAGTACTCAACATCGTTTAAACACAAAGTATAAACAATTACATTATTTTTTTTTTAAAAGAAAATAATCATAAATAATGCTAGAACAAGTAATTTTTCATGAACATTAGACATGTGAAAATGGCCATTTGTCAACAATGTAGAACCAATATGTTTTTATCTGAAACCAATTATTAGACATGGAACCACTATGTTTTTCACTTGAACCAAGACTTTAAAGAAAAACATTGCGATATATTCTTAACAAAACATTGGAATGCTTTTCCAGGCTCTGTGGGGCGGCTACTTTTATCAATAAATGCATATATATATTATAAATAATTTTTATTAAGGATATTTTAGTAAAAATATACGAGTTTTCTATTCTAATAAAAATAGAGAACTTGATTCTTAGGGTAAAAGGAAAGAATCAAGTTCCCTTTCCATCATGAACTTGATTTGTGATTTATGTGCGGGGTTCACACAACTTAATTCTTGTAAAATTTGATAAAACAATGGAATTCACAAGTCAGGAATCCAATTCCCTTTCCTCCATGGAATTCCTAATTAGTAAAAGCACTCTTCTTTCAAAAGATTTTCTTCCTAAAATTAATTTTAATAAGAGACACTCTAACAAACAAGAATTATTGAGGCAGCGACAATGTTTAAGGGCTTGAGTTGGGCTGGCTCACATAGGTAGAAAATAGTGTAGAGTGACGATATTGGCACCCCTCACATTTTTGTATGTACACCAACACTATAATATTTACTTTTTTAATTTCTTCTTACTAATTTATCCTTAAGAATTTCAAATAATATTTCAAATTTACTGAAATTTCTTGTTGATTTGATGATAAATGTTATTAGATTTCAAAAGAATTCAAATAACATAGCATTTAAAGTTGTTTATTCTTATTCTGAAACTTAAGAGGTTCATGTTGTTTGCGGTAAGACATATAATAGAATATTTAGAATTTAATATTTTTGAGTCCTTTTTAATAAATTTTCTAAAATTAAATTGTTAATAATAAAAACATTTATTTGTTATACCAAGAGATGAAAATTCAAAATAAGGGCCCAATCTACCTCCTTAAGTTTATCTTTAGCAACAAGATAATTGATTCAATAATATACACCTCACATTGATTCAATAATATACACCTCACGTCTATATTTACAACATCATGGGTTTGAATTAAGTTTACCTCTATAAAATCATAATTAATTAAAATATTTTAAAAATTAAAATATAAAATGTAAAAGTTTAACGTCAGTTGAAAAGCCCAATGATAATTTTAGGCCCACAAGACCTAAGCCTAAATAAATTGATAAAACCAGGTATAAAGAGGAAGTTTCTCCTCACTTAAGCCCACAAAGACCACCCCAATGAGTTTGTTGCTTTCAATTTTTAGGAAAAACTTCAATTTAATCCTTAAATTTTGACGTTATCTTTACTTTTTAAACCTATTTACTTGAATACTGAAATAAAAAAAAAAAAAAAACTTCATTTTAGTCTCTAATATCAAAATTTCTATTAGTTGACCATGACAGAAAGGGCAAAAAAGATACTATTGCCCTTGACAGTTTGTGCAAATTTGTTGAAAAAAAAAAATCAACGATTTTGCCTCATTGCTTTACCAATAGAGATTAAACACATGTCACCCAAAATTTAAAACAGAAGAAAATAATTTACAACCAATCACAAATTGACATATCACTATTTTATAAATCTAAATGTATAAACTTATAAACACATAAAAGAAAAGATATATATATATATATATTATTTTTATATTTTTTTGAATGGTGGAGATACCAGTTTTTTTTTTTTTTTTAATAATAACCTATAATTTTTTTTTCATTCATTTTTTTTATATTTTTAAAGATCTATTTATTATTATGATTACATTTTATAATTAGATATTTTAATCCTAATTGAAAATAAAATAATTATATATTTTTAATTTCTTAAACTTTTGGTGTTGACATGTGATATATAGATGTCAAAAGATGAAATTACCCCTAAAATATTAAGTTTGACTAATAGTTGAGTAATAATAGGGACTAAATTGATGAATTTTTTAATAATTTAACGACCATAAGAGATATTTAAGCAAATAGATTTAAAAGGTAGAGATAATGTCAAAATTTAAGGACTAAACTGTAGTTTTTCTCATTCTTTAACAAACTGTTGGGCCTTTGGTTCTTGTTTTATGTGGATGTGGAATAAAAATATTTTTTATTATTTTATTTTTAAAAAGAGTTCTAAATAACTTGGAAGAAAGAAAAGACTTTTTAATAAATTCCACCAAACACATTTTTCCCATTGAAAACTTCAAAGTCAACGTATTATCTTCTTCACTTTCAGAAACTAATCAACAGCATTTTTCTACTCTGTTCATATGTTGATGGCTGCCCCCTTAAACCTTCAAAATAACGTATATATTGACACAATAATTGCATTAAAAATCCTTTAAAAATAATTACATTAAAACTTAATTAATTTGTTCAACTCATTGGAAATTGGACAAGTGTCCAATGCATTTGTATTATTACAAAATTATCATTATAAAAGCTTACTATTTTTATTTATTTACAAAAATCTACCAAATAGATAGGTCATTTGAGAAGTGGCTGCCAGTACACTGCAAGAATCAACATGTAACAAACACTCATTAATTAGTAGTTGTATATATTTATTACAATATAATAAGAAAAACTACCATAAAGACTTGATGGCTTCATGAATTCAGATCACCTACTCAAATTGAAGTAAAATTTAGGGAAAATCCCAAAAAAGGTCTTGATTTTTGATAGATCATCTATTTTTATCCATATGATTTCATTTTTATTCAAAATACCATCTGACTTTTGAATAAACATCCAAAATACCTCATGAAAATGTCTAAAATGACGATAAGCCCCTAATGGTTACAGATTCTGTTAGATTGACATGATTGATTGACTGTTTGACTCTAAAGGCAAAAACGGAAATTCAATGAAAATATTAATTAAAATATAAAAATAAAATAAATAATATTAAATATAAAATTACAAAAAGTATTTTTATTTAAAAATAAATATATAAGATTTTTTTTTTAAAAAAAAAAATCAAATTCCTCTCAATCCCTCTCTCTCTCACTTTTTGCTCTCTCTCTCCTCTTTCCCCCTTTCTCTATCTCCGATCAGATTTGTAAGTGGGCGAATGACAATGGCATAGTGAGTTTGACAAGAGCAAAATAATGGAGACCCAGGTTCTAAATCTCCGGTGATGGAAAGACACGAACTGGGTCCCCATCGCTAGAGACCCAGTTCGAGACCTAATTAGGGTCTCCAATGGTAGAGATTTGGATAAATTCTTCAATGGTAGAGACCCATCCGAGTCTCCATGATTAGGTCTCTATTGCTGAAGACCCAATTCCCCTTCACTATTGTTGGCCTTGTTCGTCGTTTGTGATAAGACCCATCCTATCTCCTATCTCGAGTTTGGAAGAATCCCGTGAAAACTGGAGTCTTTGGGATTAAAATCTATTTCTGGATTAAAATATGGATTTACTAAAAATTCTTTAAAATAATCATCGTAATTCTAATAATTATTTTGATTGAAATATAAATTTAACAAAATTAAAATCCTTAAAATTTTTGTACTGAACCCATAAACTGAATATATAAAATATATATTTTAAATATCTGTAAAATTATTATTAATTTATAAAACTATTTTGAAAGTACACTTATGAAATTTGATAAATAAAGAAATAATATACACAAATTCAATTATTTATCATCATGTGACCCTTCTCATGATATGTAATAATCTACATGAACCTGTGGCGGATACCTGAAAAAATAGTTTTATAAAAAAATGAACACTAATGTCTAGTAAGTGAATATAAATTTTCAAAAATATTTCTAAATAACACGTAGAAATTATCATTGGTAAAAAGAAACAATTTTAATGATTCATAAACAATTATATCTGGAAATAAAACTGAATATAAATCTCATATCATTGTAAAATTGTAAATTTCTATATAATTTATCTTTATAATTTTAATAATATAAAGTATGAAAATCTATAATTTGTAATTTTTTTCTGAAAATCTCTTTATGTAAATCCAGTATTCTGTAAATCTCGTCCTATATTGATCAAACTCAAAATCTAACTTCTGGAATTTAAAAATCTACACCAAACTAGTACATAGAGGAATCTGTCATATATGGTGGAGATACTCAACATACACGCAGAGGGCAGGGATGACATCTGTCATTCACATACTAGGCGACTCAATGACTCTCTCTCAAGCCCCAATAACTTTTCTGACTTCTGTACTAGCATGTGTTAGGCGACTATCTCGACCTTACTCATGTGATGTCAATTTGACCGTTAGAGGGGATGGTACACTTTGATGTTCTAAAAATATTTTTACTTTCTTGCAAGTATAATCCCAAATATATTTTGTAAAACTTTCCATATTAAATATGGAGTTTCCAACAAAGTCTTATCCATACATACATATACAATAATCATAGTTTCTCATATAATTTATAAAACATGCCATAAACTTTCATAAATCCATTTAGTAATTCATAAACCATATAACATTGTTTACTTCATTAAATTGAAAAAACATACTTTGAAAACCATATAATCTAGCGTACTTTATTAAATTGTAAAACATACTTTGGAAACCATATAACAAAACTTATTTTACTAAATTGTAAAGCATACTTTGGAAATCCAATACATAATATAAAATTCACAAATCACCAAACATACTTTATAATTCTCAAAAGACATAATTTCTAATTTATAAACTATAAAGCATACTTCAAAGTCGTAAAACAAAATCTTAAATTCATAAACTACAAAGTATACTTTAAGATTTCAAAACAAATTCATACTTCATGAATCACAAATCATATTTTAAAATTTATAAAACATAATCTAAGTTCATAAGTCCTAAGTATACTTTAAAAATTCTCAAAACATATTCTAAAATTCATGCTTCATACAACATGTATTCTAACCCTAATCTATCATTTTTAATTCATGAAACATGCTTCAAATTCTCAAAACATACTTCAAAATCTTAAAACATACTTCAAAATTCATAAATGACAAAACATATTTAAATCTCAAAACTAATAAAAGTTGGAACATAGCAAAAAAATTTTCACAAATCAAGTTAAGAGAAAATATCCACTCATTAGGTTCCTTCCAAGCCCTATGGAAATCCACTTGTACTTATCTTCTCCTTGGAACCTTTTTCACCTAAAGTAACATAAAAAATTTATTTAGGATATATAAAAACTAAACTAAAAAAATTAATTCTAAATTGGAACTAGTTTCTCACTACATGTCTTTTTCCAATCTTCCTTGATTTTCTTCTCCTCTTCTTCTTTCTCCTTCATTCTTTCTTCTCCCTTTCCTTTGATTTTTCTTTCTTCCTTTGTGGTAGGTTCGGCCAAGAGGGGGAAAAATGAACGGAGTGGCTTCTTGTCACAAAAATTACACACACACACACACACGCACAGATATATATATATATATATATATATCCTCATGCATGGCCATAATTTCACCCACTTAGCCTTCTTTTCCACCACTCATTTTTCCATCCAATTAAAATCTAACCAAGTGTCTTTTGATTTCCAATCTTGCCCTCCCATGTTTCTTTCTTGTTCCATAATTTGCCTTTCAAAAATTTTATAATTCCTTCTGTTTTATGGTGGACAAATTTTCCCCCCTTACATTCTCTTTTTTCACAAATTTACCTCCCTCACATTCTCCTTTTTATATGTTTAACCTTAGGTGGGTGTATTTAGAAAACCAATTGGGTGTGTTTAGAAAACAATTGGCCATACTAGTTCTAATTGGACTTACTTGAATTATTTTCTCTTTGGGCTTTTTACATAAGTTTCTAATTGAACTCTTTATGATTTTATTTGAACCCCACCTAAACTTCAATAAAAGATATATATATATATATATATATATATAACCTATTCGAGGTTACTGATTGTTGGGGGGGGGGGGGGGGGGGGTGTTTATTGATTGTTGTTGATTGTGTTTTTATTTCGATGGGGTGTGTTGATGGTTAATGATTATGGGAGATTGATGATGAGATATCTAGATTGATAGATATTGAAGGTTAGTGCTATTGGAGTAATGGTTGGTAGAGATCCAGATCTCCATCATCCATCCAAATTGGATAGATGGTGGAGATCCAATATAGATCTCCACTTTTTTTTTTTTAAATTATTAATTTTTTTTTAAATTTAATAGGGTGATCTCTACTATCCATCAATGATGGTGGATGGTGGAGATAATTTTAATTAGTATATAATTTTATAATTTAAAAATATTATTTAATTTTTTCCATTTTTATCAAATTTTTATTTTTATTAGTTTAATTTTTATTTTAAAATATTATTTTATAATTAATTTATTTTTTAAATAAAAGTTTGAAGGATAAAAATGTCTTTTTACTAATTTTTTTTTAACTTTTCACTTGAGTTTACAATAGAAGAGGGGATTTTAGATAAAAATGAAACTATATGGAAGAAAATAGATAATCCATCAAAAGTCAATGAGTTTGTTAGGATTTTCCCTAAAATTTATGCCTATTCAAATTTCAAAAAAGAAAAAAAGCAACCTTAATTGGATATGAATTTGATGTTTTGTAATTAACATGAAGGGTCTTACTAGAGTTGTTCAAAATGTTCCTCACCTAGAGAAAAGTTCAGGCCAATAAGTCTCAACCATTTATATTGTGTCATGGCAGATGAATCTCTCATATAATTGATGATTCCTACTATATAAGTATTTCTAAGTAGTTAATCTTATACACCTAATGCGTGCATTGAAGCATTTCTTTTTCTTCTATATTAATATTGAATAATCTTAAACCTAAACTGATGTTTTCAATTGACATTAATACAAGTTTAGTGATTGGAATTCAATCATGAGTACAACCCAAAGAAACAACACAAACAGTAATGTATACCACCAAATTTGTAAACAAAAAGAAAAGCTAATTAGAATAGCAAACATGTACAATACACTCACATCTATGTTTATGATATCTAATCACAAAATTGTCATTCACATAATTAAACATAGCCATTATTTTATCAATCATGCAAAACACAATAGAAAGTCGTGCCATGTACATTTTTTTGATATCAAAATATTATTCACATACCTTGATTATAGTATTAATCATCACAACTTAGATATCACATCATTTAGGATGCATTTTGTAATATTTTTATTTTTTGGGATTGGTTGGTATTGCTGCAAAATGGGATTTTGAAGGTCATTGATGCATTAAACTAATATTCCCAATTATTTCAATGTGGAAAAAACTAAATATATGGGTTTTGTTTTTCAATACCATTAACGGTATAATCACTCGAATCTAAATCATTACCAAGCTGAATGAGGATTTTTCACCATCAAACTATATTGAAAGGTATAATGTACTCGATCTATCTCTATGTTTTTGTTGGGGTCATTTTATTTAACAGACTTAGACTTTAAAAAGTCTTTCTTTTTTAATGGAAGACTTGGAACTCTGCAGGTCTTATATTGTATTTTTCCATTGACAAACCTATCAGTGGCATCCTGTGGACCAAAAGGAAACAAAAACAGTACAAGCGTGTTTTTTGGTGCAAGTTTTTCTAGTACAACTTTAATATATAAAGATTTTGTTTTACACATTTAAAAGTAAAGCTTACATGTATTTGCTTGTTCCATCACGAGGTGATATTTGAGAATTTGATTATTTTATAGTGCAGTGATTTGTACATGAAACAATGTTAGGTAAACGAATGCTTTCATCATCAAACTACATTGAACAATTATATTATCGGACAACATTGAGAATTTGGATAGCTATAAAATATAAAAATTACACATAAAAAGTTAATGCATTCAATTGCTTACAAACTTAAAATGATATTAGTAAATTTAGTTCATCCTAACATTTAAAGGTGTTCTAGATTTAAAAAAAAAAAAAAGGGAAAGAAAGTCTTTCTTAATGCAAGTCAATCAATATCTATAAAGTCTTCTAAGAAACTGGTAATTTACTGCATCTATATGTACATTTATTTTAGAAAATCAACATAGCAGTTGAGATAATATTGATTTATTATTATTTTTTGAATTATGTCAATTAAATTGAAGTTTGAGAAAGAGAAACATAACTCAAACTCAAATTTAAGATGTAAATTATTACTGAACCAATCTTAATTCATTTTTTATTATAATATTGTTATACAACTATATATTTCTTTATAGATGAATTATCAACACAACGATAATTGAGATAATGCTTATGACTAGTGAGATACACCCACCTCATAGTAAAATCTTTACATCATGTTCGGTGAATAATTCAATGCTTGTGCATGGAAAACGAAGTGAACTTTATGTGATGACGGGTCCCTCTTCCTTATAACCTAGGCAGTCCGCTTGGCAATCCCACGATGGCCTTCCAGACGGCATCTACATCGGTTGAAAGATTCTCGTGAAGCTAAGCCTTTTTCTTTTGATCGAAAATCTTATAAAATTCTTCGAAATACCTTTTCTAGCGGAAATAGGTGGAAACTTTTTCTTTTTAAAATACATTTACAAATCAAGTTTTATTCAAAATCCGATAGCACAACAGTTATTTTTCTGAAATTTCACCCTATAAAAACAATTAAAAAAAAAATCTGTACACTTCAAAAATATCACACATTCTCAACTTCTGATTTTTAGGCCCTCTTTCACTTTCATAATCAAACATAAACATTGTTCTAATTTAAAAGACAATTCGAAATCATCAATTCATATAAAACAATACGCACGCATAATCTTAAAACATAATATAAAACATGAGTGTATAAATAACATCCAAAATAATATCTACAAAAAGTGCATAAAGTCTTAAAAATTATGCATGTACATGAAATTTCCAAAAAGTAGATTAGTGCAGTAGCATCACATTTTCAGTCAGCCTACTCGTTTGATGGAGCTCTTTTTGCTTGCTAGCTCGTATCTGTACCTAGGGAGGATTTTTATTGAAAACAAGAAAAATGATGGTGAGTATTAACTCAGTAACTGGTAAACTTTTATGCTTGAAAATTCATTTTCAAAATATATCTATCCTCCTAAAATAGTTTTAAAAACTACTGATAGTTTATTTTTATTAGCTGAAAACTATAAATCTAGCATAAAACTTTTAAATTTTACATGCTTGAAATCTCGTATTAATTTCATATAACATACTTTTCTTCATTTCTAAATCTTACGTCTAATGACGTGTCTTTTATCTCTTTAACTTGCCTTAGCTGGTAACCCAGGGAAAAATTTATCCTTATGTGATGGCACCTATACATAATAGTAATAGAACTCACACACGTCACTAGGATTAGAGAAATACTCTCTATGTAGTCGTCGATGAGGGACCTCAGGGATTGCGATACCCACCCTAACATCAGACAAATCTACACTACTGTATACATGCAGAGGACGACACACTAACTCAAACCCCCCAAAGTTAGTGACTCTCTTAACCACTCTTGTCATACATGCATACGGTACTTCGATCAGTAACTTGGGGATTAAGGTAAACCATAGACGTTTAAAATCTTTTTAATCTGCTTAAATTCTTTTTTTTTTTTTTTTTTCTCAGAAACATATTGATTTAGCTCGAAAAATATTCTCTAGCATGTCTCTTATTGGCATGTACATTACTTAAACATAAATAAATTGCTTTGCTTGTAAAGTATATAAACATTTATAATATAAATTTCAGAAACTGACATGCATTACATATAAAAAAATAAGGACATGCTAAAGTAAATCAATTCAATATAATAATTTGTGTACTAAAATTGTAATATCCACTATTGGGCCAGGGAGGACACGTGCCCCCCTTGAAATTGCTAAAAAATTAATTAAATAATTTCAATGCTATGACGTTTCATGTCCAGGGACTGGTGTTGATGGTTGTGTTCGCGCATTTCTCTCTGGTGTCACCCGGGTTTGATTACTATCAACAATAACGGGTTCTTGATTTTTCTTGTTTTTAATCATTTAAAATGTTATATATATAAAATGCTAAAACCAAGCGCAGCCACACACTGGCTTTGATGGCTTTGTTTATCTTCCTTTCAAAGGGGAGCCTGGTTCAATACCCATTTGCCTCAATAATGGATTTTTTTTTTTTTTTTTTTTTGTATTAAATTCACTCATAATAATTGCTTTATCCCTTTTTTTTTTTTTTTCCGCATTATTACAAACTGATCTTCAAATTTGAAATATTTTGACTTCATAAATTATTATATTCATTTCAAATTATTTTTTTACCACAAACTATATCATATTTACATGAACTAGAAAATCAAATATATTGTGTTATTTAATCTTAATAAGTCTTAGTTTGCTCACGATTATTAGTGTAACTTATTTTTCTTTTATATAAACTATTTTATATAATAAAATTCATAAATAAAAATGCTCCTGTGAATTATAATTATTTTTATTTTATTTTAATTTATTATAAATTACATACATTTATTATATAAAAGATTATAAATGTAGCTTGATTAGTAACTTTAATAATAAATATATGTAGTTTGATTATATACATTTATTTGCAATCTGAATAACAACTATCATCATAAAAAAGACATATCCCTAAATTAAGTTTTTATTTATTTTTTCAAGTAATATGAAATTTGAACTTCTCTTATTAAGAAAAATGAAGTTAGTGCACAATCAACTCATAATTACTATACTTTTATTTTTATACTTGTATCAAGAATATTATTTTAAGAAATTTTGCTTACAATTTTGTAAGGAGTAAAACTACATATTCTTTACTAACTATATATTTTAACTATTTTTATTTCATATAATATTCTTCTAGCAATTGAATGAAATATTACAAAGAAAATTTCATATATAAAAGTGTCCCCCCTCACATAGATTTCTAAGTCCGCCACTGCTTCTGATTTTATTACTGTATATATGTATTGAACAACGTATTGTATTAGTATATACTCACCTACGGAATAATAAAGATTTTTAAGTGCTCAGAGATGAAATTAAATTTTTTATGAATTTCTGAAAAGATTAGAAATAGATTTGAATTATAAAAATTTGAAGGGCTATAGATGAAAATAAAATATTTTTCTAGAAGGTGGTAAAGTTGTAAATAAAGTGAGGTGTCAAGGATGTTTTGGGAAGTGAGGAATTCTCTAGAAAATGGCAAGCTTGTAAATTAAAGAAAGTTTAAGGCTACATGTTAAACTTGATCCACGCCTATATATAGTTGGTTGTTGTCATAAAAGTTGTAGAGATAAAGTTAGAGAAAAGAAAGATTTGGAGAAGGAGAGAGGAAGCTATCGACAAAACATGAAGAGGTAGAACAGTAATTGCATCAGCCATCTTTCTACCATTTTGAAGGATAATCAAGCAATAGAAAGGTGAAGAACAAGTTTAGAAAGATTATTCAGTAAGATCAAGTAAGGATCTAGTGGTAAGATTGAGTTTTTATGGTTTTTCTTTTAGTGAGAAATCTATCAAAATAGTCTATGGGTTGCATCTAATGTTGATGAGATTTTTATACATAGATCTGGAGATTTGAAGTAACAAACGAGTGAGAAAGTAAGACAAAAGACTAAGAATAAATTGGTAAGTGAAGTAACTAAGCAAAATATGTGGATTTGAAGAAGTCTGATTGTTGTTTAAGATGTTAAAATTCTGCCATTAAGTCTATTGTGGTTGCAATCTAGTTTGTGTAAAGAAATTTGATGAGATGGGAATGTGTTAATACCTGTGTGAATATAAAATCTACAAAAAAAATGTTAAAATTTAGTACTCGAAAGTTAGGATGGGAGCTTGCAAAGTGTGAGCTGGGCGATACCCGCAACCCTTTTCAGCACCTGTCAAGCTAAACTAGAGCGCGAGCTCACAAAGAGCAAGCTAGGTGACAGGACTTTTCCTGAATCCCTCCTCTCGACTGGAGAAAGACCCCATAGCATCCCGAAGGAATTCCGACGAACTCTATACTCAGTCCGGAGGAACCTCGTCAGGGCACCGAAAAATCATTTAGTTAGATATTTTAACTTTTTTTATAATGTGATAGTGATAAAAAATTTTGCTTTTTAATAAAAATTTTGGAAGCATGCCGTCTGTTTTCTAAACTATGTCACCTTACAAGTTTCAAATACAATTTATAAAAACACTTCTATGAAATCAATTTCTCAACTTCTAAAGCCTCTGGCTCATTTTCACAACACAACCACAAACAATTAAATAAAATCTAAAAACTGAATTTTGTAAAACTTTAATAAAACATTTTTAACTAATGCATCCACTATTTCTTTAAAATATTTACAACTATATACATAAACATATACATGATCAAAATAACAAAATATATACATGCAGTAGGTGTCGTCCTATCCGTCTGCCTGCATGTCTGACTGAACTTCGTTGGTTGGACGACTAGCTCCTGTACCTGTGGGAAAATTTTTAAGAAAAACATTTAAAGAAAAATATGAGTATAACTCAGTAAGTGGTATAATTTATATAAACTAAAACTCATTTCTTTATAAAATATTATCTCAAAAACAGTTTTTAAAAACTAAAATGCTTTCTAAAATTTTTTTCTAAAACACTTTCTGAAATCTTTTTTTAAATTATTTTCTAATGTTTGCCTAAATAATAACCCAGGGAATATCTACTCCTGGCGTGGTAGCATATAAAATCTAGCTAACCACTAGGAGTGGGAATCTACCATGTGTAGTCGCCGAAAGCGGGCCCACGCTGCGGACCGACTACACTACCCTATATGTGTATATGGATCACTCATGCCTCGCTCACATAAGAGTCGACTAGACTCAAATCTCACTGACTGACTTCCTCTCATCTACCGTATCACGCATAGGGCATTTGACTAAGTACTAAACTGGGGCTAGGGTAAACCATAGACTATTAAAATTTCTTTTTCTTAATACACTAAAATATTCTAAATCTCAAGGCAATAAACCTAAAATCTTTAATTCTAGCACATTCTCATATACATAAATAATAAACTAAAATCTTTATGCTAGAATTATAATATAAATTCAATTAATAAATGAATAACTATTTATAATAAATTCTTTTAACTTTACAATAAACTTTAAGAAAATATAAATTTTAAAAATCGTAGTTTCACTCACAACACGTCATCGGATAGAATTTGATCCTCCTCTGTATGCCTCTGAAACTCTCTGCTTTTACCCTAAAACATCAAATATCCATTTAGGGTTACTTAACTCATTCAAATAACATTCAAAATCAATAAAAATCTCATTTATCTCTATTTCTACCTTTTAACGTCTAAACTTTCGGATCTCAATTTCTATTCAATCGGGGTTTTCGAAATCCGTTTTCTCTACATAAATCCTACTTATTCTTTCCTAGGAATACCTCAGTATACTCAATTTCATCGTCGAAAGCTCGGAACGAAATTCGTTTGATTTCGTTTACTAGTAAAAATCATTTTTCGCTTCGAACGTCCAACAACTTCAACAATCAATCATTTAGTGTTCTAACACCCAACCATGATTAAATAAACGGTTTCAAACATTAAACGAACGCGTTTCGAAGGGTTTCAAAAAAAGCCATTCAACTCGTCCATTTAGCTCCGAAATCGATCTTAAACTTTTCGTTTTCGAAATCTAACTTTATAAAATTATTTTCTAACATCTAAAATATCCATCTAATACTTTAGAATCGAAAACGAAATTGGATCCCCTAAAAACCCACTTTTGGCCATGACTTCCTCTCTCTCTCTCACCTATTTTTCTTTCATCAAATCACTCACAAATCACACCAAAATTATCCTCACACCTCCCTCTCATCATCACTAAACTTTAATTTGAAAAAAAAAACAAAAGATGAGATGAGTTTCATATAAAACATTAATCTTTAAACTGAAATAACTCACCAAATAGGCAATCTCTTCGCTTCAAATTCATTCAGCTAACTAGAGGAGATGACAAGGAGTAACTTTCGTGAAGAAACCGCAGTGAAATTCAGATTGGATCCTTCTCTTCCTCACTCTCTCTCTCAACACCACTCTCTTGGCTTCTCACCTGACTCTCTCTTTTCTTTCTTTCTTTTTCACGTTCAAAATGTCTCAAATGAGACAAAAACCAACATATATATACTAATACTCAATTACTAAAAGTCTCTCAATAAAATTTCATTTAATTACCTCAAACTTTCAATAATCCCACTAGTG
Organism: Litchi chinensis; assembly: GCA_019925255.1. NCBI lineage: Eukaryota > Viridiplantae > Streptophyta > Magnoliopsida > Sapindales > Sapindaceae > Litchi > Litchi chinensis. The sequence goes on from CM034464.1 coordinate 23,952,708, forward strand.
CCCAAATATGGATAATCACAAATTCTATTAGTCCATTTGACACATTCTAGTCCACTTATTTCTTCAACCAGTCAATAGATGACATGTGGCACATCCATAGCCACTACTTTTCAAAGTCACTTATCTCTTTTTTTATTAGTTGAATCAAAATATCTTTTACTTTATTCCGTGAGCTCACCTCGCTTGATTAACATATAAATCACTCATAATTACTTTGTAATCGTACCGGGGTCAACCAAACGACATCCGACTTGCGATATGAAAATATAATAAACCTCAAATAACACTACTAAAGGCATACGATTCGACTGTAACTCAATTCGAAGATTTCTAATACCATAAAATAATAAATCTGGGTGAGAGCTTACAATTCCTCCCCTCCTTAAAATAAATTTCACCTCGAAATTTAATAACATACCTGAATAAAAAAAATGAAGGTACTACCTCCGCATTTGCTCCTCAGGCTCCCATGTCGCCTCTTCCACTGAGTGATTCCTCCACAAGACTTTTACCAATGGAATAGTCGTGCTGCGAAGAACCTGATCCCTTCTATCTAAGATCTGAACTGGACTCTCTTCGAAGGTCAGGTTCTCTCTCAATTCCACTGGCTGCTCTGACAACACATGTGAAGGATCTGGCATATACTTGCGAAGCATCGAGACGTGGAATAAATTGTGAATCCTGGATAACTCTGATGGCAACTCTAAACGATAAGCCACGTTTCCAACTCTATCGATCACCTCATAGGGACCAATATATCATGGACTGAGCTTCCCACATCTGCCAAATCTGATGATCCCTTTCCATGGTGATATCTTTAGAAATACCTTATCCCCTACTTGGAACTCCAAGTCTCTTCTTCTATTGTCTATATAGCTTTTCTAACGATCCTGAGCGATCTTCAATCTGTCCCGAATAATCCCGATTTTATCTGTAGTCATCTGAACAAGCTCGGGCCCTAATAATCTCCTCTCGCCCACTTCATCCCAACTTAATGGCATCTTGTATCGTTTCCTATATAAAACTTCATATAGTGTCATGCCGATACTGGCCTGATAACTGTTATTGTAGGCGAACTCGATCAGTGGCATATGAGTATCCCAACTCCCGCCAAACTCCATCACACATGATCTCAACATATCCTCTAAAGTCTGGATAGTGCGTTCAGACTGTCCGTCTGTTTGTGGATGGAATGCTGTACTGAAATGTAATCGAGTGCCCAAGGCTCTCTGTAAACTAGGCCAAAATCGAGATGTAAATCTAGGATCCCTGTCAGAAACAATAGAAACTGGAGCTTCATGAAGCTTGACAATCTCATCAACATATAATCTGGCTAGTCTATCTAGGGAATAAGTACTGCGAATGGGTAGAAAATGAGCTGACTTCGTAAGACGATCAACTATCACCCATATACCATCATACCCACTCCAACTACATGGAAAACCAACCATAAAATCCATCGCGATGTGCTCCCATTTCCACTCTGGAATAGAGAGTGGCTGAGCTAATTCTGCAGGTCTTTGATGCTCTGCTTTAACCTGCTGACAAATCAAACATCTGGATACGTACTCAGCTATCTCCCTCTTCATACCTTTCCACCAGAAATGCTTTTTCAAGGTATGGTACATCTTCGTACTACCAGGATGCATCGCATAAGTTGAAGAATGGGTCTCATCCAGTATTTCTCTCTTAAGATCTGTCAGGTCTGGAACACACAATCTTTGTCCCATCATCAGTGTACCGTCCTTTCTCACTGAGAAGTCCTGGCCTCTACCCAACTCAACTCCCTGTCTGATCGTGACCAACTGAGGATCCTGTCCCTGAAGCTCTCGGACCCGATCTGAGAGTACCGGTCTAACCTGAAATGTGGCTAGCAGTGCACCTGAATCTGAAGTCATCAACTGAACCCTTAAAGATCTCATCTCCCTCAACAACGGATAGTACCCTGCTCCCAAATGTGCCACTGAGTTACTAGGTTGTCTACTCAGGGCATCAGCCACTACATTGGCTTTTCCTAGATGGTACTCTATAGAGCAATCGTAGTCTTTAATCAGTTCCAACCACCTTCTCTACCTCATATTCAATTCTTTCTGCGTGAGTAAATACTGAAGGCTCTTGTGGTCTGTGAAAATCTGGCAAGAAACCCCATACAAGTAGTGTCTCTAGATCCTCAGTGCGAACACCACTGCTGCTAACTCCAAATCATGAGTTGGATAATTCTGCTCGTGCTTCTTCAATTGTCTGGATGCGTATGCTATTACTTTTCCATTTTGCATCAAAACACACTCCAAGCCCTGTTTGGATGCATCACTGTATACCACGAATCCCTCAGTCCCAGAAGGAAGTGTAAGAATGGGAGCTGTGGTCAACCGAGCCTTCAATTCATCAAAACTCTGCCACAGGCCTCTAACCACACAAATTTAACATCCTTTCTTGTGAGTTTTGTCAAAGGAATGGCTATCCTGGAGAATCCCTCTACGAATTTCCTGTAATACCCTGCCAATCCCAAGAAACTCCTGACCTCTGTAACTGTGGTTGGCTGCTTCCACTGTAAAATAGCTTCAACTTTCTGGGGGTCCACACTGATCCCATCTGCGGATACCACATGCCCGAGAAAAGAGATCCTGTCCAACCAAAACTGACACTTATTGAACTTAGCGTACAGCTGGCGATCCCTCAGGGTTTGCAGAACTGCTCTCAAGTGCTCAGCATGTGCCTCCCTACTGTCCGAATACACTAGAATATCATCAATGAACACTATCACAAACTTATCCAGAAAATCATGAAACACCCTATTCATCAAGTCCATAAATACTGCGGGTGCATTGGTTAGCCCGAAAGGCATAACCAAAAACTCATAGTGTCCATATCTCGTCCTGAAGGCAGTCTTGAGAACATCTTCTGCCTTAATCTTCAACTGATGGTATCCGGATCTCAGATCAATCTTCGAAAACACACTAGCCCCCTGAAGCTGATCAAACAGATCATCAATGCGAGGAAGTGAATACTGGTTCCGTACCGTTACTTTATTCAACTCCCTGTAATCAATACACAACCGCATACTGCCATATTTTTTCTTCACAAATAACACTGGTGCTCCCCAGGGAGAAACACTCGGTCTGATAAAACCCTTATCCACTAACTCTTCTAACTGTACCTTCAACTCTCTCAACTCAGTAGGTGCCATCCTGTAGGGTGCTCTGGCTATAGGTGCTATTCCCGGAATCAAATTAATTTTAAACTCAATCTCCTTGTCTGGTGGCAACTCAGGAAGATCATCCGGGAATACATCTGGAAACTCATCAACCACGGGAATATCCTCTAATCTGGCCTCGGTCTCTGTAGTGTCCACCACATAAGCCAAATAACCCATGCACTGCTTCCTCAACATCTTCCTAGCTGTCATAGCCGATATCATACACAAAGGAAGCATCATACGCTCACCCCTGAACACCACATCTGGCTCCCCTGGAGTACTGAGTCTGACTTCCTTTCGGAAGCAATCAACTGTGGCACAATGAGTAGCTAACCAATCCATCCCCAGTATTACATCAAAATCATGAATATCCAGCAATATCAGACTAACTGGGAATGATCTGCCCTCAATCATAACCTAACCACCTCTGTATACCCTTTCAGCCACCAATGCATCTCCAGTAGGAGTAGTAACTATCATCCCACTCTCTAAGGGCTCTAAAGACAACTCTACCCTACTAGCGAAGCTCTCAGAGATGAAAGAATGTGTGGCCCCCGGGTCTACCAAAGCATGAGCATCTGATCCAGAAATCAAAACAGTACCTATAACCACATCTGGAGTAGCCTCTGCCTCCTGTTAGGTAACAGCAAACACCCTCGCTTGTATTGGAGGTCTCCTTGGCTGTCCTCTAGCTGAGGTACCTCGACCCATACCTCTACCTGACTATGTAGGAGTCTCTGCTCCTCTCCCCTAGGGACCTCCCCTACCTCTCGACTGCCCTATACTCGACTGTGCCTGAGTCACTGGTCTCGACTCACTAGTCTCTGCTACAGTCCTCTGTGGGCAATCCCTCTTCAGATGTCCCTCCTGACCACAAAAGTAGCACCCAGTCTTGCCAAAGTAACACTCTCCCCGATGATGTCTACCACAAGTAGCACATGGAGGAATACTACTCTGGCCACTACCTCTGCCCTGAGAACCTAATGGCGGCCTCACTGATCCCTGACTGGAGGTGGCTCCCTGACTTTGCTGTCTGCCTGAAAACCCTCCAGATCTGCCTCATGTATTGGGGGTCTTACTGGGTCCTCATGTCTGTCATCCCTGACTTTGGCCCCTCTTCTGTTGCTGTGCTCTCTCTACCTGAACTGATCTCTCAACTCTCAGAGTTGCCTTTACTAGTCTCCCATAATCCCTATAATCTGTAGCAGCTACATATGTCTTGATTCTGGTGTTCAGGCTCTGAAGAAACTTGTGACACTTATTTGCTTCGTCCTCTACCACGAACGGTGCCACTCGGGATAGCTCTGTGACTTTCTTCTCTTACTCCTCTACCGTCATATTACCCTGAATCAGACGGTAGAACTCATCAATCTTTGCATCCCTATAGGCCCTGGGATAAAACTTCTCATTGAAATATTCTTTAAATTGGACCCATGTCAGGGGCTCTGTAACTCTCCTCCTGACTGAATCCCACCAATCTCTCGCGGAGGCTCGCATGAGAAATGAAGCAATCGAAACCCTCTGGGATCTACGCACTCCATCTGATCAAGGACCCTCTCTGTGCTCTCTAACCACTCTAATGCTGCATCTAGGCCCCCTGATCCGTCAAAACCCTCAGCGCCTAACTTCCTGGCCCTCTCTACAGTAGCGCCTGGTGCGCGAGGTCTCATCCCTTGAATAATCTGGGCCAATCTCTCAATAGGATCAACTGCTGGCCCTACCATTGCTGGCTCCTGTGGTATCTCTGGCTGAGGCTCATTAACTGACTCATGAATGGGCTCCTCAGCCTCCGGTGTAGGAGTAGGAACAGATGTAGAAGGAGTCTCAACGATGGCTCTGCGCATGCAGGGATGACCAACTCAACGCATAGCTCTACTACAATTAAAAATAATGAATGTCATGCAATGTTTAAAAATTTTAATGTACTAAAATATATAAATAACTTTTGTGGATGCTTAACTTTTTCAAAAATTTTCTAAATCATTTTAACCAAAAACTTTGATACCAAATTAATAGGACTCTTCCCAAATCTCTCATCTGGACCCGAGAAAGACCACATAACACCCGAAGGAAATCCCACGAACCCTATACTTAGTCCGGAGGAATCCCGTCAGGGTACCGGAAAATCATTTAGCTAGATATTTTAACTTCTTTTACAAGGTGATAGTGATAAAAATTTTTCGCTTCTTAATAAAATTTCGACAGCATGTTGTCTGTTTTCTAAACTATGTCACCCTGCAAGTTTCAAATACAGTTTATAAAAACACTTCTATGAAATCAATTTCTCAACTTTCAGAGCCTCCGGCTCATTTCTCACAACACAATCACAAACAAGTAAATAAAATCTGAAAACTGAATTTCATAAAACTTTAATAAAACATTTTTAACTAATGCATCCACTATTTCTTTAAAATATTTACAACTATATACATAAACATATACATGATCAAAATAACAAAATATATACATGTAGTAGGTGTCGTCCTATCCGTCCGCCTGCACGTCTGACTGAACCTCGTAGGCTGGACGACTAACTCCTGCACCTGTGGGAGAATTTTTAAGAAAAATATTTAAAAAAAAATATGAGTATAACTAAGTAAGTGGTATAATTTATATAAACTAAAACTCATTTCTTTATAAAATATTCCCCTAAAACACAGTTTTTAAAAACTAAAATGTTTTCTAAAATTCTTTTCTAAAACATTTTCTGAAATCTTTTATTGAAATCTTTTTTAAAATCTTTTCTAATGCTCGCTTAAATGGTAACCCAGGGAATATCTACTCCTGGTGTGGTAGCATATAAAATCTAGCTAACCACTAGGAGTGGGAATCTACCATGTGTAGTCGCCGAAAGCGGGCCCACGCTGCGGACCGACTACACTACCCTATACGTGTATACGAATCACTCATGTCTCGCTCACACAAGAGTCGACTAGACTCAAATCTCACTGACTGACTTCCTCTCATCTACCGTATCACGCATAGGGCATTCGACCGGGTACTAAACTGGGGCTAGGGTAAATCATATGTTATTAAAATTTTTTTCTTTTAATACAATAAAATATTCTAAATCTCAAGGCAGTAAGCTTAAAATCTTTAATTCTAGCACATTCTCATATACATAAATAATAAACTAAAATCTTTATGCTAGAATTATAATATAAATTCAATTAATAAATGAATAACTATTTATAATAAATTCTTTTAACTTTACAATAAACTTTAAGAAAATATAAATTTTAAAAACTCGTAGTTCCACTCACAACACGTCTTCGGATAGAATCCGATCCTCCTCCGTATGCCTTTGGAACTCTCTTTTTTTACCCTAAAACATCAAATATCCATTTAGGGTCACTTAACTCATTCAAATAACATTCAAAATCAATAAAAATCTCATTTATCTCTATTTCTACCCTTTAATGTCTAAACTTTTGGATCTCAATTTCTATTCAATCGGGGTTTTCGAAATCCGTTTTCTCTACATGAATCCTACTTATTCTTTCCTAGGAATACCTCAGTACACTCAATTTTATCGTCGGAAGCTCGGAACGAAATTCGTTCGATTTCGCTTACTAGTAAAAATAATTTTTCTCTTCGAACGTCCGACAACTTCAACAATCAATCTTCTAGTGTTCTAACACCCAACCATGATTAAATAAACGGTTTCGAACGTTAAACGAACGCGTTTCGAAGGGTTTCAAAAAATGTCCTTTAACTCGTTCGTTTAGCTTCGAAATCGATTCTAAACTTTTCGTTTTCGAAATCTAACTTTATAAGATTATTTTCTAACCTCTAAAACATCCATCTAATGTCTTAGAATCGAAAATGAAATCGGATCTCACAAAAATCCATTTTTGGCCGTGACTTCCTCTCTCTCTCTCACCTATTTTTCTTCCATCAAATCACTCACAAATCATACCAAAATCATCCTCACACCTCCCTCTCATCATCCCTAAACTCTAATTTGAAAAAGAAACAAAAGATGAGATGAGTTTCATATAAAACATTAATCTTTAAACTGAAATAACTCACCAAATAGGTGATCTCTTTGCTTCAAATTCATTGGGCTAACTAAAGGAGATGACAAGGAGCAACTTTCGTGAAGAAACCACAGCGAAATTCGGACCGGATCCTTCTCTTCCTCCCTCTCTCTCTCGACGTCACTCTCTCAACTTCTCACCTGACTCTCTCTTTTCTTTTTTCTTTTTCACATTTAAAATGTCTCAAATGAGACAAAAACCAATATATATATATACTAATACTCAATTACTAAAAAGTCCCTCAAGAAAATTTTATTTAATTACCTCAAACTTTCAATAATCTCACTAGTGCCCAAATATGGATAATTACAAATTCTATCGATCCACTTGGCACATTTTAGTCCACTTATTTCTTCAACCAGTCAATAGATGACATGTGGCACATCCATAGCCACTACTTTTCAAAGTCACTTATCTCTTTTCTTATTAGTTGAATTAAAATATCTTTTACTTTATTCCGTGAGCTCACCTCGCTTGATTAACACATAAATCACTCCTAATCACTTTGTAATCGTACCGGGGTCAACCAAATGACATCCAACTTGCAATACGAAAATATAGTAAACCTCAAATAACACTACTGGAGGCATACGATTTGACCGTAACTCAATTCGAAGATTTCTAATACCATAAAATAATAAATCTGGGTGAGGGCTTACATGGGGCGATGTCCGTTATAATGTTTGTCCGAATTGGACTAAGGCAACAGCTTGCAAAGGGCGAGCTGAGCAGTGCTTGTGGATCAAAATGAGCTAAAAGAAAGTAGTAGCTCACAAAAAGGGGTGAGTTAGACGAGCTGATCGAGCTCGTAGCTCGGACTGGACTGGGCAGTGTTACAATCTGTTATAGCCTGGATGAAATTATAAGCTATATTAATAATAGAATTGGCTTGGGATTGAGGTGTTTTATGTGCATGGATGTTCTAAATGAAGATCTCATTTGTATTAAATATAGGTGATGCGGCAAACTAGCAAAGGTCGTTAAAGAATAGTTATTGTTGAATCAAGAACCAAGTAGTGAGTGTGAAAATATTTTTATTGATGTTAAATACCTTTTAGTTTATCTTGCAAGCATTTTTTTTTTTTTTTTATATAGATTTCCATTATTCGTTTTTAGCTTATAAATGATTTTATGATTTAGCATGAAAAAGAAATTATTTATGGGTAAAATAGTGAAATAAGAGTTTTATGCTAAACGAGATGTTATACAATATGTTAGTATATTTTTTATAATGGAAAAGAACTTAATTTGAATTATAGAAAGAAAAGTTTTTAAAGGCTAGTGGATTACCCAAGTTTATAAATTTTATAAATTCAAACTTGGCCAGTATACCCCATAGTGTATGGCAAGTGTTGGGAGGGTGTGCCACTAACATTGAGGGGATTGAGTTTGTCGTGTCTATCGCTTCGCCCTCTACACTTGTAAGGTATTATCTCGCTATGCGATGTGCGATGCAGAATTCCACCGCGTAATAGTGAGATGTCTTTGTAGTTTTATCACGATGTGCGATGCTAGCTTTTACGCCACATGACCACACATTGAGCGGCGCCAGATTAGTTGTTATGTGGTTGTAACTTCCCTTGGGTTCCCATTAGTGCAATTTTTAGAAAGAAAAATATATCACTAAAAGTGGATTTTAGAAAGAAAATGGTTTAGCCATGCTTTGAAAATCTATGAAATATTTTAGCACTTTATAAATCTATTTTAGTAAGAAATTTTATTATGTTTTACTCATGATTATGAATTTTTGAAATCGTTTAGTAAGTTTATAAAACACAAGTTTTTAGAAATGAAAGTGCTTTAAATAACAAATCTTTTCAAATGTTTTTCAAGAGGTAAAATTTTTAAAGATTAAGTTAAATAGAAAATCATGCACTCACTGAGCTTTTGTAGCTCACAATATTTTGGTTTTATGTTATGAAAACCTCCCCAGGTGCAGGAACGAGCGATTAGGGTACTCGTTCTCCTCTTACAGATTAGGTAGGCCAAAGACGATCTACGATGCTACGAAGTCACTTATATGAATATTTTGATTTGTATATAAGTCATCTGCATGTGCGTACTTTGGTTTGTAAAACTTGTTATGTTTATGGTGATGTGTTAAGTGATTAAATATATAAAGTATTTAATGATTATTTGCATGCATGTTTTAGAGACCTGAATATTCGTGATAAAACTTTTAATTATGTTTTTGAAAATTTACTTTGGAAATTGAAATGAGATTTTAAAATTTATGTTTCATATATTTAGCAAAGATTTAAAAGTTAAGGGTTCGCTCCATGACATCTTTTTAGGTCTTGTTAGATAAACTACAGAAGGATTTCATTGAGTGCCTAACAGGACCGCTGGATTCGTTATAAAGTATCCAGGTCGGGTCATGTCAAAAATAAACAACTGCAAATATCTATAATCAATTTATAAATTCATAAAAGCTTTGAAAATTAACCACACTCATAACTTGTTTCCCAATTTAATAAACCACTCTTTTACATTTTCCTTCTGCTTGCCACTTCACCTACATTTTAATACGAGTGAATTTCTATTTAGAACCTACGCACGCATTAACATACAAGCTTCAACTATGCAAGAATGTCGAAATATCTTTTTTACGACGTACCAACTTTAATTAATCGCATATAATATCCAATCGAATTTCTTAACATTCATGCATGAAAATCGCTTCGATTTAAGCCTAAATTTCATACTAACGCATCAATCGTGTTTTTGGACTATTTTATCCTATGTTGGCCAAATACTCACAACTTTCACACCATCAATCCAAATCAATTTTCCTTATTACAATTACACACAAACATACACAATATGGTGTAAATTCTAATGAACTTCATAAAATATTCCACTTTTGTAATTTCGAAAAGTTTTGCCGCAAAATACCTTTTTAACATATAAAATCATTTCTTTTAATTTTCATGTCAATTTTATCATCCAAATATTCCATAAAATCATATAAACCAACCAAAAACAATTTTTCATCATAACATACACACCTCGACCGAATACATAGCTTATACATATATCAACCTTTACTTTTCATTTCAACATCAAAATTTGATATTTCAACACATTCAAATGCATGGAAATCATTCAAATATATCAAACTCAAAATGAACTTTTGAAACCTTACTTGGCCGAGAAAAACATGCAAGCATATAATATCACATTTCTTCAATTTTTATACTTGTATATACATAAAAATAACACTAAATCTCATGGCAAATAATCAACTCCATTTTGAATCACAAAAATCTATCTTGGCCGAACCCTTCATGCATCATCACAACACATTCTTTCAAGTTTTAAACCATTAAAATCCATCCTAATCTCAACATATTTCATGGTAAAATCATCAAACAACATTTCAACCACAAACATCTCACTTGGCCAAACCAACACAAGCACCTAACACTAAAATTTTCATCATTTCTTACATCAAAACCACATGCAAACTATCATCCATCACTTTAAGACCTTAAACATTCAAGCCCAAATATAATCTCACAACAATTCATCCATTTACACAATTAAAATCATGAAAACCAAAACTTACTTCTTGAAATTAATTTAGGATGAATGAATTTTGCTCCTAGACTTGATGACAATCCTTGCATGTGATGAATTCCTTCTAAAAATGCTCTCAAAATCTCAAAGAAAGCTAGCTATCCTCTTGAGAAACTCTCGGCAAAACACACCCTTTGTTTTTCCTCTCTAGTTGAATGTCTTTGTTTTGTTTGACCATTTGCTTCTTGTTTCTCTTTTTCATTTCTTGTTTAAATTTTAGTTTATATATGGTTAACAAGATCATGCCACTTATCACTAATATAAGCCTCCTCTTTGCCACTTGTCCCTCTCAATCCTTACAGACATGACACTTGTCAAACATGCTCTTCTTTTCATGCATTTCTTTCACGCTTTTCCATTTTTGCATTCAAATCCACTTTCGATCTATCTGAAAATTATATGAAAATTAAATTAACACTTCTAGAAATTCTATTAAAATTCAATTAATACCTACAGTCACTCAAAAAAAATTATTTTATTGCTTCCTTACTAAACGAAAGACATTTTATCCATTAAAATTTCGGATCACTTAAAACCTATCCGGATGGACACATTTTCACTCCGTTTAAGTTTCTATTAACTCTAATATAAATTTCAAAACTTCTAATCTACGAGGTTCGTTTTCCAAAAATTATAACTCACACGGACCTCTTTTTATCCGGAAACCCTATTCATTGAAAAATAAATTATTTTCATAAAATGGAGTTTTGAGTTTTCACATGTGATGTCTCTTGCAATTTCAAAACTTTTTCAAAGTTTGTTCTGCTTTGCTTGGCATCTATATTAAAGTATATGTGAAGAGAAACTTTACAACTTTTCTATTGAAAAAATTAAATAAAAGATTGAAAAAGCATATAGAATATTAGAAAGAGAAAAAAAAAAAAAACACTACATGAAGCAACAAATTATATGTCATGACTATCGCTGTTTATATAGGAATGAGCGTCTGACGAATTCCACAAGAGGAGCTAGAAAATACCAAATTGGAATAAGTCATTATGTCTTATCAATAAGTCAATATCATGTGCTATACTACAACGGTCCAATATCATTAATATGATGATTGCTTTTTAAAAGGGTGCTAGCACCCAAGAAACTACTTTTCACACCTATTTTATAAATAAATTTTTTAATTACAAAAATATTCATAAAATTACTTATAAAACATGATAATTTAAGGAAATAAAAAAAAATGACATTTTAGTTTTCAAAATTTTCTATCCACCTAAATTTGTAAAGTATTAGCTTAAATCATAATTATATATGTCTCGAATAAACATGGATGCTAAAGTTTTATATGTTTTTTCCTTCATTTTTTCTTGCTTTGTTTTGTGTTTGATATTTGGTTAGAAAAATTGGATTTTTGGAAGAAACATATCTTGATAATATATTTTATCCAATTGAAAAAAAAATACTATAAATCTAGGTCTTACCAACCATTCTTACACAAAATTTTCTCTATGTACAAGTGCAAGCATGTGTAAAGAATAATAATTTTTTCTCCTTATTTTGTTAGCATATATTGTTAATGAGAAATTAAAAAAGAAATAATGAAGGAAATAAAAAGAAAGAAAAGAATAATAAAAGATGATGAATTGAAAAAGAATGAAGAAAACAAATAGAAAAGAAAAGGAAAGAAAGAAGGAAAATTAGAAAAGGAAAAAGTATTTGTAAATATAAATTTAATAACTTACATATATAAGTTAATTTATGGATATTTTGGATATTTAAAAGGGTGGATAAAAACAAATAATAATAATAATATAATCTTAATATTGGGTTCAATGTGTAAAAAGGTGTGATGAGCAAATTTTTTTGTCGTAATAGAGCCACCCATTTAAAAATATAAAAAAGAATGTATCCATTATACAAATTTAAGAATTATTGAGTACAATGATTTTAATTCGTTAAGATAGGGACAAGACTTCAATGATACTAATATGACTTATCTTTGATTTATATTTTATTCCAATATTTTTCTTTTCAAATACATGTTTTGTTTATTTGAAAACAATTTTTTAGATTTGTTTGTACAAAAATTGGTCACTAAATCAATTGATACATTGAATAGAGAAAGAATCACAACTAAATAGATATGGAAGTCAAAATAATGATCCCTTTGCCATAAGGATCCCCTCAAGCAAGTGGACATTTCTGAGTGATTCGTTCCCTTTAGCTACCTGGTCAATAGAGACAAAGAGATCAGGGGTCGACGGTGATTCACCGGAGAAATCCCTCTAATGCTTAAGTTAGTAAGTATTTCGTGAATAACTCCTTTTAGGTGAAGCTACGAGGTAAAAAAGGGAAAGAAAACCATGTTACTCATTCAAATAAGGTCTTAAAATAACACATAATACTCGTGAAAGCCCCTCTATAAGGAGTTCTTTTGCGTGTTAGTGTATTCCTAAGTTAGAGAAAATGACTTATTTTTTCTATTGAACAATGTGCATATACATATATAAATCCCTTCTCTAGTTCTAGGGTTTCTTCCTACTCCCTTCATTGGCAAACAATTTCCCTCTTCATGTCTCTTCACTTTTACATCTACCCCTTATCATCTGACTCTCTTTCATCCAATTACTTTGACTCTTTTTTGTTTCTCGCTCTTTATCGAGCCGAATTAGGTTTGGGAGATACGTGGCATCCTTATGCTCATCCCTCTTGTCATGGGCTACGTGGCCAATTATCATCCCTTCCTTTCCTCTTGCAACTTGGTACCTATTGCCCTGACCATTTATTAGTCTTAGGTTTGCCGCTAAGCTTGATCATCTTGTCTCTCTAATGGGATAGGGAGCTGACAGCTACAAAGGGCTTCATTTTGAACTTCTAGGTTGGGCCTTCCTTCAGTTTGTTTTTCAGGCCCTTGTCAAGGGCATTTTTATCTCTTCAACGTCTCATTCTTTAGATGTCTAGGCCTAGACCATTGCTTCATTTGGATCCGTCCTTCAGGTTTGTTCTTTGGCCTTATCTTTTGGGTTAATTTTTAACTATAGAACTTTTATGGCCTAGTTCAATTTGATCTTAGAGAGCTAATTTTTCCCACAATAAGATACTACTTACAATATAACATTAAATTAAATAAAGAAAAAATTCATTTTAGTCTCTAAGTTTCTAAAAATATCATATTTTAAAGTTCTTTTGAAAACAACTATTTTCATCTCTAACTTTTCTAAAACTCTTCAAAGAAAGTTCAAACCGTCAGTTAATTAAAGAGTCAATATTAATAAAATACATTAAAAAATATTTTTGCCCTTGATAATTATTATTGACACATTAATTACCTAATTGCTCTAATAAAATAATGAATTTATAAGTTAAATTGTTAAAATATTTCTAAATTTAAGTTATTAAATAACAAATTAAATTGTTTAAAGTCACTGTTAACTCAATTGACTAACAATTTGGACTTTTTTTGAAGAGTTTTGAAAAAGTTAGAGATGAAATAAACTATTTTCAAAAGAAATTTAAAACTTGATAATTTTCAAAACTTCAAAGCACTAAAATGAAGTTTTTCCTTAAATAAAAACTCTATGTCATCAAATAATATTGGACGGTGGTCCAACTTGTTAAAAATATTTTCGATAAATATGACACCATTATATTTAGTTGATACTTGTTGGATTAAAATTAAATCAACCATTATAATTGTAAACCCTTAGTCCCAAACTCTAAACGTCATAGTGTTAGAAGCTAATTATAAGTTAAAATGATAAATCTAGTTAAGGTTAATCTAACCCAGGAAATTGAGAGTTAACAATCGTTATAGCATTACACAATAACTAAGTTATGAGAAAAAGTCAATGAAGGGTAAAATAGTCCGTTCACAAATAAGAGATAAATCATAAGTAGTAATATAGTTAAGTTCAAAAATAAGAACCATAAGATTTATTATTTTAAATTAATAGTTAATCACTAATTGTATTAAAATAATATGTTAGTGATAGTCAAATAGTCAAAAAGGGACAAGCTTAGTATTTAGAAATTGTTTATATATATATATATATACAACACTTAGAGCAAAAATAGATGAAATAAGAGGCTTTGGTCGTGCAAAATAGAGAGCAAAAGTGATCAGCCGTGAAAAGAAACAAAACGTGAGAGGGAGAGAGCAAGGGGACGGTAAAGCAAGGAAGTGGAAGAAGAAAGTTTCCAATCAACCTTTCAAGCCTCAAGTCACCACCTTAGGAGGTTTTCAAGCCAAACTAACCCCTCTAAACAAGAATCAAAGTAAGATATCATCTTCTCCTCTCTCTCTCTCTCTCTCTCTCTCTACTTGATGAAATTGGAATTAAAATGGGTATGTGATAGTTTTGTTGTTGTAAGGAGTTGTGTAGGGTATTTTACCCTTAAAACTAGTCTAGGACCCTAAGTGGGTGCTATGGAAGCTTAGATGATATGTTTTTGTGTGTGAATGGTAGGTTAGGGTTTATGGTTATCAAACTTTAAGGTGAGATTTAAATCCATAAAGTGTTAAAAAGATTGTAGACTAGTTATTTGATAAAAGGTTTGAGAGAAATTAACTTATAAAAGTGAAGAGCTTTACACTTTGATGTGTATGTGTGTGTGTCATGGCCATGAAGGGCAGTAAGAAACCTCTGAGTTTTGATTGATTTGAACTCAAATTTAAGCATAATTAAGGTTAGAAAAGCATATAGAAGTGATAGGATTGTTAAAGGAGTAGTTTTAGGCAATTTGGAGAATCCCGAGCTCAAACAATGGGACAGAGGTGACCTGCACAAGTCTGACTTATTTGGGGTTGTTCTAGACCTCAAATCATACCTAGAAGTCATAGAAAACCATAGCTTTTGGAAGGGAACGATTCCGATAAAAATTTTACAAGTTATGCCCAAAATAATGCACTTAGAGAGTGTTAGGTGAGATGTCTATGTAAATGCATTTTGTAATGCTTGGAATGAATATATTTGATCATAATTAGGTAAAAAACCTTAGATACGAAAGAAATAACATCGTCGCTCGTCCGATGTGAAAATATGCATCAAAAAATGCCTAAAAAATGATGTTTTTATTAGATTTGACATAGTAAACGATAGAATTTTTTGATGAAATTTTATGGGTGACCAGAATGTGAGATAAGAGGACTGTAGGAAAAAGAAGAAAGAAAACAGAGCCCCGAGCAGAGCCGTGCGTTACATTCTGTTTTGGGGTGTCAAAAGAGGCGTAAAATTTTGATTTTTCGTTCCGGGCCTCTAAAAATTATACGGACTGCGTGGAGGTATCCCTAGGGGTGTATAACTGAAAATTTTACAAAGAAATCGCAATTAGAGAGTCTCGGTTGAGTTAGAAACAAGTTGGGAAGTTATAGTGTAAAGGGTAGTTACTAGAGAAAGTTGTGTTGGAAATGCTATTTTAAAGTTTGAGTAATAAAATTTTCACAAGTGATAATAAGAAATTGACGTGTAGGTGACGAGCGAGCGAGCGAGGTGCGAGAGACTTATCAGACACTTGACTTAGATTTGCGCGGATTTGAGGTAAGTATTCTACCACTTACATTTATCTTCATTTCTATGTTGAACTTTGTATATAATGCTAAATGAAAATAAAACGATTTTTTTAACTCTTAAAGTTCAAGTTGTGAGCATGTGGGTTCCTTATGGAATCCATAAAGTGATTGAAAATAATATAAAGTTGTTTTTCAAATAATTGAACCAAGAGAGTTTTTAAAGTTTCAAAAACAATTAGTTTTATGTCTGTGTACTTGGTGTATTTAGTTTTAAAGACCCATGTATATGCCTAAGATTATATAAGATTTAGCGCTACTGACGACACAGAAAATTTTATCCGTAGTCGTTCAGTCTATAGAGAAATTAACACTACACGATGACGCAGAAAATTCCGTCCGTAGTTGCTCAGTTTCTTAAAAATTATAGCGCTACGTTGTGACGCAAACAATTCCGCACGTAGTTGTAGTTATTTCACAGTTTGGCACTACGTGGCGATGCAGTACATTTCGCTCGTAGTCGCCCAGAGTTATAGCACTACAATTGCGATGTAGAAAATTCCGCATATAGTTGCTCATATATAAAATTTATTACTTACATTGCGATGCAGTAAATTCCACATCGTAGTGGTCGAGATACTTCAGCAGCTTCACGTTAGCGTTAGTAAGAATCGCCCGTGATGGTTAGAGTATTGGAAGGTATACATGGGGATTTTGAAAGAAAATATTAAGATTTTGAAAATTTTTGAAGATGAATAAGATTTTAACTTGTCATATTGGTGCATGTTATATTACATAATTTGTTGCACTAACTTGTTTATCTGTTGTGTAGCTTATTTATATCATTGGGTGCTGTCGTTAGACGGTGCGACGACGAGCTTTACATTTTATATTTATAGGTGGGCGAGTCATGCAATATGTTTGTGTAATCATGTGTATGGGTGAATACATCAATTGTGGAAAAATACTTATATTTTGGATTGTATGATTGTAAATGCTATTGTAAATATTTATGTTCTTATATATGATGTTATATATAATATATATATATATAGTTTAGTATGAGTTCATAATAATGTTGTGGAAATTGTGATGAAAATGCATGTTTGTGGATAAATGAAGTTGGGAGGAAATGAAAATATAGTCGAAGTGCGTTTTCTTGCAGGTAAAAATTTTGGAAACGTTAAAAATGCAGCCGTTATGCTGTTGAAATTTTTATAAAATGTTTTAAAAAGAAACTGCAAAAAAGTTTAACCACCCAACTTATTTTCAAAAGTAAAAATACAATTGATGTAAGTTAAAAAAATCGGAAAGATTAAGGGGTTCGTTCCGCGGGTCTCTCTATTCGACAAGTCGGATTATGAGAAGCCATTGGAGTGCCCGACGGAACCCTCGAAATAAGAAACTAGAGAGAGTCTGGGTTGGGTCATGTCAATAATTGTTTTGTTTTAATGATTGTCGTTGTTAGCCTAGTTTAATACTATAATATTTTAATTTAATTTTAGGAGAGTTGGTATTGCAATTCATTATACATAAGTGAATGTGTATATGCTGGTGAATATTTTACAAGTAGAATCTTGCAGAAAAAGGTGGTCTTTTTATATGCTATTTTTTGTAGAAAGAAAAAACAAAATATGACAATAATTAAGATAATTAT
Source organism: Litchi chinensis (assembly GCA_019925255.1). Taxonomy (NCBI): domain Eukaryota; kingdom Viridiplantae; phylum Streptophyta; class Magnoliopsida; order Sapindales; family Sapindaceae; genus Litchi; species Litchi chinensis. The sequence goes on from CM034464.1 coordinate 23,970,638, forward strand.
TATAAACAAATTATTTCTTTGTTTAGGTAGATATGCATCTCTCTATCAATAATAATAATAATAATAATAATAATAATAAGAAAAAGAAAGAAGAGGAGTCATGTAACTCTTATCGTACGCTTTTCCAAGCATGTGCAGAGAGTTAGAAGTGCCCCAACAAACCTCAGACTATTAGTAGATATCTATAGAAGAAGTGGTCTCATTTTGGCTTATTGGTTGTCTTCATTGGACCAATTATATATTCTAGCAGTGACCCATTTTAGTCTTTATTTATTTATTTTATCAAATATTGACTCTACATTATTTCTTCTTGGTTAGGGAAGTACTATTCAATAGTAGTTGAGACAAAGAATGCTTTCATAGTCATCCACAACTCAACGCACGTGAATAGACCTATATATATATAGGTGGAAATGTATTCATATACTAACATAAATTATATTTTGTCTAATGTGAAGTAATTATACACTTTTCCTTCATTTGGAAAGATGATAATGAAAAAGTCTAATGGAACCCATCAAAATAAAATATTATATATAGCTTAAGTAAATAAATTATGTATATTTATATATCTATTGGATATGTATCTACAGTCATCTATTAAAATCAAACTCTATATATATACTATCCGATCAAATAATATATATTTTCATTGTCAAGAAATCAATTTTCATGAATGAGAGACAACTATTCTTGAAGGAAAAAACTAATCACACAAGCTATAATACTCACTTGTTGGGAATTAAACTCTCAACGACTTGCAAGCTAGAAATATACAAAACTGTCTAAGCTAAGAGATGTTGTGTAAAGTAATTATAAATTTAAGCTTATGAAACCTTAGTAGTTGAAGGTAGCTCCGTTTACTAATTTAAAAATTATGAAAATATATAAACGTGTTTATTAAGTGAAAATAAAAAATAAAAGAAATCAAATTTTATTAGATAGGAATTTAACTTTATTTTTATAGGAGGAATTAATGGTTTTTAATAAATTTTGTAATCAATAAATTAAAAATCAAGTTTTATTTCCTTCCCCATTTTCGTTTAGTGTGAGTGGTTATTTCATTGTCTTATTATAATCCTCGTAACGAAAAATAAATTTTAGGGCAAAATACATAAACACACCCAATGTTTACCATAGTTACATAAAAATTATAACTATGACCCTTTATACATTGATATCACTTAAGGTTTTATAAACTCAACCAAAATACCCTAATTGGTAGTTGACTAACCATTAACCAAACTTTCAAAAAAAAATCATTTAAGCACAATTTGGTCATGTTAAGTTATATTCAACAAATTAAAAAGCTAACTAATCAAATTTTGCTGCATCCCCTTTAATTGAGGATAATTTTATCTCTAACTGGAGAGTAATTTTTCCTTTTAACCATATAAAACAAATAAAATTTTAAAAATTGTTAAAAGTTTTTTAAAAAAAGAAAATCTATCTAGACTAGTCTTCATGCGTGGAGACCACTAGTCTTTATGCAATGAAGATCATCTTAGAGACCGGTTAGGTCTCCACCGTTAGAGACTTAAAAGGTCTTCGGTGGAGACTCAAGTGGTCTTCAATGGAGACCAACTGAGCCTCCATCTAGGCCTTTAACAATAGAGATCTAGTTTCGAGTCTTCAGGATAGAGATCCATATTTGGGCTTCCACTATTGGGTCCCCATCCAAAGACATTTATTTATTTTTGAAATACCTTCAAAATTTTTATTTTATTTTTTTTTTTTGAGTTTATGTGATTTTGGTTGATGACTAATGAAAATGGGAGATGATGGAAGACGAAGATGATGAAAAGGATAGAGATGATGAAATTGATGGATGAAAAAAGAGGGATGGAGATGATGTGACTCATTCATGATAAATATAATAAAGAAAGGTAAGGTTTATGGACGATGAAGATGATGATGATTGTTATAAGTATATTTCAGCTGTATAAATAGGCTAGTAAAAGCCTAACAAGTTGATCCAATAGATAGACTCGGAAGATAAAAGCCTATCAGATTGATCCACGAGACTGGCCTAGCATGCAGAGACCTAGTTCATCAATGTCTAGCTCGCTGCGGCAGTATACAGGTCGTAGGTCAGCCATGACTCGGCTCGCCTCATGTGCAGCTCGAGGTCGTCCTAGAGAGGCTAAGCTCGCAGCTTGAAGCGCACGTTACGGGAATCTTTCTTGAAATAGTCAACTACCAGAATTGAAGTTAAAATCAAACTTCCTGATTCGACAGAGTATTTTTCCTAATTGATATATTCTAGCTTTTGAAGTGTAGTTCATGTCTGATTCTGGTTTTGTAAGTGTAATTAATGTAATATTTTTTCCTCTTTTATTTGTATTCAAACTGTAACATCCAACATTATAAATAGAGGTTGAAATTCATTGTAAAGACAAACATGAATCAATAATATACTACGACTCTACCAAAATAACCAGAGAAGCAATCATAAACGTAGGCATTTCTTTTGACCGAACCACATAAAAATCTTTTATAACTGTTCTTCCTCTTCTTTCTTCTTTGTTTTTTACTTTGTTTTGCTTAATTTGTAGGTATTGGATCAAGAACTTCGGTTGATCAATCAAATCATGTATCGATATTTTAGCGTTAGAAAAAGGGCTCATACTACAACTTTCTAAGTTTTCGATCGCCATGGCAAGAGGAAGAACCACTAGAAGTTCTGATGCAGCGACCGATATACCAGAAAGACAGATAGATCAGCAGTAGCGTGATGTCCAACTAATGGAGGATGCATCCATGCCCACAGCAGGCACGTCTCATGTCTTTGTAATCAATGCTACAATGGGTATGCCTCCGCTAGCCCCTCGCCAGCCAACACTAATAATCTCCATGGCGGACGGATTACAAGTATGGTATCAGTGACAAGAGGCCTTAGAAGATATGGTCCAGTAGCTTGCAGACACAGTCAGGGCACTAGCACAGGTCCAAAGCAAAACGTGCTCAGACCAGAAGCTCCACAAGCTTTCGTTCCTAGAGAAACTTATCAGCAATGAGAGATAATGCTAACTATTGAAAGACCTGTCAGAGAGCTATCGCGACCTACAAGCTCAGCTCGCTCTTCCAACTTGCATTCAAGAGCTAAAGGTCACAAGGCTCGTGAAGGAGATAAAGTAGGTCATCAATGTACGGAGTCGCACCAAGCTAAAGGGTCACGAAGGGCTAATCAAAGATACATGGTAAATTATCGCTCTTCAGGTTGTGACCATAGGGAAGGGTACAACACTCAAAATCCAATGATAGAAAAGCTCTTTCAAAGGGTTCAATAACTTGAAGTGCATCTTAGGACAACAAACTAGCGTAATCAGTATGGAGAGAGTACCTCATTCACTATGGGAAATTGAGACACGGTCTCTCCCTCTTAAATTCAGGGTCTCCAACATTTTCCAGTATAATAGAGATAACGACCCCTACGACCACCTGGATGCATTCAACGTCCAAATGGATCTCTAGATGGACGACCCTGTAGTTAAGTATCGTGTCTTCCCGACCACCCTAGGGGACGTTCCACAAACTTGGTTTAAAAGTCTCCTGGCTCACAGCATAGAAAGTTAGGAAGAATGCCAACAAAAATTTGTCAACCAATACAAAGTTATGAGAAGATAGCTCATGTCATCATGTCACCTTACCATGATCTTTCAGCAACAACATGAATCGCTGAAGAATTATATTACTAAGTTCAGACGCAAAGTTACCAATGTAGAAAATCCATTAGATGAAAGTGTCTTAACTGCAATCTCAATTGGTCTTTGTAAAGATGGGAAGCTATACGAGAGCAACTATAAATCCCTAGTGAGGGACTTGGTCGAGTTCTACGAGCGAGTTGCCAAAGAGATTAGATGAGAAGAGACCTTCAACCCTAAGCATTCTAACCTAAAGGGGGAAATAATTCTAACCTAAAGGGTAGTTTCAAACTGATTAAAAAGAAGAAAAAATGGTGAAACGAAGTGAAAGGTCAGAACAAAAGTTCAAACAATCAAATCGCAAAGAAGGCCAAGAATGATCCCAAAAATGAGCGACCTCAGCGTCAAGATCGTCATGATAGCTACAACGTCTTGTTAGATACACAAGACAGGATCTTTGCAACAGAGAGGAGCATGGAGGACTTTGGGAAGCCCAATCCTATGAGATCTCCTATTAACGCAGAGACAAGAACAAATTTTATGTCTATCACAATGAAGTCGAACACAACACTTTTGAATGTTGCACATTAAAGAGTGCTATTAAGGACCTAATCAAGAAGGATCACTTGGAAGACTATGCGATGTGACCAAGAACCCACGACCTCAACAGCAATCTCAACCAGCACAACAGTAATGAGGTTTTAACCTCTAACTTATGACTTAATTTCCAAAAGTTTATAAAGCTTCATATTCCTTATAGTACTTAGACTGACTACTCCATTGACCTCTTTATAATCTGTTATGCTGCAAATTTTATGAGTCACACTATTATGTTAATAGGTTCCGACCTATTAGTTCGCTATCATGCTAATAGACTCCAACCTACTAGCACGCTATCATGCTAACAAGTTCCAACCTACTAGCACGCTATCATGCTAACAAGTTCCGACCTACTAGCACGCTATCATGCTAACAGGTTCCGACCTACTAACACGTTATCATGCTAATAGGTTTCGACCTACTAGCTCAGTATTATGCTAATAGGTTCCAACCTACTAGCTTACTATTATGAGAATAGCTCCAAAGTACATCACTATGGTAGTCGAGGTTTCAACCTATTACATAGCTTGCAATAACGATTTTATATCTGCCTGCTTAAGTTTTTGAATTAAGTTATAATCTAGAGCTACAACATATCACAATCAATGACCTCCCAAGCTTTCATCAGGTTTTATCATCTTTGAATTATATATTGATTTACATATTAATTACTTAGATTTTTTAGTCTACAGGAAATTCAAAGGCATAGAAAAAGTTTATGTGACCAAAGCACAAGACAGTATTGAAATGAAACAAATAGATTCAAAATAAATTTCATTACAAAGAAAGTAAGAGTATCCAGTACAATCAACTTTGCAAAGTGACATGAGCAAGGGTTAAAAGAATAAATTCAGAAAACGAGTTCAACATGGTAAGTTGGCGCCCTGGTCATGGGGGATTAATTTAGTGAGAGTGGCATCATTGGAGGCTAGATTTTGAGGCTCTGTGACCTGAGCTGTCTCATTTTGAGAAGTCGCAATAGATATCTCCATAGCCAGAGGAACTGCTTTTAGAATAGTTGAGAACGAGGCTGCTTCCATCTTATACCTCTCCACCTCCAAGACTGCCTCTTCATCAAAGAATGAGAAATCCAGTTCGGGATGAACTTCCCATAGAGTGAAGAGGAAATTACTAGAGGTCACTGACTTCGCCTTCTCTTTAACTTTGATGACATGCATCTCAACTTCCTCTTTAACTCTAGCTACCTCCTCCGTCAAAAGAGCAACCCCTGTCTGAGCAGCCTCCGCTAGCTGTTCAGCAGCTTCAACTCGCTCCACGCTCCAGCTGCACTAGCCTCAGCTAGCTATTTAGCAGCTTTAGCTCTCTTCTTTGCAGCCTCTACTTGCTATTCGGCCCTCTTAAGCTCGCTTCGTACCTTATTCAATTCCTCTTCACGTGGAGGAGCTTGGTAGTAAAGTGCGACTTCGTATTTTCATGATCACCCTCCTTATGAATCAAAGCATCCTCAACCTCCTTTTTTGCCTTTTTTACATTCTTCTATTTGGTTAGAAGGTATTGTTATAATTTTTTGGCTTTCTCAGCCTCCACAGCCATGAACGAGAACTCATCCTTTGACTTCTTTAACTCATTCTCAAGCTTTCTTTTCTTGTCCGTAAAAGCTAGAACCTCTAGCCTCTATTTCATTGCTCTCATTGCGGCTTGAAATGCAGCAAGTTAGTGTTTAATTAAACAAAAAGGTGAGAGAGGTAAAGGGTAGTGTTAGTTACCAGTATCCCATGACTAGTTATGTAGCCGAATAAGCCCTCAACCCACAAACCCTTATTATCCAAGTGTTTGGTATGGTTTAACATGATCTCGGACCAGTGATAGAGAAAGAATTTCAAGTATTTTCCCCTTGGTCCACTTTCAAGTTAGGCCTTGATTTGTGGTTCAATCCTTCTCTCCGCGACCTTAAGCTACTTACCTTTATTTGCACATCATCGCTTAGTCGAGGAAAGATTGGGCACAGATTTTCTTTTTGCTCTCATGCTTGGACCAACTTGAGTCTCGCAAGCAGGAGCTCTTGATTGAACTTCAACCACCTATAGTTGCGAGGTGGGATTTGGACTTGTGTGGAATTTAAGGCCGATACCCAGTGGGACATTTCGTTAGGAACAACAATTGGAGGGGTTACAGACTGGACATGATGTTTTGGAGGAGCTCTCAAAGGGAGAGCCTCACCATCACTGAAGCCTGTTGAGGAGCAGGAACTAAAACTGCTTGTGGGACAGGAATAACTTCTACTTCACCAGCAGCTTCAAACATAGAGGCACGCTCAAATCCCCCCCTCCCTCTCCCTCTATGCTTCCTATGTCCTTCCTGTTGTCCAATAGTTCGCTGTCAAGAGGAGAAGCTAACTTATGGGCCTTAAGGAGTTCATCATTAAGGGCGTTACTAAGTGTCGCCTCGTTCGAATTCGCAAGCGTCTTGAGAATCTCGTCCTTCTTGTCAGTGAGACTTGCCCTATCTCCTATCAAGTCCGCAAGATGAAACGAAAAGTTTAAAAAAAAAAATTCAACTCACAGAGATCAGTTCCTTCTATCCACCTGGGCCAAGAACAAAAGAGAAGTTGCGAAGCTGTCTAAGGAAAAGGCAAGAAATATAGAACAAACTTGATTTGTAATCTCCTACATTAGATTTGCCCTTCACATTGCCCCAAGGCAAGAGACTTTTGTAGCTCATTTACCTAACTGCGAGATAGTAAATCTCATCTCGCATTCCATGTTTCACGTTACTGATGCTTTTGATGCTATAAAAGCGACAGAGGATTTTTGGACTTGGGGGAGGAAGACCGTTCCTAATGAAGACCAAAGTTAAGGATGTCAGTTGTGAGTTGGAGTTTGGGGTCAGTTGAAAAGGGCTAAGCTGTAGCCTATTCAAAAAGCCAACGAGGTAGGCGGGGACCAAAAATCTAAATCTGTGCTTTAGGTGGTGAATACTGATAGCAATGAATCCCTTGGAAGGATAAGCTGCATGGTCGCTAGATGTAAGAGACATCACATGACATCCCTTGGGAATGTGACACTGCAAGACAATTCCCCCCAACTCCTCATATTTAATCTTTGAGGTGTAGTGTATGAACACCTCATGCGCTCGTCGTTCCTCAGTGTCCTGATGAGCTATTACGGGGTTTGCTCGGGGTACGAACCCCTTAATGACCTCATCACTTTAAGAAGTCGTTTTACCAGTAATGTGAACTTCCTCCTAGCTGAGCTCTTCCGAGTTGGATGAGTCATTATCTCTTACCCTGTGTGACTGGCGTCCGCAACCTGAAGACATCTATACATGAAAGGGTGCAATTAAGTCACCACTATTAGACCATGCCCAAAAGTCCTAAGTTTTCTATTAAGAGACTTCTTAGTCTGCAAGTCACAAACGCCACACAGATCGCTAAAGCTATAGGGGACTCGACCTACAGGTAAACGACCTACGAGCTAATTATCTACAGATGTATCGCTCTATAGCTCGCACACGAAAAAGTCATAAATAGTAAATAAGTCGCGAAAGACCAAGCAACAAGATCAAATTAATAGGAAATGAAAAGTCGCAATCAACAACAAAGCATTCAAAATCAAGAACACGAAACATTTAAGCAAGTTCTAAATTTAAAAAAAAAAAAAGAAAAAAAACACAATGTGTGCATAAAACAAAAACATACCAAAAAACCAAGAGCTAGTCGTGAAACTTACTGTAAATGTTCGCTTAAGAATGAAGAATTTCGATCGTCGAAGATGTACTAAAAGCTGATCTAATGAATGGACTTAGAAGATAAAAGCCTAGCAGATTGACCCACGGGACTGGCCTAGCATGCAAAGACTTAGTTCGTCAAGGTCTAGCTTGCTGAAGTGATCAGCTCGTTACGGCAGTATGCAGGTCCAGGTCAGCCATGACTCAACTTGCCTCATGTCAACTCGAGGTCGTCCTAATGAGGTTGAGCCCGTAACTTGAAGTGCACATTACGGGAATCTTTCTAGAAAAAGTCAACTATCAAAATTGAAGATAAAATCAAACTCCTGATTCAGTGGAGTATTTTTCCTAATTGATATATTCCAGTTTTAGAAGTGTAGTTAATTTGTGTTTCTGATTCTGAAAGTATAATTAATATATGATTCTTTCCTATTTTATTTGTATTCAAACAATAATACCCCACGCTATAAATAGGAGTTAAAATTCATTGTAAAGACAGACATAATCAATAATATACTGCAATTCTATTAAAATAACTAGAGAAGCAGTCGTGGACGTAGGCATCTCTTTTGGCCGAACCACATAAAAATCCCCCATAGTTGTTCTTCCTCTTCTTTCTTCTCTATTTTCTACTTTGTTTTGCTTAATTTACAAGTATTAGGTCAAGAACTTCGGTCGACCAAATTCACGCGTCGACAATAATAAAGGAGATGATGATGAATTAAGAAGGTGGTAAAAGTAGTTTAATTATGTTTTATATTTTAGTTAATTTTAAAAATAATATAATGGTATATTAAAGATAAATTAATGATAAATTAATTAATTTTATTAATTTTAAAATAAAATACTGATATATTAATGATAAAATGAGGGCAAATGGTCTTTATAATTTTGTAATTTATAATATTTGTCAAGCACAAAAAAGTTTTTGTACTTGTTAACACAAATATGTTTAGCCATCTCATGTCATCTGTCACATCAACATTAATTCCTCATTTTTCAACTTTAAGAGTATTTTAGTTTTTTAATATTTAGTTTTTTTTACTTTAACGGAACTAATCTAATGGCAAATAATGTTTTTGTTATGTTTTTAAAAGTTCAATGTGTGTGAGTACAAAAAATGTCAAAGTTACCAGTTTATGTAATTATGATAAATATCGAGGTGTTTCTATACTTTTTCCTAAATTATGTGTATATATATTCTTATTAAAAAATGTTAATAATACATAGATAAATATATTTTGATCCAATTAAAGAGAGAGAGAGAGAGATCTTACAAATCATTTTTATACAAAATTTTCTCTATATATAAGTGCAAGTATGCATGAAGAATAATAAATTTTTCTCTTTTTTTTAGCTAACATATTTTGAAACCATTGATAGGAAAGAAAAAAAAATAATGAAGGAGATTGAAGCAATATGAAAAAGAAAGAAAAGAATAATAAAAGATGATGGTTTTGAAAAGAATGAAAGAAAACAAATAGAAAAGAAAAATAGAAGAAAAAAGGAAAGTTGGAAAAGGAAAGAGTATTTATAAAGGTAAATTTAATAACTTACGCATATAAATTGGTTTATGGTTATTTTGGATATTTTAAAGGGTCGGTAAAGACAAAAAATAAATAAATTTTAATATTAGGTGCAACAAGTGAATGGGTGCAGGAGTAAATGGTAATAGAGCCACCCACTTTTAAAATACAAAAAAAAAAAAAAAAAAAATTATCAATTATACAGGTTGGAGAATTATTGAGTACAATGATTGTAATCCACCAAGATAGATACAAGACTTCAATGGGACTAATATGACTTATCTTTTATTTGTATTTTATTCCAATGAAATTTTTTTTCAAACACATATTCTTTTTAGTTGAAAACATTTTTTCAGATATGTTTGTGCAAAAATTAGTCACTGAATCAATTGATACATTGAATAAAGAAAAGAACACAACTAAAGGGATTTGGAAGTCAAATAATGGTCCTTTCATCATAAGGATACCTTCAAGCAAGCAGACATTCCTGGGCAGTTCATTCCCTTTAGATACCTATAATAGAGACAAAGAGGTTAGAGGTCATTAGTGGTTCATCAGCAAAAACTCCCTGATACTCAAGTTAGTAGGTATTTCATGAATAACCCCTTTTAAATAAGGCTAAGGGTTAGAAAAGGGGAAGAAACCAAAGTTACTCATTTAAATAAGATCTTAGAATGACATATAATACTTGTGAAAGTCTCTCCATAAGAAGTTCCTTTGCACATTAGTGTGCCCCTAAGTTGGAGAGGATGACTTACCTTTTCTATTGAATAGTGTGCATATATATATAAATATATATATATCTATCGCTTCTCTGGTTTTAGGGTTTCTTCTTACTCTCTTCGTTGGCACTTGGCAGTCAACTTTCCTCTTTATTTCTCTTTACTTTCTCATCTGCTCCTTGTTGTATGACTCTCTTTCATCCCATTGCTTTCATTCCCTCTTTGTTTCTTACTCTTTATCCAGCCGAATTATGTTTGAGATACGTGGCACCTTTACACTCGTCCCTTTTATCATGGGCTACATGGCCAATTATTGTCCTATCCTTTCCTCTTGCAAATTGGTACCTACCATCCCTAACTACTTATCAGTCTTAGGTCTACCACTAAGCATGATCATCCTGTCTCTCTGATGGGACCCAAGGCTAACAGACATAGAGGGCTTTGTTTTGAACTTCTGGCCTAGCTCTTCTTTTGGTTTGCTTTCCCGCCTCTTGTCAAAGGCATTCTATCTCTTCCACGTCCCCTTCTCTGGATGTCTGGACTTGGACCATTGCTTCCTTCAAATCCGTCCTTCAGTTTTGTTCATTGGGCCTTATCCTTTGGGTTAATTTTTAATTGTAGGACTTTTAAGGCCCTAGTTCAATTTAATTTTAGGGAGCTAATTTTTCCCACAATAAGATACTCCTTACAATATAGAGTTAAATTAAATAAAAAATCTGTATCATCAAGTAATATTGGACGGTGGTCCCTTATAATTATTTTTGTTTTAATGATTGTTGTTGTTAGTTAAGTTTAATACTATAATATTTTAATTTAATTTCAGGAGAGTTTAGTATTGTAATTCATTTCACATAAGTGAATGTATATGTGCTAGTGTATGTTTTACAAGTAGAATCTTGCAGTAAAAGGTGGTCTTTTTATATGCTATTTATTGTAGAAGTAAAAACAAAATGTGACAATGATTAAGATAATTATTATAAACAAATTTCTTTGTTTAGGTAGTTACGGATCTCTCAATCCATCATAATAATAAGAAGAAGAGGAGGCATTTAACTCTTATCATACTCTTTTCCAAGCATGTGCAGAGAGTTACGAGTACCCCAACAAACCTCTGACTATTAGTAGATATCTATAGAAGAATTGGTTTCATTTTGGCTTGTTGGTTGTCTTCATTGGACCAATTATATATTTTAGCAGTGACCCATTTTAGTCTTTATTTATTTATTTATTTTATCAATTATTGACTCTACATTATTTCTTCTTGGTTAGGAAAGTACTATTCAGTAGCAGTGCAGACAAATTGTGCTTTCATGGTCATCCGCAACTCAACTCATGTGGATAGACCTTTATCTCTCTTTCTCTCTCTCTCTCTCTCTCTCTATATATATATATATATTCAGTAGCAGTACTATTCGGTAGCAGTATTCAGTAGCAGTGCAGACAAATAGTGCTTTCATGGTCATCCGCAACTCAACTCATGTGAATAGACCTTTATCTCTCTCTCTCTCTCTCTTCTATATATATATATATATATATATACACATTAACATAAATTATATTGTGTCTAATGTGAAGTAATTACTTTCTCTTCTTTTGGAAAGATTATATCAAAAAAGTCTAATGGAACCTATCAATATCAAATATGACTTGATTAAATAATACTTGCATAATTTTGATATATTTTTACACTCACCTATCAAAATTAAACACTACATATATAGTCCAATCAAACAATATACACTTTCACAGTCAGGAAATCAACTTTAAGGAATGAGAGACAACTATTCTCGAGGCAAAAATCTATTTACACAAACTATAATGCACATTTATTGGGAATTAAACTGTCAACCTCTTGGAAGCTAGAGGCATACACAACTAATTGAGATAGGAGATGCTATGTATAGTAATTATAAATTTGAGCTTATGAAATCTTAGTAGTAGAAAATACCTCCAGTTACTAATTTAAAAATTGTATAACTATATAAACGTGTTTATTAATCAAAACTAAAAATAAAAGAATTCAAATTTTATTAGAAAGGAATTTAATTTTATTTTTATGGGAGGAATTAATGGTTTTAATAAATTTTGTGATCACTAAGTTAAAAATTAAGTTTTATTTGCATCAATATTTAAGGGCTTGAGTTGGGCTGGCTCACATATGTAGAAAATAGAGTAGAGTGACGATACTGGCACCCCTCACATTTTCGTATGTACACGTAACACTATAATATTTACCTTTTTAATTTCTTCTTACTAATTTATCCTTAAGAATTTCAAAAATATCTCAAATTTACTGAAATTTCTTATTGATTTGATGATAAATATTATTAGATTTCAAAAGAATTCAAATAACATAGCATTTAAAGTTACTTATTCTTATCCTGAAACTTAAGAAGTTTATGTTGTTTGCGGTGAGACATACAATAGAATATTTAGAATTTAATATTTTTGAGTTCTTTTTAATAAATTTACTAAAATTAAATCATTAATAGTAAAAACAATTATTTGTTATACCAAGAGACGAAAATACAAAATAAGGGCCAAATCTACCTCCTTAAGTTTATCTTTAGTAACAAGATGAGACTGATTCAATGTACAACCTCACACCAATATTTACAACTTCGTGGGTTTGAATTAAGTTTACCTCTATAAAATCATAATTAATTTAAATATTTTAAAAATTAAAAAATAAAATATAAAAGTTTAACATTAGTTAAAAGCCTAATGATAATTTTAAGCCAACAAGACTTAAGCCCAACTGAATTGATAAAATCCAAGTTAAAGAGGTAGTTTCTCCTCACTTGAAGCCCACAAAGACTACCCCAATGAGTTTGTTGCTGTCAATTTTTAGGAAAAACTTCAATTTAGTCCTCAAATTTTGACATTATCTTTACTTTTCAAACCTATTTACTTACATACCCTCCGTCGTCCCGATATTATCAAAAAACCCTTTGTTTTAGTCCTTGATATCAAATTTTCTATTACTTGACCATGACGGAAAGGGCAAAAAAGACACTATTGCCCTTGACAATTTGTGCAGATATTAACAATTTTACCCTTTTTGAAAAAAAAAATCAATGATTTTACCTCGCTGTTCAACCAATAGAGATTAAACATGTGTCACCCAAAATTTTTTTAAAAAAAGAAATAATTTACAACCAATCACAAATTGACATATCACTATTTTACAAATCAAAATGAATAAACTTATAAACACATCAAAGAAAAATATATATTTTTATTTTTATATTTTTTCTATGGTGGAGATACCAGTTTTTTTTTTTTTAATAATGACCTATAATTTTTTTCATTCATTTTTATTTTTATATATTATTATAATGAAATTTTTGTAATTAGATATTTTAATCCTATTTGAAAATAAAATAATATATTTTTTAATTTCTTAAGTTTTTGGGATTGGCACGTGATATGTATATGTCAAAAGATGAAATTAACCATAAAATATTAAATTTGACTAACAATAGAAACTAAATTGATGAATTTTCTAATAATTTAAGGACCATAGGAGGCATTTAAGCAAATAAATTTAAATGGTAGAGATAACGTCAAAGCTTAGGGCTAAATTGAAGTTTTCCTCATTCTTTAACAAACTTTTGGACCTATCGTTCTTGTTTTACGTGGATGTGGAATAAAAGTATTTTTATTATTATATTTTTAAAAGAGTTCTAAATAACTTGGAAGAAAGAAAAGACTTTTTAATAAATTCCACCAAACACATTTTTCCCATTGAAAACTTCAAATTCAACCTATTATCTTCTTCACTTTCTGGAACTAATCAACAACATTTTCTTCTCTGTTTATATGCTGATGGCTGCCCCCTCAAACCTTCCAAATAACATATATATTGATACAATAATTGCATTAAAAATTCTTTAAAAATAACTACATTAAAAATTAATTAATTTGTTAAATTCATTGGAATTGAACAAGTGCCCAATGCATTTGTATTATTACAAAATTATCATTATAAAAGCTTACTATTTTCATTTATTTACAAAAATCTACCAAATAGATAGATCATTTGAGAAGTGGCTACTAGCACACTCCAAGAATCAACAAGTGTAACAAACCCTCATTAACTACTAGTTGTATACATTTATTACAATATAATATGAAAAACTAAATACCATAACGACTTGATGGCTTCATGAATTCAGATCACCTACTCAAATTGAAGTAAAATTTATGCATATTCAAATTTCAAAAAAGAGAAAAAGCAACCTTAATTGGATATGAATTTGATGTTTTGTAATTAACATGAAGGGTCTTACTAGAGTTGTTCAAAATGTTCCTCACCTAGAGAAAAGTTCAGGCCAATAAGTCTCAACCATTTATATTGTGTCATGGCAGATAAATCTCTCATATAATTGATGATTCCTATTGTTGACGATCGGAATCGGTCAACACCCGGGGGGTCGGAACCACGCCTACAGAACGATTTGTACGGGGCCCGTGGTAAAGACCGCGTCGAGCTTGGGGTGAAGACTACCCTGGGCAACCCCTTTTGGCCTCTCATTAGATCGCGTCCGGAGTTGAACCTTCAACCTTATAGGTTTTTGGATGCACAACTCCTACCACCAAGCTGACTTAGTGAAGCTCGCAAAACGTTTGCTCATTACCCATCTTCTATAAAAGTTTTGGAACTGGAGGCGATCGCTCTTCACTTCCATATCCCTAGAGGCTGTCGCGCGATATCACCCACTCCAAGAAAACATGCAGGCTATCCTCCACGGGGGTATATTGCTGTCAACACTCAGCACCTGGAACACGGGTTAAGATTCCTAGTTCTTTCTTATTTGATCAGATTCTTGAACGCTGTCAAGCTCGCTCCGTTTCAGTTAACACCGAACTCATACGCGCAGCTGACCTCGTTGGCTCTGGCCTTCCTAAAAAACGGTCTTCGTCCTCCAACTCCAAAAATAATCCAAAATTTCTACAGTATAAAGGCCTTGAGCACAAAGACAGGGAAAAACCCAGATGACATCTACTATCTAGCAGCTCGCTTATTGGAATATAAAGAACTCTTGCCCCAAGGAGAAGCAAAGGGCAAATCCAACGTTGGAAAATATAAGACGAGTTGGTTTCTCGTCTCATGCCTTTCTCTTACATGTCTTAAAAACTTCAGTTTCATCCTGGAATCAGGTATGCAGAAGAGAAATTTTGGCGGGCTAAACAACGAGAGATTTTTTTTTTTTTTTTAACAATTTGCCTTGCAAAATTAAAAATGGACAAGTCTTCTCTCAGCAGCGAGGAGAAAAGATCTCTCGATGTTCTCGCGAGCTCGAACGAAGCCAGCATTAGCAGCAAGTTTGATAATACTCTTCTTCAGGCTCATGACCTCGCTCTTTTGGACGATTTTCCACTAATTGATGTCAAGACGACATATCAAGCATTGGGCAACGCGAACTTCCTTCCGTCTTCAAAGTTCCTGTCCCTACCTTGCAGGTAGAAACTTCTCCAATTCCTGCCCCAGCACAAGCAGAAACGGCTCTAGCTCGCACAACCCCTATTGTGCAAATAGAGTTATCCCCTTCTCCCAATCACCCAAATATTTCAAGGGCTTCATTGCCTGCTCCAGCAGACTTGGCACATGCTTTAACAGCTCCAACATTTGCTGAAGCAATACCAGCTCCAGCTCCAACATCTGTTGAAACAACACCAGCTCCAGCTCGCACCCCACCAATGGGTGCATCTCGAAAAACTGCTTCTTCAGCTTCTGCTCCTTCCACTGGGTGAGCTCCAGCTAAAAATAAGAAAATGGCTCTTCTGGAGTTCCCTTCCGAGAATCTTGCCAAGACTCCAACCCCTTCAGCAGCTCCAACGAAGCTACCAACTGAAGTCTCGGCCTCTCCAACTACACCTTCAAAGCTTTCCAAACGACCTATTAAAGTAGAAACTTCCTCGGTCGTTGCCCCAAGCGAGGTACCGCCTCCAGAAACAACAGCAGATCTTCAGCTGGTTCCAGCTTCCAGCTCGCAACCTGGAAAAGGGGATGTTCCTTCTGAGGTTGCTCCCCAAGTAACCCGAACTGGTACCTGCAAGCGAATAACTAGGCGTACCTTTCTTACACGACGTAATGTTTATCAGACTGAGGAGCCTGATGTCCCGGAGGCTGAGAGGACTCCTTCGCCCACAAGACCAGAAATCGAGCTTGGACCTGAGGGGAGATATTTAACTTCCTTCGTTGACAACTGGACATCAATTATGTTTACTCATGCAAGGGTCTTAGAGAATAAGTCCCTCAGGGGCACGGAGCTAGACGAGTACACAGCTCGTCATTCCATGCTAGTAAGTCATTTTTATTTATCTTCTGGCTCCTTTACTTTATCGCATATTAACTTGTAGAATTTTCAAGGTGTCCTTGTTGCAATGAAACGAAGGAGAGAGACAAAAACCACTGAGGATCGAATAATGAAGCTTGAAAACGAGCTGGAGGATGCTAAAGAGGAGGTAGCACACTTGGCTGAGAAAACCACAGAGGGTCACGAGGCACAGATGGTTGCGGCGAATAATGCTAGACAGACCGCCGATGAAGTTCTGCTGAAAATGAAAAATGAATGCTACATGTTAACGGAAGTGCTGAGGCAGTCTGATCAGCGGGACGAGCTAGTCGAAAAACAAGCTGAGAAAGTGGAGGCTGTTGTGTAGCGGGCTAAGGAGGTCGAAAATCGGGTTGGGATTGCGGAAAACCAAATTGAGGTCCTCTGACAACAAATCCAGGTCGCGGTACAGCGAGCTGAGGCTGTCGAAAAACGGGCTGAAGAAATGGGAGCTACTGCTCAACGGGTTGAAAAGGTCGAACATCGAGCTGAAGTACTTAGGCAGCAGGTGGGGGAGGTAATTTAGCGAGCTGAAGCTACAAAGCAGGAAGTAGAAGCTATGAAGGAAGAAGCCGAGGTCATCAATCGCCATGCAAATGATGCTTTCGAAGAACTGATGATCTTCAGAGAAAAGTCTGCTTAGGAACTAGAGATACAGGTTGTTGAAGCTAAGGATAAGGCTGAGGAAAAAACAAGCCTCAACTTTCTCTACACGCTGTAGATGTCCCATCCGGAGATGGATTTTTCTATCTTTGGGGATGTAAGACTCGAAGCTGTAGCAAAGTTCAAGGCAAGGGCTACCTCGTCTTTAGCTGATACCGTCCCTCCAGCAACGAAAGTGTCTGGCGCAACCTCTCAAACTGAGCCTGCTGGTGACCTCAAGCTTCTTAGTGCATCTTTTTCTCCCCGTGAAGACTCCCTCTTAGGCCCAGATCCTCTGACTCAAGATTAAGAGCTTGTCTTTCTCTTTACACTTGTATTCTTTCAGCTTTCAATTTGTAAACAATTTTTGAACTTAATAAAATTTCTTTCATCATATCTTCTCTGTTGAATGTGCTTGAGTTATTGCATTTGTGGTCACATATTTTATGATATTCATTTTATGTCTTCATGTGAACTAATTGTTAACGAGCTCAAGATCTAATATAATAATTAAAGCAATCACTTAATTCAATCAGTTAATAAAATCTTGTATTTGATCAGAATCTTTTCTATCATATTGGAATGTTTACGAGCTATGTAGGGGTACTTAACCACCTATTTTTTTAGTTTTTTTTTCTCTTAGCAAGCTATGCGGGGGCACTTAGCCACAACTGCTTTTTAGGCTCTTTTATTTTCAATGAGCTATGCACGAGTACTTAGCCACTTACTTTTTAGGCTCTTTTCTTTTTAAGCGAGCTATGTAGGAGCATTTAACCACGTGATTTTTAGGCTCTTTTCTTTTTAAGCGAGCTATGCAGGAGGTCGTCACCTCGCCTGTTTTTAGGCTCTTTTTAGCGAGCTGTGCAGGAGCACTTAGCCACCTGCTTTTTAGGCTCTTTTCTTTTTAGCGAGCTATGTAGGAGCACTTAGCCACTTGCTTTTTAGGCTATTTTCTTTTTAAGTGAGCTATGCAGGAGGTCGTCACCTCGCTTGCTTTTTAAGCTCTTTTTAGCGAGCTATGCAGGAGTATTTAGCCACCTGCTTTTTAGGCTATTTATTTTCAGTGAGCTATGCATGAGCACTTAGCCACCTGCTTTTTAGGCTATTTTATTTTCAGTGAGCTATGCATGAGCACTTAGCCACCTGCTTTTTAGGCTCTTTTTAGCGAGCTAATAAGCACGGAGCCTGTTAACTTGATGAAATAATGCACATCATGAGGGAAAATGAAGCTTTCATTTCTTCTTATAATGTTGAATTATGGATAACAAATAAAGTTACTAATAATATGGTCGAAGATGCTCGGCATTCCAAGCTCAAGGGACCTCAGCTCCATTCATGTTGGTCAAATGATAAACTCCATTTCCCAAGTTCACCTTGATGATATAAAGTCCTTCTCAATTTGGGCCTAAAAACCCATCGCTGGGTTTGCAAGCTCCAGGAAGAATGATACGCAGTACCAAATCTCTCACATTGAAGCTGCAGATTCGAGCATTCTTATTATAGTACCTCGCGATTCTTTGCTGATAACCAGCTACCTTTAATCTGGCTGTTTCCCTTACTTCTTCGAGCAAATCTAAGTTTGCAGTGAGTAACTGGTCATTGTCATTTGGATTGAAAGTCACTCTTCACTGCGAGGTGACTTCGAATTCTGCTGGGATCATGGCCTCAGACCCATATACCATTGAGAAAGGTGTCTCGCCTGTAGTGCTGCGAGCTATGGTTCTGTAAGCCCACAATACCTTCTGAAGCTCGTCTACCCATGCTACTTTCTTTGCTTCCAGTTTCATCTTCAGGGTCTATTTTATAATTTTGTTCACAACTTCAACTTGACCATTGGCTTATGGATGGTCCACTGTTGAGAAACTTTTAACAATCTTGAGATCGCTGCAGAATTTGAGAAACTGGTTGCTGCTAAACTGGGTCCCATTGTCTGTCACGATCTGCTGTGGAACCCCGAACTTGCAAATGATATTACTCCACACGAACTTCTCAATCTTTTTTGTGAAGATTTCTGCAAACTCCTTTGCTTCCGCCCACTTAGTGAAATAGTCAACTGCGACCACGGCGTGTTTGCACCTTCCACGAGCTGTTGGCAAAGGCCCGATCAAATCCATTCCCCATATTGCAAAGGGCAATGGGCTTACCATTTGCTTAAGATAGGCTGACGGAGCTCGCGAAACTTGGGCAAACCTCTGACACTTATCACACCTTTTTATTAAGTCGATAGCGTCCTGTCTCATAGTAGGCCAATAAAAACCTTGACGGAGTGCCATTTGAGCTAGAGATAACCCCTTAGAGTGATTTCCACAATGGTCTTCGTGTATCTGCCTCATCACTGTTTCACATTCTAGGCTATCAATGCATCGTAAAAGTTGAGTTGAGAACCCCTTCTTGTATAACACATCATTATAGATGCAGTATGTGGCTGCTCTAGCTCGTAGATGCCGTGCTTCCAGTTTGTTACTTGGTAGCTTCCCATCCTGCAAATAATTTAGAATTGGGCTTATCCAGGAATCGGGCTGCACGATTATTGCCATCATCACACTCTTCTCTTCTGTACTTAAGGCTGGTAGGAACTCTACTGGGATTGCCCCAAAAAGTCTGCATCTCGTATGGTCGCGAGGCAAGCTAATGCATCTGCATGCGAGTTCTGAGCTTGTGGGATCTGCTTCACCTGGTACCTCTGAAACGCTCCTAGCAACTCATGAACTTTCTGGAGATAAAGGGCCATCTTTGGTCCCTTGGTCTGATACTTCCCCAATATGTGACAAACCACGAGCTGCGAATCGTTGAAGACTTTCAACCGTTCAGCTCGTATTTCTCTAGCTAAACACAAACCTGCGAGCAGTGCTTCATACTCAGCTTCATTGTTTGTAGCCTGGAAGCCAAACCTTAAAGCACAAAGGATCTTGTGGCCTTCAGGGCTAATTAGCAAAATCCCAGCTCGGGCCCTTTGCTTGCTGGATGACCCGTCAACATAAAGCTCCCAAGTCAAACCTTCAGAAGATTCAGCCTCATCATCCACAGGTCTTATAAATTCTACAATGAAATCTGTCAGAGCTTGAGCTTTGATAGCCGTCCTCGGCTTAAACTGGATATCGAACTGTGCGAGCTCCACTGCCCATTTCAACAAACGACCTGCGGTGTCCGCTTTCTATAGAACTTGCTTTAGTGGATATTGGGTGAGGACTTCGATTGTATGAGCTTGAAAGTAAGGCCACAGTTTCCTCGATGCGACTACCAGGTAGTAAGCGAGTTTCTCCATTTGTGAGTACCTGGTTTCAACATCTTGCAGCCTTTTACTTATATAATACACTAGAAGCTGCGTCTTCTCCTCTTCCTTATCAGTGCAGCACTTAGAGCTTGCTGTAACACCCACAAGTACAGAATCATCTTTTCTCCTTCTTTGGGCTTAGAAAGAAGTGAAGCTCACCCCATGTATTCTTTCAACTGCTGGAAGACAACTTCACATTGCTCGGTCCACTCAAAGCTTTTTGTCTTCTTCAAAATGTCAAAGAATGAGATGCATTTATCCGTAGCTTTCGAAATGAACCTGCTTAGTACCGTGACCTGGCCATTGAGGCTCTACACATCCTTTACCCTAGTTGGCGACCTCATGTCAATCGGTGCTTTGATCTTCTCAAGATTGGCTTCAATACCTCTATTGTTGACCATGAAACCCAGAAACTACTCCAAATGCACATTTGTGAGGATTCAACTTCATTCGATAGCTCCTCAGAATCTGAAACATCTCCCCTAGGTCGCGCACATGATCACCTACTTGCTTGGACTTTACTAACATATCATCAACATAGACCTCCATGGTCTTTCCGATCTGCTCTTCAAAAATCATGTTTACCAAGCGTTAGTAGGTCGCAATATAAGCCACAATCAGTCATAAATGAGGTATGTTTTTCGTCCTCGAGATTCATTAGGATTTGATTGTAACTCAAGTAAGCATCCATAAAACTCAAGAGCTTGTGTCCAGCAGTAGCATCCACGAACTGGTCTATCCTCAGCAAGGGGAAACTATCTTTGGAGCACGCTTAGTTCAAATCAGTGAAGTTTATGCACGTTCTCCACTTCCCGTTCTTTTTCTTCATCAACATGGGATTGGCGACCCAAGTCGGGTAGTAAGCTACTCGGATAAACTTGTTTGCCAACAACTTATCTACCTCTTCCTTCAGTGCGAGATAGCGCTCCCCTATCATTGCTCTTCTTTTCTAGCAAACTGGCTTATGGTGAGGATCAATATTCAACTTGTGCGACATCACCCTGGGATCTATCCCCACCATGTCCTCATGATTCCACGCAAATACATCTAAGTTTGCCTTCAGGAAGTCAGCGAGCTGGATTCTCAATTCTGGAGCTAAACCTCTTCCCAGTTTCAGGCACCTCTCTGGATCTGCCTTGCTGACTTGAATATCTTCCAACTCTTCAACTGGCCCTGTAGCTCGGTCTGCATCTACCTCACGAGGGTCCAAGTCGTGACTGATTCATTTCTGAGTCATAGCTCGTGGCTCGCCTCCCGAAACCACGTTCACCTTCTTTCCTCTTACACTCATCTTAATAACATCTTCATAGCAGCGTCTTGTTAAGTGCTGCTCTCCATGAACACATCCAATGCCACTAGGAGTTAGGAACTTCACTGTAAGAGTCTTGGTTGAAGTAACTGCATCCAGTTCGTTCAACGAAGGCCTTCCTAGGACCACATTGTATGCTGATGGGCAGTCAATTATCAAAAAATCTGTCAACATAGTAGCTTGACGACCTGCTTCCCCGAGAGTAAGTGGCAGCTTGATTTGGCCCACTGGTACAATAGCATCTCCAGTGAAACCATAAAGAGGCTCTGAGGATGGTCTCAGCTGCTCCGCTCCTAGCCCCATTTGCTCGAAACAATTCTTGTACATCACATTTACCGAGCTCCCAGTATCAATCATGATACGTCGCACTTCCATGTTGCTGATCTTAGCTCGAATGACTAACGCATCATTGTTTGGCCAGATCACCCTTCTAGCATCCTCCTGAGTAAAAACAATATCATCTGAGGTCATCTTGGCTTTCTTGGTAGGTCCCTTCGACCCACTGACTTGAAAGGTATGATTTGCCTCTCGGACGTACCTCTCATGCGACCTGTTTAAAGCACCTGCGATATTGGGACCACCATAGATCGTAAAAATAGTTCTTACCGTAGGCTCATGCTCTGGTTCAGAGCTCGTAGGGGCTATTGCTGTGCTGGATGTTGCTGAGGTCGTTGTTGTGGAGGTCATGAATCTATAAGTTGCTCCACATAATTCCTCAGGCGACTTCTCCTGATCAATTTTTCAATGGCGTCCTTCAACGCCCAACAATCTGAAGTATTGTGCCCGACCTTATTATGATAGGTACAAAATTTACTTATGTCTCTATGCTGAACAGGAGCTCTCAAAGGATAAGGCTTGCCAAAGTCTTCCCTGTTCTTTTCTGTTGCAAATATCCTGTTTTAGGAGTCTGACAGGATGGTGTAATTCTCGTAGCGACCTTGACGTTAAGGTCGTTTGTACCTTGACTCTCTCCTTGCCTTCTTGGCGATCTGATTGCTCGAGCCACTATTTTTACCTTCTTCGTTCCTGCCATTATTTTTCTTTTCAATTTGGCTAGAACTGTCCGCTTCATTCTTCTGGTTGGATTTCTTCAGGCCGAAGGTTTTCTCCCACCTGATCTCATTCGTAACTCGCTCATAAAACTCTCTCAGATCCTTCACTGGGAACTTGTAGATGCTCTCATACAATTTTTCATCCTTTCGCAACCCAGCTAAGATCGCTGTCAATATACTCTCATCTGATGGATGCTTGACATTCGCGACCTCGCTTCTAAACCTAGTGATATATTCATTCAACGATTCACCCTGACGTTGAAAGATGGTGGCTATGTGGCAGGATTGAGCGAGCTGCCTTCTTAAGGCCCTGTACTGGCCAATGAACTTCTACTGACACTTTACCCAACTACCTATGCTGCGAGCTGAGAGATTCTTGAATCATGTCCTTGGAATATCCCCTAAAGTAGCTGGGAATACACGACATTTCACCATTGGATTACCTGTCTGCAGGTCCATTTGAACGTTAAAAGCATCTAAATGATCATAGGGGTCACTATCTCCATTGTACCGCTGTATGTTGGACATTTTAAACCTCGAAGGGAGAGGCTGCGTCTCAATTTCTCTCGTGAATGGAGTCCTTTTCCCGTAATGTCCACGTTGCGCTGGGGCTCCAGGTCGCACTTCTAGCTACTGGACCCTCTGGAGGAGTTTCTCTACCTGTGGATCTCGAAACTCATATCTTCTCCTGTGGTCGCGACTTAGAGAAGGGTGCTCTGGTTCATATCTCTCGACCTCTTCGAACAAATCTCCATGCTGATGGGATCTCGCATGTCGCCCATTCACCTCATCAACACCTCGAGCTTCAACTCGGATTCTATCATGCCCAACCTTTATCCGTCGGTTTCCCTTCTGGCTCAACCGTACTACCAAGCTCGTTGGGCGTGCGACTTCTCTTTCCCCGCGGATAGGGTGGCCATCAGCTCTAGGACGCACATTAGAAGAACGAGCCGAGTCAGCAAGTCGTGGCATATCCCTAGCTGGCCTTTCAGGCATCTGCATTGCTTCATGTTGTTGGGGCACGTACCTTGGAACCTCGACCTCAACCCTAGGTGCATTCTGCATCTGAACCTACACCAACATATTGACAGCCTCTGTAAGTTGTCTAACCGTGTTCTCCAGCGCCTCCTGCCTCTGATGCCATACATGTTGCCCATCAGCCGGGCCCCCTGAATAGATTAGCGAGGGGGTAAGGGTGGCACGGCTACTGCAGCATCCCTTACCTGACCACGTGACGGTCCTGCTGCATATATGGGTGCGTCTTCCACGGGTTGCATGTTCTGTTGAGACCGGTTCACGCGGCTCTCCACCTGGTCATCATCTCCAAGATACTTGTTTGATCTGGTCCTTGCCATGTTATCTGAAATTGATGAACTGTGGTGAAAAAGATTGCAGTTTGGGTCCTCCTTCTAAGCCAAAATGTCGACGGGTATTCAATACCCAATACCTACAATCAATGTGAGAAAACACAGAAATCGAGAAGATAACAATAGAGAACTAAGAATCAAACAAGAAAACAAAGGAATTTTAACGTGGTTCAGCGAGTACGCCTACGTCCACGACTATCTCTTTTAAATTCTGTAGAGTGACAGTATATTATTTTTTGTAATGTCTGTTACAATGATTTTAACCCCTATTTATAGAGGAAGTATCGTTATAATTAAGGAAGCAACAAAATGGAAAAAGAATCATGAATTAATTACACTTTCTAATCTGTTTGAATAAAATCAGGAAACTACTCCATAAAATCCGAGATAATGTTCACTGAGTTTGAATTTAAATTAACTTCCGTTTCTGGTGAGAAAATCACGATTAGATTAGGTAACTGCCTGTTCTGAAAGATATTGCATTAACTACGCTCTGGGCGAACTGCCGTTTATGGCGACCTAGAGTTAGACCTCGTTGAGAAGCGAATGAATAAGGTAGACTATGGAACGAGCTACAACCTAACTGTGATACGAGCTCGTAGCTATGAGCTGAGAAAATTACTGGGGCGAGCTGAGGAACTCGCTGGGCTTAGAGTTGATATCTAGGCCTTGTCTGATGGGCCTTAATTGGGTTGACTTTATTGGGCCTAAGTTGGGCTTTTACCAGCCCATTTAATGAGTCCGGAAAATGCATATAACACCTACTATCTAACATATTTCTAATTAGTTAATCTTATACACCTAATGTGTGCACTGAAGCATTTCTTTTTCTTCTATATTAATTTTGAATAATCTTAAACCTAAATTGATGTTTTCAATTGACATTAATACAAGTTTAGTAATTGGAATTCAATCATGAGTACAACCCAAAGAAACAACACAAACAGTAATGTATACCACCAAATTTGTAAATAAAAAGAAAAGTTAATTAGAATAGCAAACATTTACAATACACTCATATCTGTGTTTATGATATCTAATCACAAAATTGTCACCCATGTAATTAAACATAGCCATTATTTTATCAATCATGCAAAATACAATTGAAAGTCGTGCCATGTACATTTTTCCGGTACCAAGATATTATTCACATATCTCAATTATAGTAATAATCATCACAACTTAGATATCACATCATTTAGGATGCATTTTATTTTTTGGGATTGATTAGTATTACTACAAAATGGGAGTTTAAAGGCCCTTAATGTGTTAAATTAATATTCCCAATTATTTTAACTTGGAAAAAACTAAATATATGGGTTTTCTTTTTCTTTTTAATACCACTAGCGGTGTAACCACTCGAATGTAGATCATTACCAAGCTTAATGAGGATTTTTCACCACCAAACTACATTGAAAGGTATATAATGTACTTGATCTATCTCTATGTTTTTGTTGAGGTCATTTTATTTCACAGACTTAGACTTTACAAAGTCTTTCTTTTTTAATGGAAGACTTGGAACTCTGCAAGTCTTATATTGTATTTTTCCATTGACAAACCTATCATGGGCCTCCTGTGAAGCAAAAACAAGAACAATTACAATAATCATTTTTCTTTTCTGTCTAGTGGTGTTATTTGCCTTTAATTCAATTATTTATTTCTTAAAATTCCATATGGTACAAGCGTGTTTTTTGGTGCAAGTTTTTCTTGTACAACTTTAATAATTAAAGATTTTGTTTTACACTTTTAAAAGTAAAGCTTACATGTAGTGGTTTGTTCCATCACGAGGTGATATTTGAGAATTTGATTATTTTATAGTGTAATGATTTGCATATGAAACAATGTCAAGTAAACGAAATGCTTTCATCATCAAACTACATTGAACGATGATATTATTGAACAATATTGAGAATTCGGATAGCTATAAAATATTAAAATTACACATAAAAAGTTAATGCATTCAATTGCTTACAAACTTAAAATGATACTAGTAAATTTAGTTCATCCTAACATTCAAAGATATTTTGGATTAAAAAAAGAAAAAAAGAAAGAAAGTCTTTCTTAATGCAAGTCAATCAATATCAATAAAGTCTTCTAAGAAACTAGTAATTTACTGCATCTATATGTACAATTATTTTAGACAATCAACATCACAGTTGAGATAATATTGATTTATTATTATTATTTTAATTATCACAATTAAATTGAAGTTTGAGAAAGAGAAACATAACTCAAACTCAAATTTAAGATGTAAATTATCACTGAACCAATTTTAATTCATCTTGTATTATAATATTGTTATATAACTATAGATTTTGTTCTAGATGAATAATCAACACAATAATAATTGAGATAATGCTTCTGACTGGTGAGATGTACCCACCTCACAGAAAGAACTTTACGTTATGTCCAGCAAATAATTCAATGCTTGTGCATGGAAAATGAAGTGAACTTTATGCAAAATCTCTTGCAATTTCAAAACTTTCCAAAGTTTGTTCTACTTTGCTTGGTATCTATATTAAAGTATATGTGAAGAGAATAGAATCTTTACAGCTTTTGTGTTGGAAAAAAATTGAAGGACATGAGAAAAGCATATAGAATATTAGATTTTAGGGGAAAAAAAACACAGCTTGAAGCAACGAATTATATGTCGTGACTATTGCCGTTTATGTCGGAATGAGCATCTGATGAATTCCACAAAAAGAGCTGGAAAATACCAAATTGGAATAAGTCATTATGTCTTCATCAATAAGTCAATATCATGTGCTATACTATAGTGGTCCAATACAATTAATATGATGATTGCATTTTAGAAGGGTGTTAGCACCCAAGAAACTACTTTTAACACCTATTTTATAAATACATTTTTTAATTACAAAAATATTCATAAAATTACTTATAATAATGTGCTAATTTAAGGAAATAAAAATAAAATTACTTCTTAGTTTTCAAAATTTTCTATCCGTCTAAATTCGTTAAGTATTAACTAAAATCATAATTATATACGTCTCGAATAAATATGGATGGTAAAGTTTTATGTTTTTTTTCTTCATTTTTTCTTGTTTTGTTTTGTGTTTGATATTAGGTTAGATAAATTCGATTTCTAAAAGAATCATATCTTAATGATACATAGATAAATATATTTTGATCCAATTAAAAAAATAATAATGAATCTGGGTCTTACCAACCATTCTTACACAAAATTTTCTTTATGTATAAGCGCAAGCATGTGTAAAGAATAATAACATTTTCTCCTTTTTTTTGCTAGCATATTTTGAAGCCATTGATGAGAAAGAAAAAAAATAATGAAGGAAAAGAAAAAAAAAAGAAAAGAATAATAAAAGACAACAGATTGGAAAAGAATGAAAGAAAGCAAATAGAAAAGGAAAAGGAAAGAAAGAAGGAAAGTTGAAAAAGGAAAGAGTATTTGTAAATATAAATTTAATAACTTACATATATAAATTAATTTATGGATATTTTGGATATTTAAAAAGGTGGATAAAAAAAATAATAAATCTTAATATTGGATTCAATGAGTAAATGGGTGTGAGGAGTAAAATTTTTGGTGGCAATAGAGCCACCTATTTAAAAATATAAAAAAGAATTTATCTATTATACAAATTTGAGAATTATTGAGTACAATGATTATAATTCACCAAGATAGGGACAAAACTTTAATTGCACTAATATGACTTATCTTTTATTTATATTTTATTCCAACAATTTTGTTTTTCCAAACACATGTTCTATCTAGTTGAAAACATTTTTTTAGATTTGCTTGTACAAAAATTTGGTTACTGAATCAATTGATACATCGAATAGAGAAAAAAAGACACAACTAAAGGGATTTGGAAGTCAAATAATGGGCCCTTCACCATAAGGATCCCTTCGAGCAAGGGGACATTCCTGAGTGATTTGTTTCCTTTAGCTACCTATCAATAGAGATAAAGAGGTCAGGAGTTGTTGGTGGTTCATCGGTGAAATCCCTCTGATATAGAAGTTAGTAGGCCTTTCATGAATAACTCCTTTTACGTGAGGCTAGGAGGTAGAAAAGGGAAAGAAACCTAGGTTACTTTGATAGGATCCGACCCGGATTCCCTCTACTGAACCTAGCGGTCCTGTCAGACATCCCACGAGACCCTTTTTTATGTTTAATTAATATGACTCAAAAAGACGTTGTGAAGCGAATTCGTAACTATAAATAATTTTACTAAACATAAAATGTCATATACTTTAAAATCTCATTCAAGATTATCCAAAAATATGTAATTAAAAGTATTACCATGAATATTCAAGTATTTGAAATATGCATGCATCATCTCATCATAAAAATTCTACAAATCGTGCCCAAAATCAAGATATGCAAAATACATGATTAACATTTAAATCATAACATTTATAAAGAAACTAAGCAGCATTGTTGAAAGTCTGGCCTACCTAGTCTGAACGCAGCAAACTGGTACCCTGATCTTTCGCTCTTGCACTTGAGAAATTTTTATAACATAAAATAAAATGTTATAAACTATAAAGTTCAATGAGTGCGTAATGGTTTCTATTTAAAATTTATCTTTTCTAAAGTATACCTTCCGAAAAACATTTGTTTGAAAACTTTTTTCTTTAAAACGATTTATTTCTAAAAATTTGAGTTTTATAAAAATCTCTTTAAAGTTTTAAAAGTTTTCATAAAGTACTAAAATATTTTATGGCTTTCTAAAACATTTTCTTTCTAAAAGTTTGCTTTAATGATATGTTTTTCTTTCTAAACTGCACTAATGGGGAACCTAAGGGAAGCTACAATCACATGAGTAGGTAGACCAGGTTCGCTCAGTGTGGGGGGTCACATGGCATAAAGCTAGCGTCACACATCGTGACAAAGCTACAAAAACATCTCGTTACTGCGTGGCGAAACTACCATCGTGCATTGCATGACAAGATAATACCCCACAAGTATAAAGGGTGACTAGACAGACATGACCGACTCAATCCCCCCGATGTTAGCAGGACCAGTCCTCCCAACACTTGTCATACACTACGGGGTATACCGACCGAATCTAAAGCTATAAGGTCTCTCTATCTATAAACTTGGGTCGTTACATAAATCTTTGAAAAACTCTTTCTTTTTTATAATTCAATTCAAATTCTCTTTCATAAAATGTGCTAATAATATTTGCATAACATCTCATTCATAAACAATTTCTTTGCATGCTAAAAATAAATCATTTATAAGCTTAAAAAGAACAAGTGATAAATATCTGTAAGGATTTACAAAATAAACTGAAAGGTATTTAAAAACATTTTTCACACTCAAAGTTCGTTGCCCAGCTCACCAACAGCTGCTCCTTTAGCATCTTTCGTCAGCTCGCTGGTCACCTATTTTAATCACAAATTGAAATTTTCCATTCAACTTGCAAAACATTTCAATTTCTATTATTTCTATAACTTATAATCTCAACCAAGATATTACGGACTATAACACTACCAGTCTAACTCGCGCTGCAAGCTTACACTCCAGCTCGCCCTAGCTCGTGCCTTCAGCGAGCTCCTACCTTGACCAACTCTGCCCATCTTACTGGTATCCACTATTCCAGCAAGCTTGCTTAACTCACTCTTTTGAGCGAGCTGCTACCTTCTCCTAGCTCAGTTCATTCCTCAACACCCCTCAGCTCGCCCTTACAAGCTATTACCTTAGGCTAGCTTGGCCAAGCGTTATAGAGGTTGTATCATCATCATTCAGCTCGCTCTCGTGAGCTCGCGCTTCAGGTCAATTCGACCGGCGCTGGAAATAAGCTAAGGATATCATCCAGCTCACACCTCGCGAGTTCCTATCCTGATTCACATGAGCTCACTTCTAACACTTCTATTTCTTTTCCAGCCTTCATATTTTACACATTCATTAACAAATTCCCACCTCATCTAATCTCACATCCATATTCTTACTAACATTTTATCAACTTCACTATGTCAAAACCAGGTCATAAACACAACAGGTTGTGCGACAAAACTTAATCATTCTAATCCACAATCAAACTACCACAGATCAGCATTATTTTTTAGCTACTGTACTTATCAGTTTTCCCTTTGATCTCTTACCTTGCTTCCCCTTGTCTGCAACTTAAATATCTAGATCTAGTTACAAAAATCTTATTAAAACTTATGCAAAGCTACTGACAGTTTTTGATAGATTTCTTACAAAACTAAAACCACAAATCTTACTTTTACCATGCGATTCTTATCAGATCTGATTTCTAAATCTATTTTTCACCTTCCAGTAACTTGATTTCCTCCAAAAATGGCAGCAGATCAGCTTGATGCAACTACAATCTGCCCCCCCCCCCCCCCCCCCCATCCCCCCCTTCTTCTCTGTCAACAGCTTCTCTCTCTCTCTCTCTATAGATTTTTTTTCAACTCTCTCATTCTCTCTCCTTTTCATGGTAAACTCTCACCACACACACACACACCTATTTATAGACGTGGGTCAAGCTCGCTTTTCACCTTAAACTTCCTTAAAATTATGATTTTGCCAATGTCTTTTCTCATTATTTACGATTTTGTCATTCTTATGAAAGTTTCTTATTTACACAAAATTTTTCTTAACTTTTATAATTTAAATTTAGTCTCAATCCTTCTGAAAACTCCATAAAAATTTAATTTTACCTCCGTACACTCTCAAGTTCCTTTTTATTATTTTACAAACAAAATTTATTTTATTCTGTACATGAGTATAGTACAATTTCAGGAGAGGGTGTTATATACTCATTCAAATAAGATCTGAGAACAACATCTAATACTTGTGAAAGACTTTCCATAAGGTGTTCCTTCGCATATTAGTGTGTTCCTAATTTGGAGAGAATGACTTATCCTTTCTACTAAACAATGTGCATGTATATATAGAGATATATATATATATATATATTCATTCTTTGGTTTTAAGGTTTCTTCCTACTCCCTTTGTTGGTAGACAACTTCCTTCTTTACATCTCTTCACTTTCGCATCTACTCCTTGTCATCAGACTCTCTTTCATCCAGTTGCTTTCACTTTATCTTTGTTTCTTGCTCTTTATTAAGTCGAATTAGGTTTGACAGATATGTGGCACCCTTATGCCCGTCCCTTTTGCCATGAGCTACATGGCCAATTATCATCCCTTCCTTTCCTCTTGCAACTTGGTACCTATTGCCCTGACCATTTATTAGTCTTAGGTTTGCCGCTAAGCTTGATCATCTTGTCTCTCTAACAGGAAAAAAGGGCTGACAAATGTAAAGGGCTTCATTTTGAACTTCTAGGCTAGGTCTTCCTTTGGTTTGTTTTTCTGCCCCTTGTTAAGGGCATTTTTGTCTCTTTAACTTCTCCTATTATGCACGTCTAAGCCTGAAACATTGCTTCATTTGGATCCATCCTTTGGGTTTGTTCCTTAGGCCCTTATCCTTTTAGTTCATTTTTAATTGTAGGACTTTTAGGGCCTAGTTTAATTTGATTTAAGGGAGCTAATTTTTCCCACAATAAGATACTACTTACAGTATAGCATTGAATTAAATAAAGGGAAAACTTCATTTTAGTTTTTAAGGTTTTGAAAATATCAGGTTTTTAAAATTCTTTTAAAAACAACTTTTTTCATTAATAACTTTTCCAAAACTCTTTAAAAATGTCTAAATCATCAGTTAAATAACAGTCAACATTAACAAAATGCATTAAAAAATGTTTTTGTCTTTGATGGTTGTTAGTAGTACATAAATTACCATATTACACTAATAAAATAATGAATTTATAAATTAAATTGTCTAAAATATTTCTGAATGTAAATTGTTAAATGACAAATTAAATTGCTTAAAGTTGCCGTTGACCATCAATTGACTGACAATTTGGACTTTTTAAAAAAGTTTTGGAAATGTTAGAAATAAAAAGAGCTATTTTTAAGAAAGTTTTAAAAACTTGATATTTCTCTAAACTTCAAGCACTAAAATGAAGTTTTTCCTTAAATAAAAACTCTGTATCATCAAGTAGTATTGGATAGTGGTCCACCTTGTTAAAAAATTTTTTGATAAGTGTGACACCATTATATTTAGTTGATACATGTTGGATTAAAATTAAATCAACCCTTATAATTATTTTTGTTTTAATAATTGTCGTTGCTAATCTAGTTTAATACTATAATATTTTAATTTAATTTCAGGAGAGTTAGTATTGCAATTCATTATACATAAGTGAATGTATATGTGCTGGTGAATATTTTACAAGTAGAATCTTGTAGAAAAAGGTTGTCTTTTTATATGCTATTTTTTGTAGAAAGAAAAAACAAAATATGACAATGATTAAGATAATTATTATAAACAAATTATTTCTTTGTTTAGGTACTTACGCATCTCTCTATCCATAATAATAATAATAATAATAATAATAAGAAAAAGAAGAAGAAGAAGAGGTATGTGACTCTTAGCATACGCTTTTCCAAGCATGTGCAGAGAGTTAGAAGTGCCCCAACAAACCTCAGACTATTAGTAGATATCTATAGAAGAAGTGGTCTCATTTGGGCTTATTGGTTGTCTTTAGTGGACCAATTATATATTTTAGCAGTGACCCATTTTAGTCTTTATTTATTTATTTTATCAAGCATTGACTCTACATTATTTCTTCAGTGGTAGTGGAGACAAACAATGCTTTCATGGTCACCCACAACTCAACTCATGTGAATAGACCTATATACATATATATATATATGTGTGTGTACACACACACACACTAACTTAAATTATATTGTGTCAAACGTGAAGTAATTAAACACTTTTACTTCTTTTGGAAAAATTATATCAAAGAAGTCTAATGGAATCTATTAAGATCAAATATTACATATATGACTTGATTAAAATATACTTACGTAATTTTGAGATATATTTTTACACACATCTGTTAAGATCAAACACTACATATATGGTCTGATCAAAGAATATGCATTTTTACAGTCGAGAAATCAACTTTCGTGAATGAGAGATAACTGTTGTCAAGCAAAAAAAAAAAACTATTCACACAAACTATAATATCACATTTATTAGAAATTAAACTGTCATACTCTTGGATGCTAGAGATAGCCACAACTAACTGAGCTAAGAGATATTATATATAGTGTTTAAAATTTTGAGTTTATGAAATCTTAGTAGTTGAGAAATACCTCCATTTACTAATTTAAAATTTGTATAACTATATAAATGTGTTTATTAATCAAAACTAAAAATTAAAAAAAAAATCAAAATTTATTAGAAAGGAATTTAATTTTATTTTTATGGGAGGAATTAATGGTTTTGATAAATTTTGTAATCAATAAATTAAAAATTAAGTTTTATTTCCTTCCCCCTTTTTTTTTTTTTTTGAAACTCCTTCCCGCTATTTTCGGTTTAGTAAAATGCATATACTTTGGAGACAATGAATGGTTGTTTCATTGTCTTATTATAATCCTCATACATAAAAATAAATTTTAGGGCAAAAATACATAAACAGCCTGATGTTTTGTCATAATTACATAAAAGTAGCAATTATGGCCTTTTGGCATTGATGTCATTTAAGGTTTTATAAACACAACAAAAACACTCCAGTCGTTAGTTGACTAATTGTTGACCAAACTTTAAAGAAATCATGGAAGGGCAATTTGATCATTATAAGTTACATTCAGTAAATTAAAAAAAAAAACTAGCCAATCAAATTTTGCCACATCACCTATAATTGATGATAACTTTTTTTTTTTTTTTTGCTTGAGGGCAATTTTATCTTTAACCATATAAAACAATTAAATTTTAAAGAATTTTTAAAAAAAAATTAAAAAAAAGGATAGAGACTATCTCCATCTAGATACAAAGACTAGTGGCCTCCATGCATGGACCACTGGTCTCCATTTTATAGAGATCGTCTTGGAGACCGGCTAGGTCTCCAACCATTGGAGCCCTAGAAGGTCGCCAATGGAGACCAACTAGTTTTGGGTATCTATAGTGGAGACCCATATCTAGGTCTCTATTGGTGTGTCTCTAGTCAAAGACATTTATTTATTTATCGAATTTCCTTTTGCTTTTTTTTTTTTTTTTTTTTGGGTGAGTTTAAGTGATCTTAGTTGATGAATGATGAAGAAGGGAAATGATGGATGAAGAAGATGACGAAAAGGATGGAGATAATAAAGTTGATGGATGATGTTGATGATGATAAAATGGAGATGAATATTGAATAAAGAGGGATAGAGATGATGAGGTTGATTAATGATAAAGATGATGAAGAAGGATGAGGTTGATAGATGATGAAAATGATGAAATCATTTTAATTATTTTTTAAAATAATATAATGCTATATTAACGATAAAACAATGATAAATTAACTAATTTTATTAATTTTTGAAATAAAATAATGATATACTAATGATAAATAAGAGCAAATGGTATTTATAATTTTGTAATTAATAATATTGTAAAGGAAAGAAGTTTTTGTACTTGTTAACACAAATATACCTAACCATCCCATGCCACCTATCACATCAACTAATTTCTTTTTTTTCAACTTTAAAGGTATTTTACTCTTTATATATATATATATATATTTTTTAGACGTTAGTGGGACTAATCTAATAATAGTGAATGTTTCTGTTACGCTTGTAAAAGTTCAATGCATGCGTGCAAAAAGGATCAAAGTTATAAATTTTATATAATTATTGTAAATGTCAGGGTCTTTCTATACTTTGCCCTAAATTATATATATATATATATATATATATGAGATTAAAATGATGTTCTGCAAGTGAAGAACAAGATCACTCTCACTCTAGACGTTACCATCAAGCTTCCTTCCTTCCTACAGACTTATCCACATTATTTTTGTGGAATGAACACGAGTGACAGCCACATGCGACTTTATTTAATCCATATATTTCACATATAATCTTTTTGGTATAATTTCTCTTAGCCACTTGTTAAAAATATTTCCACTAGATAGCATTGCTTTCGCATCAATCTTTGTATAATGAAAGACTCTTTTCACTCATGAGTTTTAACTAAGCAAGCAAGTAATAAATAATTCAAAAGATATGAATTTATATAAACATTAGTTAGATTTATGCATTTGAATTATTTTTCTCTCTCCCAATTTTTAAATTTATATATCGTTTACTTAAATGTGATATTAAATGAATCAAAGATTTATTGAAATCTGCCAAGATTAAACGTTACAATGAAGAGATATGAAAACATATACTCCAACAACAATTGATGATAATACTCCCAACACATGTTTAAAATATAATAAAAAAAATTATATTTATTATCTCAATATTTTACATGTACTATTATATAATTTTTTAAAAAAAACAAATAAAATTCAATAATAGCCTAAAAAAGGACTATATGAAAACCTCTTTTTGATTCAGAAGTTGATTATTATGAGAGTGAAACAATTGATTAACAAAACCATAATCGAACAGTATGATTATTATAATGATTAATACTAAAATTGAATGTGGTTTAAAAAGACAATAATAAAATTAAAGGTGGCATGATATACGCCCTTTAATTGTCAATCGTTGTTCCTCATCTTGGTCGTGGCAAATACGATAGAAAACTATATATAGTGTCAGTATCTTGTCAATGTCGATTTCATTTTTAAAGGTTCACGTTTATGACTGTGATGACCTTTATATACTGTGGCGTTTCGTTCAAGCAACGTCCATGACCTACTCTATAGATAATAAATTACCTTACCTAAAGTTAGGTAGGTAGATAATTCATTTGATGTTTTGGACATACTTGAAGAGTAGCACATAGAATTTTGCTAACTTATTGATTAGATAAGATTACTCATTAATAATAATCGTTATATTTTATTTCAATTAAATTATATAAATACAAGGTTCAACTTTATGATATATAATATTTATTTCTTAGACATAAATTCAAGTTTAATTTTCTAATAACAAATTAAAACCCTTCGATTTTCGTTTAAGAGAACTAATGTTTAGAAGTGATAGAAGGATTTTGTCACCGACAAAGTAGAATCCATAAATTATTGGTCAACAACATATTTTTAGGTCATGAAAAAATCTAATTACTCATCGTCTTAGGGTGATCTTGATCCTATGCCTATGGAAAAACTTTCAATATGACGAATTCCTACATCTGTTCAATAAAATTTGTTAATATATATATAAAATTTTACTCTCTATTATTCCCAGTGCCTCACTTGCCGCAGTGATTATTCATAGTTTTTTTTTTTTTTCCCTCTTCAATTCTTTTGAAGGTTAAAAGAATATCCAAGAAAAAAATTAAAAATTTGATTTTAGCCCAAAAATAAAGTTTTTATTTTGAGAACTGAACATAATTTCAATCATTTTTATCCATTTGACTTAGATCAACTTTATGTGTAATATTGCACATAAAATATTTTAATTTATGTAAAATAATTTCAAGTGAACAAATTTACGTACAAACTACACATGGAATGTTTTAAATTATGAGAAATATTTTTATGTATAAATATTTCATATAGGTGAAAAAGTTTATATGTAATGTTGTATGTGAAATGTTTAAAGAGATTAATAGTTAAAAACTATTGAAGTTTTATTTGGAAAAAATAAATAAATGAACTTTATTTTTTATCCATAAAGTAACTTTCTTTTTTAAAAGTAAATTTATTCGTATTTTATATGTTGATCAATATTAAGACATGCATGTCCTTTTAATTTTTTTTGGTAAAGGTAAATGAATAATTGAATAACAAAAGACAAATGCCGTCTTGATCATTTTAAAAGACATCACATGTGAAGAGCATCTTTCAACCAACGTGGATATGGAAAAACAAAAACATGTACTTCACTCGCATGTTTCACATTTTAGTGGCTTTAAAGTTACCACGGTCCATTGTAAGTTAAATAGGAGAGAGCAATTATTTAGTCCTATGAAAATTTATGTTGGAGTTATCTCTATCACGGGTAATATTTCAAAAAGCAAATTCAGTAGTTCTAAAATATTTGGTGTAGACATGCGCACTCTTAGTTTTCTTTTTGATAATTAAAAGAAAATTGAAAATCTATTTACATCAACAGTGGTCCATTGGAGCCTATGAAAATTAAATATTATATGTGATAAAGAAATCTACTCACACAATATTAAAAAAATACTCTTAAAATAAGACCCCTTGTAGATGCTGATAAATATGTATGGTTGAATTCTATCACAAATGTGAGTAGAAAATGTATTAATCAACAAGCCAAATATTAACACAAAAAAAAAAATAAATAAAAGGCTAATTATTTTCTTGGCAGACAAATTTTTGAGATCTGAATAAGAAGAACATCGACATCTCTATTTAAATGATAGATGACTTTGTAAGAGTTGTTCAAAATGAAAATTGAATTTTAGATTGAATGATTAGGTGAGTGAAGTAATATGTGGGTCAGAATGTTGTGGAAAATGAGCAACAGAAATTTGTTAAATGTAGGACACAAGCAAACGTTTGTATGGACAAAAACTAGCCATAAATGTGGTTGCGGTACAATAATTGACTGACCGATGTAGATTTATGGATGAATCATTTGTTTTTTTATCTAAATATTGAATAGTATTAAAATTTATTAAAGATTTAATAATTATTAAAATATGAAATCTGAATAATATATATTTTTATATTTAATATATTATAAACTTATTCATTTTTTTAAAATTAAAATTATCTAAAAACTACTAATGTGATAATATATATTATTTTATAATTTATTGTTATGTATTTTAATTGATTAGATACAAACAATTGAAAATAAATAATTTAATAAACTCTA
The DNA here is from genome assembly GCA_019925255.1 of Litchi chinensis. Lineage (NCBI taxonomy): Eukaryota > Viridiplantae > Streptophyta > Magnoliopsida > Sapindales > Sapindaceae > Litchi > Litchi chinensis. The sequence continues at coordinate 24,008,595 of CM034464.1, forward strand.
AAATATTTTTATATACATATTAATAATATTAATTTATAATTAAATATGATTAAAAATATAGTAGTGTTAATCATATTTATATACTTAAATATATTAATATATTTAATAAATCAACTAAAAAAATGAATATTTAATTGTAAATTAAAATACAGTAGTTTTATTCTAAAATAATTTGAGATGAGATATATTTATGTTTTTCCTTTTAAATATATTTTTGTAAGTATAAAAGGAAGAAAAAATACGTAATATAAAATTAGAATAAATTTAAAAATATATTATTTTGGAGGATAGACTTGAGATAGAATCTTTTGAATATCTTTTAGTAATTTGTAATTAAAAAAAAAAGTTAATTTTTTTTTAATTATTTATTAGTAGTTAAATTGTTTGACCATTTTAACAAATAAATGAAAATAATTAAATAGATACAATCTAATATTGTTAAATTATAAATAGAAAAAAATAAATGACCCATAATGCTGTACAACTAAGGGACCATAACATAAACGACTCGTCCCCGTAGTGTTGTACAACTAAGGGATCGTAGTGTAAACGATTTGTCCCTACAGGACAAAACTTGTAAATTGTTATTTAATTTGAGTACTTGACTTCTTTGATACGATCGTTCTCGAGAAAATGAGAAAGAAGAAAAAAATCTCTGACAGAACGAAAATTGTCTTCTATATAAGAAGGAATTGCTTAATATTCTCCTTGATGTATGGTGAGAAGATTTTTCTTTAAGATAGGGATATATACAACTTTACGTTTAAATTACAGTATACTCCCTTTTCTAGTAGTCAATTAGAGTTAACAATCGACGGTTGAGCAGTTTTTTTGGTTGAAATTACCAAAATGCTCATAAATAATTAAAAATTTGAAAAACTAATTTAAAGGAAAATCAGAATAAAAAGAATTTTAAAAAAAATAATAATAACCCAAGTGGGATCTCCATTGTATCTTTTAAAAATAATAATAATAACCCAAGTGGGATCTCCATTATATGAAACATGGAAGATAGGGATCTTAAAAAAATGCACGTTTAAAAAAAAAATTAAAATAAAGAATTTAAAAAGAAAAGGTGATCTCCATAGTGGTTATAAAGATGAAAAGACGAAAAGCATATATATATATAAATATATAGGCATTGTTTAATCCAAAAATTAATATTAGAGAGAGCACTTTAATAAATTGACACTAATGTGAAGGATAATTAAACTTATAATAGTAAAATATGAAGTTTTCTTTCTGATTACTTTCAAATTGTCTTGAGCAACCCCAGAATAATTAAAAATTAATTTTAATAATTCATTTAATTAAGTACATATGTATCTTATAATTTAAAAATCCCTAATTACAAAGTATAAGAAAAAAAATGGATCAATGTTTTTATCAATTAATAATTCTTATAATGGAAATATAACTTTTTTACTTGTGATTATAGTGTAATTGTTCGCAATCAAATTATGAATATTTCATATTCAAATTAGAAATCAAGTTTTTGTTAGAAATTAAACTTAAATAAATATAACATGACATATCTCTCTAGCCAAGAGACCTTTTTTTTTAATCATTTTATTGGTTACAAATAGATATAACATTAAAAGAACAAACAAAAAATTAAATATTAAATAATGATTAAACATTAAAAAAAAATAGATATAACAAATAAAATTTAAAATTTTAGGGTAAATTAATTTTGTTTTTGAGTCAAGTAAAAGATATTAACATTATATTTAAAATATCTAAGAATATACAAATATTTCATTAACAATTATAAGTACATTTACATTATTATTATTATTATTATATAGATTCAAACAAATAGCCAAAATTAAAATAAAGAAAATGATAGAAATTACATGTTAACAAAGATAAGAATAGAAAATTATAATTAATAAAATAATTACTCTAGATTTTTTCTTTATAACTAATATATCTAACATTAGGTATTAAACATTTAATTAAAAATCTATTAAAAAAAAGTACGAAGTAGAAAGAGAAGCTATTGGCAATTTTTAAAAATTCAGGAGGGGCACATGTCCCTCCTAGTAACACATTTGGTCTGCCAGTGTATGCTAGATCTCCACTGTTCAAACTTAGGTCTCCATTCCCATTGCAATGGATTTAGGTCTCCATTAATGATGGAGCTCACATCATTTATGGAGGAAGGTCAATCTCCATCTCCATGGAGATGAAGCTAATAAGATAGTGGAGCCTTAGATTTGATTTCCATCGTTCATTTAAGAGATAGCCGATGTCAAGATGAAGATTCAATCGGGATTTCACATTTCCTTTTTCTTTCAATTTTTTTTTTATCACTAAATATTTTGATGTAGCGTCTGCCGTTAAAGTTGACCAAATAGTTGTAGGTAAAGTTAAATCCACCTCTAAAAAGACAAACATTAGGGAGGAATTGAGCAATTCCTCCTATATATAATGACAAATGTTTAAAGAACTATTCCTTCAATTTTCATCTCATGATACCATTGACTCTTATTTTAAATTATGTTACTTGTTAATTGAGCCTTTTAGGTTGAGACTTGAGTAGTAATGATTTTGACATGGTATGGACTTATCGGTTGACTAAAAGGTTGAACAAATTATTGCATATAAACTTGATTCACGCGTCACCCATACTTCTCGGAGTTTTTCTCGAGTATATAGTAGATGGCTGTTGACATTGTGGACAAAAAGTCACAGCCCCTATGCTTATGGCATGGGTACTATATCTAATCATAATTTTTTTTTTATTAATTTGTATGAATTGACCTTTTACCCTCATAAGAGTCATTTCTCCACCTCCTTATGGGTTGATTTCTCCTCATATGGGAGTAGCTCTCCGAATTGCACCATAATATCCCATCTTGATAGTCCTTAGAACTAGTTCTAGTAATTAAATAATAATAATAATAACTCAAGAGCATATAACGATGAGATCTAATGAGACAGTGGAGAAGAAAATCTAATCCTGGAGTGGCATAGCTAATCAGTCCTCGCATGCTTTTATGCCGACTTCCCTTTTTTATCTTTTATCTTTTATTTTATTAATATATAAAATATATTATATTTGTAAATATTTTAAAAATATATAATGTAAATATATTCAATTAATATAATTTATTTAAAATAGTGTAAATAGAATATATTTACCTTAGACAAATTAAATTATTCATATTTTATTTAATTTATTTTGACAATTTTATTTTAATAATAAAATATTTCAATTTTGATTTATCCCAAAATTAATTTAATTTAATATGATTTTATCAAATCCTAAATTATGCTGAGCACATGCTATCACTATTCTAGTTCGATCTGGTCCCACACTGAGTATATCACTATAATAATTTAATTCAATTCATTCTAATTCAATTTGATAGATATAATCCAACCTAATTTCAGCTAACAAATGGACATGAAGGCAAATTGTATAAGGGTCAATGAGATGGGTGACCGAACATCGCATCCACTTGGAAAAAATGGCTAAAGAAAAGACAAAAGTCGTTTTCTGTCCCTTGTTATCGGAGCCAATTACGCCTTAGAGATTTAGGAGTGGCTGGTAATGTTTCCTTGTTCCTCTTCCCTAATAGAATAATCACACTCATATGAACTTAAAAAGGAAGTAAAAGAAGGAGAAAATAGTTATAGAAGCATCAAAAGCAGATTCAATCAAAGCAGAAGCATGTTATCGATTTACTAATCTTACAGGCAATCGAAGAGGTGATTGGAATGTGATACAAACACAAATAAAATAAATACATAATTAGAATTGACATTGACAAATTCTTGGTAAGTCTATGACATTTTACTTGCATCGAGAGCTATGTACGTAATACTGTACCTTTGATTTTGGTTAGATCAATTGAAAAGTTTTATATATACGTGATATTGTGCCTTTGATTTTGGTTAGCTCAATTGAAAAATATTTTTTATATACATAATTTTTATGATCAGTACATCCTAACTTTTAAATTATTAGCATCATTAATCTCAGTTATTGACTGTATTTGAATTAAATAGAAGCAAAATATTTTTAGAATAAAAAATGTTATAAATGACTAAAATTTGTGGTTCTACCAATTTAAAAATTATAACTTACTGGCCAAAGAAGTTATATATATAAGTTATAGGTTTTATAACACTGTGCCCCCCTGTTAACAGTAAACGTTGGATGTCATTAGGAATAAGAAGGGTAAAACGGTAATTTTGTATTTATTTACAGTTTTCTGAAAATGTAAACAAATTAAAGGAATTAATAAATATATGAAAAAAAAAAAGAAAAGGAAAAAAAAAAAACTGAACAATGTTCATCAGTTTCATCGTCTCAACCAAATCAAAACCATCAACTTCATCATCACAACCAAATCAAAACCATCATCTACATCATCTTCATCATCTCAACCAAATCAAAACTCTCTATCTTCTCCCTCTCTCTCTCTCTCTCTCTCTATCCTTCTTTATTCTTTTCCCCACCCAAATTTCTGGGTTTCCATTCGAATGGAAACCCAGAATTTCCGAGTTTCTAGATGAATGAAGACCCAGAAACTAGGTTTCCATTCGTCTGGAAACCTAAAAAGTTTTGGGTTTCCAGACGAAATGGAAACCCAGAAATTTCTGGGTTTCCATTTCAAAAGGAAACCTAGAAATTTCTGGGTTTCCAGTGGAATGGAAACCCAAATCTGGGTTTCCATTTCGTCTAGAAACCCAGAAATTTCTGGGTTTCCATTCGAAATGGAAACCGAGATCTGGGTCTCCATTCGAATGGAAACCCAGATCTCCCAATCCATCATCAAAAACCGCCAAGCCATCATCAATCTCCTAAACCATCATCAATCATCAGAAAAAACATCATCAATCCAAAAAAAAAAAAAACAAAAAAGAGTGAGAAGAAGAGGCAGCAATGTCGAGAGAGAGAGAGAGCTCCATGGAAACCCAAACCATCATCAATCTCCCAATCCATCATCAAAAACCCCCAAGCCATCATCAATCTCCTAAACCATCATTAATCATTAGACAAACATCATCAATCGAAAAAAAAAAAAACAAAAATAGTGAGATGGAGCTTGATGATATATAAGGAGAAGAAGAAGTTTTAAGGAAGATGAAGCAGCAGAAGTTTACGCAAGACGCGTAAATTTATTTTCAAGTTTTAAATTTATTTTTAAAAAAATAAAAATCATAAAGTTAAGGACATTTTAGTCATTTTACTTAAATAATCGGTCAAACTTTATCTTTAACGTTGGTTGACTGTTAATAGGGGGGTAAGGTGTTATAAAAATGAAAATATTTACGCGTCTGTATTTGAGTTAACCTCAAGGGGGTATTATGCATTTAACTCATATTATAGTTAACATAGGGAAAATGATACTAATTCTTTTTTGTCTTCGGATTTTTGAGAAATGATACTTATCATAACATCAATTCTAATGTCAAAACTGTCTATGCATATCACTTTCTTACCATAGTGAAGAAAAAAAAAAGAAAAGAAAAAAGGAAACACCATAATGACTTATCTTTCAATTAAAAATAGATTTGACTTGAAAATTTAAATAGAATAAATTGTATTTATGTGTTTTAGTTTATGAATTTGACTTAAAAAATACAATTATGTAAAAAATTTAATTGGTAAAATTAAGCTAATAATAATGAAAATAAAACAAAAATAAGAATACATATATATATATAGAGGTCATGTTTGGTGCACCCTTGCATTGGACTAGGACTAGGACCCAGAGGAGAGGAGGTAGAAAGGAGTAGAGCAAGAAAGAGATTAAGATGATATATATTTTTGTTATTTTTATTTAAATGTTTAGTCTTCATTATTTTTATTTAAATATCTTCTTTTTTATGGTTTATATTTCAATATTATATTGTTTTTAGGCATTTTCATTGTTACCCGTCAATGGAGATTTTATTAAAAGAAACTAGAAGATATTAGTGGACATGTGAATGGGATAGGAGGAATTTTGATTTTATATATTGTTGTGCTCATTTCCTCGTCCCCTGCCTAAGTGGGCCAGTATAGGCCCCAAACGTTTGAACAAGAGTAAAGGCCCAGAAGGCCCATGATCAAGACCAGCAGCTTGGGGCCTGGCTCGTGAGGTCGCCCAGGCCGCGAGCTCGCAAGCAACTACCAGACCTTCCGAGCATGCATCCTGCCCACATCGCAGTTCGTCGAGCTCGTGAGTCCGTCCAGGTCGCGAGGTTACAGAAGCCACCAAATCGTCTGAACCTCCTCTCCTGACCACGTCAACATGTCTCCAGCACGCATCATTTGACTGGCCGAAGAGCTTACTTAGGGGATATCTTGTACAGCAAATTGTCAGAATAACCAACTCTCATGATTTCCCGTCGGAAACTGCCTGCACAATTACCCAGAAACATTTAATGAAGTGAATATCTCTCCAGGTATATTAAATGCAGATGTATGCAAGAAGAAAATGGTAATTGCCTTTACAATTAATGCAGCATGGCAATGTCAGGATTAACTGAAACTAGCCGTTGCCAGTAACGTGTACAACTTTCTTTTGTATTTTTTATTATAATCTCCCCTCATTTATAAAGATGGGAGACATTTTACTGTAACAACAGGTTGAACAGACTAGAGAACTGTCACTCTGCCAGAATTACCTCAGAGTGGTCGTGGATGTAGGTGCAGTCACCGAACCACGTAAAAATCCTTGTGTTTCTTTTCTCTCTCTCTCTTTCTCTTTAATTCCTCATTGATCACCTCATTAAATCCAATCAACCTTCAAGACCGACATTCCTTCACCTGAATTAAACACCACCAACCTTGAACTTTATTAATTGCCTATTTATTATCTTTCCATCAATACGATCAGAGTCTTTAATTACCAAGCTCGCCGTCTGGGCCCCAAAATCTCTGGTCGATTGTTTCCAAACGTCAACATCTTTTTGGCGCTAGAAGGAGGGCCCAACAGCGACCTGGTAATCTCCATCCAGTTACTATTTCACATTCACTTACATTTGTCTGTCATGGCTAGGATCAAGGCAACAAGGAGTGTCGGAGTGGCAGAAGAACGACATGAAATTCGAGAAGAACAGAGCGCCTCACCTTCCGGAAACGAGGTCGCTCAGGAATGGCAGCAGCGCCAGCGAGCTCTAGAAGATACAGTAAGGGAGTTAACGACGACAGTCAGGGCGTTGATGGAAGTCCAAGCCCATATGGTTCAAAGACAGGTGGAGGTCGCGCCACCAGACAGAGCTCGTCGTCAACCTTCGGAAGAAATTTCAACTCCAGAGGGGGTAGCAGCTAGGGAAAGGTCGCTGACCGAAGGATCAGCTCGCTCCTCGAACTTACACCCAAGAAGAGCCAGGGGGTGGAACCGAGAGCGGGAGGTCTCACCTCGCCCGAACGGGATAAGGGCAAGGACGAGCATCGAGGGCGCTAGGCTCGAAGAGGGTAGTCGTGGGCCAGAACGAGTCCGTGGAGACCGTGCAGGTTATGAGCCCGAGCCGCAGAGGGCCGCCAGACATGTAGAAGCTTTCGGCGAAGAGGGCAGGTCGCAGAACCGTCACTTTGGGGAGCAGGAGAGTACCAGTAGATGGAACCTCAGTCGGCGATCTCTGACCCAGGACCCAGTAGTAGAGGAGTTGTTACAGAGGGTCCAGCAATTGGAAGCTCGACCTGGGGGCCAGACCGGGGAAAAGCGGGAGAATCGCAGGGTACCATTCACCCGGGAGATCAAGACAGTACCCTTTCCGACGAAGTTTAAACTCCCCAATATCCCTCCATACAGCGGCAGGATAGATCCCTACGACCATCTGGATGCTTTCAATGTACAGATGGATCTTCAGATAGACGACCCGCTGGTAAAGTGCCGAGTATTCCCAGCTACTGTAGGGGATGCTCCGCGAGCTTGGTTCAAAGGCCTTCCAGCCCGCAGCATCGGAAGCTGGAGAGAATGTCAGAAGAGGTTCCTGGACCAATATAAGGCCTTGAGGAAACAACTCGCGCCAGCCTGTCACCTCGCTACCATCTTCCAGAGGCAAAACGAGTCCCTGAAGGATTACATCACTCGGTTCAGGGAGGAGGCGAGTAATGGGGAAGCGCCCTCTGACGAGGGTATTTTAACGGCTATTTCTGCAGGGCTTAGGAAGGATGAGAAGCTATACGAGAGTATTTACAAATCCCCAGTGAAGGATTTGGAGGAGTTTTATGAAAGGGCTGTCAAAGAGATCAGATGGGAAGAAGCGTTCGCGGCTAAGAAACCCGGGGGTCAGTGGGGTGAAACGAGCGGTTCCCATCACGAGAAGAGGAAGAACCATGGCAGTGACAGGCCAGGGGAGCCGAGACACCAGACCGCCAACGTTGTGGCGAAGCGAGCTAGACCAGGGCCGAGGGTGGAGCGACCCCGGCGTCTGAGCCGATATGAAAGCTATAGTGTGTTATCGGACAGGCAAGACAGAATCTATGCCGCAGAAAGAAATAGGGAGAATTTCGGGAAGCCACCTCCGACTGGACCCCCTAATCGACAACGGGACCCGAGGAAATATTGTGCCTACCATAATGAGATCGGGCACAATACGTCGGACTACTGGCAATTGAAAGACGCCATTGAAGAACTCATAAGACGAGGCCGCCTAGGAGAGTATGTAGTACAGCCCGCTGGCAGGTGACCTCAGCACCAGTGACCTCAGGAACGAGACCAGCAGCCCGAGCAACAGCAGCCTCAGCGAGCTCAGGAGCCCGAGCGCGAGCCCGCTGTAAGAACAATCTTTACTATTTATGGTGGACCTCATATGGCAGGTACATCAAACAGAGCACACCAGAGGTACGTGCGAGAAGCCAACCATACCATGTTGGCAGAATATAGAGGAGTCGAGGGACCTACCAAAAGAGCAAAGGCGTCCTCAGACAGTATTGTATTCACGGAGGAGGACAAGAGAGGAGTACGCTGGCCCCACAACGACGCGATTGTAATCCGGGCCCAGATTAGTAACGTCGAAGTACGAAGGATAATGATCGACACTGGCAACTCAGTCAATGTCATGTATAAGGGCTGCTATGACATGATGGGGTTAGGGATTGAGCAGTTAACACCCTCATTAGAGCCCCTATACGGGTTCACAGGAGATACAGTGATACCGTTAGGCCAGATCAAATTACCTCTCACCCTCGAAGAACCAGGCCGACAAGCTACAGCTCTTATGGACTTCTTGATTATTAACAGTCCTTCAGCATACAACGTGGTCTTGCGGTGTTCGATGAACGAGCTAGACATGGTCACCTTCACCAGGATATTGACGGTCAAATTCTCGACCCCTAATGGAATAGGCTGTGTCAAGGGAGAACAGCGGTTGGTCAGGCGATGCTATGAAGATGCAGTGAAGATGGGAGTTCGAGGAAGGAAAGTGAACGTGGTCTCGAGTGGCCAACCACAAGTTATCTCTGAAGCCGGGGTGAGCGACGACCTCGATCCTCGCGAGGTGGATGCAGACAGGGCCACGAGACCGATTGAAGAGCTAGAAGATGTGCAGGTCAGCAAAGTAGACTCGGAAAAATGTGTGAAGGTAGGAAGAGACCTGCCACCAGAAGTGAAGACTGAGCTCATAGAATTTCTAAAGATGAACCTTGACGTTTTCGCCTAGAACCATGAAGATATGGTGGGGATAGATCCTGATGTTATGTGTCACAGACTGAACATAGATCCCCAACACAGGCCAGTCCGTCAGAAGAGGAGGCCGATGACCCCGAAACGTTATACAGCTCTGAAGGAGGAGGTCGAGAAGCTGCTAGCTAACAGGTTCATCAGGGAAGCCCGTTATCCTGTTTGGGTCGTAAATCCGGTCCTCGTGAAGAAGAAGAACGGGAAATGGAGGACTTGCATTGACTTCACCGACCTGAACAAGGCTTGCCCGAAAGACAGCTTCCCATTACCCAGGATTGATCAGTTGGTAGATGCAACAGCCGGGCACCAACTCTTGAGTTTCATGGATGCCTACTCAGGATACAACCAAATCCCCATGAGCCCATAGGACGAAGAACACACCTCTTTTGTCACTGATAGGGGGTTATACTGTTACATGGTGATGCCATTCGGACTGAAGAACGCAGGAGCCACCTACCAGCGACTGGTCAACGCCATGTTCCAGGACCAGATTGGGAAGACCATGGAGATATATGTAGATGACATGCTGGTAAAGTCCTAGAAAGCAGCAGATCATGTTCGCGACCTGGATGAGACATTCAAAGTCCTCAGAAATTATCGGATGAAGTTAAACCCCCTGAAGTGTGCTTTTGGGGTAGCGTCTGGTAAGTTTCTTGGATTTATGGTAAATAGCAGAGGGATAGAGGCCAACCTGGAGAAGATCAAGGCGCTTGTGGAAATGAGGCCCCCCTCTAAAATCAAGGACGTGCAGAGTCTTAATGGCCAGGTCGCGACTCTCAGCCGGTTCATCTCGAAAGCTACTGACAAGTGCGTGCCATTCTTCGAATCTATAAAGAAGGTCAGGAACTTTGAATGGAATGAGCATTGCGAAGAAGCATTTCAGAGGCTGAAGGAGTATATAGGCCAGACCCCCCTCCTGTCCAAGCCAAGGGATGGGGAGAAGCTATTCCTGTACTTGGGTGTTTTTGAACACGCCCTGAGCGCAGCTTTGGTGAGAGAAGAAGGGAAGATGCAGCTGCCCGTGTACTACATCAGTAAAAGGCTGGTTGATGCGGAGACCCGATACTCACAAATGGAGAAACTCGCATATTGCCTGGTAACCGCCTCCAGAAAGCTACGTCCCTACTTCCAAGCTCATCAGATAGAGGTTCTCATGCAGTACCCTCTCAGACAAGTCCTCTAGAAAGCAGACACTTCAGGCAGGCTCCTCAAGTGAGCCATCGAGCTCGCTCAGTTCGACATAGAGTTTAGGCCTAGAACAACGTTCAAGGCCTAAGCACTCCCAGATTTTGTGGTGGAATTTACAGGGCCCATACCGGAGCAGGAAGAGCTAACAGGTGATCAGGTTTGGGAACTTTATGTAGACGGATCCTCTAACGAGCATAGCTCAGGAGCTGGGATAATGCTGATCAATCCAGAAGGCCACAAGATCCTGAGTGCCTTAAGGTTTGGATTCCGAGCAACCAACAATGAGGCCGAGTACGAGACGTTGCTTGCCGGACTTCGCCTGGCAAAGGAGGTACGAGCTGAGCAGGTAAAGGTCTTCAGTGATTCTCAACTTATTGTTTGCCATGTCAGGGGAGAATATCAGACCAAGGGAAGGAGGATGTCGAAATACTTCCAAAAGGTTAAGGAGTTACTGGGGGCTTTCAAGGGGTTTGAAGTGAACCAGATCCCCAGGGCACAGAACTTTAACGCAGACGCCCTGGCCCACTTAGCGACCTCTTAAGATGCAGATCTCCTTGAGTCTATCCCTGTGGAATTCCTACCAACTCCGAGCATCGAGGACGAAGATGCAATGATGATCATACAGGTTCGGCCTAACTCCTGGATGAGCTCGTTATTGGGTTATTTACAAGAAGGGAAGCTGCCAGAGGACAAGCTAGAAGCTTACCGCATACGAGCTAGAGCAGCCCGATACTGCATTTATGACGACAGATTGTACAAGAAGGGGTTCTCAACCCCGCTACTGCGATGTATAGATGATGAGGACTGTGAGGTGGTGCTGAACGATATTCACACAGGTCACTGTGGGAACCACGCAGGAGCATTATCCTTGGCCCAGAAGGCCCTCAAACAGGGGTTCTACTGGCCAACTATGAAGCAAGATGCCATGAATCTGGTGAAGAAATGCGATAAGTGCCAGAGATTTGCTAAGGTCCCGCGAGCTCCGCCAGCCTACCTCCAGCAGATGGTAAGTCCATGGCCTTTCGCAATCTAGGGGATGGACCTCATCAGACCCTTGCCCACAGCTCGTGGAAGTTACAAGCATGCTATGGTCGCTGTGGACTACTTCACCAAATGGGCTGAAGCTAAGGAGCTAGCAGAAATCTCCACAGCGAAGATAGAAAAGTTTGTGTGGGACAACATCATCTGCAGGTTCGGGATCCCTCAACAGCTCGTCACGGACAATAGGACTCAGTTCACCAGCGAGCAATTCATAGACTTCTGCAATGAGCTCGGAATCGTAAAGAGCTTCTCGGCTGTGGACCATCCTCAGGCCAATGGTCAGGTCGAGGCTGTGAACAAGATCATCAAGCAGACTTTGAAGACCAGGCTAGAGACAAGAAAGGGGGTTTGGGCTGACGAGCTATAGAAAGTCCTCTGGGCATACAGGACCACAGTCCATAGCTCGACAGGTGAAAGCTCGTTTTCCATGGTCTATGGAACGGAGGCCATGATACCGACAAAATTTGAAGTCACCAGCCAGCGAAGGGCCTCGTTCCGACCTGAAGACAATGACCAGCTGCTCGCGGCCAGTTTAGACTTAGCCGAGGAAGCAAGGGAGACAGCTCGCCTGAGGGTAGCGGTGTACCAGCAGAGAGTTGCCAAGTATTATAATAAGAAGGTGCGAGTTCGAAGCTACAAAGCCGGGGACCTCGTTCTCAGGTTAGTCCTTCCCGGGGCTCGCAAGGCAAGCGATGGGGTGCTCGGACCCAACTGGGAGGGGTCGTACCTCATCAAGCAGAATCTGAAGAATGAAGCCTATCACTTGACCAGCATGGATGGATCAGAGTTACCCCAGCCTGGAATGCTGAACACCTGCGGCCGTACTACACCTGAGAACTGTCAGCCTGCTCTAACTTTGTACATGATTCTTTTTTACGATTGTCTGTAAACATGCTTTCACTTGTTTTCTGTTGTATGTGTCATGTTTGATGCAGAAAGCAAACTGGTTGAACCAGCAAATGTACATACTAAAAAGAGCAAAGCTAATGAAATCTCTTTCTCAAGAAATCAAGCTGCGTTCTATCATCATATATGCCTATATATATATATATTATTTCTTGAAGATATCTGTGCAAAAATCCAAGGAATCATTTGCAACTAAAATGCTCGCATAAAATCGCTGGCCAAAGCTACGAGCATGTTCCGGCAATAAGTGTCCATAAAAAAAATAAAAAATAAATAAAAATAAAAAAACCTCAATCGAGGATGCCTCATCAGTTGATGCTCGACTTACCCATATTATCCTCACTAAGAAGGTTTATATCAGCAAGCGTTAAGCTCATTCCTTAGTTTGCAGCCGCTACGCCCGCAGACTCACGAATCATTGCCCTGCGACCTCGCAGGAGGGGGTAAGGTCACGCCTCTCAAATATAAAGCTGCCCGCGGACTCGAGAATCATTGCCCCGCGACCTCGCGGGAGGGGATAAGGTCACGCCTCTCAAATATAAAGTTGCCTGCGAACTTGCGAAAAGGGCTTACCCTTGAACTACGAGTACTGCCACAAGCTGGAATCTCAAAGTTTGGGAAAATACTGTTGTCAAGCGCACTCAACGTCATTGAAACATATGGGTCAAGGAAATTCCGAGCCCCTCACTAGCTGTAAGCTCCTGCCAATCCTTTAAGACTTGTCCAACTATATTACATGCAGGATCAAATACTTTGCTCGACCGAGCTATTTGCTGAATTCAAATCCTTACGAGCTAATGTATTATTATAGTCACTAACTGCAGTTAGCGGGTTCGTAAGTTAGTATGATTTTCACGATTGTGATTTACTTAACAAATTTTAATACTTATAATGGTGTGTTTATTATCTGTTAGTTGCCCATCATATAAGTAAAACATGCATATCTATACTTGGACAAAGAATTGGAATTGTGAAGGGAATCCAGTATTATAATTTCGAGCTTCAAGCTCGCTGTTTAAATTCCAACCAAATAAAAAAAAAAATTACAAGAAGTAAAACAAACAAATGAAATCGAAATGCCCTAGACACCAGCTGGTTCGTCCGAGGGAGCAGGATCAACAGGGGCTTCTACTGGGGGCTCTGTCGCAGGGACGTGTTCAGGAGCTGGTAAATCAGGAAGGGCCTCTACTGGGGGCTCAGGTATTGGAGGACCCTCTGAAGCTAGAGGTACCTCGGGGACCTGCTCTGGCAGAGGGATTGGGACAGCAGATGGATCAACTGGGGGAGCAGAGGAAGTATCCGCATGTTGCGCACCCTGAGCACCTGCAGCGAGCTCTACGAACTCCCGGATCATTTGGACCCTGGCTGACCCAAAGAAGGAGTAGTCCAAGTCCGGGTAGCGCTCCCACATGCTAAAGAGAAACGCCCTCTCGACCTCTTCCTCGACCCTGTCCCGCTCCCGAGCTAACTTGACCTCAATGCCCGCCTCGATCTGAGCCAACTTCCCCTCTGTCTGAGCCAGTTTCGCTTCTACCTCAGCCAGCTTCTCCTCGACCCTCGCGAGCTTCCCTTTGGCTGAAGCCAAGTCCCACTGTTGCTGACTTATTTTATTCTCAGCAACCTCTACCTTTTTCCGTGCAGCACTTAGCTCGCCTTTCACCTGTTTCAGTTCGCTATGGGCCTTGCTGACTTCAGAGGTAGCAGCCTCCTTGCGAGCAGTCTCTTGTGACAGGGCCGCGTCAGCATCTCGAAGCTTGGCGGAAAGCTCTCCATGTTCATTTTGGAGGAGATTGACTTCGTCCTGCAGTATTATCCTTTCCTTCTATAATTGTACCTAGGACACCCTAAAGGCCTCTCTCTCACCAAGCTGATAATCTACCTCCCTCATCAACTTCACTAACGCCATACCGAGCTGAAAGAGCAGAAAAGAAGGTAAAATATCTTTTGAAAAGAAGAAAATCAAAGTATAAAGGGGTTTGAACCTTACCAATGCAGCATGACGAGCTACATAGCCTACGAGGTGCCGGCCTGTAAGCTCAGTTCTCTACAGCTTCGGGTTGCGCCTTCCCATTACTTCAGGCATGAGCTCCATGAAGCTGTTTAGGTATTCCATCTCCTTTGCCGCCTTAGAACGGAGCTCGGAGTCTGCCTGTTCCCCTGTCATAGGCCTCGCAGGTCGTCCTGGTGTTTCAGTGCCCGACTCCCTACCGATAACAACTGCCCCGGGCTTACGAACCTCAATGACGCCCTTCTGCTTTGGGGCCGAGGGCTCAGCTATGGCCTTTCCTTTTCTTTTCCTGATCAGGGCCTCAGACTCCGGCTCCACAGGTAAGTCCCCCTCGACAGAGACCTCGGCCCTCTTTGTTGGGGGAGGACTTTGCCCTTCAGATGGGGCAGCCCGCTTTTGAGGAGTCACAGCTAACCTGGTCGGAGAAGGAGCAGCTACAGCAGGCTGAGAGGGCGCTCTTTGTGAGCGGTCTGAAGAAGTGTCATCCACCTCGACGACCTCGGTCGGTCCGGCAGGTGGAACCGACCTGAGAGGAGGAACGGACATCGTAAGCCTTCCCATGTTGCTCGAAGATGGGTTGGTGGAGAAGCTCGTGCTCGGGGACCTTCGTTGCAGGGGCTGCGGATCTGACTCAGACTGTGCAGGAGCAGCAAGAGCGGAAGGAACCTCGCACCTTTCCCCCCTTATTCCCAAGTGCTGGACTATGTTCAAAAGAGGACCTGTGACAGATGGCGCGAGACCCCGCTCTACCAGCTCGCTACCGGAGGGGAAGAAATCCTCATTTGGCCTCTTGGCCGCTCTGTAAGCATCTAGAATAGCAAGCTCGTCCTCTCTAAGCTTGTACCCAGGAGCAGCGACACCTGCAAAGCAAAAGCTAGCTCGTAAAAAAAAAAAAAAAAAACTATTATTTAAGTGCTTGTGTCCCTACTAGGTGCCAGTACGAAGCTCCTATTATTCAGCTCGGCAAGCGAAGGGCACGTGACCAGGGCCCAATTTGACTTGTATTCTCTCACGTTGGACTTAGTGCAACTCTGGGGTAAATACGCCCTATAAAGAGAGTGTTGGCGAGGTATGGCGTAATAAAGTCCGTCTTGCCCCAAGGTCGCCTTAAAGCTGAAAACGTTACGGAGGATGCGAGGTGTAGGGAGCCCGAGTCCGTGCTTAATGAACGCCGCAGCTAGGGTGGTTATGTAGGCATATGAATTTGGGGTTAATTGGAACGGGACGAGCTTCAGGTCGTTCAGGAGGTTCTTAAGATAGCCCGGAACGGGGAACCTAAAGCCGAGCTCCATATGCTCGCGGTTGATCGCCATAAAGCCGGTGAGAGGATAAGCGGCTCGATCGCTGGCCGCGGGGACGTTAGCTCAGCACCCCAGAGGGAAGTTGAATTCCTAGGCCCAAGCCTCCAGCTTTGAAAGAGTAATGAGTGAAGGCGTGTGCTTGAAAGGATAGGGGTCTGCCCTCTCAGCGACCTCGTCCCCTCCTACGACCTCCTCGGTGGACGCGCTAGCTCGCGAGGTCGTAGCCTCGGCTTCACTAGTCTGGCGCCCTGCCTGCCTCCTAGAAGCAAAAGCCCTGCCTCGACCAGTACGTGAGCGACCTGACATCTACAACACAGAAGGAACGACATCAGAACGCTTACAGCATGCTGAGCCTAACAAGACACAGAAAAAGAATTCCTAGAGCTATTGTCCTATACGTCAGGTCGCACGCTTGACTGCCAAAAGCAATGAAGGCCCAGGGACAGGGCCCGTCAGGTACTATATCACCCTAAATATGTGTGTTGCTAACCCTATGTTTACAGGTTTTCTATCAAGAAGCGTAGGGACATCCTCATCGAAATGCCTAAGCAACATCAACAAATGGCAAGAGAAGCCCAGAAACGGACTTCAATGATATGGGACACAGGCTGACAGCCAGGCCGCCCCCGGTGAACAACAGGCACTCGAACGACCAACACAACAAATCTCTAAAGACCAAACAGACACGCAAGGACCCACAGATGTGATACCAAAGCAGAAACTAGCGACACAAACCAGGAGCAAATCCTGAAATAACATAAAAAATCAAAGCAAGAGAAGAATTACCTTGTTCGAGCTGTGTACGGTTTGCTGAGAACGGCGGCTGATTCCTGTAGTGGCGGAGTTTGAAGAGGTTGTCCAACGATGAACAGCGAGCCAGAAGAAGCAAAGAAGAAGAAATGATGGAAAGAGGAGTACTGGTGTCGTATCAGGAAAGAAGGCAAAAAGAGGAAATGGAAAAGACCTCTGGGTTATATAGGCTAGGATGTCCATCCCCAACCGTCCAATCGGACACCGAGGCATAACCGTCAAAGAATCCAACGACCTAGCATCAATCCCGGTCGTGTGCCGTCATGCATGTCAGTTACAAGACGTGCGTATTAAATGCGTATGGTTCCGAGGCACGTTTGTGAATCTAACGCTTAGATGAACGCCGCGTGTCAATAATTACAGTGCGGAGATTGAAACGACACCTGAAGTTTCGAAAATGGGCGCCAATCGTACATTTGAATAAGCTCCCAGTCCGCTGAACGCACAGAGAGCTGAGAGGCTTGATGTTATGCCCATTTCCTCATCCTCTGCCTAAGTGGGCTAGTATAGGCCCCAAACGTTTGAACAGGAGTAAAGGCCCAGAAGGCCCATGATCAAGACCAGCAGCTTGAGGCCTGGCTCGTGAGGTCGCCCAGGCCGCGAGCTCGCAGCAACTACCAGACCTTCCGAGCATGCATCCTGCCCACATCGCAGTTCGTCGAGCTCGTGAGTCCGCCTAGGTCGCAGAAGCCACCAGATCGTCTGAACCTCCTCTCCTGACCACATCGACATGTCTCCAGCACGCATCATCTGACTGGCCGAAGAGCTTACTTAGGGGATATCTTGTACAGTAAGTTATCAGAATCACCAACTCTCATGATTTCCCACCAGAAATTGCTTGCATAATTACCCAGAAGCATTTAATGAATTGAAGACCTCTCCAAGTATATTAAATGCAGACGTATGCAAGAAGAAAATGGTAATTGCCTTTACAATTAATACAGCATGGCAATGTCAGGATTAGCTGAAACTAGCCGTTGCCAGTAACGTGGATAACTTTATTTTGTATTTTTTATTGTCATCTCCCCTCTTCTATAAAGATGAGAGATATTTTACTGTAACAACAGGTTGAACATACTAGAGAACTGTCACTCTGCCAGAATTACCCCAGAGTGGCCATGGATGTAGGTGCAATCACCGAACCACGTAAAAATCCTTGTGTTTCTTCTCTCTCTCTCTCTTTCTCTTTAATTCCTCGTTGATCACCTCATTAAATCCGACCAACCTCCAAGATCGACATTCCTTCACCTGAATTAAACACCACCAACCTTGAACTTTATTAATTGCCCATTTATTATCTTTCCATCAGTACGATCAGAGCCTTTAATTACCAAGCTCGCCGTCTAGGCACCAGAATTTCTGGTTGACTGTTTCCGAACGTCAATATATATATATATTTATATTTATGCTAAGTATTAATTATAAAAATTATTAAAATCAGTTCGCTTTTATAATAGTAAGATTATATGTATGTGTGTGTCAAAATTATTAAATTTGGAAAATAAACTTTGTCTTTCTCCAAAATATCTATTTTAATTTTTATTATTTTGAATTCCATTTTTATCTTTTCAATTTGTCATTTTAAAAAATGTTTAGGGTTATGTTGATTTTTGTTGTAGGTATATTTTGGGCTACATAAATAGACTGGTAAAAGCTTAATAAGCTGACCCAGAGGGCTAATCCGATAGACAAAACCTAGCTCTTAGCTCCCAGCTTGCTAAACATCTAGCTCGCCGGAATGAGCTCTCAGCTCATCCTAGCTCGTGTCAGGTGATCTCTTAGAAGCTAATCTTTCGGATTAACGCCTCCCGATCTAGTGCCAGTGAGATCTATATAATTCCAGACCCCGATAAGCAATTAATGCAAGCATGACTATGTAAGAATAATCAGTGCAGAAGCAATTAATGCAGTATGATTAAGTCAGAGTAGTTAATGTAATGATTATTTTTTAACTTGTATGACACTCAATTGTAAATCCCCCATCTATAAATAGGGGTGAAATCCTTTGTAAAAGGGAGGAGAGAGAGCACATTTTTAGTAATATCGTCACTCTACCAAAACATATTCAGAGTGGTCCATGGACATAGGCACCATTACCGAACCACGTAAAAACTGTTGTCTTTACCTTGTTCTTCCTCTCTTTTCTTGTTGGTTTGCTTTGTTGCTCTCTGATTGTAGGTATTTGGGCATTGAATCTCTCAGCCGGCCGAATCGTAATGTCGACAATTTTGAACAACAACTTTATATCAAAAAGGATTATTACAATTCTCCATTTTGAAAATTAATTCAACACACATTTATAATTAAAAAATTTTATAGAATGAGCGGCCAATTAATCATATACTCATGAAGAATATCTCCAAACTCTTCTTAGTTATACGTTTGAAAAATTTCATTCTATTCTCTCAAGTTTAACTATGTTATGCCTATTTTTTGAGACTGTAAAAATAGGCTGGTAAAAGCCCATAGAACCAATCCAATAAACTGACACAGCTCTCAGCTCGCACCTAGCTACCTTCAGCTCGCAGGTCGCAGATCCCAGCTCGCAACTTTCAGTTAGCTCAGCTCCTAACTCGCAGCTGTCAGCTAGCTCAGCTCCCAGCTTGTAGCTCGCAGGTCCCAGCTCACAGCTCTCAGCTAGCTTAGCATTTAGCTCACAGCTCTCAGCTAGCTTAGCATTCAGCTCTCAGCTCGCTTAGCTACCAACTCACAGCTTGCTAGAGACAGCTCGCAGGTCTCAGCTAGCTCAGCATTCAGCTCTCAGCTCGCTCAGCTACCAGCTCACAGCTCCCAGCTCTCAGGTCCTAGCTCGTAGGTCTCAGCTTGCAACTCTCAGCTAGCTCAGCATTCAACTCTCAGTTAGCAAGTTAGCATTACTTAGCTCATTTTATGCACAGCTTGTTACTCAGAGCGGACAATTAATGCCAAATCTTCCAGAACAAGCAGTTACCTGATTTGGTCGTGATTCTCTCATTAGATATGAAAGTTGATTCAAATTCAAATTCAGTCAATCTTATTTTGAGAAATTTGAAGCAGTTTTCTGATTTTACTCCAACTGATTAGGAAGTGTATTTATGATAAAATTCTTTTCTTATTTTATTGCTTCCTAATCTGTAACAACTCTTCCCCTATAAATAGGGGTTAAAATCATTGTAACAAGGGAGATGGAATAATATACTGTTACTCTGCCAGAGTATAGAGAAAAACAGTCATGGATGTAGGCTGATTGGCTGAATCACGTTAAAAATCTTGATGTGTTGTTCTTATTCTCTATAATTTTCTCTTGTTTTCTATTTTATTTCACATTAATTGCAGGTATTGGGTTTTGGGCTCTGGTCGACCAGAAATCAACGTCGACATTTTGGCGCTAGAAGGAGAGCCCAGACTACAATCTTGAACTTTTAGCAACCATGGCGAAAGGAAGAACAACCAAAAGTTTAGACCCGACAGCTGATCCACGTGAAAGGCAAGCAGATCAGCAAGAGCATGATTTCCAACTGAGGGAGAATGTTGTTGTGCCCATATCAGGCACATCTCACGCCCCCATGACAGGTGTTGCTGTAGGTTTGCCTCCAACGACCTCTCACCAGCCAGCACCATTGGACTCTATGGCTGAGGGCCTGCATGCATAACACCAATGACAGGAAGCATTAGAAAGCACAGTGCAGCAACTTACTGAAGCAATCAGGGCGCTGGTACAAGCCCAAGCACCAGCCCCTGATGGACCGCTCAGAGATCAACCACGACCTGCTAATTCAGTTCATTCCTCCAGCTCGCATTTGAGAACTAAAGGTCGCAGAGCTCATAGAGCTGGGAGCCCACCAAGGTCTCGTATGGAATATATGCCAGATCGCAACCCCCCAGGTCGTGAGGTCGAAAGAGGATATAACCCTCAGAACCCAATATTAGAAGAGCTCTTTCAAAAGGTCTAACAACTTGAAGCACTCTTTGACACTTCAAACCAACACCATTAGAATGAGGAGAGGTCCCTTTCACTAAGGAGATCGAGATATAACCTCTACCTCCCAAGTTCAAACTCCTCAACATTTCACCTTATAATGGGGATAGTGACCCCTACGACCATTTAGATACTTTCGATATACAGATGGACCTACAAATGTCCAATCCCTTAGTGAAATGTCGTGTTTTTTCGGTCGCCTTGGGCGACGTTCCATAGACCTGGTTCAGGAGTCTTCCAGCTGGTAGTATAGGTAGTTAGGAGAAATGTCAGCAAAAATTCATGAGCCAATACTGGGCTCTAAAGAGGCAGCTCGCACCACCCTGCCACCTCACTACAATCTTTCAACAACAAAACGAGTCCTTGAAGGACTACATTACCAGGTTCAGACGTGAGGTCACTAATGTGGAGAATCTCTCAGATGAAAGCATCCTAACCGCGATCTCAATTGGACTTCACAAGGATGGGAAGCTCTATGAGAACATCTACAAGTCTTCAGTGAAAGACTTGGTCGAGTTCTACGAGCGAGTTGCCAAGGAGATTAGATGGGAGGAAACCTTCGGTTTCGAAAAGTCTAACCAAACGAATGAACTGGGCAATTTCAACTAGTTGAAGAAAAGAAACAATGGTGGGAACAGAGGTGAAGGTCAGAGTAACAGTGCAAATAGTCAGGTCGCTAAGAAGGCTAAGAATGAACCCAGAAATGAGCGACCTCAACATTAAGGTCGTCATGATAGCTACAGCACCCTATCAGATACACAGGAAAAGATCTTTGCAATGGAGAAAAGAGGGAGGACTTTGGAAAACCCACTCCTATGAAGACCCCTGCCAAGTTCAGAAACAAGAACAAGTTTTGTGATTATCATGATAAAGTCGGACATGATACTTCGCAATGTCGGGATTTAAAGGATGTCATTAAGGATTTAGTCAAGAAAGGTCACTTGGAAGACTATGTAGTGCGACCAGCAAACTCGTGACCTTGACAACCCCCAAAGTAAATATGATAGCAGCCCTAGCGGGCTCCCAAGTAAGACATAAATCTGCAGTGTATTCGCATCCAACAGGTCATGTCTATAACTTGTAACTTATTTTTCTGAAATCAATAAAAGCTTCGAACCTCTTTATTGTTTTAAGATTACTTTTTGGTGCTATATTAGCTAAGGTTACAACCTACTGAATATAGCCCAGCTCCATCAATTGTGCTGTTAATTGAGGTCTCAACCCTCTGGGCAGCTCCATCAATTGTGCTGTTAACTGAGGTCTCAACCCTCTGGACAACTCCATCAATTGTGTTGTTAGTTGAGGTCATAACCCTCTGGACAACTCTATCAATTGTGCTGTTAGCTGAGGTCTCAACCCTCTGGACAACTCTATCAATTGTGCTATTAGCTGAGGTCTCAACCCTCTGGACAACTCCATCAATTGTGCTGTTAGCTGAGGTCTCAACCCTCTGGGTAGCTCCATCAATTGTGATGTTAACTGAAGTCTCAACCCTTTGGACAGCTCCATCAATTGTGCTATTAGCTGAGGTCTCAACCCTCTGGACAGCTCCATCAATTGTGCTGTTAGCTGAGGTCTCAACCCTCTGGACAGCTCCACCAATTGTGTTGTTAATTGAGGTCATATCTCTCTGGACAGCTCCATCAATTGTGCTGTTAACTGAGGTCTCAACTTTCTGGACAGCTTCATCAATTTTGCTATTAGCTGAGGTAACAACCCTCTGGACAGCTCCATCAATTGTGCTGTTAGCTGAGGTCTCAACCCTCTGGACAACTCCATCAATTGTGCTGTTAGCTGAGGTCACAACCCTCTAGACAACTCCATCAATTGTGCTATTAGTTGAGGTCTCAACCCTCTGGACAGCTCCATCAATTGTGCTGTTAGCTGAGGTCACAACCCTCTGGACAGCTCCATCAATTGTGCTGTTACCTGAGGTCTCAACCCTCTGGACAGCTCCATCAATTGTGTTGTTAGTTGAGGTCTCAACCCTCTAGATAGCTCCATCAATTGTGCTGTTAGCTGAGGTCTCAACCCTCTGGAAAGCTCCATCAATTCTGCTGTTAGTTGAGGTCTCAACCCTCTGGATAGCTCCATCAATTCTGCTATTAGCTGAGATCACAACCCTCTGGACATCTTCATCAATTATGCTGTTAGCTGAGGTCTCAACCCTCTAGACAGCTCCATCAATTGTGCTGTTAGCTGAGGTCACAACCCTCTGGACAACTCCATCAATTATGCTGTTAGCTGAGGTCACAACTCTCTGGACAGCTCCATCAATTGTGCTGTTAGCTGAGATCTCAACCCTCTGGACAGCTCCATCAATTGTGCTGTTAGCTGAGGTTTCAACCCTCTGGACAGCTCCATCAATTGTACTATTAGCTGAGGTCTCAACCTTTTAGATAGCTCTACTCAGCAGCTTCAGCTCGCTGCTCACTAATTCAGCTAGCTACTCGGCAGCTTCAGCTCGCTGCTCAACAGCTTTAACTAGCTATTTAGCAACTTCATCTAATCATTCAGCAATTTCAGCTAGCTGCTCAACAATTTCAGCTAGCTATTTAGCAGTTTCAACTCGCTGCTCAACAATTTCAGCTAGCTATTCAGCAGCTTCAGCTCGTTATTCAATAATTTCAGCTAGATATTCAGTAGTTTCAACTCGCTACTCAGCATTCATCAATTTGACTCGAAGGGCTTGCTCTATTCTTTATGATCTCTCAAACTCCACTATCGTGAACGAAAGCTTGTCAGACAACTTCTTCAGCTTTTTCTTATCCTCGAAGACTTGAACCCCCAACCACTTCATCGCTCTTATAGTGGTCTGAAATGCAACAAATAAACACTTGACCAAAAATAGTCGCCATGAGTCAAGTAATGGGAAAGAACCTGAAAAGGCAGCATAGTAGATAGTAACACATTGGCTTTTACTAGCGGACTTTAGCTCTCAGTCCGAAGATCGCACTAAGAGCTGGAGGGCTTATGTTATGCTTATTTTTGGGGACTGCAAAAATAGGCTAGTAAAAGCTCATAGAACCAATCCAATAAACTGACCCAGCTCTCAGCTCGCACTTAACTACCTCCAGCTCGCAGGTTGTAGGTCCTAGCTCCCAGCTCTCAGCTAGCTCAGCTCCCAGCTCGCAAGTCGCAGGTCCCAGCTCGCAGCTGTCAGCTAACACAGCTCCTAGCTCGTAGCTCGCAGGTCCCAGCTCGCAGCTCTCAGCTAGCTCAACATTCAGCTCTCAGCTCGCTCAGCTCTCAGCTCGCAACTCGCTAGAGACAGCTCGTAGGTCCCAGCTTACAGCTCTCAACTAGCTCAGTATTCAGCTCTCAGCTCGTTCAGTTTCCAGCTCGCAGGTCCCAGCTCGCAGCTCTCTCTAGCTCTAGCTTCAGCTCTCAGCTAGCTAGTCAGCATTACTCAACTCACTTTATGCGCAACTTGTTACTCAGAGCGGACAATTAATGTCAAATCTTCCAGAACAGACAGTTACCTGATTTGGTCGTGATTCTCTCACCAGATATGGAAGTTGATTCAAATTCAAATTCAGTCAACCTTATTTCTAGAAATTTGGAGCAGTTTCCTGATTTTACTCCAACTGATTAGGAAGTATATTTATGATGAAATTCTTTTCCTATTTTATTGCTTCCTAATCTGTAACAACTCTTCCCCTATAAATAAGGGTTAAAATCATTATAACAAGGGAAATAGAATAATATACTGTTACTCTGCCAGAGTATAAAGAAAAATAGTCGTGAATGTAGGCTGATTGGCTGAACCACGTTAAAAATCTTGGCGTGTTGTTCTTATTCTCTATCATTTTCTCTTGTTTTCTATTTTATTTCACATTGATTGCAGGTATTGGGTTTTGGGCTCTCGTCGATCAAAAATCAACGTCGACAAACTATAATTTATTGATTAGACATAGATTTCTATTTTCGAAAAATCAACAAATACGTCCCTTATCAAGAAAGTTTTGAATAATTTGAGATGAGAAACTTGAAAGGAATGTCGAATGCTTATCAGTTTCCTTTGAAATAAAAATTGAGTGGTTTATTAAATTTAATATGATATTTTTAACGTGATATTTTTAATATGATATGTATTACACTTTGAAATTAATTCAGTTTAACATGATATTTTTAATTAAAAATTGAAATATTATTAATTTAATTTTTTTGAAGGAATTATTAATTTAATTTAACCTGAGCAAATTTTTAAATAAGTATTTTTATCCTTTCCATCAATAACCATATTTTCAAGCTTTTCAAGTGTAACGTTTCATAATATTTTATAAAATTTATTATATACTTAAAAAAAATTACAAAAGAATAACTAGTGTTTTGCCTTCTTCATTTGAAAGAATAGATTGTGATGATCAGAGATCCATATCAATATGAACAGATTTGTTTCCTTGTAACAAAATTATATATTTGGGGCGTGACTAATACATCGTGATTAAATTAAAATGTTTTTTTCTTATTTTTTTAATTTAGAATTTGGCTTGTGGTAGGGATGACTTTAACCTGAGTCATGTCAGACTTATTGAATACTCTTTTTGCGCGAACCATAGAATACTGTTTGCCACAAATCATATTAAATGATGAATGATTTTGTAAAGTGAACATTAAAATTTAGAACAAGATTGAAAAAATTCTTAAGGATTTTTTGCTTAAGTATCTTGTAAGTAGTACTATATTGCTCGACTAAAATCCTATCACAAATTTATTTTTTTAGAAAGGCAATTGTTCCCATGGTTTGTTTAAATTACAATATGGTACTACATATGTAAGATTTTCTCATTGACAGTCTTATTTATTACGTTAAAAATCATCAAGTCAACAATATAAGGAAATCATTTATTCTTACAACTAAACGGTTATATCAACTAGAGATTGAAGAAAATAAAAATAAAAACATAAAACTTAATTAACAGTTCAAAGAAGAAATTGATGACTTTCTTCATTGAAAAAAATTTTCTAATCATTTCACATTACATTTTAATATTTGTGATAGGTGAATTTAGGCACTAACCTGTTTACGAGTCAAGTGGTTGAGATGGTAAGGCTAAAGGGAATTATATTTTAGACAAAAAAGAATGAAGATGAAAATGAAATGCTTGATTTGCTCTCTAAATATTTTTTGGTAGAGTTTTGATATCTCCTCTCAAAATTCGTCCCCGCCAATGAAAGAAAGGCTACCTTTTTATAGGCCTAGGCTTTCCTTGGCTTCATGGTCCACGTCTTTCCTCATTTTGATCTCCACTCATGCAACATGACTTTTGATTTGTGTTGGCGTGGAGAGTATGTAGGGGCTGCTAGTTACTCAACCGCCAATCCTTTCTCAACTTGGGCTGAGGTTTGGGTTTTCAACAGACTAAAGCTTCATGTGAGCTGTCAACTTTATTGCCAATTTTTTACCACTACAGTTTGTCTCCCATTTCTTCTTTCAACATAATCGATCGGAGAGGTGCACACTACAAGAAAACAGGTTAATTTGTTTGGTATGGTTGTCTATCAATACCAGGCATGACGCCCGGTGTGCTTGCCCTCGATATGGATAAATCAATATCGATACTGGGTGGGTACCTAGTATCTATAGTAAATATCCATACCGGGCATGACCCGATATGGATACTGTATTGAACGGGTCGACTCGAGGGGTCGATCCTCAATATCCATACCAGGTTGTCTGGTATGGATAAATATCCATACCGGGCCGCTCGGTATGGATATTTAATATCCATTCCGAGCTCCAACCCAGTATGGATATTCTTGTCCATACTGGGTTTGTGCCCAGAATGGATTATTAACCATACCGGGTCGCCCGTTATGGTTTATTAATTATCCATACCGGGCATATGCCCGGTATGAAAAAGCTTTTATTTGAAAAAAAAAATAAAAATATAATTTGTAATTTAATATATTACATCAAAACTGCAAACGTACGTAAATACTCAATACATAATCTAACATTATACGTATATTACAAAAAGTTATAGTTACATAATATAATAAGTTATATTATCTTTTCAATTAAAAATCTTACCTTCCAATACAGAAGATCAAAGAAAATCGATCTTTTTTTTAATATAGGATGCCTTTTTCTCTTCATTTTTCCTTTGACTTGTTTTCCTCAATCATTTTCAACTTCTACACATGCAAGTCGAACTTGTTTACCATAAAGAAACTCCGGAGGATCATCCATTTCTTCTTTCCCATTAAACCATGATTTCTTATTTTGAAAAACATGATTTTTTGGAAGAAATCGCTGATGACCCATATACACATGTTTATTACTATATTTCAATCTTTGTGAATGTACATTCAACTCATATATTGGACAAACATATTTTCTTTTCACACAACATCTCGCTAAGTTTCCATAAGCAGGAAAATGATTTATGGTTCATATTAAAATAACCTTTAAGTTGAAGGTGGACTTAGTAGATGCATCATATACTTGTACTCCCAAGAGTCATAACTCATTCAAATCTTCAATTAGTGGCTGCAAATATACATCAATATCATTTCCTGGAATCAATAGTGTGAGCATCAGATTTTATTTCGACATACACTTCCATAGAGGTAGATTGTACGTAACTAACACCACCGGCCAACAACTGTAGGTTGTGCTTAGGTTGCTATAAGGATTAAATCCATCCGCAGCTAAACCCAACCTCAAATTACGTGGCTCTGAAGCAAAAGATGGTCATTTCTTATCTATAGTCTTCCAAGCTTCAGAATCAATGGGATGACGCATCTTTCCATCTTGGTTTGTATGGGTTAAATGTCATTTCAAGTCGTTCGCTATGTCGTTAGCCATTTCAACTGAATAAACATTCTCCTAAACCGTTGTATAATTGGAAAGTATCAAAGTACTTTAGTACTCCTTTATGAATATTTTTTGTAACTTCGTTTACTTTCCATCTACAAGTGCCACATTTTGGACATTCTTCATGATGCTCCAATTCTTTTCTAAATAGACAACAATCATTGATGCATACATGAATTTTCTCATACCCTAAATCAAACACTTTCAACAACTTTTTTGTTGAATACAATGACTTCGGTAGAACATTATCTGATGGCAACATGTCTCGAACGATGTTCAGAAGCTCATCAAACCCTTTATTGGACAAACCACAGGTAGCTTTAAGTTTATATAAAGCTACAATAGTTGATAATTTTGTGTACTTTGAACAACCTTCATACAAAGGAGTTTCAACATCTTCTAAAGTAATATTTATGCCTTCGTTTCTTCCTTCAACATTAGGTTCAACATAATCATCACCATCAAGGTTTGCATCACAATACATTCTAAATGTATTGGAAATGTTTTCAACAAATGTGGGAGTTTTCAGGGGTTTTCCATGCATGAACCAAGTAGTATACTGAGGATCCATCTCATTAATGACTAAGTGCTCATATACTATCTTAGTGTCATGATACCTCCCATTGAGATATTTTATGCAAGGGCAAGGGATGAAACTGATATTTATTGAATGTTTGTTTATGGCCTCAACAAAGTTTTTAGCTCCATCTCTATATTCTTTCGACACTCTAAAATTTAAAAAAATGACAAAAAAAATGGTTAAAGATATTGAATGTTTAAATCTTATATCCTTATAAATTGAGTTTAGAATGTTAACCTTGAAAATTTTAACCACTCCTTATCCATGTGAAAGCATATAACACTAAAAAACAAAATATATAACAACATAGTGTTAAACTACATTAAAATTATTAAACTTTGAATAAAAATAAAACAATCACAATCATATAAACATTCACAACATTTACATAAATTACAATGACCTTTTATATGTGTTATCCATACCTCCTAAATCCATATCCTCGACAAATGATAATGAAACAATATCCAACTATCAATCAAGTCTCCTTAAACATGTCTACATCTCCCTCATCCACTTCCATAAAACTAATCAAATCATCACACGCTCTCTCACTTCTTTTCATGCACACTAATAAAACCAAATACACCAACAACACATCCACTTCCACAAACAACACAACCAAAACTTAATTTCCCCTCCCTCCCAAACCACCTCCCACAAAAAAAAAAAAAAAAAAAAAAAAAATCACCACCTCTTAATCAAACCTTCAAATTTTTCCTTCAAATCAAACACTAATAATCCACTATCAATAACTTTTCACACATTTATTAACAAAAAATCAATCTTCCCCTCTACATTCTTCTTCTACTCACAAACAAAAATCATTTTCGAAAACCAAATAGCACAAAACAAAGCATACCCACAAACAAATATCAAAAAACACAATGAGATATCACTCACAAAAAAAAAAAAAAAAAAAAAAACCAATCCAATATAATCCAATCCAGGAAGTATGATACGTTTAAAATAAAAATTCTGTAATATTGGATGCTAAAAAGATGAGATTTTTAAGAGACTCACTGATTACCCTTGACTAGGAGAATTAGGCGCCTTTGCCAATCGAAGACCAAATTTTCACGGACTATTGCAACATAAAAAATTAGTGTCAACAAAAAACAAAAAATGTGAGAGAAAAGAAGATGGTAGGACTGCCATCGCGACGGGGCCGACACCGACGCCACCGCGGTGGCAGTCCGACCGTCGCATTTTTGGTACAAAATCTTAAGCATCAACAACATCAAATGGAGAAGAAGAAGAGATGAAGAAGAGACGAAGAACAAGAAGAAGAAGAAGAAAATGAGAAAAAGAAGAGAAAAAGAAAACAGTGAGAGATCTAGGTACCGGCGGTGGATTGATGACAAAGAGGGCCAACGACAACAGAGGCGATGGTCGGACGGTCGACATAGTAGGTGTTGGGGTGGCTAGGGTTTGAGGGAGAGTTTATGTGAGAGAAAGTGATAGAGAGAGAAGAAATGAAGAAATGAAGAAAAATGAAGAACAAGCTAGGGTGCGCTGGATTGGATAAAAGGCTTCAGCTTATCCATGCTGGGCGGGAGACCCACTCGGCATGGATAATCAAAGCTTTTTTTTTAGAATTCTTTCGTTTTCCAGGTCGGGCGCTCGACCCGTCCAGCTTGGATAATAGGACGTATCCATACCGAGTGGGTGGGCCGCCTGGTATGGATATTATTACTAAATTCAAAAAATTATCCGGGCAAGACGCCTGACCCACCCGTCTTGGATAAGAAGACGTAGCCATACCGAGTGGGCCTCCCACCCGGTATAGATAGTTCGAATTTTTTTTTAAATTTTGCATCTAATATTTATGAGGTTGGGCGACCGACCCGTCCGGCCTGAATATAACATTTATCCATATGGGCAGGATGACGCCTGGTATGGATATTCAAAATTTTAAATTTTTTATTTTTATATTATTATCCATACCAGGTGTGGTTTGTGCTCGGTATGGATAATTGTATTTAATTAAAAAAAAATATTTATACCGAACTTTTAGTGTCTGGTATGGATAGTGTGGTATAAATGTGTTGTTTTGTTGTAGTGACATGTCAATCGTTTAATACTGATAGTTATGTCAACCTTCAATTAGAATAAATGCATGTCGAGGCTATTGCACTAGGTCGATTGTTGACGACATCAAATGAGCTATAATGTTGGTCGAAATTGTTAGTGCACAATTGTTGCATCTTATGGCATCAGGACAATAATATTCATAGACTACTGACCTTTAGATGTTATAACATATGAAGTGATGTTACAACAACTATGGTGATGTTATAACATTTATGTGCAGGACTTAATATTGAAATCAAAGTGTATTTTAGGATCAAGTTGATTCTCATTGAAATGGTCCTTCTTGTCTAGTTCTTTTGTGATTCATTGCCAAGATAAATGCGCGATCATTTTTCTAAGAATAGAAGATTATTTTTTCCTTTTGAGATTATAGAAATTTATCTTATGGCAATAATATTTTATCTGGTGATTAATCTTTGAGTATTTTTGTGAAAAAATAAATTAACTTTGTTAACAGATTTTAGAAGCAAAATGCATCAAGATATCCTCTGGACCGAGTTCGGATAAGCAAAAAGATTAAAGACAAGAGGATACACTTTTTGCTAGAAAATAGGATTTATCCAACTATTTTTTAGCTGAGTTTATTTTATTTTCTCTTAGATTTATCTCTTGATAATTATCTAGATTTGTATTTGATAATTTTGTTTTTCCCTCTCACAGGTTTAATGTTGCACCCAATTGAGATAAAAGTTTAACTTGTTCGTGTAGTCAATAAGCAAGTAGAACGAAAAAGGAGAGTGGCTGAGTGAATGCTTCTATAACCTTTGAGAGTCTGTTCTCTAAGTTGATTCTAGACATCAGTAGTGTGAGCCATCTAGGTCTAGGTTTTAGTTTAGAGGTTTGTTGGGATGATAAATCATTAAGTCTTGTAGAGAAGACAGGTTTGTTACAGTTGAAAGGAGTTCAAGTGGCTATCAATCATTAAAGCTAAGGAGAGCTTGCCCCAACTTGTTTGATGAACAAGAACGTGCCTTAGGTCAACTATAGGAGGGAGTCGTAGGTTAAGTAAGCCAAGATTAGGTTGAACCTTGTTGAATTTCATTAATAAGTTGATTACTCTAATTGAGACCTTGTGGATTGCTTGTGTTTTAGTATTGCAACAAGTAGTTTGCATGTTGTGACATGTTTCATTCGAATATAACATTGAGATAATTGCCATAGCATTAATTAACTTGATATAACAATTGCTAAAAGTGGGTATTGAACAGTAAATAAGTTAATTCAAAAATCATCATTCTAGTGTCGTTAGGCCCTCATGGGTTAGTTGAGCAATTGGGGACTATTCAGAAAATAGAGACACTAGTTGATTGTTTGTGGAATGTATAGCCCTAGAGTTAATGATGGTGGTTACATCGAATGTCGGAGGTTACGTATCACAATTAAATTAGAGCATCCCGATTACCATGCCAATCAATGAAATGCCATGTGTCTCTAGATCTTGAAAAGACAACTATGAGTTCTTACTCAAGAGAGTCTTTTCATTTTCAAACCGCTTTTCTTTCTCTTAACTTTCTTTCTCTTTATTGTTCTTGTTTGGATTCAACAAAATCTCTTATCTCAAAGACAATTTTTTTTGCTTTTTTTTTTTTGTTTTAGAAGATTTTAGGGGACTTCTATTTGGGTATGTTATTTACTTTCCCTTTTCATTTCATTGTTGTTTGATTCTTGCTTTATTTGAGTGATTTTGTGTTTTATTTTTCCCTTTTTTCTTGAGTTTCTCAATGCGTGTTGTTCTTCTTTAACGTTTTTGTTTTTGTTATTTTTGATATGTTTTTCTATGAAAATTGCAAAACTTTTCCTTTATAAATCTTTAAATCGACCATGTCTTTTAGGATACTAGTTCACTCACCCTAGTT
Source organism: Litchi chinensis (assembly GCA_019925255.1). NCBI lineage: Eukaryota > Viridiplantae > Streptophyta > Magnoliopsida > Sapindales > Sapindaceae > Litchi > Litchi chinensis. The sequence continues at coordinate 24,040,789 of CM034464.1, forward strand.
TAGATTTTAAAGTTAGATAATTTATAAAAATTTTTGCGTGCTCGACAGTCAAAATGATTTTGAGTCATAAAGAAGTTATCGATATAGTTGATGAGAACTCATCTTCATTAGGATTCACTGGGTCAAGCTCTTCCTCGTCAATCAAAGCACAATTTTTAAATTTAAATTTGCATCGTGGTGTAGGTTTAACCACACAGTTTGATGAAGTTACTTTAGTCGCTCCAACTAGGGGCAAGATGGAGGATTTATTAATTCCATTAAGTATGGTGGGAAGAATCTCCAAGTCGAGTAGATTAATCACCTATGTTGCATCCGATGCAAACTCAAAATTCATCTTTAGCTGAAGCTTATCAGCTTCCACCAGCTTTCGACCTTTTTTCTTTATAATGATGTCCATTATAAATTAGAGGCGGACAACTTGACTAATAACAAATGTATTTACAAAATTCCAAATCGATGTTTCTTCGAATCCCTAAAAGCAAAGAAAGTGTAGACTAGTTTGTTAGAAAATGGATGGTTTTTATGAACTACCCTTTAAGTTTAGGCTCTATTTTCCTATCGCATGTTTATTTAGATAGGTAGTAAATCACTTTAGCGCATAGCCGACTAATGCCAAATTCTTTGAGGTTGCTATTGTTGATCAACCATCTATACGAGATGATGGGTATAGAGTTCGACCTTCCAAACATCCTCTATAGCTACTTCCTTAAGGAAAGTGATAAAGAAAATGGTTGCTATTCGTTTTGTTTATAACCTGGTAGGAAACATTTAGTGTTTGATTTGACAACGAACAACCGGTCATGGAATAATAGATACTTTCTTGCCAAAAGAAAGTCAATGAACGACAAATTTGAAGGCGTTAGATTATCCATTGTATGGAAGTTGGTCGGTCAGCTTGCTTTCGTTACTTAAAAATATAGTTTTTTTTTTTTTAACCTTTGAATCCTAATGGTTGGGATTATGTAATGAGTCTTGATGTTGCTCAAACTATCAGAGAAATCCAAAGTAAGGAAAGAACTATAAAAATTCTAAAGGTTCTCGAATCCGAGAACAGTTGAAGGGGTCTTCTTGTCAACCAAATGCTTAACGCTAGTTTTCTCTGGAAGTATGTTGATCGAAATGTTATTGTTTATCCCTAAATTTAGTTATTACCTTACATTGCCCTTGTAAGGTTTTCTATTGAGAAAACCTTTAGGGTCGGATTCCTAAAACCTCTTTCTCACATCGAACAAAAATTTGTAGAACAAACAATGTCGACCCCATTCAAGACTAATATCTTTAACCCTAAAGAATATTTGATATGAAAAAGGAAGAGGAAAACCTCTGTAGTAACAAATAAAACAATTAGTATTAAGTGAGTGCCCTTGTTATTAGTTCTCATATAGAGAAAGTTCAATTTGGATCTCCTAAGAGGAAAGAGTCGTATGCTCCCAAACCTGCTCCAAAAAAGAAATGTTGACTTGAAGAAGAGGTCGATACAAAAAAGACTATTCTAAAATTCTCTCATGATTGGACCCTTTTTTATTATTTATTATTTTTTTATTTGTCCATTTAATTATTCTTGCACTTTCTTACTAGGAAACAAATCAAAAAGCATAAGGCCGATGACAAACTTAGTATTGAAAATGAACAACTCAAGGTTGACAAGTCTAAGATCGAAAGTTTTGCCATTGTAGTCAGAGATAGGGCAGGTAAGCTGGAATCTAAGCTCAAAAGGCAGAGAGAGGAGTCAACCTAAAACATAAAACAACTTGAAGATGAGTTGAAGACTACTTATGTGGCTATTGAGTACAAGACTAAAGAGATAATGTCGATTGTTGTTGAGGCTATCCTAAAGACTTGTGCTGAATTGATCAAGGAATTCATGGAGGGGAAGTCGTCTAAATGGAAACTTGAGTAGGACATAGTTGAATGGGAAGAATTCCAAAAGATAGAGATCGAAGCTTGATAAGATAAGGAAGATGGTTAGCTATAGGACATTCAACGTGAAAATGAAGGGACGAGAGTTGACATCATCAATAAAGGGAATGATGTTTCTTCAAATGTTTAATTTTGTGATGTAAATGAACTACTAGTTTGTTTGATAGATCTATTTCCTTTTGTAATAATTTCGAACTTCTTATATTTGCTTTATTGAATTTTTTCGAGGTTAACTATTGTTTTGAACATTTGCTCGAAAATGTTATAACTAATTGAACTTTTTCATGAAATGATACTTGGTAATGTAAAGGCAAAGTTGATCTTTGATTTTTTGGATTATTGGATTGATAGTCTACTTTTATCTATCAAAGTAATGTGATTTCTTTCCTTGATTATTAATATGTCGGATACAATATCATGAATATCGATTCTTAGTGGATTTAGGAGCGATGCTTATGTTAAGTGTTATTCTCCGAATGATATTGAGCAGATCAAGCTTTACTTCCATGAATTTGGCTCATGTTGAGCTTCTATCATTAATTCAACTTATGTCGAACTCCATTCTTAATTTAGCTCATGTCGAGTTCTCATGATTTAACACTTAGACAATTTTTTAAAATTTTATGAAAATGGGATCTTTTAAGAATAAGGCTTGCATAGAGTGTTTCATTGAATTAAATGTTGTATAACCATTTCATGGAAAACATGAAGCACAACGTTGAAAGACCATTTTAAGGCTTGATCGTTGATGCTCATACTTGTCATTTGATTTGATTACACTGTAAAAGTTGGAATTGAAATAACAATGCAAAAAAAAAAATGACAAAATAAAAATGAACTTCATAAATGATGCTTCTTAAGATGGATGTCATTCTAACTGTTTGCTATCTTGCGGCTATCGACGTCTTCCAGTTTATAAGCTCCTTGTCCCACCGCTTTTACAATCTTATAGGGTCATTTTCACGTGGGACCCAACTTTCTTTTACCTAGATTCTTGGTATTTTGAAAGATTTTATGTAGCATCTAACTTTCTTCCGTAAATGTTTGGATTATAAAGTGCTTGACCTAGCTTTGAGCTATTGATTATTGATATGCGACTATCTTGATCTTCACCCTTCTTTAATTTATTGTCCCCAGCTCAAAGTCGAGCGCTTGGGAATTTTTTTCTTCGTTTATTGCTCCTTTGTACCTGTATCGACCAGTAAAACTATTTTTGCTCTATAAGTGACTGTGAATGATGTTTCTCTTATTGATAACCTAGTTATTGTCTAGTATGACCATAAGACCTTAGGTAGTTTGTCAATCCAAAATGCTTTAGTGCCTTTAAGCCTTCTTTTTAGAGTTTTGATGATTGTCCATTTTGTCGATTCGACATTCTATTTTATTGTGGACAGTTGGGAGTTGAAATATTTAGCTTTATACCCCAATCATTGCAGAAGTTTTGAATATACCCCAATCTTTGTAGAAGTTTTGAAAGTCGAATGAAAATAATTGAGATTTGTTGTCCATGATGATCTCTCTAGGAACTTTGAACCTGTGTATAATATATTTCCATGCGAAGTTCTTTGTTTCGTAGTCCCTTACTCTGTTAAAGGCTTTAGAGTCGACCTATTTGGTGAACTAATCTATTATGATTAAAAGATAACATTTCCTATATTGCGAGGTTGGCAACTCTTCAACTATATCCATTCCCCTTTTCATGAATGGACATGGGAAAATTATTGAATTCAAAAGTCCTAGAGGTTGATGTGATACCTAGTCAAACCATTGGCGTCACACTTTGCCACCTATTCAATTGTATTATTACGTATTGTTAGTCGGTAATATCATTTTCGTTGCAAGAGATTCCATTATCTATTAGGACCCTCTTCTTTAAGTAGTTGACGATGAAAAGGAAACTTACCAAAGTTTCATGATAGGGATTCAACAAGCCCATCATTTCATCGCTTGAAAAAATTATTACATGATCATCCCTTGTATGTGTGTACGAATGTTTATCATTGCTATTTGAGTGAATGACTTCTTGAGTATTTCTTTCTATAGTCGAATGGGAAGCATCTTTAATCTCTTATCCTTCTGTGATCACATTAATTGTTCTTTTATGAATTGAAGGCTTTGATAGGTTAAAGGCTATTTTTCTTTTGGCCTATTGTCCACCCTACTTACTGTTTCTCTTCCTTCTCATTTGAAAACTGCTTGAGGTGCCCATTTCTCAATAAAGCAGCAGCCTTTGATCTCAATGATATACAATTTTCTATTGGGTGCCTATGGTTGCCATAGAACTCACACCATTTGTTATGGTCTCTCATTTACAGAGGAGCTTTTAGTTTCTCGGGCAATTTCACATTATTGCCTATACCTTTCATAACTGCGACAACCTCTAATGCACTTATATTAAGGTTATATGGTGGCAACTGTTTTTGGTACCTACTTGGCCTCTCAAACGGTTGATGTCTATCCTATCAATCGTCTTTTCTGCTCTTATTTGGATACATCTCACTTCGATTAGGGTGAGGTAGGTGTTTTGTCCTATTTTTTCTATTGTCGGTTCTTGCTTCTATTTCTTTGGGTTTAGTATTAACCATATCTTCCTCCTAATTTATCTATGCCCATGCTTTCACTAGGATGTCTTCCATAGTCTTAAAAAGATATTTAGTCAACTCCTTATAAAGGGTTGAATCATGTAGTAATCCTTTCATAAAGGCCGATATTGCTGTTATTATATTGCAATTAGGGAAATTGACATTTTTTCCTGATTAAAGTGTTTTATAATCACATAGACGCTCTTTTGGCTATTGCACAAAAGCATACAAATCGTTGGAGTGCTTTTTTATTTTTTTGCTACTTGTGAATTGCTCCATGAATATGCCTGTCAATTGGGCAGATAAATTGATGCTGTCGTTGGGAAGGTTCGTAAACCATTATAGTATGAGTCCCACCAAGCTAGACCCGAAGCCTTTACACATCGCCACTTCCTTCAAAGTGCTCGGGATTGCAACAATGAACATTTGTTGCTTGTACTAAGTAATATGGTCATCTAAAGCGCTCGTTTTGTCATGCATTTTCATATGAAGGAGGGTGAACTTTCGAGGCATCCTACCATTGTGATTGTGTTGATAACCAACGAATCAGTGAAGCTATTTATAATACTCTTCTTAATGGGCAAAGCATTTGGTGAATTCATTTTACACTAGGGGAATTGGCTTTAGATTCTCAGTCCATTCGAAAAAGTAATTAAGCAAAACAATGAGGGTATAAATAAAAAAAAATATCAAAACGAAAAAAAAAAAAATCTAATCTCTTAAAAATATCATAGCAACAAAGATAATTAAAACTTTCCTTTTTATATGTACCATCTCAAACACTCAACAAAAACGAAACAAAAGAAAAACAAAAAAGACACAAATTCTAACTATCAATTATAAATATCACCGAACATATAAACACTAACAAATAGATCAGAATACGACAGAATTTAAATCCCTGAAAAATACAATTATACAAAGTATATCTAATATTCAAAAGTGCAATTAAGCAAAACAGTGGGCACACAAATATAATAACGAAAAAGTCGTTTGGCGGGAAGTTTCTCGGAAACTTCCTTTTTTCATTTTCTTCCCTTATTTATCTGTTTTGTCAATGCATCAACCAATTATTATATAATCCATCAATCTGATTGAACCTGTCCATGGGGGTGTCTTGCAACTCACTCACTCACTCTCCATCGATCTCCTTCCGGTAATTTGCTTTTTTCAAAAACAATTTTGTTTTGTTTTCGTTTTCACAGATTTTCACTTATACCAAAAAAAAAAAAAAAAAAAACCGTACTCCTGTTTTCCAGTTCCTAGTTTTGCTGCGTGACACCAATTATCAACCAAAAATCCAAAATAAATAAAATAAAATAAAATAAAATTAGTAATTATTTGTATCCTCTAGTTTCATCTCCAAATCCGAAAAATTTCTCCGACATTTCCGCTGCCTCTCACCTGTATTTTTAATCTTTCGGTTTCCAATTCGAATCTGCTTTGTTTGTTGTTTGTTTGTTTGTTGTTGTTGTTTTTGTTTGTGTTGTGTGTTGTTTTGTTTCAATTCCTAGTGCGAAGAAATTTTGATTGTTTGCTTTTGATTTTGAGAAAAAATTTGTTGTTGGGGGTGGCGGTCCGTATAAGGCTTGTGACTAGGTTTTGTGCGGGCGGCGCCATCTCTCTTGCGACAGACGACACGGATTTTTGAATTGAATTGATTGACGGTTGATTGATTTTCAAGCGACTATGAGTGCTTCTTCCGGCTTGGGATTGCTGCCGCCGGAGCAAGATTCGGAGCACCAGCGGGACGTTGAGGCGGACTCCGCTAAGGAGCAGCACAATGAAGAAGCAGCGGTAGAAGCAGAGGGTGTTTCGGATCCTTTTGATATCACTCAGACCAAGCATATCAGTTTCGACACTCTTCGCAGATGGAGGGTATGTGTGTATAATAATTGTTGTTTTTATCATCTATGTGTCTTGTTTGTACTTCATTTTGTTTTGCAATGTAATCAATGGAAATGGAAATAGATATATATTCCCTCTTACCAGTAAGGTATCCATAAGGTTTGACTACCTTCTTATTGATTGGATAATCTTATTCATCACCTACCAATATGGTGCTAGAAAACACTAACTGGCACTAGATTGGTGGTTGATGGATAAGGTTATCCAATCAGTAAGGTAGTCAATAAATATATACACACACAAAGAATAAACGCTTTCTAGTGCCAGAGAGGGTAATGGATAAGGTTACCCAATCAGTAAGGTAGCCAAATCCTTAAATAAATCCTTTTGGCTAGGATTTGGCTACCTTACTAGTAGGGTGTATATATATATATATATATATTTATTTGTTAATAAAATTTTTTGTGAAACTTGTAATGTGTTTGCAATTAAAGATTGGTTGTTGGATGAGAGAATGATAAGGGAGAGTAATTGATGAAGTATTGAGGATGATAAGTTGTGACTGATGTTTTGTTTCACATTTGGTGCTGGAATGGACATTGTGGGATTTTTTTTTTCTTGTTTTTGGATTTTTGTGTGGGAAAGGTTATATTTGGGTCTCTTTGGCTACTTTGTTGCTTGATAAATTGGCATGGTATTGTTCCAGAGTTTCGTGCTCTCTATCTTTTGAGCTGCTGGTTAAAGTTATAGGCTTTGTTTGCAACTACAGAGAAAGCATAGCTTGAGGGGCGATTGAAAAGAGAGCTGCATAGACAGAGAAGTTTTATGGGGGAGTGGGGGAAGATGGCTTTGGGAATTGAGGGGTTTCGGATGTTGATGTGAGTATATAGTAGACTCACGGAGGGAATTGCATTCATGCGCAGCAAAACAGATTCATGGGGCCTGTAAAGTGCAGCAACTGTCGTCTGACTGTTATTTCTTTATTAAAAAAGAATTCTTGTGAATGTTGGCCATTAACCAAGCTGAAGCTACAAGCAGTTTCCTTGGCAAGTGAACAATCAGGTTTTAGTCTCAAATGATCATGTGCTTTGTGCAAGAGGTGACTGCCTTCAGTGGCATTTGGTGGGGTATGAACTATGAAGCATGGTCTTTGTTACTGTGTTGGTCAGATGATACTTCTCATTTTAGGATGGAGTTGACTGACATAATATATGTTCGGTGCAAGTGGTGTAATGTGTATTTAGAGGGAAACTTAATGGAAAATGTTGCCGGTACGTGTGTCATCGTAAATCTAATTTCTTGGGATTTCTTTGAAGGCAGTGTTCACTATATAAAATTTCCAGTTATGTTTAACTGCAGTTATTTGAATCTTTTGTTATTCTGGTTCCACATGGACGAGACTAATATTTTGAGACTCCTGGAAAAGCAGTAACATTGACCCTGCATTCTGAAGAAGATGTTTCTGTGAGGATGGAGTTGTAGATATATTAGAATAACCTGAGCATCTGCAGTTAGATAATACTGGAACTAACTAGTGTTTAAATTCTGATAATTTTTTGGGCATTTGACTACTTTTAGGTAGATTGGAAATTGGAATATAACCTGGAAATGTCAATCAGAGGGACTGGATCAGTCTGGTCCAATTTTTTGGACTTCCTGGGCTTCAAACCAGACCCAGTTGTGGTGAAAAGAGTGTAGAAGCATACATAAAGCACCTTCTGATGAGCCTGGTTTGGCCCTCTTAGTCTGATTTGAAAAGGAAACAGACAGAATCCAGATTGATCCAAACCGGACTGCCCCTAACAAAATTTTTAACTTCAATTTTCTGAAAATAAATAAGATAGAGATGATTTATTAGAAAATCTTCTTTTTTGAAATTACATTTTGAAATGGATGTTAAAGGCGTGCTTAGGCGTGAGGTGCCTCAAGGTACAGGTCTGGCGTCTTGAGTCACCAGAGACAAGGCAATTTGGGTGAGGCGAATGCCTCACTGGTCGAGGTGCAAGGCATCGCCTAGGCATGCCTTGCACAACCTTGTCTCCCCGGTGATGTTTCTGGCAATTTTTGAAGGTTTTCGAGGATCTCTAGAAGAGAAAACACATTGCTGGCGACCTTTGAAGGCAAATCGGAGCTCAATCTGGCAACATCACCTTGATTTGAAAGTTTTTGATGAGTTCCGATCTGGAGCTTTCCAGTGGGTTCCTGGCAAGAAAAAATGCTTTCCGGTGGGTCAGATGTGGCAGCAGCAAAAGCGAGTTAAGGGGGGGCGAGGGGTGCAGGGAGGAGGGTCAAGGTGGCAGCTGGGATTAGGGTTTAGCTGAACTTTTATATATATACATATAGTAAAAATTATGAATAATTCCCCAACTTTTGATAAAATTCCCAATTAGACCATATGGTTTAAAAAATATTTAAAAAAACTCTACAATTATAGTAAAATGAAAAAACCCCAACTTTATGGTTTTATAATATTTTGAGATTTTTATAAAAAGTGTGCCTTGCTTTGATGAGGCGCGCCTCACGCTTTGCGCGTCGTGCCTCAGGCTTCAACCCGTTGCGTCTCGCACCTTTCAAAACTATTGTTTTGATCAAGTTATGACAGGTTCACCATGAAGTATATGTTCCATATAACATGGAAGAAAAGTGACTTTATTGCTTTTTTCTTCTTTTCTTCTTATTATTATTATTATTTTCTAATTCTATGAGTTTTGACTATAAAAGTTTTGTCTTCTTTACAGCAAGCAGCACTCGTACTAAATGCTTCCCGCCGATTTCGTTATACTTTGGACTTAAAAAAGGAAGAAGAGAAAGAGAACAGAAGAAGGATGATCAGGGCCCATGCCCAAGTTATAAGAGTAATGTTTTAATCTATTTATCTTTGAAATTATGTTGATAAACATTTTTGTCCAAAATTAGTTTGTTTCCTTAGTAGCAACTTTTCTGTTTCAGGAAGCATTGCTAAACAAATTGGCTGCAGAAGAGCAAACTGGTATGTTACTCACTGAAGTATCTTTGCTTTCAAACTGCTAAAGCAAACTTGTGCACTGTTTGTTTACCTTTTCTGTGTTCATAAAATTTCATGCTCACTCGCTGTCCCAAAAAAAAAAAAAAAAAAAAAAGAGAGAAAGAAAAACTAATATAGTAAGTCTGTGAATCATTTATTTTCTTCCAATATACAATTAAATGCTCCGTTCACAATTAAATGCTTCGTTCCCAGCCCTCTGTTACATATGTTGAGAATTATGAAATTGGTAAATTGAATTGTATTGATGACAAAAGGACATGTTTGGCCAACAAGACTCTGTTAGTTTAGATTAGATTGTATTGGATTGGACTTTATAGTACTAAATAGTATCTATTGTTTTATATATTAAAAAATAGGAGAAGGCATTGCTTCTCGGATGATAGAGGGTGGTGGCCTCTAGGAAGATGGTCAGCCTCCTCTATAATGAGGAGGATTTGTCTCCTCCCACCATTTCCATCTTTTTGTTAACTTTAATAATTAATTAATTTCCATGTTTCACGATTAAGACTAGAAAACTTAATCAAATAATAAAAAACAGAAAGCAAAGAGAGAAAAAAGTGATAATGTGTAAAAATGTATTTACTACAATAGAAATGCACAAGAGGTAAGGTTTAATAGTTGGTGAACCATATAGTTAAGGTAACTATCGATTACCAGTGTTTTAAAATTCAAATCGAGGTGGTGCCTCAAGGTGATCAGCTTATGCGATGCTAGCGTGGCAATCACCCCAAGAGCTTGAAGTGACTGCCTTAGGCCTGCATCAAGGCGAGACGGGGCAGCCCCAAAAATCCCATTTTTTTATTTTTTTATTTTTTTTAAAATTAACCCTACTATAAAAAAGTTATTGAGAAAAGAACAACTTTATTTCAAGTATGATCAACTTACTTATGAAAAGAAGCAAGAGATTAGAGAGGAAAATATGGTGACAGAATAAAAAATGATGTTGAAGATGAAAGTTACTTGAATGGCAGTGAAGGCCAAGAAAAGCGCTAAATACACCACAACAGCCACGATTGATACAAGTTTGCCCAGACAATTATTCTGGGTACTTAAAAGCCTCTTTTAAGAGAGTTGATGGAACTTGAAAAGAAAGATGGGTTGATTATGTGTGTGATAACTTGTACTGGTGCTTGGTGGTATGTGTGTAAGTTGAGAGTCTGAGAGAGAGAGAGAAATGAATGGGAGAATAGAGATTTCTAGACAAATGGTGCAAAGGAATAGTTGTTTCAAAATCGAAATGAGTAAACTCAAAAGAAAACCATAGAACACAAACTTCTAGTTTGTTATTACTGAAAGAAAATAATAGTCTACTTAACACAAGCAATCAAGTATTTGAATGATTTTTCTAATCCTAAACTATTAAGGAATAGAATCTTAATTAGATCCTAGTTTCCTAATTTGAAGCTAATTGAAACTAGAAAACTTAACATTAAAGAAATTTAAATCCTACTCTTATAAAAACTCTAATTCCTAATCTTGTTTTACTTCAACAAATAAAATGAGATTGGAGGGGGGTGGACGGTGGGTGTCTTGTATCTAGTATAGTTTGCTGTTTATGTATTTGCAATTTATGTAATAGTATAGTTTGTCCATGATCAAAACTTAACCCAACCTGGTTTAAGTTGGGTCCTACTTTGGATATCTTTTTTCAATGTGCTGTCACTGTGACCTAACACTATGGTTGTCTTCTTATCCCTTTTTTTTTTTTTATTTTTTAATTTCACTTCTGGCTTTTTAATTGGACTATCAACATCTCATTTTGTTGCATCAATAATCATGCATGATTCAAAATATAGTGGTCACTAGGACAATATTTGTTGTTGTTCTATTTTGTTTGATATCTATGTTTCTAACATTGGTTATTACTATCATTCTCAATGTCATGGATTAATTTTTTTTTTTTTAAATAAATTTTTAAAATTTTTCGTCATTTTGAAATGAGGCGACTGCCTCGATTGCCTTAAGGGGACCGTCTCACCTCGTTGAGGCTTGATCGCCTTGCCTCGTCTTTTAAAATATTGTCAATTGCACATAAATATTCTACAATTAAAGGACTATACATGATTAGTTAGAATTAAGGGATTATACATGATTAAACTAGAATCATGGGATGATGACTATGATTAAGGGTCAAAATGATCCCTAGAATCAGGACTATTAATTAGTAATTTAGTATAGTAATACTCTTGCATTCCACCCTCAAACTCATGATATGACAACAAAAGACATTGAGAGTTTGCCAAGAAGAAATTGGAAGAGTGAAATGGTGTGCGTCTTCTTGAAGAAATCAGTCAATTCCAAAGACGAAAGGACAAAGGGTAGGGAAATAGCCTTTTGTTGGAGATTATGGTGCACAAAACGATAGTCAATCTCTATGTATGGTACGCTCATGAAAGATGAAGTTGTGTGCAATTTGAATTGCACTTTTATTATCATAATACATAATAGTATGAGCAGAAAGAGAGATCCATAAATCTTTAAGCCACAACCATCATAGTCACATCATTTCTTTTGTTGTAGTAGCCATTGCTCAATACTTGGTCAAAGCAGTGGATTGAGTAACGACTATTTGGTTCTTGCATTTTTTTTTTTTAAATAAAAAACAAGAAAATCTCTTAGAAAAACATGAAAACTTGGTAGTAGATGTGCAATCAATACTCACGTGTCAATCGAGATCAGAATAGGCTCGAAGCTCCAAAGTAGAAGATGAAGAGTATAACAAGCTTTGATGCAAGGTGCCTTGAAGATATCACAAAATTTGTAGACCCATAGCGCAATGGACAATAGTAGAAGAGACAAATTGAAGTAGAAGAAATAGGATTAAATGTGGAAACAAATAATGAGAGATCACTAGCCTTATGATGGGAAGCACTTGAATCAAAACCCAAATGGAACCAGACACACCTAATGGGGTTGTAGACAAAATAAGGATATTGAAAAGGCATTTATTTAGCTATTGAATGGATAGAAGTTTTTGTGATTATTCAGCTATTCTAGATAATTTAGGAGTTGGTTAGGACTGCTTATTGATTAATTATTTCCCAAGTTGTGAGTTATGTTGCATAATTTGCTATCTTTGAATTAATGGGTTTCTTTGGCTTTAATAACGTAATTCCATATATTCTCTTTGAATATAGAACAAATGTCATTACATATGCCCAATAGGTAAAGGTGTTCCAACCCGCACTTGAGGGGCCAAGCTTGCGTTCAAGCTCGTAGGTTGTAAGGGCTGGACTTAACGTCCAAGACCTGCAAGCCTGGAGGGCTGAACTTGAAAGACTGGGTTAGGCTTAAAAATTGGGAAAAAAAAAAAAAGAAAAATTATGACTTTTACACGGAAAAAGTGCTAAAACTTTACAGATTGTCGAAGCTTGTGCAGGTTTGGATAGGAACAAGGCTTGTGGGTAGATTGTGCCCAAAAATATTCTAAGGCTCAGCCCATACCCAACCCTCAAGCTTGGTTGGGCCTTGAAATTTTAGGCTTGGTGCCGCCCAAATGACCTCTACTGATAGGTGCAATGATCATTGGCCCTTTTTACCCTAATAACTTGGAGACAATCAGGCTTTTCACTAGCCATAGATTCAAAAGTGAAAATGATTTTAAAGATGAAAGTAGCGAATTCAAGAAGTAGAAAGACAACTCAAGGAAATAGAGTGAATCAGGAGAGATTAAATGCATTTGCAACTGTTTATTTCATTGTATAGAAATGTACAAGAGGTAAGGTTTATATTGTTGGGGAATCGTATGGTTAATATACTGATTAGACATAATGGCCTAGAACTAAAGGATCATACATGATCAGCTTAATTAGTGGATCATACATGACTAGTTAGAATTAAAGGAGTATACATGGTTACCTTAGAATGAGGGTGCTATGATTAAGGGCCACCTAGAATCGAGACTGCTAATTAATATAATGATACTCTAACAAGACTCTTCTTTCCCATTTGAGAATTTAATATAATATGGATTGTACAAACATTATCTATTGGATAACTTAGGGGATTGTATAATATTGCCAAATGCTAGACTATACTAAGTTAGCATTTGGTATGACTTTTATATCAACCAAAAGAGCTTTTTTAAAAGTCGAAATCTCTTTTGAATTATTTTTGGTTGTTTGGCATCCATTTAAGAAGAGCTTTGTTAATATTAAAAAAGCTCCTTTATGTCTATTGGAAGAAGCTCGGAATGTTGCTTTCAAGCTTTTTCAAGAAGTGCTTTTTGAGCTTTTTTCGATGGAAACAAATAGACTTAGATGCTCTTATAATATTTTAAATGTTGCTCTACTTCTTTATTGAAAAATTTTATTTTATTCCTATTTTGTAATCTATCACTATGAAAGCTCTTTTATAGACATATTGCCAAACATTTTAGGGGTTTTTGTTTAAAAGCACTTTGTAGATGCTTTAAATAGCTCCACTCCCAAAAGTTATACTTGAAATGCAATTCCAAACACACCCTTTGTTGTCTTTGTTCAATGTTATATGGTCTAGTATGCTCATAAGGTGAGTTTTTCCACTTATGTTGTATTAGGAAATTATTCACCTATTTTCTTTTTTGGTAATTATATGATATTCAGGTATTAAAATTGAACAAATTACACCTCCCACTCCTAGAGGTGATTATGGAATTGAACTTGAACAACTTGCATCAATTACTAGGGATCATAATTTGTCAGCTTTGGAGCAATGTGGAGGGGTAAGTTGATTATGAATGTATCTTTTCTTGCTTCGTGTTATGTTGTTTCAGATACTTGGTCTACATAAAGCTTGCTCACTTCGTACATCAGGTTAAAGGGTTATCAAGTTTGTTAAATACAAACTTAGTTACAGGAGTCGTTGGTGATGATATTGATTTGTCGAAGCGAAGGAGTTCATTTGGTTCAAATACATATCCTTTGAAGAAAGGGCGAAGTTTCTTGGTATTAAATGACATTATGTTGCTTTTCATTTTCTTTAGTTTCTATCCTCTGTTACGGATATGTTGCTCACTACCATTCATCCTTGTGCTTCATCTTATAGAGGTTTCTTTGGGAGGCTTGTCAAGATATAAGCTTTATCATCTTAATTGTAGCTGCCATGATTTTACTGGCTTTAGGAATAATGACAGAGGTATGTTGGTTATACTTTTTCGTTATTATTGAACTTAATAATATTAGTGATGTTAGAGCATTTAAATACTATTATTGAACCATTTCCTATTAGTTTAAATTTTTAGGTCTGCTGGTTACCAATATGATATTAGAGTTCTGTTATACCAAGGAGTCTGGAGCTCGAGTTTCCCCATTTGATAATATTTGAATTTGTTTTTTTGTGTTAGTGTTTGGGCTCAAGCTATGTAGCAAGCCCGTTGGTCTTGTATGTGAGAGGGTGTGTTAGAGTGTTTAAATACTATTATTGAGTCATTTCTTATCAGTTTAAACTTTTAAGTTTGTTGGTTACTAACATGTAAAGCTAATGCTTGGCTTAACCATGCGGTTTGCATCAATAGTGCTTACTTTGTAAGGGAGGTTCTGCATTGACTTGGTTTACCTTTGGTGTTGTTTGACTTACTCGTGTGTCTCGATATGGAAGCAAATGATTTAATGTTTGCAATTCTATGTTGGTCTAAAGTTGAGATAGGCAAACACATAGTCACAAATAGGGGTGGACATTACATGTTCGGTTCGGTTCCAACTGGAATCGAACATGAACCAAATTTTTATTGGTTCTCAAAATCGGAACAAAACATGAACTGATTGAGGGGTAAAATTGAATTGAACCGAACGTGGTGGGTTCAGGTCGTTTTAGGATGTTTCCAGAATATTCAAACAAACTTGACTACCACTCTAAAAACCACCACTTGCAAAACTAGACACCCACTCAACCATCACCAACAGCAAAACAAAACACCCACTCAATCACTACCACCTACAAAACCCAAACATCACCACTTGCAAATCCTAAACACCCACCTAAAAGCCAATTGATATAATTGAAACCCATTCCAATACACACAATGAAACCCACCCAAATTGTATCTCACAAAATAGACACAGAGCAAACAGGATAGAGAGAGAAAGTAGAGAAAAAGTGAAGATGAAAGAAAGATAAAGCATTGCTAGCACTCATCTCCTTCCCACTTAACCATCACCAGCAGCAAAACAAAACACCCATTCAACCACTACCACCTACAAAACCCAAACATCACCACTTGCAAATCCTAAACACCCACCTAAAAACCAATCGATATAATTGAAACCCACTCCAATACACACAATGAAATCCACCCAAATTGTATCTCACAAAACAGACACAGAGCAAATAGGATAGAGAGAGAAAGTAGAGAAAAAGTGAAGATGAAGGAAAGATAAAGCATTGCTAGCACTCTATCTCCTTCCACCAGTCTCAATCATCTTTGCTAGCGTCTACTGGCATCCTTGAACAGAGAGATGGGAGGGTAGATTGTTGATCTGATGAGAAATTGAATGAAGGAGATAGATGAAGTGGGTTTGTTGATCTTGAGAGAAAAGGGAGGCGGCTGATCTTGAGAGAAAAGATTAGATGAGATGAAGTGGGTTTGTTGATCTTGACAGTAAGGTGGGTTTGTGGATGTTGAAGGAGAGAAGATGAGATGAAGAAGAGAGATGAGAGAAAAGAGGAGATGAGCGGTTGATGAGAAAGAAAGCATGCAAGGGAATCTATGTAGGTTTTAGGTTGAGGTTTATATATGGGAGTTGGGAAATGATGCATGTGCCCCTTATGTTTAGTGTTCCACGGGTTCAAATCGGTTTTGGATACCCAAAATCGCATCGATTTGTGAAACATGATGTTTTCTAGCCATGAGATCCAAACACCCTTAACTTGAACATCAGAACTGAGTTGAACACCTGCGGATCGGTTCGGGTGGGTCGTTCGGGTTGGTTCCATGTTTTTATGCCCACCCTTGGTCACAAACTAATATTTTGTAGCATAAATCCGACAAGTTAAATGGAATGGAAGTATATCAGTAATTTGTACAATGGGTGGTAACATTTTTCCAACCACATGTTTAATATATTAATGCATAATGATTGTATCATTTTTCTTTCTAATGGTTTCATAAGTAATAATTCTTGACGGTTATGTTTTGTGAAAGGAAGACATTTCGATAATCTCCATTGTTTCTATCTCACATGTAGTGCAATTATCTGTATGTTTTGGTCATGTTTTTTGACTCTTAAATTCTCTTAACTTAAATATTTTCCACACTACTTTCACGAGTCTCATTTGGTTCTTTAGGGTCTGTTTGGCAATGTTTTCTATTTTCACTATTCATTTCTTACTTTTCATTTGAAAATGAGAAATTGATTTTCATATTCTTAGAATTTGAAAACGTGTTTGTTAGCAAGATCTGAAAGCTGTATTTAAAAAAAAAAAGAATAGTATCAAACAGTAATATTATAATTTGCATTTGGTGAAATTGTTTCCAAGTGTACTTTATATACATTTTGAGAGTAAAAACAATATTGTATTGTTGAATTAATTTAAATTGATTTTTTAATTATAACAATATATGTTTGAAAATTAAAATTAATTGGTGTCTTTCATGTTTGTTTTAAAAACAATATGATAAAAACTGATACATATTTTATTAATCATAAGAAAAATACGCGCACACACACATATATATATTTGCATATATTATCACTCTAATCTCTACAAGCTTTTAACAATTTTTTTTTTTTTTAAATAAATAAAACATGTTAATTTAACAAGTAAAAATCAAAACAAAATTTAAAAAAATTTAAAAATATCAAAATGACGACTTTACTTTTTGGTCAATAAAGTGAATAACATGGTTTCTGTTTTCTTGTTTTCTTTCAAAAACATGGCTAATGAACATTTTTCTCATTTTTTTTCATTTCAAAAAATGGAAAACGTATTTATAAAATGATAACAAATGAGCCCGTAGTATCTTTTTAGGGTGATTCAATGTCGTTAAATAGTTTTTGTGGTTTAATATCTTAAACCCAATTTTCACAATAAAGAAAGACAGGGAATGTCTGTTTGAATTTATATGTTTGTAATAAATGTCTTTATTTATTTATTTAGTTTGTATTCTTTGTTCTTGTTTTCTTCTTTGTCTCTTACCATGAAATGATAATTTTATTTAGTCTTTCTGCTTATTGTTTTTTATTCCTCTCTTTTTCCCTTCCAATTATCCTTTTTTGGGTTATTTCTTATTTAGAATTGACATTTTTCCCTATCTTTTTCTTGATATGTATTCTAGGGTGTGAAAGAAGGATGGTATGATGGGACAAGCATTGCCTTTGCTGTTTTTCTTGTTATAATTGTTACAGGTACTGAATTTGATCTCTTCATGGTCTTCCCATTTATAGCTTACATAGATTGCCTGTCAAATGGAGGAAAGTAAAGAAAGTTGGTCTGGTTTATCAAAGATATATTCTTTTTAACCTAATGCATTAAAACAGAATGATTTCTCTTGTATTTCCTCACAAGGCAAATCAAATATATGCTTATGTTTTTTCTTTTTCTTTTTGAAGCTAAATATATGCTTATGTTATTTTTTAATGAATTGGAATGCTTTTCTGGCTAAAGCAGGTAAAGAATTTATTAATTTCCCTCATCTAAACATACAATTTTAATGGATTTCAGCTGAAACATAAAGACAAATATGTTCTTTTTTTCTTTTTTGTTTTGATGTAGGTGTCGATTTGTTTATTCCAGTTATCAATTGGTTAACTATGGGATTAGGCTCCTTCCATGATAAACTGCTATTTAAGTTGACTACAAAACCATGTTAACAGCACTAATTGTCTTCTATTTTTCAATTTTTCCTGTTTACTAGCCATTAGTGATTATCGCCAATCTCTTCAGTTTCAAAATCTAAACAAGGAAAAGCGAAATATACAGCTTGAGGTGTGCACTCAACATCAGCATATGTAATTATTGTTTCATCTATCGGTTTTGGATGTATTGTCAATTATATATATTGGGAAATCTTTGCAGGTCATGAGGGGTGGTAAAACAGTGAAGATTTCAATATTTGATGTTGTTGTTGGTGATGTTATACCTCTTAGAATAGGTGACCAGGTGGGTTTTCTTTACGACAAATGGTGTTTTTCGGGGGCACTTAAAGTATATTCTTGATAAAGTGAACCATCTTTAGGTCCCAGCGGATGGAATTTTGGTTACTGGTCATTCTCTTGCCATCGATGAATCTAGCATGACTGGTGAAAGCAAGATTGTGAGTTTGTGATACATTTCTTTAGCAAAGTGTTTACATGGTTGAAGTTTTCTGTTCTTAAACATAGTGTTTTGTAGGTACGCAAGGACCATAAAGCACCCTTTCTGATGTCTGGTTGCAAAGTAGCAGATGGTGTTGGTACAATGCTGGTAATTTATTTGACATTGTTATCTTTGTCTAATGCCCTAATTAAGAAACTCTGCTTATTGTTAGCTATATCCTTTTGAATGTTCTTGTTCATTGTTTAATCCATGACTTGGTTGGTTTTGGCTATCAAGGAAAAATTGATTGGTGAAACCAGAGTTATCTGTGTTATATATGTTAGATGCAGGGTGAAGAATTCCTGTGCTTATTTGATGTAGGACAGATAGTGGTATAAGAGAAGGGACAGAATTAGAGGTAATGAGAGAGTGATTAGAGAGAAAGAAAAGAATATAGAATATATAGAACAGAGGTTTAAAAAGACGGTATAGATAGGCAGGACATAAAAGGGAGGAGAAACAAAGAAGGAGAAGGAAAAAGGGAACTGGTGTTTCTAGAATTTCCAATTAAATTGATTCTTCAGATCATCTCTCTCTTTTTTTTTTTTTTTTTTTTTTTTTTCCTTCTTTGGTGGTTCTTCAGATCATCTCTAATAACATAAATTATAGCATATTTATCCCCAAAAAAAAATCTAAGTCAAAGAAACTTTATCTATCACAACTAAGTAACCTTATAAAGTTGAATTAAGAAACAAATCCTAGTCCTAAAATTGATTTAAAAAATCCTAAGAATCCGTCCCTAAAATATTTCCTAAATGTATGCTGCATCCTTCTCTTGGTTGCAGCTATGGCTCGGTGGGCTATGTTTTAATACGACAGTATTAGACTATTAGGCAGGACACAAGTTAGGTTCAGCCAGCCTGACTGTTTTATACCTCTTCTAGTTATAGACGCTTGATCATAAATTACGTATGTGTCTTTTTAACGCTTCGTTCTAGAATATAGACTAACATTGTCTAGGTTCTTATTAGGTAGAGTTTTGTTGAAAGTAGATTTTATTCTTAAATTCATTCATCTCATTCTGTGTTGCATATTTGTTTTGTTCGTGGTCTTTATTTGATGGTCTGGCTGGTTTTACTTTTGGATAAAATTTTAGCACTAAAATATGAAGATTTATCTTACTAAATAATCCATAGGTAACTGGTGTTGGAATCAATACCGAATGGGGATTGCTGATGGCAAGTATTTCAGAGGATACTGGTGAAGAGACTCCCTTGCAGGTTTTATCTCAGATTCTCAGTTATTCCTCTTTTATGGGAACTTGATTTCAATTTTCTTGATGTGCTCCAAATGTCTTTTGCTGTTCAATGACAGGTACGTTTAAATGGAGTTGCCACTTTTATAGGTATAGTTGGGCTCACTGTAGCTGGTTTGGTACTGGCTGTCCTTTTGGTCAGGTAAGTTAAAGATCATTTAGTAATTACTGTTCTGTGACATTGCACACTGTCGTATCAGTTACCATTTGATTTGAATATCTTAGATTCTTTACTGGACATACAACAAAAGCAGATGGAACCACCCCGCAATTTGTCAAAGGCCAAACTAGCCTTGGTGATGCTGTAGATGGGGTCATCAAAATTGTTACCATTGCAGTAAGTTGTAGTCCCTACATATATTCTATGTTTATGTAATAATTCTTTCTTGACTAACTTCACAACCATTCAGGTTACCATTGTGGTAGTTGCAGTGCCTGAAGGTCTGCCTTTGGCTGTTACATTGACGTAAGTCAGTGCTTTTGGTTCATACAAAAATACTGCTGGAGCTATTGCTTATGCAGTAATTTTATGTCTTGGTTCATACAAAAATACCGCTGCAGTTAATGCTTATGTAGCAATTGTATTGTCTTCTGTTCTTTTTAATTTGGTTTGCACTCGATTCTATGACAGCCTAGCATACTCGATGCGCAAAATGATGGCTGATAAAGCCTTGGCAAGTATTATTTTCTATTCTTATCCTTATATCTTTCATTTATGATTGCTAATTTTATATAATTTAGGTTTTTTTTTTTTTTTTTTTTTTTTTTTAAAAAACTTTCATTGTCTAATAGCAGTGATATTTGCAGGTGCGTAGGCTTTCAGCATGTGAAACTATGGGCTCCGCAACAACAATCTGCAGTGATAAAACTGGAACATTAACTTTGAATCAGGCAAGATCTACACTAAAAGCATGAGTATCTTTATTTATTTATTGACTTTTCTTAAAGTTTTTATGCATTAGATAACTTTGGTTTTTAATGTGTCTAACATGTACTAAATGAGGATGTTATTGAATAAAGTAAATGGAAATTTTGAAACCATAGTTTGGTTCAAATAAGAAGGGTTGATATCAGCCACATCCCTAAAGGTTGAGCAAACACACTAGTTGACTTGTGGTTCTAAAAACTATGAAAAAAACCTCTTATCATTAGTAGGGGCTTACTGTCAATTTATGTTATTTTTAAAAAATATACTTTAAAAATTAAAAATTTAAAAAATGGTGGAGTTGCTTTATTTATGTATTTTTTTTTTTTTTTAAATAATTATAACTTTTTAGGTAATTTGGTTATGGTCTTGTAATTAACTAACAGGTGTTAACCACAATGAAGGTTTTTGAAACCATGAAGATTTATATGACTATTTGTTAAACGATAAGGGAGGTGGAAAGTTAACCAATAAGAAAACAGCTATCATCAATATGTACAAAAACTTTCTTGCTATAGAGGTCAGGTGTGGGTTCAGATATAGATGCCTTAATGCCTAAGCCTTGATGTTCTAATCCTCCTGTAATTCTTGTTTCTGTCGAATGTCTTTCATTTATTTTCAATGAACAACATATTGAAATTCATAATACAATGAACAAGACATAATATAAATTTAACAATGAACATATATATATTATCAATGAACATATTATATATTTGGTTATTTTCTTTGCTTCCCCTCCCCCAATTTATAACTTTGTAATGTCACTATTTTTGCCAAATTGTTTTTATCTTGTTTGTACACATGCTTTTCTCCTCTCTTCCTCTCTTAACATTACATGGCTTTTATCCAAGGAATAGGATTGTTCTGTACAATTCAGCATTTCTTGCTATTCACCTTTATGTTTGCATATTCTTACAGATTATTTTCAGATATCAGGGTTTGATTGGTAAAGTTTTGTCAATTGTAGATGACCGTGGTTGAGGCTTATGTTGGAAGAGAGAAGATTAATCCACCAGATGACTCCTCACAGATGAACTCAGCAGTTGTTTCTCTATTAAGTGAGGGTGTTGCACAAAACACCACAGGCAACGTTTTTGTGCCTAAGGTAAAGTTCTTATTTTATTTATTTAAATTTAGTTACAATTACAAGGAATAGTTTTTCATCATTCTAAACCTCTATGTCTGCAGACTGTTTCTATATATTCTTAGAGCTGTTCCAGGTGTCTTTTTCCTTAGCTGTGTGCAGCTTGCTTGCTTGTACTTTCTACCTTTTTTCTTTGATTTAATACAAGCTCTGTTTCTGATAAAAAGTTAATGTTTAATTCAATATCAGAATTTTTTATTGTTCTATAAGCTTTAGATTTGAAAAATGAATAAAAGGTACCCTGTTTTGTTCCTGCTGTGTGATACCATTGTTTTATTGGCATCACAAGTAGGCTGTCTTTCTATTTTCTACTTTTACTCATGATTTTCATCACTTCTTGTGGAATGGTTGTAACCTTTGGACTTTTTCTATTTATCTACATTGACATTCATGAGTATATTTTTCTGTTATTTTATTTTATTTGAGTTGTTGTGTTAATTGATTGTTCCATGCTTGGGGCTTTTGTAATATGTTTTACAAATCTAATGATTCTCACTATGAAAAGCTAGTAAGCACTAAATGTGTCAGCTGAATGTGTTTTGCTTTTGCAGGATGGTGGAGAGGTGGAGATTTCTGGATCTCCAACAGAAAAGGCTGTTCTTTCTTGGGCAGTCAAGGTGCTGTTTTCAACTGTATTTTCAGTGTCTGTTAAATATGTTTTTTGTTCTAAATTTGATTTTGTCATCGAAATCTTGTTGCAGTTGGGGATGAAGTTCGATGTTTCCAGATCTGAGACCACAGTTCTCCACGTTTTCCCTTTCAACTCAGAGAAAAAGCGAGGTGGTGTTGCATTAAAACAGGTGATGGGTTTCTTTTAATTTCTGGATTTTCACTTTGGTGATGGCAAGTTCAAAAGATCAATAATAAAATGCATGTAATGTACATAGTATCTTTTTGTTGCTTCCTGATCTATTGAATGACATTAGATGTATTTTTCTTCAACTAGACAGAAGTGTTGTGATGTTTTACCCCATTTTAAATCAAGTTAGTCAATTCCTTGATTAAGAGTTGTTTGCTTAAGGATTTGTATTAGTTACTGCGAACTTAGCTACCACCATCATCATCAATTTATGATTAAAACTCTGTTACATTTTTGTGTCCCTGCATCACAGAACTATTGCCTATTAACCAAGGATAAAATATAAACTTTCCTACTAAGCCAAGAAGAAACATCTTTATTAGCCAATAGCATCTTTGTTAACAGTTGTACACATTTGATGACCCTGTATTGCCTTTTGGCCGTTTATTAGGTTTCCTCATCATTAAACTTGCTTGTTATTGAGTGTTTTGTAGTCTGTATCATTGCTGTTTCTGCACTAAATCTAAGTTGGCAGCTAGGTTTAGCTATAATTGCTGCTTTATTGTACTTATATGCATGCATGCCATAAACTCTGTTACTCTATCAATGCAGCCACTGAACCTGTTCACTTACTGACACTACTTTGTCCATGTAGTTTCTTGCTAATTAATTCATTTTTTAAAAATCCACAGATGGATTCCGAAGTTCATATACATTGGAAAGGAGCAGCTGAGATAGTTCTAGCCTCATGTACAAAGTATCTTGACTCAAATGGTCATTTGCAATCCATTGATGGAGATAAGGTTATTTTGGTCTTTCAAAGTTCTAAGAGGATACAAGAAAGATTAAGGGTGTTAGAGCTTAAATACTATATGGATCCTAACCTAATAGTTTTTTAAGCTTTCTATTGTAATATTTACTAAAAACGAGATTTTCCAGGCACTTTTAATAGAATCATATAAATTAAAATACTTACACTTAGGAAATTATTAATGAATTATTGTACAACTTAGTCTATGTTTATGAATGATAGTCATTAGTTTTTCTTTCAACAATTTTTCATAGAATGTCATTTGATAACAAAAGTTTTGTAGTGAAAATCTTGAAATAACCAATTGGATAATAAACTAAAAGTCTACAATAAATAACATATGGCATGCCAAAATTTGAACAAAGTGGTGTTGTGAAACGAATATTCTTAATGTATCCAAAGCTAAGTATGTGGCTGCTTTGTGCTTATGTATTCTGTTAAGTTTGCTTTGAGTTAACAGGAAAATACTCAGATTTTATGTTGGTTAAAATTACTTAAAAGCCTCTGTTAATGTTGTGAAATAGAACAGAGGATCTCAGATTTTGGAATCAAAAGCTTGGAAAATGGTTGTTAAACTCTCACTATTCATCATACAAATTATATACGAATACTAGGTGGTTGGGGAAAAAAATGTTGCGAAATAGAAGTTTCTTGGGTTTTCCCATTGGTTTGTCATGTGGAAGATGATACATGGCCATATATGTATTGGCTTCAACATGGCATTACCATGTAATATTTATCAGTACTAGTATAACATATTGTGACTATTTAGATTCTTTTACTTTTTGCTTTCTATTTTTTTCTGTTTTTTCAATTCAGATAACTCTTGCTTGTCAATGATTTTAACTTTTGCCTATCTTGGACTATTTGTGAATCCGACAATGTTGAAAATGATTTGTTGCATGATCCAAGGTTAGCTCACACAATAAACATATTTATAATAAAATCTTTCTATTTGATTGTGTTTTAAATTGTAAATAACCTTTTGGTTGATGATTTTTCCTTCTTAAATCATCTGCAGGATTTTTTCAAGGGTGCTATTGATGAAATGGCTGCTAGAAGCTTGCGGTGTGTTGCCATTGCTTACAGAACATATGAAATGGACAAAGTTCCCTCTGATGAGGAGAGCTTAGACCAATGGGTTTTACCTGAAGATGATCTTGTTTTGCTTGCCATTGTTGGCATAAAGGTATATGTCGTGAAATAGTTTTTGCATTACGCTACAATATTTTATGCTTGTTCTTCAATTTTAGTCTTTCTCTTCAAATGTACCACATTTTTATTGGAAAACTTGAGGACCTTGTCAGTGTATCTAGGAAGTGGTTAATGAATCTTTTTGTATGCAAATCTACTCTGCATGAACTTTACTACTTGTTTATTCCCATTTTGTTGTATCTGTTCTTTTCTTCATTTTATTAGTATCTCTACTAGCTAATATGATATTGATTTGTAGGATCCTTGTCGTCCAGGTGTCAAAGATGCTGTGAAAGTATGCCAAGAAGCTGGAGTTAAGGTAGTTCTTTTTTCCTTTAGATCTTTTTGAACTATAAGGTAGTTTGTTACAGCTTTCTGAAATTGGCTTTAAATTTTATGTGAATTATATTCCATCTGATGTTTATGGATGGTTTTAGGTAAGAGTTTTCCAAGCTCAACAGTCAGTTTTATGCTGTTACAGTTGTTGCTTCAGTCTACTATCAAAATTGATGGACAGTGATGATACTTAAATGTAGAATCTATAAATTACATAGAAATGGATTACATGAAAAATTGCTAATGTGAATGATATGTTGTGAATCCACAGGTGCGCATGGTCACTGGAGACAATCTTCAAACAGCAAAAGCGATAGCTTTAGAGTGTGGAATACTTGATTCAAGTGCTAATGCTACTGAACCTAATATCATTGAGGGAAAAGTATTTCGTGCCTTATCAGAAAAGGAAAGAGAACAAGTTGCTGCAGAAATTACGGTATGGTCCGAGCTGCATGTACTCCTATAATCACATTTGTTAACAATGGATTTTAGTGAGTTATAGGTTTCCTTCTTGATGATTACATTCTTAAAATTTTATTGCATTATTTTGGTTAAAAGATAAATAATCCATTAATTTGGAAACTAATATAGGTGATGGGGAGGTCTTCCCCAAATGACAAGCTTCTTCTTGTTCAAGCACTACGTAAGAGAGGGGATGTTGTTGCTGTTACTGGAGATGGTACTAATGATGCTCCTGCACTACATGAGGTTTGTTATCTTTATTTCCTTTCATTTTGTGAGATTTGGTGCTATTATGGCTATAATATTGCAATCGGCATGAGGATGCATTTGGTAGAATCTGAAAGCCTAATATATGTGCATCTTATTGCACATTGTACCTGTTCAGAGCTCCAGTGGCTGGTAACTCATTTGGACTTTTCTAGTATGTTAGACTTGTGTGTGGGCCTGCAGGGACTTGCAGTTTAAGATTCATCAACTTCTTAATATTATATGTACCATGTAATTGTTTTTTGCATGTGTGTTTGCACACTTGGGCTTGTGTGTTACACAGACAAAAAAGTATACTTGTCCATTTGCTCGAATTCAAGATTCTCAGTCCCCATGATGGTAAAAAGTTACTGTTTGATAAGCAATATGACATTCAACTGATGGTTTATTATTATATTGTGCAGATAATTTTTGACATTTTAATAAATGCAGTTCTGTAGAATGTCTAATTACAAGCATGCATTAGGCACTCTTTAAGTTTGTAGTGCTCAAAGATGGAAATCTATTATTGTTCAAGTGTGAGGTCTACTTGTTTAGATATATACAGTTAGTATCCATCTTTCTTATTTATTGATATGGGAGAGTATCTCTTATGTCTTTAGCAATGTACAAAGTTGATGAGACTGCATGATGTCAGGAATGATTTTGACGTATTCTATGCCTGCAAAGTTCCCTTACTGTATGGCTTGGTTCCTTGGTTGGATCCAACCTTTCTGCCCCTTGTATTGCATGGTTTGATTGCACTGTTATCTTTTATGCCTTCAACAAATTTCAGTTATATAATTGTTTCCTTCTAAAAACTGATTGCCGTTTTTCCTTTGTTTATTTTAGGCAGATATTGGTCTTGCTATGGGCATTCAAGGGACAGAAGTTGCAAAAGAAAGTTCGGATATAATTATCTTGGATGATAACTTTGCTTCAGTTGTAAAGGTTAGCATGTTAAGAATTTTCTCATCCTTTTTCAGTTGTAAAGCCATCCCTGGTCTCTTTGTGATAGGCATCGGCTTCTAAAGTCTGAATTAAACTAAAAGCCATTTAACTCCATGTTTGCACCAGTTTTGATTAATTTGTAAGAAACTTAATTGATGTATGTTTTTCACTTTGAAATTCGGTTTTTGATTACTTTTCATCCTTTTTCCTTATTTTTAACTTCTTTTCTTCAAAATAAGTTTCAAAATTGATGATATATACAAGCTAATAACCAGGTTAATTCCTTAGATTATTGGAGACATTAGGTATAGCAATTGTCCTTCTATGAAACAACTGTTATGTAGGCAAGGTGGATTTAGTTTGTGGCCTGATGCAAGATTGTGGTCTGGAAACAGTTATTCAAGTAATCAGTTTCAGTAAGCTTGGTTGCTGAAGGAAGTAACTTCCATAGAAACTGTTACCCTACTGTGACCACAAGTGGCGCTGTTCAACCATAGAGTGCTTGCTGCTGAAGCTGAAAGAAAATGGGAGCGAGAGAAAAGGAGAAAGAGACTGAAACATATTGGATAAAAAACTGATAGAGACCATTACAGTTTCTGTATATCTTAATTAAGCCAGCCTGCTCCAAAATTACATAAAACCTCTCTCTTAACAACCAAGTCAAAATCAAGTATGCTGCAAAACCAGACATGACTTATGTACTGTGGCAAGGATTGTTAGTTACTACTAGACCTAAAAACTTAGGCTGATAGGAAAAGGTCCAATTGTAACATTTAAGACTTGAGGTTGACTCATTGATATGTCCCTTCACGTGTAACATGGACAGATAACAGATGTCAAATACATATTAAACAATTTGTATCGTATAACATATGTAACAGAAATTTCAAATAAAAGGGAAGAGAGTGTTTAAACCAAAGACCTCTAAGCTCTCATACCATGTTAGTTATCATTAGATCTAAAAGCTTAATCTAATAAAAATGACTTAACTATAGTATTTAAGACTTAGGATTGACACATTGATTAGGATAAAGTCAAATAGGAAACCAAAATTACTTAGACTAAACTTAAAGTAAAATAAGCGAATAATAATAATAATAAATAAATAATTTTATAAATACAAATGAGTAATGCCTCCTGAACCTGGTGGAGACAGCACTTTATCAAAATTTTTCCATAACTTATTTCCATAATGTTAATTTGGGAACTCTATCCATTCTTTGCAGGTTGTCCGCTGGGGGCGTTCTGTGTTTGCGAATATTCAGAAATTTATACAATTTCAGCTTACTGTCAACGTGGCAGCTCTTGCGATTAATGTTGTTGCAGCAATATCTTCTGGTGATGTTCCTTTAAACGCAGTACAGGTGATTAATCTCTTTCCCTTTCTCTTCAATTTTCGTATTCATAGGTGAGACTTGTTGAATATTTTGCCTTATGATTTTAAGCTTTATTACAAGTAACGTGGCAAGAAGAAAACTGAGGCCAGTTTTGAATACAATATAATTGTTTCTGAATGTTTAGAGTGTGTTCTATAATTTTTCTGTATTACCAATTGTCATTAATAGAAGAGAAGTAGTTGGTTTTCTCATGCATGTCCTGGAAGTTGACAAGGCATGGTTTTTTGGGTATTTGCCGTTTTGGAGCAAACTGAAAAATGTAAAACAATGTTTCCCAAATCTTATCCCAAAACTAACCTTAGGCTCCATTTGGTAAAATGAAACAGAGTTGAACTAAATAAGATTTAAATAAATAAGTTTTTATTAAATAAACTAATTTCAAAATGCCTTTTAATAAAAATATATTTGAATTTATGTTAAAAATATATTTAAATTTATATTTGAATAAAACAAAATTTTTTTTATAAAAATTTATATAATAATGTAAAAGCATTTTTTTTAATCGATAGTAATAGCCATTTGAATTTTTTTTTTTTTTTTTATTATTTTAATATTTTTTTATAATTACATATTTTTTTTTTAATAAATTTTGAATCAAATTTATGCATGTTAAAAAAAATTTTATATATCATAAATTAATTTTTAAATAAAATAAAACATATAATTTATGTAAATTATTGACATCAATATGAAAATCTCTTTTTATTTTATGTAGTAGTTTTTTTCTTTTTGAAATTTATTTTATGTAATAGTTATATGAATTTATTTAATAATATTATAATTATGTATAATTAATAAATATAAGAATTATATACTTTTTTATTCTTAATATATATTTATACTAATTTAAATATTTTTAATCAATGTACTTTAATCAATTATTTAATATGAAATTTAATTTAAATTTAAATTTATTTTGTAATTAATTAAAAATATACTTTAGTTATATACGAAAATAATTTTTTTCATATTAAGTCACAAGAATTAGTTATTTAATATTCCATTTATATTTATGTAATAATAAATGCTTATAAATTATTTAATAAATTATATTAATAAATTATTTAATGTATTAATTTTAATTCATATAAATAATATTAATAAATTATTGTTGTAAACAATATTATTTATATTTATTTTATTCTATTAGTTATTATAAACAATAATTATGGTAAACTATGATATAAATTATTATCTAACAAAACATTTAGTCCCATGAGCACATGACTATTGAATCCCATGATACGGTGTGAGACTAATAATCCCATTGCAATGGGATTATTTAAAGAGTGCAACTTTAAACAACTTTCTGAGTTTGAGATGATTTTAAAAATTGCCTATCCATATAATTATTAATTTTCTATTTTTTGTTTCAATTTTCAACCATCCCATAGTTGTCCCTTTTTTTCCCCTTTTCCTTATCATTTTCATGTGTTTCTCTAATATTTATCTTCATCTTTGTAGTAATGGGTCAGTTTTTGTTTTTTAAATTTCTATTTATTAAATTATTATCATTCTCTTAAACATTTTACTTAAGTTTATAAAGAATTGTTTAGATATCTTTCTATAAATTTCTAGTGATTTTATTACAAATCCTAAAAGATATTTGTTATTGTAAAAATTAAATTGTAAGTTTGTAATTATGTAATAGTTTTTGAAACATTATGGATGAATATCTTATACGAAATAGACTTTTGAGTTGTCATCATTTTCAAAAAGAAATGATATTAGTTAGAGTACCTCCTTTAACTTGAATTACTGGTAAACAATTTGTAACTATTGCATCTTCACTACATAATGTCTTGATTCTCATCAAAATTATAATTATTTGTCATATTATTTGGGATGAATTATTTAAAATAAAAATTCAGATGTGTAGTGTAATAGATACTTCGTTAATTTTGTGCATCTATAACTATGAAGTACTATAAGTGCATCAAAGAACTGGAAGTGAGAAGTTATGTTATTTTATGATTACCGTTATTTGTTAAGAGATATTCCTCTAGAATGCATCTTGGTCAAGTGAAGGAAGTGTTTTCTACCTTATGTATATGAAAATAAATTATACTCAAATTTTTGGAATTATAATGAAATCAAAAGTGGAATAGTAATGGTTTTTGAATGTCATGTTCCAAATTTAGCGTTTCCACTTTTATTTAAATTTAGGATCTTGTGGGCTTATTCATTAGTTGAATAATATTGCCATTAATTGTCCATTTCTAATGACAAAATTTTGCTTCATTCTTGTACAGTTACTATGGGTAAACCTTATCATGGATACTCTTGGAGCGCTTGCATTGGCTACTGAACCACCAACAGACCACCTTATGCATAGATCCCCGGTTGGCCGAAGGTTTGGACTCTTGGTCTTTTCTTTTCTTTTCTTTTCTTTTCTTTTTTCTTTTTTGGAACCAACTCTTAGTCTTTTCTGACCATGCATTAATATATCTAATTGTTAAAGAGTCTACTTTTTAATATTATGTTTAATGTAGTTTTATGCTGTCAAAGATGTTATGCTGTCAATGAGTCAAACATTATTAGTGTGAAAATTTTCAGTTTTTGCTTAAATTTATTTTCTTTGAGGAAACAAATGGGTTTCAAGTTGGCAAAATTTGAAATCTTCAGCAATTCACTTAACTTTGGTATCACTTTTTGTTTGGCTATGAAAACTTGGGCAAATCTTAGCTACCTCTATGCCTCTAAATTCTAGGATATTTGGAAGAAAGTAATTTGTGATTTAAAGTTATTTTTGTACTACAAAAGGTGATTTTTCTTTTTAAGTTTCACATTCTCATTGTTTGCTTCTGAATTTCTAGATCAAATATAAATGGCTCTGTTAAGGCTAGTGTTTTTTCCTGTTCTTTCTTCTTCCTTTATAAACAGTCTCTATTAGCATCCAAGAGAGATTTTCCAATTTCACTTGGTGGAAAGATGGAGTTTTAGTTAAGAGTGGAAGACTCTTGTCTTTTGGTGATTCTAGTCCTCTCTCCAAAGTGGCATGAATTAAATGTTGTGCATGCAGATGTGGGCACACTGACACATATGGAGGGATGTTCACCCTTTTGACTTATGGTTGTAAAAAACTAAGGGATTTTGGGAATGGAAGGATGGGAGAAGATGGGAAGGGTTACTGAAGTACATTATTGTTTATCTTTGACCTCTTTGTTAGTTTCACTTTATAATTGGACTTGAAAGCATGTCTAAAAAATATGGGCCTTTTCTTGTGACAAGTCATTTTTGTAACTAAGTCGGAAGAGACTCATATGAAAGATTTATGTACTTCTGTAAGTCTAGATATAAATGCATGATTGAATTATTTGATTGAATTGTTTTTCAGGGAACCTCTTATAACAAACATAATGTGGAGGAACTTACTCATACAGGTAAGTGGTCCCTCTCGAGGTTCTGTTGTTGGTGCACTTGCTAAGTTGCATAAGAATATGAATAATATTCATATATCTGGCTCACCCTTTTTTTTCCTCTTCTACATTTCATTGCAGGCTGTATATCAAGTTTGCGTCCTTCTTGTGCTCAACTTCCAGGGCATTAATATTCTGTATTTGAAGGAATCCAGGGAGCATGCTAATAGTGTGAAGAATACCGTGATATTTAATGCATTTGTCCTCTGTCAGGTACGTGCCTACTTGATAACAAGTATCTATGATAAATATTACACACCTCAAGTTGCTTTGTAGAATTTTGGATTGAATGATTCAACTTGTATAATTGATTATAGATTCTGTTTACTTCATTTTCTAATGGAAGATAAAAATGAGCATATCAATTGCATTTTGCATAAATTTGGTTGATATTTCTTTAATGATTGAAAGCGTGGTTCGGCTTCTGTGCATATTACAGATATTCAATGAGTTCAATGCTAGAAAACCTGATGAAATCAATGTCTTCAGTGGAGTGACTAAAAACTATCTCTTTATGGGAATTATTGGAATTACTGTTGTACTTCAGGTCAGTAGGCATTTCATTTTTTCAGGACTTCCATTGTGAGCTAGGTATGTAGTGTTAATAGTGCCACTCCTAAATGTTACACAGATCATCATCGTTGAGTTCCTAGGAACATTTACCGACACTGTGAAACTGGATTGGCAGCTCTGGCTTGCATCAGTTGCAATTGGCATTTTCAGGTGTGTTCAGTTATTTGATAAAATACAAATCTCACTCTTTCATGTATTTTCAGACATAACGGTTAAGTATTCTTGTATATCAACTCTTTTGGTGCAAAGTGTAATTAACAAGGTTTTACAGTGTAGAAGAATATCTTGCTTTTATTAAGACTGCTGCTTTCACTTGATGCTTGCTCTTTTCTTGAAAGGGATAATCCCAAAAAACCATGTGTAGTATGCCTGTATCTCATTTTTGCCATAATAGTTTCATTTTTATCTAAAATCCCCCTACCGTTACCAAGTTATAAAAAAGTTATGCAAAATATAAAGACATTTTTAACCCTGGTTAAGAGATTTTTATTTAAAAAATAAAATAATTATAAAATAATGTTTTAAAATTAAAAAATTATAAACTAATAAAAACTTATCTCCATTTTTCATTTATGAGATGGATTATGTAGATCAACATATCAAATGAAAAAAATAAAAAAAAAATGATTAAAAAATAGGGAAAAAAAAGAAAGTAGAGATGCAATGTGGATCTCCACCAGCCATGGACTCCATCATCATCATCAAGAAGTTGCCAAACCACCACTCTCTAGTTCCAAACCATCAAACCATAGAATAATCATCATCACCACCTTTTGTTTCCAAACCACCTATTTATTTCTCTTCTTCCTTTTCTCTCTCCACACCACAACCCTCCCCCTCTCCTTCTTCTCTCTCCCTATTTCTGAGTTTCCAATTCTAAGTTTCTAGCGATTGGAAATTTAGAAAATTTGCTAGAAACCCAAAAACCCAACGGTTGTCAAAACCCATCACTGATTTGCCTAAAACCTAGAAACTCAGTCGTTAAACCCCAACACCACCACCACTGATTCGCTCGCAACACCCAATCAAACGCATCAAACCTAGACCAAACTACACATCAAACCCCAATCACCCACCCATACCTCACATTAGTTGACATGGTAGGGTTGAAGCTCTAGGTAGCAAAGAAGCTGAGGTTGAAGGGAAAGGTAAAGGAAGATGAGAGGGAGAGTGGTGAGGTGAAGAAGACAAAGGGACTGGTGAGGCGATGATAGGAGAGAAAAAGCGGTGAGGTGTGAGAAAAAAATGTTAACTTTTTAATTTAATTTCTGATTTTTTAAATTTTAATTAATTTTCATCCATATTTTCCTTTTTATTGTCGAAGTCAAATGATCAACTGTGTCAACCTAACAGAATCTGTGACTGTTAGGAGTATTGTAGTTCTGTCACAAACCTCCAAGGGTTATTTTAAGTATCTATATCAATGTCAGGTAGTATTTCGAGTAAAAATGAAATTAGAGATGGTAAAAATGAGATATAGGCAAACTACGCGTAGATTATTGGGAGTATCCCTTCTTTTAATTGTATTCAACCTTTATACACTTGAACTTTCTTATCAAATTAAATTTTGATGTAAGATCAGTGGTATGAGAATTTTGATCACTTGCTAGTAATTGTTGTGAAAGCATTTAAATAATGAAGTGACCTCATTATCTGTATTTTTATTTTGTTTTTGCAATCTTGACAGCTGGCCTCTTGCCATGTTTGGAAAAATGATTCCAGTTCCAGAGACTCCCTTTGCCCACTATTTTTCCAAGGCATTCCAACGATGCCGAAGTTCTCGCAGTCCATAATTTCCGTCTTTGTGAAGTTAAATTTACGACAAAACAGCAATTCCTGGAAGAGCTACAACCAGTTCAGTTTATAGATGTACTAGTAGTACAACTAGTCCTGGAAGATCTACCAATAGTTGTATGTGTCAAAGCTTCGGTGCAATTAATGGGTCAGGCGCTTTCCTATTAGCTTAAGCTCTTGAGTGGTGTGGTACCTAAACAGTGGATCACAAAGATGCAACGGCATCAAAAACTAACCCCAATTATCTTGTTCTGCATAATTTGTCAGCATATGTATAGTTTGAGAAACATGTTATGTGATGATTTTTGGAATCAAAGTGTAAATGAGGTTTGACAGTGTAAGATTTAGGTTTGCTTTTGCTTGATCCTGACAAATTTGGATGGATAGGGCACTGGAATAATCTTTAGACTGAGACAGGAAAATAAAAAATTCTATCTAATAGTTGTTTAACTATTAAACCGCGAAACCAGGTCCTTTATCCTTTTGTATTTCAAGTATTTGTAATGGGTATGTGTTGTAATCATGACATGAAATTATGTACTTGTATGCTATATACCTATTATTTAATATTTAAGAAAGTTATCTTAAATCACTTTCTGATCTATTTAATGACAGCTACTAAGGGTGGAGAACAGTACATTTGTTTGTACCATCAGGTCCTCTGGGATGGGGCTCATTGCAGTCTCCAGATCAGGTTTCGATGTCTTGTATGTTCCATTCCTCGTTCCAGTATGCATGCTTTGCTTGCAAGGCAAGGGAACAAATCCACTGTATCTACTCCTTTTAGTTTTTTGTTTTGGTGTATTCAATTGCTGAATTACTAAATGTTATTAGCAAATATGGTGTGTGATAATGGTGATGTGGTTACTGACTAATGTATGCTGATGTAGAAGCAGAAACCCGTTCCTGTATATTGAAGATTCTATAAATATGTTTTAGTGATGGAAAATGTTTTCCTATATATGTTTCTGTTTTTTTTCATTAAAGAAATGAAGTCATGTTACATATAAATGTAAATGTAAGTCAAACTCCATAAATCTTGGTGTTGGTATTCAACCTCTAGATTTTCTTACATAACAAGAACTTTTTAATAAAACTAACAATTAATCACACGGAAGGATGTCTTATGAGATTCATGTCAATTTTAAGGTTTGACATCCATCTACTTAAGAAAGTGTTATTTTATACTTTCATGCATCAATGACTAGTTGAATTATCATTTATCTAAATTTAGAGCTTGCGAAATTTCAGCTTGGCAAAATTTTATTGATTCATGTATAGGAATACGTTGACTTTTCACTGTATTATAACATAATTTTCTATTTATTTGACGTTTTTGTTTGAATGAAGATAAGATTATCATAATCAACTATTTATTAAAAAGAGTAATAAGTAATACAAAAGTAAGCATCGACATACAATTTTTTCTTTTTTTAAAAAAAAATAATTAGAGTGAGGAAGGGAGATTAAATTTAGAGAAAACTATCCATATTTTGTAATTTATGATAACAGTGGAATTTGAACCCTTGATCTCTTAGAATAAAAAGAAGTGTTCAACCACTCCGACGAAGGGAACATTGTGTCATTAAATTCTTCAAAGCTCAGATGAGCTCTAATCAGGAGCTGATTTGGCGTCCTTTTCACAAGCCGAAGTTACATTGGATTGTTGGCAAGAGTTTGATCAAAACAAGAGAAGGGATCTTGCTGAGTTGAACTGATCAGGCCTGAAGGCTCGCTATCATGGTGATTTTGCTCATTGTAACACGCAATTTGAGCCTCTATCTGAATCGTTTGAGATTGAGCCTCAATGATTTGTTGTTGGAGTTGATGGATCAGTCTAACACATCCATAAACTGGATCTTCAATACGTGAATATGCTTCCAAGGCCATGCAATCTGCTGCCTCCATCCTTGAATGCTCTGGAATATGCTGCTTAATTGCATCGTCAAATGAATCATCAAATTATTTACCAATGCAACTTTAATTCATTCAAGCACAATGAATTTTCTGCAAATTAAAGGACTTGTAAGTATTTTATGAGTCTCTAAAAGCACTCCTCAAGTGTTTCTTCATTAAGATCTTCAAAAGCTTTTGCATGTTAATTATAAGGTACATTCATTTACTAAATGTAAGACTTTACTATCGATAGTAGTAGTAATTGATCTTAACCCGACCTATAAATTTAACAAAACAAAACTAAATGCATTCCTTTCATGAAACCTATGAAAAGGAATCATGAATCATTTATTGAATAGAACGGTTTTACTATCAATTGTAATAGTAATTGATCTTAGTATGACCTATAAATTTAATCAAACAATACAAAATCTCTTTGTTCTTTACAAGAAACTTATCAAGTGGAATAGAATTAAGGAAGAACAACCAAACTAAATTTAAAATGTTGACAAATAAATGCAATACCAAACAAAGTAAATTCAAGTTTATGTCCACATCAAGAGTTGGATATTCTTGATGGAAAGAAGTGATTCAGGAGGCTATCATATTTTGTTTCATTTGGATCCTCGATGTGGATACATACATATATACATACAAACATACATACATACATATATGTGTGTACATATTCAACTACAATATTCAAAAAGTAGCCCTACATTTATATACAGAGAAGTGGTTAAATGAATGTAATCTAACCTGAAGCATCTTTGCAATATTGCTGGCACCAAAAATCTTGTGAACCGCGGAGAATCTGTCAGGATTATTTGAAGGAAAATAGGCTGCCAAAACACAATCTTCAGTGCATTTCCTTCTTAAATGTTTGCAAGCAGCACATCTGCCACTCCATTTGGACATTTCTGATTCTTTTTTTCTCTCAAAATCTTTCAAAGATCATTCAAATATTATTACAAGGTTAAAGAAGAGATTCTCTTGATTTGTACACAATTTTGATTGGAATTTCTAATATTGGAAACACAATAACGGCTAGTTTTAAAATAATAATAATAATGCATGAAATGTAAGGAAGGTTTGTGAAGAAAAGGGGAGCAGTAGAAAATTTCCTATAAGCATGTACATTACTTATAAGTACTTGATAAAATGAGCAATCAAATATTGTATTGTTATTTCAAGAAATTGAAATCGGAATGTCTTTTGCCATTATTTAAAAAAATTAGATGGTTTTTTATAATTTCCCAATATGTTCTTTTAGGGTTGATTACCTTACTCAACGAGTAATATTATCCATCAATTACAACCCTTAGATTAGTTATAAGAGAGGTTATCAAAGAAAATTCAAATATTATAATTGATGGGTAATAACACTGATTGGGTAACGTAGCCAAACTCTTTTTAGGTTTTATTTGGTACAACTTATTTAAATAGATTTTTTGAAAATAAATCTTTTACAAATAGAACTTTTAAAAAGAAGTTGATGGCTGTTTAATCATCAATTAAAAAAGTATTTTTAAATTTTAGATTGTTTGGTTGTATTACTCTTTAAAACTCTTTTAGATTACAAATTTACTAAAAAGAACATGAGGCCTCATCATCTTTTCCAAATTCATACACATTAAACACTTGGCCACAGTAATCACACAACATACTTCCCTTGTGAATATATCCCATTTTACTGTTACATTGTATAACCTCATTTTCTTCAAGTATGCCCTTGTCTGTCAACCATGGCAAGATGGTCTTATTACTGGTCTCACGCGGCACCAGCCCATGTGCTTCTTCTCTCATCAAGTTTGTTCTTCTTCTTTGTCTTCTCACTTGCGGCTATCTACATCTTCCCACATTTCTACTATAGACCGCGCAGCACCAATTTGCTGCATCTAGTCAGTGAGGGTTTTTTTTTTTTTTTTTTTCAATCAAAAAAAGCATATTATAGAGATCAACATAAAACCAATATGAAGATTTTTGAATAATAGTAAAGAACCAATGCCATACTTCAATTATAACTTTGGAAATTATGAAATTATGAAAAGCCATTGAAATGACCATCTAATAATTAAGGCATACTTTAACAAGCATGGTGGATCAACAATTAAACAAGTCCATATTTATGAGAATTTTTTAGCTTTTTTAATTGTCCAAAAATTCTATTAGAATGAGAACCAAACAATGTAAAAAAAATTAAATAAAGCTTTGAACATTAAAAAAATATTTTTTTTATCAGTATATAAGCTATACCAAATGTGCAGTCAGATTGGTGTCATCTTCGGGCAGTGTAATCACTCTCTTTTAATAATATTTGATAAAAGACAATGAAAATTTTGTAGGGAGTTTGATAAGAAATAAAAAAATAAAAATAAAAAAGAGGAGTGTCAAGGGTTGATAAAATATTTAAAATGTATAAAACACATAACGATATAAAAATTTTAAAGTTAAATAAAAAATTTAAATTACCTAATTAAATCAAAATTTAATAATAAAAATAAAAATAGTATGGTGGAGACAAAGGACAGGTCCCATTGTGAGGTGGCAAATGGATAGTGGCCTCCTTTAAGTAAAACTACTTATCTATAATAATTGTAAATTGTAATTTGTGTGATTTCCTTTCTTTTTTTTTTTTTTTGGAGGAATAATTTGTGTGATTTTAAGAGAATATTTTAGGAAGAAATGTGTTAAAAACCATAAACTTGTTTTATTTGCGGCCAAAAGTCAAGTTTTTGATTTTTTTTTTTTCCAAAATTGTTTGCTATTCTTTTTCAGATTTTAGATTTCAAATCCAAGATTTTCCCCTCCCTTTGGAAATACATTTTGCTAGGGATGAGGATCAAGGATATCTACATGTGTTATTAGTTTTTTCTATCTTTTGTGTATTTGTGGTTCATAGATTGATTTTTTGTTTATATTATGTAATTGATTAAACTTTTGTTCGTAGTCACTTAATAAATTATCTTTAATTCTTTATTTATACTCGTTTTATAAATTGAACCTTTATTTATAGTCGTTATTTGTAATATTTGAATTTATATGTGATAATAGGATATAAAGAATGTTATTTATAATCATTAGAAACGTTTTGATATTTCAACTAATATATAACCCTATCAACTCAACTCAATCCAACTCAATTATTATTGGGTTGGATTGAATTAAAAAATTTTCTACCCAATTTATATCGAGTTGGGAGATTTTTAACCTAGCTCGACCAAACTTGACAAATGTCCATCCCCTATTTAGACCACTGAAAAAGCAAACAAAATATCTTTCTAATACATTGTCTATTCATCCCATTTAAGATTTCAAACCCCAAACACATGTTATAAGAGTAGAAAATCGGTTTATATTTTATAGATAGCTTTACAACTCAAAAGACTAACCTATTAAGTTGTACGCTACACACACACAGAGACACACATAAAAGATTCATCTTATTTTCTTTAGCTTGATATATGAGCTCTCTGATAGGTCCTCCTCACGCGTAAACCCAGAGTAGCTTTTAATCAGCCGCCCATTTTCTTTTCACTTTTTTGAGGAATTGTTTGGGAGAGCTTTCCCATAGGCCATGTCCAATATAACATTTGCTAAAGACTCTAAGGCTTCGTTTAGTACAACTTTTCTAAATAGATCTACTAGAAATAAGTCTTTTGAAAATAGATCTTTTGGAAATAGATCTTTTAGAAAAAAGTTATTGGTTGTTTGGTTGTCAATTAAAAAAGCTCTTTTAAATTATAGAGTGTTTTGTTAAATTATTTTTAAAGCACTTTTAGATTATTAATTTATCAAAAAGGGTATAAGAGAGAGAAATAATATGTTCATTCTAGAAATGTAATTGGTTTAATCTTAATCATAAAAAATTAATCAATCAAACAACTAATAATTATTTGATGTAAATATATTTTCAAAACATAGATTTTCAATAAAATAAATGTAAAATTATTTTTTTTCTCTATTTTTCATTTAAAAAAAAAAATGTTTATTTAGATTTATGAAGTTTTACATCTTCAATTTTATTTGATCAAAGTAGATTTTTATTTACATTTCACCAATGGAATATCATGTGACTTTTCAAATTATTCTCTTTAAACAACTCAATAAAAAAATAATACCATCTTTAAAATTAAATATTAAAAACTCAAAATCTAATAACAATAATAGAAAATCAATACTAATAACAGAAAATCAATATATATAATGCAGTATATGTACATATACTGCACATATATATACTTCAGTGCAGTACATATACTGCACATATACTGCTGCAACATATATATACACTGTAGTGCAGTACATATACTGCAACATACTGCAGTGCAGTACATATACTGTAGTGCAGTATATATATATACTGTATTGCAGTGCATATATACTGCAACATACTGCAGTGCAGTACATATACTGCAGTGCAGTATATATATATACTATATTGCAGTATATGTACATATACTGCACTGCAATATATATAAATACACTGTAGTGTATATATATATATAAACTGCAATATATATATATATATTGCAGTGCAGTATATATATAGATATATATAAACTGCCATACAGTGCAGTATATATATAATTGCAGTATATATATACTGCTGCAGTTTATATATATTCTGCAATTACAGTATGTATACACGCATATATATTGCAGTGTTCACTGCAATTGCAGTGTTTATATATATACACATTGCAACAGCAGTGTGTCAATTACAGTATATAGACATACTAATTATAGTATATGTATATATCTATGAACAATAATAATAAAACCAATTAAAATCAATTGCAGTATATATATGTCAATAAACCACGATAACAAAACCAATTGTAAATTACAGTGTATATATATATGTATCTCAATAAACCAATAACAAAACTAATTGTAATATATATATTACAAATATGACATATAATATTTATGATAATAAAATAAAAAAATTGCAATATCAACTAAAACCAATTAAAAAAAAAAAAAAACATAAAATAGAGAAAACTTACCGGCTATAAAAGAGTTTTAAGAAGTTTTGATGAAATAAAAAGTGAATGAATGTAGATATTATATGTTTATATTTATAATGAAAGTGTAATAAGGTTATAAGGGTTTAAAGAAATTAATAAAATAAAATAGGGATATATTAGACATTTTAATATTTTAAAAAAAGCTTAAAAAGGTTTATTTGGAGAAGCTTAAAATTTAAACTTCTCAAAGTAGACCTTTTTCAGTTTTTTTTTAATTTCCCAAAAGCTCTACTAGCATGTCAACCAAACGACGCAAAAAAAATCAAGTAGACCTTTTGGTATTAAAAAAGTACTTTTGACCAGTAGATAAGCTGTACCAAACGTACACTAACGTTATGTTAATAAACATCCTTAAAAGTTTATGTAAAAAAAAAAAATCTTTAAAAATTTAAGTCGATAAATGAGAATCCAACTATAATATTTAAAACTGATATTGATGGAATTTATGATATATCAGCACGTCTTCTAATGTGCAATATGAACAAATAATAAATAACACATATTAGACACCTTTTACAATGTCATATGTGCAATAAATAAAACTTTTATGTAAAGGATTTGGAGCAAATTGACCCCATAAGCACATGGTCAAAAACCTTACACTCTCCTGGTTGTGCCAAGATTTTGATTCTGACTAGGCGTGACAATGTGCGTTATTTTGTTTGTTTTTACATCAACCCAAGTATGACCTATTAGCTTTATGCTAAACCCAATCACGGGCCATGAAACTTATTTTGTCACTAGTCAAAACCCGAACAAGGCTCATGAAATTACTGGGCATAAGACATGTGGCTCATGAAATCAACGGGAATAAGGCATGTTTAACTTGTTAATTTTAAGTCATGTTAAGTATGTGAGAAAATACAATTCGATTAATTCATTTACACAATAAAAACTTTTAGATAAATTTGAAACTAATAACTTCAATTATAAATTTCAATCCACTAAGCACTTTTAATAAATAAAAATAATCAACCACATATGAATAGCAGTAATTCAAAATAAGAATAATACATTTGATATTTAATTCTACTAAATGAGGTAGGGGTTAGGATGGTCGAAATTCCGATACAACTTGTTAACTTAATAGGTTTAATGTGTTGAGCCATTATTGACCCAAACCCAATAGTCCCACCCAAATCCCCTAATTTTGTGTTATGTTCATGCTTGTCATCAGATCGTATCGATAATTGCCACCTTTATAATTTTATTTTTTTTGCCACTCAAATTAGTGTGTAATGTCAATATGAACTTCCCACTATATATATACATATACATATATATATATATATTCTAAACAAAGTAATCTAAAAAAACCAAATAAAATCGAATAAGAGAAATTTACATGGTTCTGTGTAAAGGCTACTTTTATAGATGGGGATGGAGAAGAAACTCCCTGATATAAATGAATTTCGGCTCATAGTGTATAAAAACCTAGTATTGCAAAAGACAATGATTTCAACCGCCAATTGCATTTTTCATGAAATCGATACTTCTAGTTGGTTGGTCGCTTAGGTGGTCAAACTCGGCCGCCTAGGTGGCAACCTTGGCTCTTTAAAGCCTAGCCACGGAGCCTTAAAAAAAAAAAAAAAAAAAAAAAAAAAAAAAGCCAACCAAGTCCAAAACGACATTGTTTTGGAACCCCTAAAACAACATTGAATGACGTTGTTTTGATGTTTGATAAATGGGAAAAAATAATAATAATAAAGGACAAAGCACCCCACCCGCTGGCTAAACCCTAACCCAATAGAGGTTTTATGATATTAACAAATAAGAGATTAAAAACAATTCCTCATATAGGTTTTGTTCGAAATAGCGTTTCTAACGAGATCCAAAGAGGGAGCTCCAATCAACGATGGCTATTGATGATGATTCAACCGCAGTTGATGATTGGAACTCCATTTTAGAGACAATGGTACGGCAACAACTTGATTGTTCTTGAAGCTTTGACACTAACAACCCTATCCCCATTGATGTGTAATGTGTTTTCATTGAACTCAGATTATGTTACAACTTTTCAATCTCTCTCTCTCTCTATATATGTAGTATCAACGTAGAATCTAGAATATTGATGAAATGTGTGTTTGAAACTGAGAAGACTGATATGTTTTGTTGGTTGAAATGTGTGTTTTGTGGGTTTTTTGGCCTTGACCCCAATATATCTGTGATCCAGTCCGTTGCTTATATGGTTAATTATAT